>OX465097.1:70388669-71106169 GCA_949987625.1 Chalcis sispes | reverse complement strand
AAGGTGTATTTTAATGAAATAAATTTCAAAATAATTTTGTTAAATTACAAAGGTAAAATTTAATTTTCTCATTCAAATGAAAGTAATTTTAATTCAAATAAAAATAATATTAATTTTGTTCCAAGTCTTTAAATTGCGATTTTGCTAATGTAATTTTACAAATTAGTAAAAATGTAAATGTATCCCGTTGATGAAAATTTTAAAATCATATTATTCGTTTTACATTCTTTTATTTCTCTAACGACGCTCCGTATATTCTCGTTAATTTAATACAAAATGGAACTATTATAAAACAATTTGGGAATAAGTATTCTAAATACGATTAAGCGTCTATTTGTTCTAAAGAATAATAAAACTGTTATAGAGGTGTTTAGATTATTTGCACAGTAATAATATAAGTACAGAGAAAATTGAATTTAAATAAAATTCAAATAAATTTATATTTAAAAAACTTACAAACCTAAAAATAGTCAAATTTTATTTTGAATATATCTACTGATTGTTTAAATGAATAAAAAAAATTGAAGTAAGTTATTCTAAACTTGACGTAAAATTATTCTCACTTGCAATACACATATTTTAAAATCTTAAGCAGAGTACAAAAGAGTAAGTGAACATATAAAGAGAGGGTTAAGAAGAGAATGAGAAAGAGAGAAAGAGAGAGAGGGAGATGGAGGGGGGAAAGGGCAAAGCGACGAGAAAGGTGAGAACTGTCGAGAGATAATCTCTGTTTATCTTGTAATTCTCTTGTAATACCATTATAGCCTTCATCCGACTTTCTTGTAGAAGGGGTTGAAAGGGCAAAGGGAGCGAGTGGCTCGCGCATTATGCTTTTAAATCTTTGTTTTTGCGCGCGCGCGCGCGCACCCAGACCGTCTTCGTGGAAATTTCGTGTAAAGGAGTAAGAGAGAAAGAGAGACACGAATTGTAAAGAAAAAGAAGAAATGTACGAGAGAGAAGAGACAAAAGTGACGAACGAGAAAAGATGGAAAGGAAAATGGATTCCCGTCACGATGTTTTGAAATAGAAGAACACCCATTGATCGCGTTTTCTTCTTTCTTTCTCACCAAAGCTCCAAGAAGCGGAGAACCGTGTGATTCGATTATTTTCTTTTCTTTGTTCGAGTCTTCATTTCTACCTTCTTTTCCGCTTGTTTTCTCTTTCGTTTCTCTCTATTTTTTTTTTTTTTTTTTTTTTTGCGATTTTCTGTTCCGTTATGTACCTTGCACTGATACACATTTTACACTACTGTCGTACTACGGTAACCAGCTTCTCTATTTCGTATGCCAATGGACTTTTAGAAACTGATGTGCCGATGTTGCGATAAATATCGCGGAATTGTAGTATTGATAATTTTAATTTTTCATATTGTTTAATTTAGAATTTGTTGAATGAAACGAATTAATTTAAAAATGATTATAATATGCAGATCTAAATTGATAATTAATTGTACTCGTACATTCAATGCATTGGATAATATATTAAAATAACATCACATAAGCGTTTATAAATAATAATTAATTTAATATTAAAAAATTTAATAATCAAATGCATAAAAGAAATAAATTTATACAACGTTATTCGTATTGTTATTAAATCGAATAATTTAAAAGATAATACATTTTGATTCAGAAATTAATCTCTTTAAAATATTCTCGAATTAAATATTTACATTGAAATATACACATTTTCAAACAAAGATATTATTAGAAAAAATCAACCCACAACTTTTCAACATACTCTATCAGCGATTTTTTTCGACAACAATATTCGCGTGCGACGCAGAAAAAAAAAAAGAATTATGTTTCTAAAGAATTTAAAGGTTCACGGGTGAATGAACATCGACCAAAAATATTTTCAAAAAAGTGCACGTCGACATGAAACTATTAAATAAAACGAAACGAAGCAAAAAAAAAAAATAGAATAGTAAACCAAAATCTAAAAAAAATAAAAACACAACAAATACTCAAATAATCAAACTCGCTGCTTCGTGTGTCTCTCTTTATCTTCCGGAAGCACATACACGCTGTCGAATATTCGAGCTCGATTGGCAATTAGCAGACAATTTTCCGAAATACAGTAACTGCAAACCAGAAATCACGAACTGCTACCTACCGCCGATAGTGTCTCTACAATATTATGTAATTATATATTTTGCCGGTGTTGCGCAATACTATACATGTATAGTATACTTGTTACACGAAAAAAGAAGCGGAGAGAAAACGTTAAACAAGTTTGGCTTCGTGTGTATAATGCAATATAACAGATCTGTAAAGCCGTTGATTTTACGGTAGCCTCAAGCTATTATTTTAATTAATAAAATGAGAAAAATTTCATTTTTCCAAGAGAATTGACAATTTTGATTATTAGTAATGATCGTTTTGACAAGTTTCTTTAATGATTTTTTTCTCAATTTGAACATTTGCCAATTGACCTAAGCCTATATATTAAGTGAAATGTAATTTTACCAACAAATAAAAGTAATTCAGATTTTTAATAATTTTATAATTTCAATTAAGTTTCAAAAAATGTTATTTAAATATAAATCCATAACGAACTGGATTTTTATATATTTTACAAATATATAAAAATATCTTCTACTATTTTTTTAAGCGAACTAATCCATTTGATCGCGTCAACAAGTAATTAAACTCCTTTTCGTTACATCCACGCATATCATTGGCATATAATCAAAGTTTTTTATCTATCGGTTCTGTCCATTCCTCTTCGCTTCGTAACGAACAAACATTCGCTGTTTGCCAATAATAATGCAAGAGATCATTACACGCCAAGTATACGCGTTCAAATATAACAAACCGCGATAAACCAAAAAGGGGGAAATGGATTTAATTAATTAGTACAAAAATAAAAGAAAACACGAAGGATTTTAGTAATTTTAACATTTTTTTAATTTTGTTTTTATTTATTGTAAGAGAAGAGAAAGAAGACCGATTTATTATACATACAGAGCGAGCTTTTTATTTTGCGTTTGTATAATCACTTTTAATCCGAAGTTCGGGTTTGTCCGATTGATTTTTGTCGGCAGATTTGACGATTAACACAGTTTTTACCCAATGTTTTTCATGTTTCATTTATTATGAAATTAAATGTATAAAGTAAATGTATATATTTCGTAAATGCATTCACACATTGTTTTTTTTTTTTTTTTTTTTTTTTTTTTTTTTCATTAATTTAAACGTCGCTTGCAGAGGAATAAAATGTTATCCTTTGCGTCGATAAGCGTTTATTTTATCATAACTAAATACTTTAAAATTAATTTAAAAAACATTCGTTTACGTTTGTTCAACAATAAACAATCTTCTTTTTAATCAAACAAAAATTTCCTTTATAATTTTTGCTGTAGAAAATTAAATTTATTATCACATGTTTATTAATTATTTTTTCTGTAAATACACTCAAGTGAATTAAAAATCTTTTTTTATATTCAACGAAAGATTTAACATTCGGAAAATATCGTTTTAATTATTTTAAAAAGTTTATACCATACGACTCGTTGGTTGTGTTAAAAATCGAACGAAAGTTTAAATTCCATACATAAATTGTATGAGACAAAGGACGATCATAACTCGTATTATACGATTTAATGGAACGCCGAGGAAGGGAGATATGAGAAGGGATACTTTTAATTTTTGCACATTAAATATAAATGCTATATGTGCATGTTAGCGTAAAATCGTTTTCTTCGTCGTTTGTTCGGCTGTTTTTAGCGAAATTCATTTAACCGTTTTGTATAAATTATGTACATGTATTTAAGCGTGTATATATATACACGAACGAGTGCACATGTATACGCGCACAATCGGCCATCGAAGATATATATAATTCGGCTGAATTTTCGCAAGCGAATGAAATTGAAAACTTACTCGTCTGCGATGATAAAGGCTCGAGCGGAATAGAAATTCATTATGTGTATAACCAAAGTTCAGTCGAGTATTAGATTGTGTTTACCGCCCGGAAAACGCTAATCCGAAACGTCGTGTGATTAAATGAAAATGAAGGAAAATAAATTATTTTACAAAAAACAAACGTCCGCTTGTAGTATACGTGTACGCGCTTGTTTATTTGTCGACTCGGTCAATTAACGACGCATTTTGAAATTATAATTCAACTTGATTGTGCAATTTCGATAGAGAAAATACCAAAGTAATGCGTCTAAAAACAAAAATCTGTAATTACTCGTAAAAAACGTAAAATAACTACCTTTTTTTTTCAAATTTCTTCCGACAAGTATTAACGTTAAATTTTTTGAATAATAGCACAATTGCAAATATATTATAATTGCACGTAACAAAGATAAATAATTTATAGAATAAAACTAAGAAACGTTACTCGATCGAAAATTATCGAGACCTTAGGTGAACCTTCCAGTTAACTTCCTATTCTACAAAGCTCCGGTAGAGAATATCACTTCATCGATTTCGCAAGTTTCAGAGAGACATTCAAAGACATTGCCGATACAGACACCTTCATTTCCTCTCGAGCGCTTACGGTCTGATTTACGCTCTGTACAAAAGGAATTTACTAATTTCCAGAGATACTACTTTGTTAGAACGATCTAGAATAAGCGCGCGCGCGTAGGCTCGCGCACATTGTACGCGCCGTGCATGAAGCATTGCACAAAGGAAAAAAATTCCCGATGTAAGATAATTGCTCGGTGTTAATTAATTGAAAAAATTCTATTGATTAAGGATGAGATTTTTATGTTTGTGAAAAAGTTACCTATAAATGGATAGTACATGATTCTGAGTGTAACCCGTTATAAAATTTATTCGAGTATGGCATATCTTTTTTATCTTTTTTTTTATTTTTTTATTTATTTATTTTTTTTTTTTAAAGAAAAATATATAATACAAGTGAGAATTGAGCCGATAAAAACTTTTTTTATAGAATTTTTTAACATATTTTTAAAGATATTATAATCCGTTATCATTTAGATTGTTTGTAAAAACAAATTAATTGTTCGATCGATAAATTTCGAATAATAGCTGTAAAACGTAAATTTTTAAAAATAATTACACATGAAATAGGTAACATCATTAACATAAACAATTCAAGAGATAAGCAAACATCGTAAAATATTTGAAAAAGAAAATTTTGCGAAATAAGCCAAGCAATACACGTAATGCCGAAGGTGTACACGACGACTGGTTTTTCGAGTATACGCAATGACAAAAAACAAAGAGAATAAAAGAAAAAGAAACGCAACGACGAGAACGGGGCAGACAATTGTCCCGGGAATACTTCGCCGATCGCCGTTTCTCTCTCTCTCTCTCTCTCTCTCTCGCTTTCAGAGTCAACCCTTACCACCACCAGCATCACCGCGTACCTTTACTTTTCTCACGACTCCGTCGTCCACTTTCTCCTGTTTCTACACAAACATACGGAAATGTCTTTTCTCGTTTTCTCCTTTCGCGAGAAACCTTTAACGCACCCATTCGTCTCTTCGCCATTATTAGCCATATTTTTATACTTTCTCCGAGCGGCTTTCTTACGCGCTTTTATGTGCGATAGATTGTATCGTAACTACAGTGATTGCTACTATCGTTTCGTTACTTACTCAAGCCTCAGCTAATTGGTATTTATGTAATTTTTGAATTAACGGATTATATAATTCGATAACGTGCTCTAAAAATCTACTTGAAGAATTTATTTTGTTAACGTTATTTTTTTATTGAGCTCAAATTTTTAAGGAATCTATTTTTAATTATTAATATCCTTCGATCGTTTCATAAAATAATTGAAGACTGTTAACACAATGTAAATTATAGATAATATCTTTATCCGTCAATAATTGATTGACAATAAAAACTAATTTGTTAGTTTAAATAAATTAGAAGCGTTACATTTTTAGCACTTTTACACACACACACATGTATATATATATATATATATTGTAATTTGCAAGTAATCAATGTGCAAAATGTATTAAAGTATCGTCTCAAGTTTATTTGAATTTTTTTACCAAATTTAAAAATTCATCTTTACCGAAGAGTTTTTATTTACATCCAATATACCTGATGAAAATTTTCGCCACTCCCCGGGGTACTTTGTTAAAGCACAAAAGTTAAAATATTCAAACAAACAGCTTTATTCAATTTTCAAAATAATAAGAAACTTTCCAATTTTCGCGCGCGCAATTTACGAGGCATTGAAAAAAAATAAATAAATAAATAAATAAATAAACAAAAACGTGCGATAAGTCGCGTATGATCTATCAAGCATATCGAGCACTCCCACGAGTTGGTTTTACAGCTGTTCTTTATTGTTAATTTTTACACGAATTTTTTTACAGTTACGACGGAAAGGGAGAAAGATTCGGTGAGCGATATTTTTCTTACGTGAAAGGGTTCTCGATTTCTCGGGCTTGGAAAACCGAGCCGGAGATTTTCACGGTTAGCCGAGATCAGAATGTACTTTTGGATTTTAATATCGGATGTTGGGAAGGAGGCGGCGCCAAGATGAAAAAGTATACGAGCTACCGTGTCAAGATTCGTACACACGTATATTACCTATACATATGCGCGCGTGAACGACGCGTAAGTATAAATGTATTCAGAAGGACCAAGGTATTGTAAAGGAGGGGTAGCTCGGTTTCCCAGCCGACGTGTCGGGTTTCTGAAAAATCAAAGGTATAATACGCAGCGCGGCGTATGAGGCTTCTTTTTTAAGAGAGAAAGAGAGTAAGAGAGTAAGAGCGATACACGAGGTCGCGTAATTTAATCCAACTTTATTTGTACGTTTATCTCATTTAAAATGAACTTTTGCAGTAGTTCTTTTTGAAAAAGTACTTTTTTTTTTAAAAAAAACGACGAAGACGGTTAAATTAATTGAGTATTCATAAAATATATTTGCGATTTACAACATTAAAAATGACATTTTCGTTGGGTGAAATAAATTATTTCAACAATATTATTTTTTAAAAAAATTTCATTAATTAGCTAAACAAATATTTTTCTTTGTTAAAATTGAAAATTAAAATTAATATACGGTAGAGGTTTATGGTATATTCTTTTTTTTTTTTTTTTATTTGCGGTAATACATTTATACCATTCATTTCAAACTTCACTTAATTAAAAATTGAAAAAAAATAATGAAAAGTTTGCTTTTAAAATTTAATAACAATTTTTTCTTTTTTACATAAAGGTGTGTGTACTTATGGTGATAATGAAATTAAATGCATACGAAGGTGGAATATTTGAAAAAAGAAAAAAAGAAAGAATAAAAAAAATAATGTACGGAAAAGGAAAAGTAATACGACAAATATTTATAATTAAAATTAACCGAATTATGTATGCAAACACAATAAATTCGATAATATCTTTTACTGAAATTACTCAGCGTTTAAAAAAAATGGCAAAAATAAATAAACAAAAGAGACTGAGAAAAAAAAAAAGCCGACAGCGAGACAAGCGTTTCGTGAAATATTTCGGTTTAAACTGATGTTTAATTCACTTTCGAAGCGCACGGAGATACTGAAAATTAATGCTTTTTCGTGGGTCGTGTCAGAGCCGCGTGCTGAAATTTATTCAGCAATGATCTTTCATTTTATCTTGTGGTCAAATTAATTGTATGTCTCTGTATATATATATATATATCCTACACTTATACTAACGCATATATTAAATGATATGCGGACAAAAAACGTAAAATGTTTCGGTTTTATTTATTTCATTTTTCTTAATCACATTTTTTTATTTATCGCTAATAAAGAAATGTATATGAATTTTAAAATCATAACACGTTAAGAATCTTGATTGATGAAATATTTCATAATCCTAAACCATAAAATTTCATAATTACAAATAAAAGATTTTTTTTATTAAAAATAAACTAACCATTTTCCATACAATCATCATAAAAAACAATTCTCCGTATTTAAAAAGAAATTAAGGGATTTTTTCACAAAATTGTATTATTCTACAAACTCTCGCATTTCACTTTTCTTTGTTCTTTCTGTTTTTACACAACTTGCTCGAAACTCTTTCTCCCTTTTCTTTTTCTAAAACAGCTTTCCTTTTTTAGAATCGCGATAAAAAGAAAAAAAAAATTAAAAAAAAAAAAAAAAAAAAAAAAGAAGAAGCATAAATGTTAAAGAAAAATGAAAAGAAACTCGCGTGTATGCATTACGCGTTGGCAAATGTTTCGACGTTTCTTTTTAACACTCGACACGATTGAACAATATACAAAGAAGAGTATATTTTATACTTTTAGTATTTTAAAAATATTCAAAAATATTTAATTTTTAAGTATTTTTTTGTATATCGAAAGAATAAAATTATGAAGAAGATCTAATCTTTTGATTTAACAATTTAATTACATAAATAAATTTCAAATATTTAAATAATTAAAATTAATAACTAATTGACGCTTTAAATAAATATATAATATTGTTACAACTTAATATACACAACTTTTACTTTTCGATTTGTTTGAAAAATTTCCAAAGCTTCTTATAGAGCTAATTTTTCTGTGTTGTTATCAGCATCGCTTAGCTCATTTGTAGTGAAAAAAATTGGCCGAAATTCCATCGTTACCTCCTATGATTAATCAAAAATGGTTCATGGCACAAAAATTTCAATTCTTTCACTTTCTATTATTTTATTTGTTAATTTCTATATAAGCAAAAACATTATACATACGATACAATTGAAATTATGATAAATAAATTTGTATTCGTTTACAATACTTGATAAATAATACAAAAAATACATTGTTTTAAATAAAAAAATATTTCAATGGTATAAAAATGCTTGAAAATTTAGTCTCCTGATTAAAGTTTTTTTTAGAACTATTTTAAATGTAAACTTTTGATTTAATTAAACATTTTTTAAAAATTTTGTTCTATAAATTGCAAATAAAAACATAATATTTTCATCCTTAATTTTTTTTTTTTCATTTTACTTTAAAAAAATAGCGACGTATAAGAAAGAACCGAGGATATCTAGTTTCATCATCTGGTGTCAGAAAACACCTTTCAAAGTCTCTTTAAAACTCGTGACCCGAAAGTAAAACACTCTCACAGTCAATCAAATTTGAGCTAGAAGAATTCTAGAAAGCCGACTTTTCAAAAATCTTAAAAACTATTTCTACAAAACTTATTTAAACTTACTGCATCTTCGGTATTTGCGAATTAAATATTAAAAAAAAAAAAAAAAAGAATAATTTTTTTTTTTTTAAAAACACTCACGTTAAACAAATCTTTAAATTCACATTCGATAAAGGCCGATTTAAAATCCCGCCAACCAATAGACAATTTTCAAACTTATCGACGATGTTTTCCTCTCTAACGTTTCTTCCTCTATAACTGCTTCTTCGCTCACTCGATATATATATATATATATATATATATATATATATATATATAAACGCGCGTCAATGTGGATACAAGCGAGTACCCTTTAACGCTCACTTTCCAGGATAAACATTTTTATTACGTAATCCCGTTAGAATAAATAATAAAAAGTCCCCGTAGATGCGCAAGCCGTTTGGGCTCTTAGGAAATCGTCATCTCTCGCACATCGACGTGAAATATCGAAAACAGAAATCAAATTGCACGATGATGGAAGCCTTTTTCGAGACTCTCTCTCTCTCTCTCTCTCTCTCTCTCTCTCTTCTAACTCTTTTCTCTTTCCTCGATGAAAAAAAAAGAGAAAAAGAAAAAGCAAAAAGAAAAGAAAAAGCATTCCAGGAGCTGTTTCTACTACTACAGCTACTGCTGCTGCTGTGCTTCTTCTTTCTCCGTTTTCTGCCGAACGTAAGAAGGAAAAATAAAGAGAGAAAGAGAGAGAGAGAGAGAGAGAGAAGAGTTGCAAGCCGAAGTACTTCAAAGACCTTTCGTGAAATTTCACGTTTCGCGTGCCAAAACGAAAAACTCATACACGCGCGTTTATAGACACGCATGCGCTTTTTTTATTTTTATTTATTTATTATTTATTTTTTTTTTTTCGTTTTCACGCACCCGCAACGTCTACTCGTTTTTTTTCATCTTTATTTTCCTGGCTCGAAAAAAAAAAGAAAAAAGAGAGAGAAAGAGAGATAGACAGAAGTTTTTACTTTTTAGTCATGGAAAAGCCAACGTTCTAAAGACAGCGATGGAAAAAGGCTAGAAAAGAAACGGGGAAAAAAAGGGGATTGGACCACCACGTTCAGGATTTCCTATATAGACGCAGTATTCGCAAACTTGAGTCGTCAACTTAGTGTCCCCTATTTACTCTTATTGTGAATCCTTTCACGCATGCTCGCGAGTTATCTACTTTGATTCTCTTGCTCTTTTTCTCTCTGTCTTAACTCTCCCGCTTTTTCGTCTATTGGTTTTCCTTGGCTGCTTTTCTCCCATTTCTTTTTTTTCATTCTTCTGTTTTTTTTTTATTCTCTCTCTCTCTCTCGTATTTAACTATAGCTCTACTTTACGTTCTTCTTATCTACCTTTAAGATTATGCCTTTTTCGTTTGTCTTATCTATTTGTTCCGCTCCGTCTTTTGTATTGCGAGTTTCTTCTTTTGTTGTTTTACCGCTTATTCTCAAATGCTGATTGAACAGCTCTGTATAAAGAGCAATTAAATTAGTTTGATGCTTTGAAGTGCCGAGTTCATAAATTGTCTCTCGCGTTTACTATAATGGATGTAGCGAAAAAATAAAAGAAAATTTATAATCGCAAAAGTTTCTTAATTTATTTAAACTTTGGAATATTATTATTAATATTATGTGATTCGATTTATTATTTATTATATTACATTAATTTTATTTAGGCTATTCAAAACTCGTCCACAATATCTTTTTATTGTGGGATTATAAACACTTTTTTGGCAAAGCGTGTTTTATAAATTAAAATAGATTTCAAGCTAATAAGAAGCTAATACAAACCAACAATATAAAGAAAAATTTCGAAAGCGCATATAAAGTAAACAAGTAAAATCAGATAAAGACTTTACCAGGATTAAGAGTTTACAGCGTTATTTCAATCAGAAAGAGATAGAGAAAAGTCAACGAAAATCACCAATTTCAAAAGAATCGCTTAAAATGGGTCAAGTAAAAAATGAAAACACTAAAAACGGTTATCAAAATTCTCCGCAATTTTTTTGTTTCGTTCGATTGCTCTCATCTTCTTCAGATTTCTTTTTTGCCTACGCATAGATGCACATTTGAACGCCGTCGAACTAACGGCCGTCGAACTAAGCGATTTTACGTAAGTTTCACCGGCTGCGAAATCAAAATCGAAACTCGCTTCGTTCTTTTTTTTTTTTTTTTATTTTCATTGTATAGTAAGAAGTGAGTTTCCGCGTTTTCGCACGCCGAGTTTTTACGATGTCTAATAAAGGATCAAAGTTTTACGATTGTGATATCAAGTAACGATCGTATATATCAATTGCACATAGATCGTTAAGACACAAAAAATCTAAAAGAAGAGGAAAGATTCTGTCTCGAACAGGAAAACGCTTTTTTTATTTAATATCTTTAATTTTTATTATTATTTTATCTTATCGTTAACGAGCAAGATTTAATCTTAATATGAAAACATTATATTCACATCAAATACTTAAACTTAGATTAATGCTCCTGTGTAATTACAATATTTAATATTTATTGTTCATAAAATGAAATTCAATATTATTTAAAAGGAACGATATTTGATAAAAAAAAAAAAAATTTTTTTTTTCTTTTTTGATACATTGAAGAAATTTCAAAATAAAAAGTTTTACATACATTTAATAATTCCATTCGCATAAAACCGTATCAAATTTCTCTTTGAAAAAAAAAAAAAAAAAAAAATTTAAAAGCTCATAAAAAAAAAAAGTAGAAAAAAAAGTCGCGCAAAAATGGGAATCGAGCCATTTCCGACAGACACGGATTCAATTCGTTCGCTGCTGCATATCGACGTTGACTTAACGTATCGGCGTACAATACAACGATATTTATTTCTAATGGCGCATTGTGCAAGCGCATGATTATTTACCGTTTGGCTACTTACACGCTGAAAAGAAAATCGAGAGAAAAACGTAGAACTCGGTAATGCGAATAAGGATTGACGATATGGTACGGTAAAAAATGTCTTTATTTTCAATGTTTATGTAGCAACACCTGGATGCTATGGATTTTTATAAATTATTATTTCTATAATTAGATTTTTTATTTGTTCACGAACATTTTGCAATTATAAGACTTATGAATACGACTTCAAACATATTTAGAGTCTAGGAAAAGATTTATATTAAGATAGCTTACGAAACACATTTTCATTGTCTGATTTATTACTGATTTTTACTACTTTGAAAATATATTTTTACAATTTTATTGTGCAATAAAATATTAGTTTAAATAATGATTAGCAATAAACTGTATGTAATAATAACAAACAATAAACAATACATAAAAAAAAAAAAAAAAAAAAAAAAAAAAAAATTATTAAAATGTCGAGTGTTAATAGAGTTCAAGCAAAGAGCTTACTTTTCTTTGACCGAACGTACAATTTCCAAAGCGTCAAAGAAACGTCATACAACGATACTAACGCATTTTCAACGATCTTTCCGTTTGAAGGGCTCTCTCACAAAGGTTCTTTATTTTCCCTTGCGGAAACTATTAAAAGAAAAAGAGGAAAAGAAGCAAAAAAAAAAAAGAAAGGCAAAGGTCGTCGGGTCTGCCTCGCTCATCCGTTCCGCACAAAGCGCGCATACGCGCGCACGCGTTTGAAAGCAATAGCCTAAGGGCGCACGTAGCAACTCGATGATGACACACTGACCTCTAACTATCGCACGGATGTGTCTCGTGCAGCCTTTGCGCGGTTATTAACTCACCCGGTTTGCATTCTTGTTTACATACTCGTTGACTTTTTCATTCGCATCGCGAAATAAATAAACTATGTAAGCCGTGCGATAGTCACTATAAATTATTTTAATTTAAAAAGGTTGATTAAGCATGTTGAATGAAATCTGCCTTTTTTTTTTTTTTTTTTTTATTTTATTATAAGTTAAAGTAAAAATTTATTTTCATTGGCTATTATTTCAAAACAATTTATAATCGCTATTAATCCCATTTATCTGCTCAGTTGTATTTTTCTCCAGCTCTGTAATTAATTCAGTTTCAGCGAAGAATAAAGCTATTTAGGATAATCTAACGGCGATGTGCATTTAAATAAATCTATTTAAATATTCAAATTTTATTGAATTACTCAATGACACTTTGACCCGAATCTCAAAATGTATCAGACGATATCGATTAATTTTCTTCTTTTTTTTTCTGAATAGAAGCACCAGAAATTTGATTGTTCATGCTTTAGTGCCAATTTGGTACTCAATATTTGTATTATACACATTTATGTAATTTATGTTTAAAGTTTAATGAATCATTTCGATACGAATAATTATTTCAAAAGAATTTTTATTTAATCTATTTGATGTTCATCACACAATACAAAACACATAAAATGTAATGAAAGTTATTCATAAAAATATAAACTGTATTTAAAATAATTAAATAAATAACATTATTATTAAATAGAAAAAAAAAAATAAATAAAAAACAACGTTAATTTAAAATAGAAACACTTTTATATAATAAAGATGAAAACGGCATCGTTTCATCTGCAATCGGAAATAGCGCGCATAAAAGAGAGAAAAGAAAGAAAGAGAGAGAGAAAGAGAGAGAGAGAGAGTAATTATTTTAACGATACCGCGTACACATGAGATTCGGCGTAACCGCGCTAATTGTAATTTGTATCGAGCCTCGCGCACTCATTAGTCATGTTGCGAGAGGAAAACAAAGAGAACAACGAGCCGATACGTGCGTTGAAAGATTGCTCCGCGTGCTCGTGGCCCAATCGCGCAGTTGACGCTGAAAACGAGGAAAATTTTCATTTTTTTTAAACGGGCGTTTTGGCAACTTTTTCTTTCGTATAAACGATTGTAAAATGTCAATGCCTGAATAGTACGTAGACGTGAACGAAAGGTTTCTCTACATAATAGAATATTTTAAAATTTTTCTCATTGACGAGTCTATGTCTGTCTCTCTCTCTCTCTCTCTCTCTCTCGCTCACTCTTTCTGTTTGTCGCTCGATTTTTATTTTTGTGTGTGAAATTTTTAACAATTTTTCAAAAGTTTTTCACAATAGTGTGCATTTTGTCGAAAAAAAAAACATCGATCGTTAAAATAAAGTGTCGCTATGATATTTTTCAATAAATATGAGATTGAAAATATTTTTATAGAATCAATAAATTAATTCTCGTATTAATATTTAATACGTGTATAAATTGCAACGCGATTAGATTAAGTGCCCATTACATAAAAATATCATCTTTATAAAGGCACCTTTTTTCGTAATACAAAATCATAATTCGCGCAAATTATTAAAATGAAATGTAATATCATTTTTTTTTTTCTTCACAAAAGAATTTTCATTCGTTAAAATTTTTTAAAGCACGTTAAATTATAATTTAAAAAAAATTCTCGATTCTTAAAATTTCTAAAGATATTCGAATAAAGGAAGAATAATAAAGCGCGCGGTGTAACGCTACAGAATCGGATGGATCGTTATTAATTTGGTTGGCGATAAAAAAATTTTAAGCATGTATGAAATTAAAAATTTTCAACCAGATTTTACGAAGAACATTTTTTTTTTGAAATTTAATGTTTGAATATTAAAAATATTTTTTTTAAACGCCGTAATTTTTCACATGCAATCTTTGAATATGAATAGTTTGACAATCTGTTTATATTTTACGCGCTTCAATTGAATTCAAAATCAACATTCGATATCGAAATTATAATAATATTATGATAATTTTATAGCGTTAAAGCATAAATATTATTCATTTTTGATTGCAAATATTTCACTAAAAAATTAAATAATGTACTTTATCTTCCGTCTACTGTAGTAATGAAAAAGTTTTTATATCTTAAAAATATTTTAGTATAATAACGATGTACGATCGTTAAATAACTAAATAAATTACGATAAAAAACTTTGTAACGTTTAAAATCAAGCGCTCAAAAGAAAATTTATACCATCTATTACTTTCGAATATTTTATCGGCACTAACAAAAGGTCCGTAAGAAATTTTAACCAACGCGCGCCTTCAAATTACTTCAAAATACACGTTGAATAATAAAAAACTACTCTTTACTCAAAGTCGACAATGGCACGAATGTAGCACAAAAGGGGCTTCGATCGACAGCCGCCGTAAAGTCCGGGCCAGCCGCGACACTTTCAAAAACTCCGGCTAAAGAGAAAGAGAGCGCGCGTCAAAGTAAAGGAAGACAGGGAGTAACGTTAGCACGAGACAAATGGCAAATCGATGGCACGACGACTCACGGCGGCGCGCACTTGTATATGCGTGCGCGCGCGAGAAAGAGAGAGAGAGAGAGAGAGAGAGAGAGTGAGAGAGACGTGTCCCTCGGCACACACGACGCCAAAGACGTAAGAAGAAAACTCAAGTGCTACTGTACTTGCCGCTACTTTTTCCTTCTCTCTTCCACTCACCTACATACATACATACATAGATACGTATAACGCAAAGCCTCGACTCGACTCCCTACTTTGACCTTTTTCTCCGCGTTTAGCCCTCGTCGGTCTTCCACTCGCTCGCTCGCGCGACGAGCAGCTTTTGCACCGCGGAACGTCTTTAATTCTCGGTGTTTTCTTTCAAAATCGGCGAGAGAAAGAGAGAGAGAATGAGAGAGAGAGAGAGAGAGAGAGAGAGAGAGAAGGAGGAAGAGACAAGCCGGAAGCCGTCAAAGTGGCTTTTTTTCGAGAAATGAGGAAAAAAAAAAGAAAACGAAGAGGTAAAAACGAAAAAGAGGGTCAGGTGAACAGTTGGACTTTGCCGGGTTATCGAGGCAACTTTTTTCCTGAGAGGATGAGAAAAAGAGACCGAGAGAGAGAGAGAGAGAGAGTTAAAGTTTACATAATCATTTCTATGGGAGGAGAAGAGTTAGTCGTACTTTAAAAAGAGGTTTTAAAGGTGGCGCATTTAGTTTGCGAGTGCCGCGAAGTTGGTTCGTTTGATGTAAGTGTAATGATTATTACAAAAATGAAATAGCTCGTGTATTAACGTTGAGCCAACTTTTACATCTTTTAATAACTTAGTTTCAAAAATTACTTTAAAAGAGCTTGAAAAAATAAATGTTTTTAAAATTAAAATTTTATTTTACTTAAATATTTTTAATCTTTAATTCATTTCGAGTGCCATTTGTACATTAAACGTAATTAAAATATATTTAAAAGTAATAAATTGCATTCAACGTTTTTAAATATTTTCAAGTATTTTTTTTTTTTTTTCATGTTTTGAATTACATAAAATTGCCTCTCAATTCGGTCGAAAAGTGTTACGTCTAGTATATATTAAGAGATTGTATTTCTTTATGTGTCACTGTAGTCTTGTACTACTACGCGTACATTGTATAATCTGTCAATCTTATTGAATCATGTATCGTATTGGATTTATTTTTTTTTTTTATGTTATTTATGCATTATAATAGTTATTAAATTTGTCGTTGTTTCTTTATTTCTACTTGTTTATTATATTCATTTTATATTATTTACATTATGATATTCGAGCGAATATTAGCGAGCGAAAATATTTATCGCTATTTAAAATATTTATTTCGAAAATAAATTTAAAGTGGCAAAGTTAAAAATATTATTTTGGATAATTTATACAAATATAATAAAAATCTTCTTTTTTATTTATTTGTTTATTTTATTATTTTTTTTTTTTTTCACTTATAATAATACCTTCATTCATAATAAAAACATTTGACGTCATATTTTTTATAAATGGAAAAATTTAAGATATTAAAAATATCCTTTTCATAATAAACAAAAGAATTCATTGAATTTGTCTGTTGCATTTTATTTACGATAACAAAAATATATTCGTTTATTGTAAAAAAATTATTTTTAAGTAATGTCGAATACAAATCAAATATGTATCTGACGTTATTTTAAAATAACGATAGAAAAAACATATAAAATGTAGGTCAGCGAATGTGGCGCATTGACGCAGGTAACCCTGTAAAGTATTTATCGATACGTTCAATCCGCTTTTTTAAGCTCTCTTGTAACACTTTGAAAAAAGTGATGAGCTTTTTTAATACATTCTTTTGATGCACATATGTGTCTGTGTACGAGTATGTGTGTTTTTAAGCGTGGAACGTAAACAAAATTCATTAATCATCGTTGACAAAGACAAAAACATCCTTTTATACGTATTAGTTCCAGTCCTTTCAAAGTTTTACGCTTTTTTCCTTTCTTTTTACCTCTCTTTTTTTTTTTTTTTTTTTTTTTTTTTTTTTTTTTTTTTTTTTTTTCATTCGTTCAAGTGCAGCGGTTTTGTACTCTAACAGAGCGCAGATTGCCCTCAGCTCGTGTTTTCAAGTGGATTTGATGACGAATGATTGCGCATTAGGCGAAAAGTGGGAAAGGCAAACGCGAAAAACGTAAAGAGGAAATGAACATTTTCTGGTTACGGTAAGAGCCTTCGGTTTCAAGCATGATTTTGCAATTTTTACTTTGATAAATTTTCAAGCGTGTTTTTTTTTTTTTTTTTTTTTTTTTTTTTTTTTATTGCTAACATACATTAAAAATATTTTAATGCACACCAAGTGTATGTTCCTTATTTTTAATTCATCGCCAACAAATTTTTTAGCAGTGTCTCTATTACTATTTTGTAATTTTATCAGTAATAGTTAGTAAAAAATGTGAATTAAAGATACTTTTCAAAATTTCATTTAATAATTAACGTTCAAATATAAAATATTTAACAATTTCAACTGATATCGCCCAAATTTTTTATAAATTTCCGTCAACGTTTATTTTATTGTGTTTGCAAAAAAAAAAAAAAAAAAAAAAAATTGGAGATCGGGTAAATTTTTTAATCGGTATTAAATTAAAATTTTTAATGGATAAAAACTCTTGATATCTCTGGCAATGTATGTAAATAATCAATTCGTTTTATTGATTATTATCAATCGTTTTAAAAAAAATTCAATAAAACACAATATCAATCTCGATCTAAGATGGTTCGAGAAAACAAATTATGTAAACAAGTAAAACAACTCGTCTCCTAAATAAATATACACGGGGACAATAAATAACCGCAAAACTTGAGGCAGCATAAAACGCTTCTTCTCTCGACATTGCATTTTCAAAATGGAAAGTCCGATAGGTTTTCGAAGCGCGGCCACGTAACGACGCGCGCCACATAGTTTCCATTTCCTCGAGAGCCAAGAGGACAAGAGTAAGCTCCTGGACAAGTAAGCGTATACACACATACACAGACGTAAACACACACACACACGTACGTCTCTACATAGCAGCGATACACGACTCGTCCTTCTCTCACTCCCTCGCCCTCCCCTCTTTCTCCCTCTCCCTCTTACTTACTCTCTTTTCCTCTCGCGGCACGTCGTCGTCGTCGTGGCTCTCTGTCCGCTGGAGAACCGAAACGGATTTCCTGGATCTCGGCCATAAATAACGACTAGCCTCTCCACGTATACATGCACATCCACAAACACCCTCACACATACAGAAGGAATACTTGTACTTTCTCTCTGTCGCGCTTTCTCTCTTTTACTCCGTCTTTCCTACAGCTTTCAGTGAATATTCTTTCTTCCTTTTCTTCCTACATCTTAGTTATTCGACTTTTCTTTACTTACTTTAATCCAATCTAAAATAACTGAAATTTAAATCTTAAAATCTCTACCACGACTCTTGTCTTACTTTATCCTCTTTTTTCTTTTATATTTTTACCTTTTCGACGAAAATTTGTTCGACGAACGGTAAGAGTGCCGCTTAATTTGCGAAAAAAAAAAAAAATAATCTGTTGATTTTTTTTTTTTTTTTTTTTTTTTTTTTCTAATATGTTAAACCACAAGTGCTTCGATATTTTATATTTTCAAGTTTTGGAATTTTTATTAAATAGCTCTACAAAAAAAAATTTTAAACGAATGCTACTCGATATATCAGTTTTAAAGCGATGCATGTTTAAAGTTAATACTTGATATTGAATTGAAATTTTTTTTTTTTTTTAAGTTATATTTTGTATTTTACAAATGAATTGTATTGCAAAAAGAGATTGTACGACTATGGAATGTTAAAAATTTCAACATTTAAAAAATTACGAATGCAAATTAGCGTTCTACTACCATTATTATTTAATAAGGTTAATAGCGAATGATAATTTTTATTTGGCACACTTACGTGAGTAACACAACAAAACGAAAATTGAATAAATTAAATAAGTTTTTAAACTAAATATAAATATATACACAATAAAAATGAGAAGAAACTAGGTTATTCGTCTAAACGTTTTCACACATACTCAATCGATCAGTCTTTCTTTCTTCCTCTTCTTCTTATTTTCTTCGCTTCGCTTTTCTTATTCCCCCCTTCTCCCTTTTCCGTAATCGAAGGAGTTGCTGTTAAAGAAATGGATTGGCGCTGCACGTAAAGTACGTCTGGATTTTTATGGACGGAGGAAAGAATAGTGCAAGGCGAAGACGATCTGATTTTATGTGCGTTAGTCGTTCGCCTTTAGGGACGTGTACGCCGATTAAAATTTCGATCTTACTTTCTTAACTGTGCAAGAGTACGTATACGTATGCATACGTATACGTATGCGTTTTAAAAGATATAGTCGCCAACTGTCGTCGCTCCTTGTTCACTTTCTTTCACGAAGTGCGCTCTCAAGTATAGCTATGGTCTTCATCGGTTCGAATTAAAAAAATTCTTTCAGATTACCTCTGTAATAAGGATTTATCTAAGAAGATTTTGATTATTAAACTTTCTTGGATCCGATGATTAACCCATTTTAAAAATACTTTAACAAAATTCAATGTGTTTAAAATTTAATTGGAGTTTTTCAAGAAAAATGTTAAAATTATTAAAACAATAATCGATCGATGAAATACTTAATTTTCCATGAACAGTCATTTTTTGTAAATAATAAAAATAATAGCGCGTAATGTACTTAAATTGTGCAAATAACGAGAAATTACATAATATTCCAAGTCAATTATCTTTACTACTTTTATACTATTATCTTTTAATACTTGTAGCATAATATCATTACAAGCTAATACTACTTATAGCGAAAGCTGGAAAATACGAACAAGTTGCCGATGGAATATTAACAAACGTTTTATGATATTGGATTATTTACGATTCTCTTTAATGCATTACAGAATTTTCAATTTCTAACGAGAAGTAAAAAAATATGACAGACCTAAATATGCAAACGAATGAAATGAAAGAATTTTTGATATTCTTTGTACTAAAAAATTATAAAAGATACTAAAGAATTTAAATCTACAGCTTACAAAGTAAAAAGGTATTATTGCATTTTTAATAACTTACTTCATTGTTTAGAAAATTGAGAGTATAAATAATGTCTGCCAAGATAGAAGACTCACCTGAAACAAAAAATCAATCGATCAATTAAAGGGCCATTACAATCACCAATTTATTTTAAATTTTGATAAACAATGATCTACAGATTATGAAAATGGTCATTTATATAAAATAATAATCAATAATTTTGTAAACAACTATATCGCCTAAGTCGGAGGCTTGAGAAACATAAAGTTCCAAAGTACCTCGTTTGCTACACTAAGTACGTCAAAGCCTCTATCGAACTAATTAATCACCTCAGTATAGATTACAAGAATAATGTTGGAACTATTACTAAAACGACACTGGATATGAATAATAAATTAATAATTATTTAAGTAAAGCATTTGTCAGTTTACATAATTGAAAAGAAGAAGAAAAATTAATTTGTTTCATTCAAATGCTCTCGATAAAATATTTATTTTATTGAAAGAAATATTGAAATTTTATAGGCACTTGGATTTTTTTTTTTTTTTTTTTTTTAAGAAATATTTAAACTGCAATTAGGTAAAATTTTCAAGCAAGAATAGCGTACAGATAAGTCGACGAAATAGCTCGACGAATCGGGGGATGCGACGATTCGACATCCGGCTTAGTGACTCTTGGGCCAGAAGACAAAAGCAAACGATGATAAAAGAGAAGAGGAATTGGCGCGACGTCGCCAAACAAACGTCAACGGGAAAGAGGAAAGAGGAGACGGGGAGAGGCCCAACTGACAAAGAAACCACTTTATATTTCACGATATCCCTCGCTCTTGCTAGCCTCGCTCCTCGCGCTTACCGAGAACCTTTTGAGAACGCGAGCAAGCGAGCGCGGCACGCGAAGTCTGGCCCAATTTCCGGAACTTTAACTAAAACGCTCGGATTGATCCGTCACCGTCAGAGCCGACTTAACTAACCGCGAGTGTAGAGTAAGAGAGAGAAAAGGAGGGAAGAAAAGTAAGGGTAGCGTAAGAGCATAGTCTACAATAAAGGATCGCGTCATTCGGCTCGGATGAGAATTACGAACGATGTAGGTCAAAAAAAAAAAAAAAAACTGCAAGAGACCGAGAGGAGGAGAGAAAGATAACGTAAGAGTATGGGTAAGGGTTAACGGAAGAATAAAGAGAAGGAGGTAAAGAGAAACTCGATTCATCGAAGCCCATGAAAACTTCAACTCCTCACGCACAATGGAAGCTTTTTTTTACGCGAGAGAACCTGAGGAGTTACAAGCATCCAACGATAGAAGACATCTATATATATATATATATATATATATATATATATGTATGTATGTATGTATGTACATCCGCACACATACATACATACATACATGTTCTCACCCCGTCCCGTATGACTAACGCGGTACTCTAATGGCTCTCTTTCTCTCCGTCGTACTCGCGTTCTCTTTTTCTCACATTCTATCCCGCCTTTTCTATCCGTGCATGAATCTGTCTATCCGTCTTCATGCGGCATTATATAACATTCAAGCACGAACACCGCAGAACGAATCGCGTAGCGGCGGCCCCTTTTCCACAGATGTGATCCCCGAGCAAGCTCATATTGTACATTTGGGTCAAAGTCTATCTCTCTCTCTCTCTCTCTCTCTCTCTCTCTCTTTCACTCTCTCGATAACACATGTGATGACGTTATACTTTGGTCTCTTTGCTTCTCTTGTTATCGTCGCTCGGTGGTTTTTGTCCGATAGATGGTATGTGTGTGGTTTCGAGAAAGGGTTCGCTGGGTTCGATGTTGTTTGAAAAGGGATTGATTTTTTCTTTTTTCTTTTTTTTTTTTTTTTTTAAATTGAAAATTGAAATAAAGTTGAAAAAAATTGACGTCCAACTGTGGTCGCCATTTTAGTATTTTGTTAAAAATTTTTTAAAAATATTTCAAATTGTTTTTAAAGTAATTCAAATAATGATTTGAAAAAGAGTTTAAAAAATTACTTTTTAATTGTTAAAAATAATAACTTTATTTTTATTGATAAATTATTAAAGTATTTTCAAACGCTTTAGATAACGCTGAAATTAAATGTAATACATTTAAGAATAATTTTTTTGTGAAATTTACTTGCATTTAATGCTAAAATTTAGTACATACAACTTTCAAGTTCTTGATGAAAAAAAATAAATAAATAAATAAATAAAAAAATAAAAAAAAGAGAGAGAGTAAAAAGAAAAGAAAAAAAATCGAGCAAAAAGCACAATATCAACGAAAATTCTTACTTGCCAGATTTCAAAAAATGTGACACTACAATCTATCCTTCTTCTCCGGGGAGGAACACAAGGAGCGGAAAAATGCTTGCCATTTTACCGGAGCTCTATGCCCGCAAGACTAAAGATTCAAGAACGCAACGGAAAGAACAGGAAAAAGAAACTAAGACAGAGAGAAATAGAGAAATAGAGGGAGGGAGGGAGCGAGAGAGAAAAATATTCGATGATGAAAAGTGTATAAAAGACAAGGGCCAACGAAAGAGAGAAGGAATGGAGAGCCAAGCAGCTCCCAGCTACTCATTGTTATCGTGGACAATGAGGCTCTCTCTTTCTCTCTCTCTCCTCTCTTCTCCTCTCCTCTCCTCTCCCTCTCTGGTGCCTCGAGGAGATTTCTTTGCGGACGTTAAAAAAAGTGGTAAGAAGAGGAGAAGAAGGAGATGGGGGGTAGAAAGGGGAGAAAGAAAAAAGGTGAAAAAAACAGTGGAAAGAGCTAGATCGGATAGATAGCGAAGGAGGCGAACAAACCCTTTACAAATTGTCGCTTTATTCGAGGCGAGTTTTGGTAATCTGCTTTTGCAATCGTGCTTCCCTTTCTTCTACCTCCTTTCCCCTCTTGTCGTTGCTATACAAGTAGGAGCTTGCTGTATACACAACTTGGATGATCACTTTTTCGTTCTAAGAGCTTGGAGCACGAGGAATAATGCGCTAGGTAAGGTTTTCTCCGATTGTCTTTCGAGTTAAGACATTCTTTTTCTTTTTATTTTATACGGTTTTTTTTTTTAAATATGCTCAGAAAAGGTGACCGATTTTTATAATTATTCGTATATACATATATGTAGCGAACAATATATACATATTTGTAATAATAGGCAAATTATTAACCCCTTAAAATTATTCAATTTATTTGTAGTTTATTATTATAGTGCACATGAAACATTCAATAGAATCTCATAAAAGTTAAGTAAAAGAGTTCATCTTAACAAACAATTAATGAAAAAAAAAGCCAAAGTATAAGCCTCCTACAAAATGCTTGAAGTCTGTTGGCGAAAAATAGTCATCCAGAACAACTGCTCAAAATTTAAACTCCGCGGCGTGTAATTACTCGTCCGAATCCGGTACGAATATTCGCCGAATGAGACAACGACGCAAAACAGTGCTGTATCGTTCCTCGAAAAAAAAAAGAAGAAGAAAAAGAAGAATAAGCAACAAAACAGACGGTCTCGCGCAGTCAAAAAACTCCAAGCAAATACGCAAACCGCGCACACAAAGAGCAAATGCGTACGAGGAGAAGATAAAAAAAAAGCAGGATGACCCGCGCCTGCTAACATAAAGAAAAAAAATACCGGTGTGGTAGAAAGAAAACGCAGCGGAAAAACAAAAAAGAAAAAGAAGAGTAGTGCGAGAGAGAGAGAGAGAGAGAGGGAGAGAAAGAATAGCGAAATATCAAACAAGCCGCAGCCCTCGTATACACACTTTTCTTTCCCGGCACGTTCTTCAGCTCTCTCACAAAGCAAAAGAGAGAGAAAGAGAGAGAGAGAGTCAGCGCGGAACCGCTGAAAAAGGTCTGAAAGAGCGGCGCTACATATACGCGTGTATATACGTATGACTACACACCCACGAGAAAGAGTAAGAAAGAGAGCGTGAGAGGGAAAAGGAAGGAGAGTGTACGCGACGGCACGCATACCAACCGCGGCTAAGCATTTCCGCGCGAGGATTTATTCCGAGTCCGGCAATTAGCGGGAATATTTATGGCGGTTGGAAAAGAGAGAGAAAGGGTTGGTTGAGCACACGCTAGCATTTCAAGTATCTGCGTGTGCGAGCGAGTATTATACGTGTGGTCGTATGCGTATATACAATGAAACACGAACGATTCGAGTCATCTTACGCAACTGTGAAAATTCTTAATTCCTTTTTCAGTTATTGTCGAGTTACCAATATTCGTTATATACATATACTTGAACATTATCGATTATTCATTGAAATATGATTTTCTTTATTGTTGATAATTGATTGGTAATGGCGATTATACATTTTGCATTGCATTGTTTTTCTATAAATGATGAAAAGAAAAACCTTTAATCCGTTGATTTTAAAAAGTATATATAACATCGTTTTAAATAATAAAATTATCAAACTTACGTCACAATATAATTCCGTATCACAATTTTTTGTCGTTAATTTTCATAATAATTATTTTCATTAAATTCACTCGCAAAATAAACATAAAAAGTGGAAACAACATTGACAACAATGAAACGAGATCGTAAAAAAAAAGAATGAAAAAAAAAACTAAAAAGAATTGAAGGGAAACGAAGACTTATTCATGCGCAACGTCAAACAGAGCATCCGATCCATCCGAAAACTACGCGAGAGTGCAAGCGAACGTTCAGATGGAAAACCAGAAAGTGAGAGAGTGAGAGAGAATACGCACACCTCTCTAGCACACTCGACAAAAAGGCCAATTTGCCCCGGTGCAATGCGAGCATCCGGTTGTGCACGCGTTCCTCTCTTTCTCGCAAACGTATGCGTACTCAACTCGCGAGAGAACGGCCACTAGGAAAACACGCGAGCCACGGAGATGAGAGAAAGGGGAAAAGAGAGAGAGAGAGAGAGAGAGAGAGAAAGAGAGAGAGAGAGGGAGTAAAAGAGAGCGGGACGTACTGGCCGCTGGCACTACTAGCGTTTGTTACCGCAGGTATTGTTTTCGGAAATTACGCTCGTTAGGACCGGACAATGGAGTCACGCGTGTGCCCGGACAAGCAACACCGACGTACATATATATATGGATAAACGAACGAATGATGGAAAGAGAAAAAGAGATTGAAAAAGGAACGGATCTCATCTCGCGACTGTTTCAAGGATATTGAGTCTATTGTGGAAACCAAAGAGCGAGAGCGTGAACGAGATACGTCAAAGGCGGCTTTTCCAACCAAAATCTATAAATCAAGGCGAGAGAGAAAGAGAAAGAGAGTCATTGTGGCTCAATTACGGGCGGGCACCATCGTTATTAAGCTCGTCTAATTGACAAAAGAGAGAGAGAGAGAGAGAGAAAGAGAGGGAGAGGGCCATTTTGTCTGCGGCTGTAACGGCTGTATCGGTTTCGATATACGAGGTCTGGCTATTAAATAACGAGACTGGTTACGAAAAAGGGTTTTATTATAAAAATTATTCTACATTCGAATGCTCCCCTTCCCTCGCCACACACCTTTCCATACGTTTTTTCCATTGATCGAAGCAGTGCTGGAAGTTTTCTTTGGTGGGGGCCTTTAAGAGCTCTGCCGTTTTTTGCTTTACCGCTTCCATCGACTCAAATCGGGTCCCTTTCGGCACGAGAAAAAAACACGTTCGTTTCAAACCGCTACTGCACAAATACAATAATAGTGACGAGAACGTGTTTTGGTACATGCATAGACAAGATATCTAGATACCCAACGCACTACTCGTTTTTTTCACCACCCCTCTACAGCGCCCTCTAGGCGCGCAGTCTCGTTATTTAATAGCCAGACCTCGTATAACAAGATTCGTCCACTATCGGATATCCGATTTTAGAGTCTACATATAATTATACACATATTTATATATAATACACGTGTATCAAAGACATTTTCCGTTTCGGAATGTTGTCAAATCACTAAAAATCTAGTACTTTGACGATGCACTTCTACAGGAAGCTCTCATCGACATCTCCCTTATCGCATCTAAGTATATCGGGACGACAAACGTGTTCGATGAAATTAACGATTGAAAGCGATCGTTAGCGATACATGTCCATGTGTCTAAGAGAGATTGATAAACGTATAAAACGTATTGGGTCAAGTGCAATGTTGATATTTGTAGTTTTTTTTAGGACAAATGTTTGTTATTTTGCTTTCGTTTCGAAACATCTGATTGTTTATCAAATGTTCGGATGAATGGATTTGCGTAGGTTTCATTATTTTTGAAAATGCAGGATTTGCAATAGATGGATGTCGCATGTTGTACTTTAGAAGATTTATCGATGTTGTCATTGACCTATATATGCAGTTATTGGAAAAAAAAAAAAAAAAAAAATATTTTAATAATTCTTTAGAATTATAAAATTACTTTTTACTTCAATAAATATTTTTGTTTAATAATAAGGTTAATTACCTTATTATTAAATTATTTTAAAAAAATCATTTATTTTACATAGTTATTTAATTTTATGATAAATGGTTTTATAAGTAAAATTTATAAAAAATATTCCGCGAACACAAAAACTTAATCTTATATTTTTTTAATAAAACAATTTATCTATGCTTCAAAAAAAAAAAATATATATATATATATGTATATACATATACACGTATATATTTAATATATTTACAAAGCCAATTTCCATATTTCTCCCTTCTTCATAAAAATATAAAAGTTTAGCCAATTTCTTTCTATTTTTCATAGTTTTTCAACAAGTTTTCTCATAAACATCGACCCTGCCATAACTTTCATTTCAAAAAGTCTATCCTACTCCTTTGCTTCGATGTATACGACTATCTACATTCGGACTTTTTTTTTCGTTAAACTCTATTCATGCATTTACGAAAAAAGAGCATGAGAGAAATAGAGGGAGAGAAAAAGGACAAAGAAAGAGAAAAGTAAATGGGTATGGATATACCGCGCGAAAACAAATCTTTCTAAATATAAAGAGACGCTCGACATCGACGAATACATACGTATACATAAATCTATATATATAAAACGAGTCGCAGCTCACGCTCATCGGTTCGTTGTGTTATGGTTGTTTATCATTTTCGGCTTTACGCTTTTCCTCCCTACCCTTTGCAATCGCTTGTTTTTTTATGCAGAGCTGGCGGTGTGGGAGCGCCGATACTTGAAACGCGACCCGACAAACTGTACGCGTGCAAGGGAGGACGAAGGGAGGAAGAGAAAAAGGAAGAGATCGACGTGGACGCGCGCGTCAGCGATTCGAGCCGATGGAGCCGTTATAAAGGTTTATGGGTACGAACGACTACTCGATTTATCTAATCTCGCAATCTGCCAAGGATTTATGCACGAAGGAAGCGAGCGAAGCGCCGCGTGAGTCATCGAAAAAAATTCTTCTTTTATTCTTCTTGCCTTTGCCATGTATGTATATAGTATGTATATCTTTCAGCGAAATGATAAAAATTTTCGTGAGGAGAGTTCCTCCTTTTTTTTTCTCTCGTCGTCCCCTCTTCTCACATTTCTCGTTATTCGATCGTTTGTTTGAAGGCGACAAGCTCTTTCTTTGACCTATAGTATGCGAGAACTCATTATCATTTTTCAATGCGACCTTTTGATTAAGAATTTTTATAAAAGTGATAAGAGATTATTTTTTATTTTAATTTGACATACTGTTTTAATCAATTTTGAAAATCTCGAATAATATTAAGAAGTTATTGCTCTTTTATAAAAATAAAAAAAGAAATTTATCATGCACGAAATAAATTCGAAAAAAAAATGTGAAGGTATTGATTTGAGTTTTCTTTTACAATTCATAAAATTGATGAATTACTTTATTCTCAATGATAAATAATACCAAAATTAATATAATATATCTCCGTTTATTTTATAACTGCTTATTAATGCAATTACAAAATAATGATAATAATAACGTGGAATTTTTAATATATTTTCAAAGTAACTTACTGATATATTATACATTATAAATTTATTTTCATTATTTAATAATAAAAAAATATCAGTAATGTAATGTGCATTAATAAAATAAAATATTTTTAAATAATTAAAACAAAATTACCTATAATTATTATTTTTAATCTCATCGATTATTTCTAAAATGAAAAATATTTATCAAAATATTTACAAATGGCAAGATCATGAATAACTAGACCGAATATAATTAGAGCGAAAGAAGCAGGAAAAAAATCTATCAATAATCACTATATGAAATTTTAAACAAACGGATTTTTCTCGATACCTCGATATCCTTATAAGCGAGTAGCCTTTAACGACAAAATTCAATAACGGACGATCCTCCTTTGACTTCCGTTCGCCAGTTAACTTTCTCTCTCTCTCTCTCTCTCTCTCTCTCTCTCTCCCTTCTCTTCTCTTTCTCTTATACTTGGAACGAGCGATGCTGCTACTGCTACCTTCTATATATGTATATCAATGACGAAGTCGCAACCGATTCTCGCGTTACACGTCGTCGCAAGAATGCGCGCGCCATGAAAGCGTCTCTCCTCGGTTCGAAAATTCAATCTGAGAAAGAAAAAGAGCTAAAGAAAGAGAAAGAGAGAGAGAGAGAGAGAGAAAAAGATAGAAAAAGAAAAGGGAAAAGACAACGACGGCCGAAAACGAGATCGACAGTAGTGCAGCGCTCGAACGAGGTCAACGATGTTCTTAAGCTTTAAAGATATCGAAGAAGCAGCACTCGGACGGTTACCTTCGCAACTCTCTTTCTCTCTTCACTTTTTTCAATTTTTCCTCATTGGCTCGCCTTCTCACTTTTTCTTCATTCGCTAAGTATTATTATTATTTTTTTTTTTTTTATTATTATTCTCTTTACCCAAAGACTTTGCTTTTATTCGAGTATTTTATATAAGTCAGTTGATAGATATATTGGTAGAATTGCAAACTTTCTTGATCCTCTGACATCTTTAATAATTTTATCATTATGTGATGGAACATCATCGGTATAATACGAGTATTTAAATTTTCACAATTTTACCGAGTAATGAAAATAAAACGATTTATTTCTTCAATCGGCAATTATTTTGTTTGACGAATAATAGTTTTAAAAATTTTATTTACATCCTAATTTACGATATATACACGACATTATTATATTTACATTTAATATGTTTACAAAAAAAAAAAAAAAATATTTCATTTAAATGCATAAAACTGAAAATTTTACAAATCTAAAGTATTAACCAACAAATTTTTTTAAATAAAGCAATATAATAATAATAATAATAATATATTTATATTATACTTATATGCTATAATAAGTATTCTCACAATCATTTATATAATTATGCGATGTTTGTCTGTATCCGCGCACGTACATAGTATTATTATACATGTGTGTGCCTACGTTACGATGGGATATCCTGTAGCGATACCACAACCCAAGAGCCATTGTATTCATGCAGACAAGCAAACAAACGCTCTAATAGCAACATACAGGATATAACAATAACACATACATAAATGTTAGGAGGAATACATTAATGATAGTAACTGGAATAATAATAGGAATACTCGCAAAACTCGAAACGTATAAAGTTACGCTTACCGGTTGCTAACGTATAACGAATTAAAACTTAAGCAACAACCAAAGGTTTTAATTAAAAGGTTTTATTAAATTATAGGTTTCATAAAATTTTATGCAATGGACCTACAAGCTTTTATGGAGTACTTAAATTTACTCTGACTTTCCAACTCTTTTTCTAAACATTGCTATCTTTCTTTTTATTTATTTATTTATTTTTTTTCTATTAAAGAAAATAACGAATTAACGTATTGTTTTTTTATGAGAAAATTTATGCTTTTCAAAGTACTATGAAAGCAATATTTCACATAAAAATATAATAGTAGTTCATAGATATATTACATGTTGCATAATAAATATAATTAAAATAAAATGTAGACGATAAAGAATTTTAGAATTACAAACAATTTTTCCTTAAAATGTAAAACTTTCGATAAAATCTGTCCTCTTAAGAAATGGCCGCAAAAGAAAGAAAACTCCACGTACATACACCGCTCGAATGACCAATTCATTTTACTACTCAGCTCCTCAAGCAATAATTCCACCGAGCCCTGACCTACACACATACTCTTTTCCTCTTTCTCTTATCCTCCATCGATTTCGGTCTTTTCATCTTCTTTGCTTTCTCTCTCGGCTATTTTCGCCGTAGTCAGCCAACTCGACTTTTTCTCTCTCTCTCTCTCTCTTTGCGGTGGATTTTTTACCACTACGAACGTACCCCAGAACCGAATAAGAGATAGAGAGAGAGAGAGAGAGAGAGAGAGAAAGAGAGAAAGTAGGTGGGCATTCTTCGACATAGACCACGATCTTGAGGCTTTCCCACGGGAGCAACAGCGGCAGCAGTTCACGACGAGAAAGAAGAGGAACCGGTAGTAAAGCTCGGTACCGCCGCTGAACGACCGCTGCAATGGAACTGCTGAAGAGTACGTTGAAACGAGAGAAAGAGAAAGAGAGTATCGCAATTCTCCTTTTTTGAGATAAAAAGAGCGTGAAAAGAATATTTGGAAATTTGGTTGATGTAAGGAAAATTTTTGCTACTTTGTAAAATCGAACGGAGAATTAAAAGGCATATTAAAAATACTCATATATTTTACATGTTGAGTATTTCTCATAAATGAGAAGTTATATTTTTATAATAAATATTCACATTTTTAAAGTATGCTTGAGTTTCAATTTTATAAAATCAATAAAGGCAATGGAAATTCTAATTTGGGTCAAAATAATAATAAATCGAATAATTTATTTTATTGGTCAAGAATATAGAATAATCGATTCACATTCAATTAGCTTTCTTCTTTTATTTAAATAAGTCTTGTATAAATAAAAAGCTCTTCTACTAACTTTAAAATGTTAAATTAAAATAGAGAAATATTTAAAAAAATTTTGGATTCCAAAAGATCTGAAGTAATAAATAATATAAGTTTAAAATATTTATTAAATTTTTCAACGCATGCACCATAGTATACCAATCGAACCAATGATTTAAAAAAATTTCAAAAGATTAAAAAAAAAAAAAAAAAAAACGAAAAATTCCAAAGGTAAAAATCCAATATAAGAAAAGGATTTTCTTTTAACAAAGGTATTCGTTTCATATAAAAGACTATCGTTTCAGATTCACCTTGAACTTCCGGTCGCGTTTTCAGCCAGCCTCTAACGTAACTTTTCACACTCAAAATGAAGATTCTCTCGGCTCTGTCCGCGTGAAAGCGAAGCCTCTGCTCTCTTCCTCTGTCTCCAAGCGTTTGCACGATGCCGCGTTGCGGGAAACTCTGCAGAGGAAACAATTCTACGCGATCCGCTTTACGACGAATCGAAAGTCCCTCTCTCTTTTTCTCTGACTTCAAGATCCTGAGAAATCTCGAATGCACTTCGACCCTGACTTTCTTCTTCAAACGGCACGAGTTCTTCAACTTCGGAGAGTTCTTCTGAAGGCTATATCTTCTTTCTCCCTTAAGTAGCGCTGCAGTTACCTTCGGTGCCATTTTTCTCCATTATTGGACTTTACTGAAATTCACATTGAGATTTCGTGTACGAGTTATACATAATACATAGCTCTTTGAACGACAATTAAATACTTAATGTGCTTGATTAATAGGAGAAGGAACTCAGTGTAAATTCATTTCTTTTGATATATTTCGATCGTAGTATTTGACTTTATTGTAACACCTGCAATGCACAATCTTTTTAAATGTCGATTTATTGTTAAAAATAATATGAACAATTAATATTTTGATTGAATAAAATATATAAAATATAAATCATCAATTTAGATTAAATATTATAAGAATATAAGAAGAATAGCTCGTTATAAAATTTATCCTTATTCATACTGCAAAAACAAATGGCTCACTAATTGTAGAATGAGCTCATTTCTGAATGATAATCGCTCTTTCATCATTTACTGAACAATTCCATTGAATAAGCAAAGAGGTAAATATGACTCTCTAAACGTGACGCGAAATAATTTTCAAATTCATATCGAAATTCAAGGAAAACTTGTAGAACTATTCCGCCTTAAATCTAGCCCTCGAATAATAACACAAAAGAATTCGAGTAGAGTAGAAAGAGAAGCACCAACGCAAGAAATAAAAAAAAAAAAAAAAAAAAAAACAACGTCGGTAGAGAAAGACGGTGAAATGAGAATAAAAATAAAGAGAAAAAAAGTATAGTTGAGCAATAAAGGAGACGAAAAAGAAGAAGAAGAAGATAAAGGAAAAGAAGAAGAAGCAGTAGCCAGCAAGCCTGGATCGAAGTTTGCCAGAAGGCGGCGAAGAGTGTTTTCGGTGCGTCCGAGGACGAGTTGCTCGACGCGACGAACCATCTCGCTTGAATTTCCCGGCACGTTGGCCAACAACAAAACTTTATCCCATCCTCTCTCAACAAGGAACGCTCTACTATCCCTCTTAGCTTACGCTCGCGCGTCCAGACTGGACCCACGTAAATATTCATCGGTTTTGCCGGGCGCGAAAGAGCTTACCTCCGCGTCCTCTTCTTTTCCTCGTGTGCAATTAACGCTCGTCTGCCACGAGCCAAAGGAATTTAAACGAGTGTATTTTCGTGCGTTGCGGCTTTTTCCTCGGCTACGAAGAAGATATTCCTTCTGTATTATCGGAATGCGTTAGCTAAGAGTACGACCGCTGCTCTACCTCGTTGGATGTCGTTGTTTCGATGAGATAGCTTTACTTTCATTATGTACGATGAGTTCAATGCACGGATAATTTTTTCATCTACTTTGATTTTAAACGAGACTTTTGATCGTTGATTAGATATATATAGGCAAATCAAAGATCAAAAAGAAAATAACTCATCTCTTTTACAAATCTTTTTTGTGTAATCAATACGCAGTTTAGGGATTTTTTACTTAGTCTTAAACAGCATACGTTTACCGAGGATCAAAGTAAAAGTCCTCTTTTTCCCATCGAAAATCGATTGTCAAACGAGGGAAAATATCGACGTTTACTCCTTTTTCCACAGAACAATGGAGCTCGTTACCGATTATATTATTACGCCATACGTAACGAGATACCTCGAGACAACCGATCTCCATCGCGTTTCCCGACTCGACACCGTAACGTAATTAACTTTCTTGCATAATAATCCATACGTTGCGTTGTTAGTCAGAGGAACGATAGAGGGAAGGGGGATAGGTTAAGGAGGAGGAGGAGGAGGAGAAGGACGAAGGAGGAAGGAAAGCGATACGCGACGCGCGTAGCGAAACACAGCCAAGTGTCTCTCTCGGGAAATCCGATAAGCTCTCGGTACGTGTAACCAGCCCGTAGACGTGCACTAGCTCGTTCGTTTCCTCGTTCGTGTTAGCGCGTTTATACGTACATACAGAAGCGAGTTGGTCCTATCGATGCTTGCCTAAAACGTATATCGTTACGGCTCGTTATGAAGTGCATCAGGTGCGCGGTTAGTTTCAATTCACAGTTTTCAGTCGAGGTCTTTACGTTCGATTAGAGGAATACCGCCTACCCTGCTTTCTTCCTCTTCTCGCGAAATTTACCGCGTGCATGGCGCGAGAGAAAAGAGACCGAAAGAAAAAGAGTGAAAGAGAAGGAGAAGGGGTGGGGGTGGGGGGAGAGGGGTGAACGAGTGAAAGTTTAAATGCAAAGAACGTACCGGCTGTTTAATGATTTTCCGGTGCACGCATAGCCGGTGGTGGTGATACCGCCGCCGCTGTTGCTGCTGCTGCTGATGATGCTATTGCCCGCGCTACTGCAGTGGCATTACCGCTACCGCTGCTTTTCGCGCAGTATTATAAGTAAAGTTGTAAATCACGCGCACGCAATTATCTGTAATTGGACGGATATCGTCGAGTGTCGCCGTGACGCGTATTTACGTTTATATATCAATGTTGGTTTAATTTTATAATTGGCGCACGAATTTATTGTCGATCTCCTATTATTTCGAGCGCTTATTATGTTAAGTTGCACGCTTAATTAATAAAATCCCCGCATTTTATGAGCTGATTTCCATAACTAGTTGCGGAAAACGTGGAAGGAACGGTGAGATAGAACGAGAAGAAATACTAGCGATGCGAATTTGTGGTTCGATATATTTATATATTACCTCCATCGTATATTATTTGACGATAAAATTAAATTGTTCTATTCCCATTACTTTTGAAAATCTACTTATGATAAAAATCGAATTCAATTGCGTCGTTTTATTGATTTATTTACGTCACAATGAATAAACATAGAGGTTAATTACAAAATTTAATTCCGTAAAAGAAAATTTATAAAAAAAAAAAAAACATTTTTTAAATTTCAAACTCCAATTTCTAAAAGCCCGATGGCACCGAAAAAACCATCAGCAAACAAATTGAAAAACAAAGACACCTAGAAATAATTTCGAAACATCTGCGAAGACGAATAGCTAAAATTTTATCGCAAAAAAAGGATCGTCATTATCCGCAAAATCCTCGCAACTCGCGCTAAAACAATACCCGAAGAGAGAAGCCAAGAGAGAGAGAGAGCAATTTCTATCAAAATCCAAATCCTCCAAACTGCAAGTTACAATACAGCGAGGGTGTGCGACAGAGAGAGAGAGAGAGAGAGAGAGAGAGAGAGGACAACCGGCAAGTACATACCGGCGTAGTAGCACACGTACGCGAACCTCCATACAACACGTGCGCTCGCGCGGTTGGAAAATTCGAGGGCGCATAACGGCGGTCGCTTCTCATTAAATCGCGGACCAGATAGACGCATTAGACAAAGCGGTGCGATGCCGTCCCGCCCACTTCTCCTCGCAGTTGGAAACTTTGGTAGGTATGCGCGCGGCATACTATCGCACGCCAAAGAGAGAGAGAGAGAGAGAGAGAGAGACAGAGGAATTGAGATACTCCTACTGCGATCCCTACATGTAAATATATACATGTGTATATGTTTACGTATACATATATATATATATATATATATATACACATATATATTATATATACATATGTATAACGTATGCGTGCGTACGGATACATAGTTGCTCTGCATCGGTATACGCGTATGCATCTAACTGTCTCTCTCTCTCTCTCTCTCTCTCTTGGGTGACGGTGTACGCACTCACGCGTATGTCCTCCCGTCATTAGTAACGCGCGATACTAACAAGACCAATCAAGTCCCTCGCGTGGCCGTATGTTCCTGCTAATCAGCAACTACGTCTATCTCTCTTCCTATCTCTCGCTTCTCCGTACCCTCTCTCTCTCTCTCTCTCTCTCTCTCTCACTTTTAGTTTTAGTTATCTGTCATTTTCTCTCTTTCGTGATCTCTATACGCATCTCTTTCTAGTTGCGTGTTTTCACCAAATAATCTATTCATTGTTTATTTTTCTTTGCCGATTGAGTTTTAATTAAATGAGATATTTTATAACTTGGGAAAGTTACACCTTTTCAAGACATTTATTCGTTTATAATAAAATTAAAATTAAATGTATTATCGATTTTTACAAAATTTTATTTCAATAATCTTTATTTAACATTTGAATAACTTTTTTATTCCTTTGAAAAGTTCAATAATTATTAATACAGAAAATTGCTAGGTAATAAAATACCAGCTCAATAATTAAACACTTTCAATAAAAAGTAAATATTGTCTCAGAAAACTTATAAAAAAATCAAAGTTGTTTTATACTTTCAAATTTTGTTTATTTATAATCGATATCTCGTTGTCGAAACATTGAATTAAAAATTATATGAAATAATTCAATAATGTTTACTTTTTAGTTACTACAAAAATGTTAATTCATATCGATGTTTTCGTTCAATTTACTATATTGTACAGATAATTCAGTCAATGACGTACGTTTAAAATTGCTAATTTCAGATCTCGTTATCCTTATTCTACCCTAATAACATTTTCATAGATAATGAAATACCACGTAAAATCCACTTGGATCTGATTTCGCTGCTATTTTAGTTATTTTGACAAGTACAACATTCTACATGGTATACCCATAGCGTCACCTATTACAATTTCATTAATTCATGAAATAGAGTGACAGTTCATTTATACCAAATGGCGAATGTACGTTTTCCATTACCACGTCAATTTCTAAACTCTATTTCCCTAACGTTAATTACTTGAGGCAAAATTTTAATTGTTAAATAAAAAAAAATCAATTCAATCGCGCAATATGTCAATAATAATAATAATAATTTTAATTAAAAATAAAACCCATTCCCAATTCGTTAAGAAATATATCGTCGAAAATGTCTACGATATCCATTAAAAAATACATACGACGTATGTATGTAGATAATAAGCTTCAAAACCAATAATCACTAATTTTTCCGGACGTCGGTCCGCCGATAACGAGGACAAATCGTGCGTACACGGCTATTCTATGGCTATGATCCGGTGACGGATAGCGAACGCGTATTTTCCTGCATTCGTGTATATTACGAGTGCTCGCGCTGGCAATAATAATGATAATTTTAGAAGTCTGAGCGAATACGCGTCGAATTATATGTATATTACGAAAATATGTGTACGGATCTGCTTGCGTATCTGCGAGAGAAAGACAGAGAGAGAGAGAGAGAGAGACAGGAAAAATACGCAGAGCGCAGAATATGGCATCTACCTTGTTTTCCTATCGATTATGCGGTTCGTTTCGAATAGACAGATGCACACGCAGAGCAAATTTGACATTATGCATGGTTGATTCAAAAATTATCAATCTCGTCCATGCCCGCGAGGGCATATCGCGATGACGAGGTATTACTAACCTAATACCGACCGCAGTTGTTAAGCAATTATTTTATTTTTCACGTTTCGCATTTGCGTGCATTGCATTTATCAATGTTTGTGTGAAATTGAAGATTTAATGACGTTCAAATAAAATTTATTCACCACCATTCGAAAATATAACGTTTTTAGATAAAAAATGCTTTTCGTTTCATTTCTCGTACGAGAAAATTTTATTCGGTGTACAAATATTTTTATTTAACGATGTAGTTAAATTTTCTGAATTATAAGGTAATTGTGCTGAAAATTTTCTTAAATTTGTAATAAACTATGATAAAGTTTGAGGTAATTTTTGTCAAAAATTTTAGAGATGAAATAGAGCAAGATATTAAAGTTTAACTGGTGCCAGAAAGTCATGCTTATCTTCATTTCAAGAGAAAACTTTTTTGGAGAGAAAAAAAAAGCTAGCCAACAGTCATAGTTATGATCGACTTTGGCATACAACTGTTCCAAGCATGACATTCATATTTATGTACAAAAGAAATATTACTTGCGGAAAAAAAAAGTTAACCTGATTACACGAAAGAAAAGTTTACAAAAGTATTTATTGAAAAATGAAACTGTAATAATGTACCGCAATGTGTCGGACCGTCATTGTGCATTACTACTTACACATATTATCGTTATAAAAATATTGCCTCAATATATATTTTAAAAATTCAAGCTATACACCGTACAATTAACTTCATCGACGGTTTGCGTCGCATCCTATTATCCTTTATTCTTGTAAATGAAAAAGATAAGAAAAACTGCCGACACTGTTGCCACAACATCGAACGACATCTCGTTTTACATCGTCGTCGTCGATGTTGTCGGAAAGAGGAAAACTAGAATGAGCGCTACACGCGAGAAAGAAATGCGGGTTGTAAAAAAGTGAAGAGACCCGAAGTGAAAAAAAATAGAAGTAAGAAGAAAAATAAAAAGAAAAAACGGGTCCTTCCCAAGCCTTAAGTAGAGTAGAGAAAACACATCGTGAATTCAGGGCGAATCGAAGAAAAGCGGAATTCGATTGAGCCTCGACTTGCCACGCATTGTCGAGCGTCCACCCTCTCTCTCTCTCTCTTTTCCTCGTTCATCGTCCACATTTTTCCTTCTCTCAACCCCCCCCCTCCTACCGTAGAATCCTCTCCTTATCCTTGGCATTATCATAATGCTATCGCACGTTACGTGACGGGAAAGATGTATTATCGCTTTCTCTCTGCAACCGCCGCCGTCGCTTTTCCGATCTCTACCGCTCGAGCTTATCGCTCGACGCCGCTTTTAAAACGGATGCGAATTAGCGCCATTTTCTCCATCGTTCTATCACCAACTTTCTCTCTCTCTCTCTCACACATACTATTCCATCTTCTCAGCTTTACCTCGCGAATTTTCTCGCTTTATCCTTGGCCACGTAGAGCCTCCAGATTTTATTTTTTTTTTTCTTTCTTTAACGTCGCCTCTCTCTCTCTCTCTCTGTCTCTCTTTCTCTTTCTCCACACTCTACTCTGCCGACGTATTACCTCGTGCATTTTAACGCGATGAAACGAATGCGTTGGATTACGGTAACGCAGATGACACTTTCCCAGCTTTTATTTGTCGTTTTTGATTATTTTTAAAATATGATTTGTCGTTTAGGCTAAATTTCCATTCATTATCCTAGATTTTTTAAGATTATAACAAAAATAATTTTTCTCTTTATTTTGAATAAATTATATTTGTTGAATATAAAATTACAAGTAAAATGAGATACCAACAAAGCTATTAATTTATGGAAAATGCATAATTAATGAACAAAATTCACAGCACGATCGTCTATTAGGATTTACACTCGTGTCCGACTAGTACGAATTTGTTTCACTGCAGTTGATTTAATTTTCCAATGTTTAGCAGAAAAAAAACTTTCGTTTCGACTAGTACCGGACACCTAAAGAAGAAAATACGACGAAGGGAAAAAAAAATCATCGAGCCAAGAAGACAAACCCAACTCGAAAGAAAAACAGCGAAGACGCACCTTGACGAGTTTCTCACTCTTCTCTGTAAAACTAGACTGCCATTACTACGCGACGCGGCAAAAACGCTACGAGGGAAAAAGAGAAAAACAGTGAGGGGGTAAGAAAGGAATTCGGCGAGAGTGGCAAAATCGGATACGCTCTGGAATCCCAGCAGCAGCGATGCTGATGGCGTCACGTGCGAAAACGAGGAATAGGAGAAGAAGAGAGAAGGAAATCGTTGGCTTGGCCTAGCGCCAAAGCGACAGGGAGTTCTTTCTCGGGAGGCTCGGTGGCCCAAGTAATAATCCTAACTTCCGGGTTAGTCTGAGCTTAATTAGAACAGGGGTTAGCGCCTCGGTTCTCTACCTCTCTTACACTCTCTCTCTCTCTCTCTATGTCTACCTACTCTAGCTTGTAGGCTCTACACACCTCGTAATTCGTCGTTCAGACGATGTTTCATGCATCTATCCTTCGTCTCGTTTGCTTTTCTTAAGTTTCACTTGTGTATGTGTCGTGGCTGTTATACTTTTGGTTGGGATTATTTACCCTTATTCTAGATATACATTTGCTAACAATTGTTTTTATTAAATATCTGCGTTATTATTTTTATTGCACTTATTATCTTATTTAAAAAACATAAGCAACCAGTGTCTAATTTAATACAATTGAACTTTTTAACACAATAATATGCGATAAAAAAAAATGCGAAATTTTCAGTATATTATTTTTTCAAATAAACTCATTTTATAAATATATTTAAATAGTTCTCTAAAATTTCCATACGTATGTATTTCTATACAAGGAATAGAAGTCGTTTAAATCTATTTAACAAACGGCAATCTTACATCAAAAATAATTTTTCCTACTCCGAACGAAAATTCTAAAGTACGTGAGCTGCTGCGCAAAATTGGCTCGAAGTTTGTAACACCATCAAAATTCTCATTTCACACGTACGCTCGCGATCAAGTTGGTATTGCTTAACAAGCTGTAATCCACACTTAAATAGAATCTTAATCCAAATCTCACTCTTGGTTATCTTTCCGTATTTTTTCTTTTCTTCTTTTTTTTTTTTTTTTTTCTCTTATTCAATTCCATTTTCTTCAACTCTACCTTCACCGTATCTTCATTTCTCTCTTTTCCACTTTCTTTGCTCTCCCTTTTTAACTTTTTCTCGTTCTTACGCTTCATGATTCTTCTTTCAATCTTACAACCTAGCCTCGTTCTCTCCCGTATTTTGTCCCCGCGATTTCTTTCAAGAGATTTCGCCATTAATCCAATCTAGGATAAAAAAAAGAGAATGAGAGGAAGACAAAGAGAGAGAGAGAGAGAGAGAGAGAGAGAGTAAAAGCTAGGTGCCGTCAAAGTCCAACGCCTAGAATCTAATTACTTGCCAACTTTTACAGGGTTAATTTAGTGGAAGTCACGTGAAAGTTTCTGGGCACCTCACCTCCCCTCCCCTCTCTCTTCCAGTCCACCCGTTCACGTCTAAACTGCAAAGCGCAGTGTGTTTGCGAGTTCAAAACAAACCGAGCTACTGCTATACTGCTGCTGCTGTTGGTGCCGTGTGCGCCTGGGAGATATCCCGAGAGAGAAAATTAACGCGAGAATATATTTGTGAATATATTTATTTTCTCAATGAAACAATCGACCTTGCGACGCCAATTATATTTTCAGGTCAATTTGTAAAAGAATACTCTTAGCTCGAAATGTTGAACGATTGGGACTGTACTTTCTACAATTTTAAAAGATAGCTTATTTTTTATGAATTTTTAATTATTAAATAATTGTGTATAAATATTCTTATAAACTCCGAGCAAGCTATAAAGCGTTAATATTTACATTTGTTATTTAAATTTCTCTAACATTTACCATAAAATATTTTTCTTTTCAACTTGGTATTTTCTATCACCAATTAACTGTACTAATTTCAAAGTTCTGTATGCAAATAAAAATTAATCCATAGCCTTAGATAGGTTCGTAGATGAGTTTAGATAGACAACATTAATTTATATGAACCGCAGATGTATACCTCGAATGCAATTACTATATTATTTTAATGTATAATTGAACTAAAATAATTTCAACATTTTAACCTTTCTTAGATGTAATTAAGTAAAATATGTTTTACACAAACTTTAACAATATCGTTAAAAAAAAAAAAATGTATGTCAAAGCATAACTAATGACATATTAAAAAAAAAAAAAAAAATGTTGCTAGAATAGATGAAAATGTTTACAATCTATGAATCTACGCGCTAAGTAAAAATACCACTTAAATGAATAAAAAAAATTATTCAACATTGAGTTTTGCAAAATCCTTCATTTTACATCAAAGAATTCGAAAATTCAATTTTTCGAAATACAGCGCCGAAATTGGAACAAAAGGTAAAAATTCGTAATGAAGCGTACCTTAATTACGGCGCATAATGGATACAGAAAAAGTGCCGGTGCACTCTGCCTGTTTCAAACAAATAATGACTAAAAGCGAACAAGCGAAAGAGGAAGAAAGCGAGAGAGAGAGAGAGAGAGAGAGATAACAGACAAGCGCAGCACGGAATACAAGAGGCCGCAGCAAAAGTAGCTGTATGAATAATGTTCGCAAAAGAGAAACACGCGCAGTGGATGCTCAAAGCGGTACACTATACACAAGAACGAAAAGAATAAGAAGAACTTGGAGCGGAGGAAGGCAGGAAGAAGTACACGGGCGGCCTAAAAGCCAAAGAGAAAAAAAGAGAGCAACAGAGGCTCTTTTCTCTCTCCCTCTCTCTTACTTTCATTCTCAGAGTGCAAAGGAAACCTCGCTCGCTTTCTTTCTCACCCCTGTAGCATTCAATCGCGACTCTGTGTGTGTGTGTGTGTGTGTGTGTGTGTGTGTGTGTGTGTGTGTGTGCGGTGAATGCACAAAGAAGAAGCGAGGCTCCTTGGCGAGTGGCCGACAGCACGCGACCGCTGCTAAATGACGACGACAAACGACGTTAAAAAAGGGGAGAGAAAGAAAGAGGTGATAAGAAATGAAAAGAGCGCGACGAAAGGGCAAAGGGAAAAACAGAAGTAAGGAAGATCGATTGATTGATAAAACAAACGGAGAACCGTACGGCAAGTGCCTTGGTTTTTATTTAACGGTTTCGTTACCGATAAAACTTTGATTCTTTTATGCATTTATATAGTTGAAGATATAATATATTGTTTATCAGATAATAAATTCCAGCGTTTAAAATCGATGAATATTTTTGGTTGATGTAAGCGCGATTATTCATATACGATGAGTCAATATATATATATATATATATATATATATATATATATATATATATATATATATATTATTTTAAATAGATGCATGTAATAACTGTAATATGCATAATTTCACTATTTTAACGGAATATTCTGTTAACGTAATTCGAAACATTTAAAATTAATATTAATAAACGAATTATTTAATGGTGAACTTTGATCGAGCGTTAATTATACGGAGGCCTTATTTTGAAGAAATTATATTTACTTGCGCCGTTTATGCATTTATTTATCATTTAAACATTAAATAATATTAATTATGTCTGAATAAATTTATATAACTCAAGCTGCTAAAGTATATTTATCAAACAATATTTTTCTTTTGTTAATTAGGTCACGCGCAATCATTAGTAGCAATTTGCCATTTTTAAATAATACGCATCAAATATTTAATTTAATTTAAAACATCTCGATAATGTTTTACCATTTATCAACTGAAATGTTTAATTAAGTTTTTCGCTCCTTTGTATTATTTTGCAATTTTAATGAATACATAATTAAACGATAATGCTCATTTGCGAAATATTATTTTTCATTTGAGTAAAATATAAATGATAATAAAAGCATAATGCGCGCTCGTCCGTCGGGACAATTGTATATTTATCGAACGATGATAAAAATAATACGCATCAATTTTGCGTAAAGGAAGCGGCATACAAATCACGTTATCGTGTCAGCAAGTTAATAAAAATGATAAAATCTGAATAACGCAGTATTTTAACGTCGAAACCTACCGCTCGTTTTACAGATCTTAACGGCAATAAATTAATCTCGAGACATGCATCAAATGGACGGCGTTTATCGCTCTCGTTATCCTAATACTGTTGAATATCAAAGTAACTTGAACAGGGAGATAGTTAGAGAGAAAGAGAGAGAAAGAGAGAGAGAGAGAGAGAGAGAGTAAGAGTGGAAGTAAGGGAAAAAGATAAAGGGATCAAAACGAAAAGCCGGCGGTGGTTGACGCAACAAAAGGAAAACTACAAGAAAGGACATAAAGGGGATGAAGAGAGCAGCGATTTATCGATAAAACAGCCGACGCTGTCGCAAGCATTGAATAGCACGATTTCGAGCGCCATAACATTTTTCCCGCTGTTAAATTTCCTTTCTCTCTTTCATTCTCTACTTCCCTTTGGATTATCCTTTTTTCACTTTATTTCAATACTCATTTCGTCGGGATTTTTGCTTTTAAACGCTAAATTTCCTTGTCTTTGATAATACAATTTTTTACGCGATCTAAACTACATGCTTTGCTTTACATTTTATTCATTTAGATTATTTGAAGTAATTGAAGAAGTAATTTTTTTGTCAATTAAAAAAAAAAATTTGGCTTTTAATGCTTATTATTTAAATTCATCAAATTAGTATTTTTAACAAATTTTGATTTTTATATTGTGTATGTTATTTCTGTGTGAAAATACGCACATTAAAATTATACAACATATCAATTAGTAATCTGTACATTATTGCAAATGTTAACTAAGTCCTTTCTAAATGTAGATTTTTCCTGTTTTGCAACATTTGAAAAGACTAACGAGTGGTATCGAACGCATTATATTTTTTCATTATTTAAAATATATACTTTTTCATTATTAAAAATGTGCAATTTTAAAAGACACAATTTTTGAATTTAAATTTTAATTGCTTGCATATATGCTAAAATATAATATTTTTTCATAAATATATATTAAAAAAAATTTTTTTTAAATCTCCAATATCTTTAACTTTCATAATGCAGAGGTAGCAATAAAAAGTTTGAAAGAAAAAAAGAACAAAATTTTCCGTAGGTCCCATCGAAATTTCTTCAGAATACTAGTCACTCAACGAACTAGCTCTCTGTCTGTCTCTCTCCTTCAATTCTTCTTTAACGCAACCATACAAAAGACGTACTCGCATCTTCACACACAATAATGCTTCATCGTCCCCTTTATGCACGCGCACTCGCCTACACACATACGTACGCACAAACAATAAAGCGTACGACGAGCTATCGCACAATAGGACGAGTTGCATCTTTCTTTCTCTTTAGTCAACGCGGTAAACGTAAGAGTGGCACAGAGAAAGAGTCTGACAGCGGTAGTGGATGTATATCTTATATATATATATATATATATATACACACACATATAGCATGCATATGAAAGGGACACAAGGCCGACGAAGAACCGCTTGACCTCTTTTCGACGCGCTCGTTTATACACGTAAACGCGAGGGCCACTTTTAAGATAGGGAAGAGAAAGAAAAAGGCAGCTCTCCCTCTCCCTCTTTCTCTTCGTGAAATTGAGCCTTTGCGGAACCAGCAGCTGGCTATAGAAGCCGAGTGTGTAAAAGAGGGGAGTAGAATACGAGAGAGAGAGAGAGAGAGAGAGAGAGGGAAGGAGAGAAACTTTATCGAGGAGATCACGCGAGAAGTCATGTTCGCAACTGGTACAATCTTCCCTCCCTCCTCTCCGCCACCTCTTCCCTCATTCTATGTAATTTAGCCGGTGGTTGGTTTTATCGTTTGGGTCAGGCACACGAAGAGCGAAAGAAGAGAGAAGGAGATATCTTTTTCTCCTTTTTTTTACGATCGAGTGGTAACAATTTTATGATTAAGAGGGAGCTCCGATAGTTGATGATTAATTGAGGATTGAAAGCTTTTATTCGGATTATGAATTGAAATGAAAGATTATTTATGCGGTAAATTAAACATTTTTTTCTGTATACGATTATTGAAACTTTTACGGTATAAATCATGATTGGTATTGTAATGAATAAAAAATTAAGGTTTTTGATGCAAATTAACGATTATTCGTTTCGTTGAAAATGAAATAATCCTTTTCATATTTTAAATGAAACGTAAATTTTTTTATAATGATTAAAAATTATTTTTCAAATCATTTAACTCATGCAAGAATGTGTCTCTTTATAAAAAAAAAAAAAGATATTAGTATCACGTGTCTAAAACAATAGAAAAAAAAAAAAAATTGCTGAAATAACGATTGAAAATAAAGCTATATCTAAGAGTAACGTACCTATGAGATTAATTATTTAACGAATATAACTTACCACATTCATTTCAAAAGTACGATAGGAAATGAAGAAAAGAGAGGGAATAACAAACTCCGAATAATTCAGTAGCTTTGGTAACGCACCAATATGAAGACGTCTATTCGTAAAGTTGCTTTTTGCGATACGTAATTGTAAGTATATAGAGAGACAGAGAAGCAGACGTAGAAGGAGTAGCTCGTTCGCACACCACGCTAATGACGATCGGTTCCATTAGGGTCGTATCTAATGACGAAGAGCGATATCACGCGATGCCCATTAACGCCTCGCGTTCGGAAGCCTGCGGCGTCGGTAGGATGCACTTGCGCGCACAATCGCACATACATTCACACGTGCACACGGCTCACTCGCACGGCCGACGTTCCAATGAGCCGAGAGAAGCTATGGCATCGCCGACAGCGCCAAGTGCATTATTATCGTCACTCCTACTCCTTCTCGTGCGCTCACTCCTCCGTCCCTACCGAGCTTCCGCTTCTATCGTTTCTTATTCCTTCGCTCTATTTCTTTCTCACTCTTTCTCTCTCTCTCTCTCTCTCTCTCTATATATATATATATATATATACATACATACACGACTCTCTTTCTTTCCCTTTCTTTTTTTCCTTTTCTGACAAATTACGATTGACTGTTAAATTTGGTTCTATTAAATAGATTCGATATTTTTTACTTTTTTCCCGCTCTTATTTATAAACGAGTTATAAAAATAATTATTATAATTTAAGGATATTAGCGTCGAAGATAAATTGAAAATTGTCCAGCTTGCAAAAGAATAAGAGTTATTGAATCTCGGTTAATATATGTATAACTCAAATACAGATAAAAAGGTCAAATGAATAAAAATTAATATCCATTATTTTAAATTGTAAATAATATGTTTTACAAAATTATCAAAACTAATAGAATAACAAATATACACAGTTTATGAATCGCTGACCCGCCTGATTATACGTAGTTTCTTCTACTCAAACGTACAGTTGACGCAACTATGCCACTGCATTTCTTCAGACTTGTTTAATTAATTATTCTTAAATTTAAACTTTATAATGAAGATGATAAAATCTAAATTATTATTAATAAATTTTTTTTTAAATTTGAACGCACATCGCAATAATACAAATTAATTTTTACAATAATTTGCAAAAAGATCCATGCAGCTGAAGCATGCACAATAAGCTTCTCTCATATTACATTTTGAGGCCATTTCCCCGCTGCATTTTTCCTCACATCTCTCCATCCTCGCGCAAATTCTTAATTTCGTTCATCTCGCAAGCTCGCTCACTCGCGCAACGAGAGAGAGAGAGAGAGAGCGCATCGCACGAACGTACCGAGCTCCTCATTAAAAGCGATTAGTAGCCAGGCAGCGCATCGCGTGCATCTTTTCTGCCGGCGTGGCACGGAGTTACTCCGCGCTTGGCCTTTCTCTTTCATTTTACCCTCTCTTTTTTTTCACTCTTTTCTCTCTGCCTCTCTTTCCACGGTTTCAAGCCCAGCATATACATAGCGCTCGCTCTCACACGAAAGCATGCGCGAGCACACGAAAAGCACGAGCAAAAAGAAGAAGAAGAAAAAGAAGAAGAGAAAAAAAGAAGGAAAGAGAAAGAAAAAGAGAGAGAGAGACAAAAAAAAAAAAAAAAAAAAAAAAAAAAAGCAGCGGAAAAACGAGCTGCACACTGGCGGCTGGCTCGAGTAATCGAAAGCCAGGGCAAAAATGCTGAGAGAGCGTGCGAAAAGCGAGGCAATGGAGTTCGCCGTCGGCTCTGGGTATGAGTATGGGAAGAAAAGAAGAAAGAGAGGTGTCAGTAGTACTCGGAAAGGGTGGAGGGGATGGAGAGGAAGAAAAGAAATAAACGAGGCTGAGAAATACGGTGGAAGAAAGGAAGATCGTTGTAGTGTATGGAGAAATTGTGAGTATTTTCTTTCTCTTCTTCTTCTTTTTTTTTCCTTTTATTTCTTTTTCTTTTTATTTTTTTTTTTTTTTTTTTTTTTTTTTTTTGCAAACGTGCACCGAACGTTTTCAAGCGTCGAATGCAAGCAACGAGAACTTACTTAGTGATATGAAGTAGTAGTGCACGTTATTTAGCTAAACTTATTTTCACTAAAAGCTAAAGTAAATTAAAATTTATCGACTAAAAAACTTTTGTTGATAAAAATTGTACTAGTTTTAAACTCAAAATAACAAAACTCAGTCTGTAATTATCAATTCAATTATTAACTTTTATTGAAAACTTTTAATAATTAATTCGAGCGCGTAAAAAATGGGAAAGAAAAGGATAAAATTGTGAAGGAAGAACGGAGAGAATAAAACGATAAGAAAAGAAGCAAATTGAAAAAGTGTGTTAGCAAAAGAGCCGATGAAATAATGCTGAGTGAGAAAATGAGGAAAAAGTGGATGAGGAGCGACCGGAAAAAAGGGATATGAGAAGCGGTCGAGCGAAACCGTCGAGACTAAAGAAAGGCGACGAAAGACCAGTCGATGCGCCGAGAGCCGACGACAAAAAAAGATGTAGAAAGATTGCATTCGTTGATTTCACCGTTTAGCCGAGTTTCCCGTGCGACCAGATATATAAAGAAGTGAAGTTGTCCAAATCGCGATATTGCGAAATTTTCCGGTTACTTTAATACACTGCACTTTAACTTTACATTTAACGCGCAAATTTACAAAATCAATGATAAGAATTAACGATGCACGAGTATTAACACGATATTAATTACGAATAAATTAAAATACATTAGGAAACTTTATTAATATTATTAATTTTTATGCAAAATTAAATATTTTCTAGCTTATTAACCTTAATTAATAAACTTTTATTTTTTAATTTAAATAAAATTATGCATTATTAAAGTAGACATTTAAATAATGATGAATAAAAATTTTTGAATCTTTTCTTTTTTCGACAATTAAATTTTTATAGCATTATTGCATATTATATACATTTTAGATTATAATTTATTTTCAAAAAAGTTAAATTTTTCAAATGTTATGATCTACAAGCTTTAAAATCGCAAAATTAAAAAAATTCGTCTATTAAAAATTAATTAAATGCTACATAATTACTTGATAAAACAAAAAACAAATAGAAAAATTGAGAATTTTTCAAACAAAGAGCAAAATACTATTACCATAGAAAATTTACGAAAAAATATTTCATAGTTAGTCGAATTCATATATTTTTTTTTTTTTTTTTTTATTTAAAAATTAAAAAAAATAAAAACAAACAAAAACCGCGAAATCGTATAATAAATTCTTCGAAAAATTCTTACCGTGCGAAAAAAAAATGGCCGCTTTACTAGATAAATTTTTCCGCGTATCCATGCACACGGAAGACTCGAATAATTCGAAAAATGCTTCATACAAAGCGACTTGTGGCAAACGCGTAATAAAAAATAAAAGAAAAGGAAAGAAGGAAGAAAAAACTGGCACTCGGCGGCGATTGAACATGCGAAGCTAAAGAGAGAGGGAGACGGGGTTAAACGACCGAGTAAAAAAAAAGAAAAGATGAACCAGATAAGGAATTTTCAATACATACCTCTCGCAACGCAAAGGCCGTGCGCATACACGCGCTCCTGAAGAAGCAAAAAAAAAGGGGGATAGAAAAAACAAATAAATGAAAAAAAAAAAAAAAAAAAGAAAATAAAAAAGAAAAGGAAAAACGTAGTTGCGATGCACAAAGAGCGCAGTAAGCGGATACAAGAGAAAAACGCGGTACGGTGGTTTTAAATTTTCAGGTCGCCTTGTCGGTATTTTTTCAAAAGCTCGATCTTTTTAAAGGGCTGGGCAAATATATACCTTTGCCGTTTCCATAGCGAGCAAAGAGCAAAAGATAGAAAAAGAGAGGGAGATGGAGAAAGCACGTCTCTCGGTCTTCTTACGGTTCATCTGCGAGCGGTAGTAGTACAGATTTTAGTAGTCGCGCGGCCCCTTAGCTCTTCTTTACCTACCTCTTTTTCTTCAATCTCCTCGAGATGTAGATAAGGATAAAAATTAAGGCCCACTCGGAGATTAGTCACTGTGACTGCTTTCTCTCTCATACTCTCTCTCTCTCTCTCTCTCTCTCACTCGAGGCAAAAGACCGAGGTGTATTCACAACCATGAAATAAAGAAAAAGAAGAGCAGAAGTTGCTTTTCGACTGGAAATTTTCTATTCACCAAATTTTCCTTTCATTGGTGAGATACCTCTAAGATTTTAAAAATGTTACTTTCAACTATGAAACTACGTGACTTCAATCTTTTTAGCTATTTGTTTATATTATCATTCGTAAAGTAGTAAATATTCTAAAATTTTATACAAATATCGGATTCTCATTTTAATTTGCTTTAAAATATTTTATACGAAAAATATGCGAAAAATTTTAGTACAAAATTGAATTTTATATAAAATTGAATGCTCGCTACATTATTGGTATTTTTTACTTAAAGTTTCATTAAAATATGTGGACTTAAAAATTAGTAAACTAGCCGATAGATATAAAAATCTTTAAAATAACTACAATACGATCATATGTAAAAAGATTCTTTTTCCTCTCAACGCAACAAACTATTTTAATCAACTTTCAATATGTTTTTTAATCACAAGCGTAACGCTTCATGATAAGCTACCGAGGCGGCATTAACAAAAATGTTTTTAAATAACAAACGGTATAATTTAACGCTCAATTTTCGGTTTGTTACACGAGGCATATAACAGTAATGGATAAAAAGAAAAAGAAAGTAAAAACAAAAATCTCGGCCAATTGGTACACTTACACGGCGAAGAAAAAAAAAATAAATAAAGAAGAAAGAAAAAGAGGCCCCTTTGTCGTAACACCCTTTTAAAACCTGCAGAATACAGAAAACGCGATTCAAGTCATTCGACGGCAGAGCTAAAGAGGCGAACACGCGCACGTACACAGACGCATGCATGTCATTAACGTCATTAAGTGTACGGACTGCCGCGCCACGTGAGCTTCAAGTTAAAACACATACACACATTCTCTGCCGTTGAGTCGAGACTCTCTTTGTACGCCTCTTTTTCTCTCTCTCTCTCTCTCTCTGTCTCCCTTCTACTCTTTCTCTCAGTTTTTAATCCGTCTATCCGACGAAAACAAGGCCACTTCTGGCTGAAGGAAAGCCTTTACCTCTTGCATGAACCGTTCTCTCTCTCTCCCTCCCTCTCTCTCTCTCTCTCTCTCTCCCTTTATTTCATTCCGTTCTTTCTTACTTAAGGCTAAGTACTTTTCCTCCTTTTTCGCACTTTTACCTTCGCGTTCTCAGAAAAATGTTTCAATAACTCTAATGACAAAACAGGCGTGAGATTGAGTTTTTAATCTGCGCGGCTTTATTTACTTCGACGCACGAGCTTTTTATTTATTTACTTTTTAAGTGCTGTATTATCAGTTGTTGAATTAATTTTAGTTATAAGATGGAAATTTAGAACGAAACATTTACAAACTTCAATGATGATACACTGATAAAGTAAAAAAATATAAAGGTAGAAAACAAGTTTTTTATTCCAATTGAAAATGCATGATTGAACTACATTATTATTCAGAACATAAAATTAAATTGTTTAATATCATACTAAAAATTATATCATTTAAATAACTTTTTCTAAAATTAAAAAATTCTTATTAAAACCCTAGTATTTAATTATTCTTCTATTTTTAAAAAATGTTTTAAAATGCAGTTGATGAGATATAACTTTATAAAATTTTCAAATTTTTTATTAAAATATAAAATTTTAAATTAAATTTTAATCTTCTATTTTATACCAAATGTTTTTTTTTTAAATATCCAAAAATAAAATTGTTTCATCATATTTTTTTATATAATTTTTTTTTCATCGCGAAAATTAATTTTCTTTTATTTAAGACTATTTAAACAGTTTATATTGATACAATATTCTATTTTAAATCTCATAATAATAAATAGAAAAAAAAAAAAAAAAAGAGAAAAGAAAGAAAGAAACCGGCAAATTTCCCAAACTTGCAACGATTCAATATTCTAAAACTTCATCTTCAAAAACTGCAAATCCGCGCAAAAAATCTTCCTCTTCCAGCAATCCACCGACACACGCAGACGCTCATAGATTCATACACATACTCACCTTTATCCCTTCATTTTTATCCACTCCAACCGCTTCATGGCAATTTTGTCGCGGTCGCGTATTCAGCTTCAAAAGGGCGAACGCGTGTCGTTCTCTTTTCGCAAACGCGAGCGCGCGCTTATGTGGATATCAAGGCACGTACACGTAGGTCGGTTGTGTGTACGGTGTCGCACACGGGAGTGTCGCGCACAATGCGGCCATCTTTCTACGTGGCGCGCGCATTAAACGGGCCGAGTTCTAAAGCGAGCGCCGCGCAGCCCGACGCCCCTTCGAGTCGCTCACCTCCTCGCAAGCCCTCGCACTTCATTATGCTTTTATGAGGGAATCTGATATTGTGCACGCGTCTCTTCTCTCTCTCTCTCTCTCTCTCTCTCTCTCTCTCTCTTTTGCTATTTCTCTCTCTCGCTTTCACTTACACTACTCGTATACTAGAGCACGAGCACGATTTGCAAAAGGAGAAAAAGAGTCTGATGAGAAAGGCCTCCAACCGAGAAACAGAAGAAAGATGAGAGAGAATGAAAAGAGAAAGGTGGATATCGTTACGCGTTTATTACGTCTGCGTACGAAACTCAAGGTAAAACGACAAATGCAGCATCTGTTGCGAAATACCAGAGGTGTATCCGATAAAAATAAATAATTTATTCATCGGCTGCAATTTTTATACGATACAATCATTGTCATATATTATATTCTAAATTTAGGATCACAAATAATAAACTACTTTACGGGCATAAATTTAAAAGCAAGTTAAATTATTGGCGATCGACGATTAAAAATACGAAGTGAATTATCAGCCATAAAATAAAAATACGAGTAAAATCTATCGCGCGATATCGAACTTAAAAATTTTATCGCTCCTAAAAAGCTTTCTGCCTTTGGAGTAAGGGGAAAGGGAGGTACAAGTGGGTACAGAAAAAACGAAGAAGAAGCGTTGAAAGAAGCAAAATAAGAAAAGGAGGGATGGGGGAGAGAGAGTGAGAGAGAGAGAAAATAAGGCGTCTGAAATTAAGCTTTACTTCGCCAATTTTTCAGGTTCAATAATTAAAGCACTTTATCACAGTCCATAATTTGCAGCCTATACTCTTACTCTTTCTCTCTCTTATGAGGCGGTTCCCATCTGCAGGACTGAATCTCCGGAAAATAAGAGCCAATCGGGAACGGCACTATCGGACGAAATATCGCCACTCTGCGAGACTGCGCGTCTCACCGCGAGACCTCTTCTCTCTCTTTCTCTCTCTCTCTCTTTCTCTCTCTTTCTCTCCTCTAAACAGCTTACAAGGCTTTTGACGTAAAAAAGCTCTGTCATGTCTATAACGACCGCTTATTCTCTCTCGCTCACTCTTTCTTACGTCGCATCTACTTCCAAAGCTTCGCCTCGCGTCTCGTACCATATTTTCCCGCAATTTTTTTAGGTACTCTACTCCCCCTTTCTCTCTCTCTCTCTCTCTCACACTCTCTCTCACTCTTTTAGTCTCTTTTTCGTTGTTGTTGAGCTAACCTCTTAGTTTTTTCTCTTCTATGCATATTATGCATGAAAACTTTCTTAAGTAAGATGTTATAAAATTGTGAATGATTTTTATCGACATAGATATAAGATGGTTAAGTAATAAAAATCAAATTTTATTATAGTAAATTAAAGCTAAATTGAGAACATTAACATAAATTAAATATCTATTATACTGCGAAATTAACTTTTTCGTTTGTTTAAGAATAGTTTGCTTTTTTAAAAATTTATAATCGTTCGTTATTGGGATTTATTACTATTATTATGAAAATCATTTTGATTTATTATCAATAAAATTAAATAAAAAAATTCTATTTACAAAATATCGAATTAAAAATTGTTAAAGAACTTTCATTTATCAGTTAATTTATAAAATTTACTATTGATAACACATGATTAATTTAATTTAAAAAATTTTCAAATAAAATTCCATAAAATAAGTTTTCGTATAAAACTTAATAAGAGTGACTATTATACAAAGATTTCTCATAAGTAAAATTTGTTCGACATAACAAGAAAATGAAAGAGTTAATAAGTAGCGTTAAACCGTGAACAAAAAGTAAATAAAGAAAAATCGAAAAAAAAAAAATTATCAAAAGTGACTACTAAGAGACGGAAAAAGAGAAAAGGAGGGAGATAAAGAGAAGCAAAATGTTGATCGCATCAAGACGCTAACGAATAATTTAAATAATTGATTGTACAAAATGAGCCGTTGGCCTAACTATAGGCAGCTGACGCAGCTCGCGTAAAATACACATCCACCAACTAGACCGTCGCCCTTTAGCCTCGTTCTCCTTTACCCTCGCTTGTGCGTCTTTTCTTTTCAATTCCGCCACGAAAATATAGAGGTGCATGCACACACGACGAGAGAAAAAGAGAGAGGGGATCGGGGGTTGAGAAAAAATAAAAAAAAGACATCGAAGAAAAAGGAAGAAGACGGCTAAACTGCGCCCGGATGACTATTGTATCGTAAACGCGATAACCGAGCGATAGCAGTAGTAGCGGCAGTAGAGGCAACAGCAGCAGCAGCAGCAGCTGGCCCCGGCTGTGCTATAAATCAAATTTGCCGGAGAAGGTTGGGGTAGGGGGGAGGGAGCCGTTATCGAAAAAGTTTTGCGTGTCTCCACGGCGAAATGAGTGTCGAGGATTGGCACAGTTCCTTCGCCTACTTTAATGGCTATACACGCTCTCTCTCTCTCTCTCTCTCCTGTTTCTCGCATTGCTCTTTCTTTCTCTCTATCTCGTTCTCACTCGCATTATTATTGCGCTTGTGATGGTAGCCTCCTTTTTTTGTGTATCCTTGTATCTGTCTTCCTCTTTCTCTCTCTCTCTCTCTCTCTCTCTCTCTCTCTCTCTCTCTTATTTTTTGTTTTTCTTTTAAAGGCGGCTCTAGTTATTGAATTCAATTTGGCTCGCTTAAGAAATCGAAGTAACAACATTCGAAGTTCAGGCTTTTTTAAAAAGTTTATTTTTGGTTTTTCGCGATTTTTTTTTTCTTTATTGGTTACCGCTGAGAAAGAGAGAAAAATAAAGGAAGCAGAATTTCTGTAGCGGTTAACGGAACTTCATTTAAAAGTTTTTAAGTTCAATATAAGATTCCTTTGGAGTATAAACTTATGAAAATCTTGAAGTACACTAGTATCGATTAAACTTTTCGCAGTAATTAATATTAACATATTTTCCTTTTAATTTTAAATTAAAATGTTAATTTTAATATTGTCCGAAAGATATTTGAGCCATCGATTATCATTAACATACTCGTATATAAATAATACTGGAGTTCTCGAATAAGTTTTAAAAAATTAAGTAATTAAAAAAAATAAAATTATATGATGCACGTAATTGCAGAATTTTTCTCTTAATTAAATTTGAATTAATTAAGATAAACCAATAGCCTTTTACGCTTTATTGTACGCTAAACTTTACAAGGTGCTAAAGTAAATAGAACGTTTAAACTTTATAGGTCATGGCAAGTCAAATAAACATAACCGAAGATAATTGAAAAAAACCAGATGGCACTTGTGAATTCTCTTCAAACTCCATAAAAATAAAAAATCAAACGCAAAAAATACTCAACTAAATTAAATTAAGTTTCAACTCTGAAATGCCGGTATTCCAAAAGTACTAAAATTCAATTTCCATTCGTCTGTAGGAATAAGAAAACAAAGAAAAATCAAAAAAACAAAAATAAAAAAAAAAAAAAAAAAAGAAAAAAACGTCAACAACAACAACAACAGAGAAAAGCCGATGATTAAAAGAGTTCGCGATGCAATTCCCGCATCCACACGCAAATCTATGTATATATACACATACACACGCATGCGTAAATGTACGGGAGCACCACCGGTAGACATTCTCGACGCTTGAAATAGTTCGAAAGCTCGACCTGGAAAATAAAACTCCCTTAATCTCAAAATCCCCGCTATTTGGACTATAAAGCACCTAGAGAGGAAGAGAGAAAGAGAGTAAGCTTACACATCTGACGCGTTTCGCGCAAAATTACTCGCGCGTTCTTTCCCACATATGTACAACGCATGTGTTTACATTTCTTGAAATTGCGCATTATATTTTATTTATGTGAGCTCGCTGAACGGTATGTCTTTTTAAGCGGAAAACTTTCCGCATTGTTTCCATGTTTTTTTTTTTTTTTTTTTTTTTTTTTTTTTTTTTTTTTTTTTTTTTTTTTTTTCCATAAATTACTTGGGATTTTATGCTTGATTTTAAATATCTGTGTAAAAAAAGAAAAATAATTATTGTGAGAACAAGAGAACGAATTATAAAAGTAAATCAAAATGATCAAGTTTTATAAATTTTAAATAACCAATTTATTGTTCAAAAATTCATAAAATACATTCTTTACTAAATTGTATGAAAATTGCAAAAGATGAAACCATTTGTAATAAAAATAAATATTTATTTATTTTGAAAAGAAATCAAGCATGTAAAAAATAAATAGTTAAAATTTATTTCACGTAATCTTCATTAACTAAAAATTATCAAAAAAAAAAAAAAAAAAAAAAAAAGAAGGAAAGGGAAAGGGAGAGAAAAAATGCGCAATTTCCGTTCTAATTTCAATGTCGCGCCTCAAATTCAAATTAAATTCAAGGAATACGATTATCCAAGATCGTCCGCCGAAACTTCTCTTACGCAATAAACTTGGCATACATCGCATGAATGCGTAGAGAGCGCGCATTTATACCGGTATACAGAAGCATACAAATGTATGAACACACGCTAGCTCCGCTCGACTCCACGTTGGAGAAATCCAAATAAAGCGAGCGAGAAACGCGTCCCTAAAGCATTTCGGCGATGTTAATTGAATAAATAAAGCCGGAGGTCGTCGTCGTCGTCGTCCTCGTCGTCGTCGTTCCATCCTGCGCGTGCGATGACGCTTGATAAGAGCGACCGGAGCTATACGACCGACGAAGTTAATGATGACACGAGATCCGCAAGTCTCTCTAATAAACACCTTTGCATTTGCTGGACTTCCTCGCGATATGCCCTTTTACTCTCTCTCTCTCTCTCTCCCTCTCTCTCCCTCTCTCTTTCTCTCTGAACTTTTCACTCGCCTCCATATTTAAGCGAATGCATTTTCAAGTTTTGGAAAACTTGTTAGCGGACTTTAAGTTTTAGTTAAAAGTAGTAAAGCTAATCAATTTTTAGTTTACGAGAAAATTAATTAAGTCTCGAGTATTTAAAACAGCTCTGAAATAACTCTTTGAAAAAAGGTAATCGAATAAATTAAGAGTCTAATTGCCATTATAGAATATAGGCGCGCTTAATTTTCTTCGATAATATTTAATAAATACTTCAATATATTTAAAAGAAATTTACCTTCTTTAGAAAATTGTTCGTTATTTAAAATTACACTAAAAACAACGATAACCATTATTTTCGTGCAACGCGACTTTATTTTCGAGATACATTATAAAAACTGATGAAAGAGGAGAATCCAATAGATGTTGGATATATTGCTTTGTTTCGTAAAAACAGCAATATGAAATCGGCATCTATCGACAACGAGGCAAAAATAAATTTTAAAAACTATACGCGGTTTTTACGAGAGAAAAAATTAACATGTTATATACGATCGCCAGCTATCGTAAATTCAAGTTAATTTAAACCGAATAAATTCAACCTACAAAAAAAGATTATACATAAATAAATATTTTAAAGAGTTAATAACCTGTAAAATAATCTTAAATAAATAAAAAGAAAAATATATATCTATCAGTTTATAAGAACTGGCGAAGAATCACAAGGCAAAAGAGTAAGGTATACACGTGCATAGATAAAGAAAGACGAGGATGACATACAACTCTATACATAGCGAGACAGCAAAGAAGAATTTAACTTTGGAATGATGAGTAAGGGGAAGCTTAGGTTTGCGCGCGCGCGCGCGCGAATGGAATTGTTTGCGAACTAATCTCGCCGCGACAAAGTCGTGCTAGCCAGTACTAGAGCAAGAGAGCGAGCTAGATAAAGAGAAAGGGAGAGAGGGAGAGATAGATAGAGAGAGAGAGAGAGAAGAAAGGATCGGACGAGCTATCCGCGGCGATGCCCAGCGTTTACGCTAATATACGAGATGGCAGGATGCGCCCGGGGCACACGTGTACAAGGAAAGGAGGGGAGCGCCAAGAGAGGGAAAATACCTTACTCGAGGAAGAGTAGTCGTGCTCACACGCGAGCCCAACAACGAATCGACCGAAGCTTCTAAATGTGTCGGCTTTAGCTTCCCTTTCTCTCTCTCTCTCTCTCTCTCTCTCTCTCTATCTCTCTCTATCTATCTATATATCGCGGTTGGCAAAATTTCGCTTCGCGGCCAACTGGCAGAGCTTTTATAAATCTCTTTCGCGTTTGACCGGTGTCGTGAATTTATTTACGGAGCCGTTTAGCCAGAACTTTTTTTTTTTTTTTTTTTTTTTTTTTTGAATACTTATTATGCTTATTTTAACGTTTATTTAAAGTGACTTAGGTAATTTCAATTGGTGTTACCGAAAAATTAAAATTTTAATTATTAGAATCTCATAATTGTGAAAATTAGATTACGGTTTTATTTACTACGATTCTGAATTTATTTATTATAGAATATAAATATGGTGAAGCAGAAAGTTAATAATATTAAATTTCAATCGCTATAATTTACTTGAAGAATATTCGAAAAATAGAACTTCACACATTTTACATAAAGTCAATAAAGTTTTTATTGTTCTTATTACTTTAATATATGAGACTTTAACATTTGCGCACCGGTGCCATGTCAATGCACTCGTAAAACGGTTCGTCTAAAACTGACTTGTTCTACTGAAAAAACATTTTCGAGTCGTAAACTTATTATTTTTCCTTTTTAAAATAGTAAAACTGCTGTTGGATGTCATTTAAATAATAAATATATCTATAATTTTTTTTTTTTTAATTATTCTGTTCATAATTAATATTAAAAACTGAATGTATTATTGCTATATTCAATAGATGAAATTCTTCGAATAGGATTGCAAAACACATCTTTAAAAATTCAGGTAAAAAGTAAATTATATAAACGGCCTCGCAAAAAGAATAAGTATTACCATTTAATCTCTTAAATGGTACATTAAAGAAAAAAATAAAAATCGTGAGAGATTACTGAAAAAGGAAACGCAGAAAGGAAACAATATTGCTAGTCGCGTAAAAGACACTTTTGTTCAAGTAGCCGCACGAGCAAACAAAGAACACACGATCCGCGCATGCTCTTTCGCGCGATCCTTTTTACTTGCCCCGGTGAATTTATCAACGCTTTCTCTCTTGCTCCTCGTATCCGATTATTATCTTCCTCGGTGTGTGCTCTACACACGTGTAATCCCGCATTTCCCGGCACGGTAAACTCGTTCCCCGCGCTATCTTTCTGTACGCTTCGATGTGCAGAGCGAGGACGACATATCGAGAGACAAAGAGAGAGAGAGAGAGAGAGAGACGCTCGCGTACACGCACGCGCGTCATATCGCGAGCGCTCGCGCGGCCGTTAGCGTGATAAGAGCAGAGTGGTACACGTATATCCAACCGATATATGGGCACACGTGAGCGCGCGGTGAGTGCAGTCGCACATAAACGGGAGCGGGAGAAGCGAGCCGAAGGGGTTTATATAACCCGAGTGCCCGATCGGAATTTACGCGTGCAAATGGAAGGTTTTGCCGGTCGCGAGTCGGCCAATATATCCAAAAAAAAAACCTACGAAAAAATAAAATGAATAAAAGCGGAAATGAAAAAAAAATTACCGGGAAAAAAAAAAAAACGACGACGATGGTAAAAGGAAGAAGAAGAAGACGCGGAGAGTTAGAGAAGGGAGATGAAACGCGTCCGATGTCGTTTTCGACGACGTTTTGGAAACAAGAAAGAGAGGAAGAGAGGGAGAGAGGAGAGAATAGCCGAGAGGTAGACTGGCTAAAAAAGGGAATTAAATGAAGCGTGTGGAGTGGTGGATAGGCGCGAAGAGGAGTCGATTGATATCGACTGGATAACGCATTTTCTCTCTCTCTCTCTCTCTCTCTCTCTCGCTCTCTCCCTCCCTTACTCTATAGAAAAAGCGTGCGGATTTAAAGCGAAACGCATCGATTTTTTATAAATCCGTCAAAGTCCGTTGATTTTGTTGAGAACTTTGCTGATGTAATGTAAGCGGCAACGTGGCTGTGAGCGCGCGCGCACGCGCGCGTCAGCTACTGATTGAAATTCGGTTTTAGTATGTAACTAAAGGATATTTATTAGCTTAAACGACGTTGGCGTTTTTGCAAAAAATAAAATAACTTTGATCTAATGCTGCTTAAAATTTTTTAAAAATGTCCCAGTAAATGTTTAAAAACGTTGGATGAATAAATTTAATAATATTGATTTAAATGGTTTAACGAAAATTAAATAATTGGTCTAACATGTAATATTTTGAAATAAAAATTCAAGTTTCCAACAGAAATAAAATATATCAATATATACGAGTGTATATTTTTAACCTAAAAATTCAGTTCGTATAAACATTTTTAAATAAAAAAATTACTATTTTTTATTTGATTTATCTTATTAAAGCCATCCAAAACAATATTACTTGAGGAACGCTGCGCAAAAAATACTAATCAACAATTGAATCACGAATGCATACAAATAATAATTACACATCATTGTAAACGATTTTAAAATCAATGTTTTGGCAATAAATTTAAGAAAGTGTTTGATAACAAAATAAAAAATATTTTACGAGACGCTTCTGCGCATCGCATTTGATTTGTAAAAAAGAAGAACAAAATACAACAATATATAATAAAAAAAAAAAAAAAAAAAAAAGAAAAAAATAAAATAAAATTTTAGCGAAAAATTCAAAAGAAAAGTAAAAAAAAAAAAATGCACTCGCTCGTTGAAACAATCGAATCTACGCTCGCGCTCTCTTCTTCAATCTAATTTTCGGTGGTGGCGCAAAAATGTCCGTAAAACCTCGCGCCTCGTAACCAACACTCGGTCCATGCCCGTAATTTTGTTTCCTCCCTCCTTCCCACCATCGTTTATTTTCTTTCTTTGTCTTTTTACACGGGAGTAGTCGTCGCCGTCGTCGTCGTCGTCGTCGTCGTCGTCGTCGTTGTCGGCGAATGTCGATGGCTCGATGCCGTATGAAAAAGAATAAAAATCGGCATCACCGCGAGAGAAAATTTCACGAGCAACCTCGTCCGCTCGCGCGCTGTAAAAGCTCCGTGGAAATAGATCGGCCGCGCGTGCTGCCTTTCCATCATCTCGGCGCGCGAGCCCTCTTCTGGTACATTTTACTCGATAGAAGCTCCTAGAGCGAAAGAGGAAAAGAGAGAACGAAAGAAGATAAGAACAGGAAGGAGCGATAAAATTGAGCAATGCCTTTGGACCCGATTACTACCGCTGCTCCGGAAAGTTCGAAATTAAACGATGTCCGAGCATTATGGGGTAATCGACGAATGAATTCTGGCCCGCTGCTTTACTCCCGTTGGACTATTTCAACCACGAGCACATTTATATATCTATATAGCTATGCCAACAACAATCTTGCCGAGTGTCGGTACACTTTCGTTGATTGCGTCGCTTTGAGTTTCAATCCGGCACGCAATGGTAAAAGTGCGTTGGTTGCTGTACTTAGAAAATTTTTGTGTTTACTTGAATTGATCAGATTTTTCCTATAAAGCATTGATTTTAATGATTTCTACGATAAATTCATTATTTAAATTGTGATTTATTTATTAAAATTTAATAATTTTTTTTTTTTTAACGAAATGAAAATGATAGAAAAAAAAAAAATCTTCAAACGAAATCGACAAAATTTCATCTAAATGAATTACGTTGAAAAATTAATTTAAATTATTTATTAAAAATTAATTTAAAATTTCAATGTAGAAACGTTTAAAAGTAAAAAATATTTAAAACAAAAAGAAAATAATGGTCATACTAAATATTTTGATAATAATTAAAATCCATTTAAATACATTTTAATAATATACCGTGAAAATTTTCTTTAATTATTTTTAATTCAAAGATTTTATGATATTTTTAAAATATTCAAATTAAAAAGTCATTAAAAATCTCGATTAAATCCTACTTTCAAATAAAAATAAGTTCTTTTATATCTACATCCATAAAAACGACTTTTGTGAAACGATTAATTTTCAAACATAAAAGCTATAAAACGTTAATTTCCAATTACGAACAGTCTTAAAAAGAGTTAACTCGAGTGCAGCCTCGAAAATAAGCAAATAGGATGTTAAAAAAATCCCCTCGCATAAAAAAGAATAAAACTTCGGTTTTATATTCGCAAAAGCAAATATCGACCTAAAGCTATTACGGATTAATTAATTTCTTGCGATTGGACTATCGTTGTCGGTCATCTAACCAAAACAAAACGAGAAATTATTTTCTCACTCTCTCTCTCTCTCTCTCTATAATATTTTCTTTTCCCTTTTATCTCTCTTTCAATCTCCCATGATAATCGTTAACTTTCATGGGGTAATAACCCTGTCACGATGTAATAGGATGTTTCAGACACTATTCTTGATGAATTTCGCAAAGTAATGAAAGTTAATGAAATGAATAATAAGGAATGCCAAGGGACAATAAGCTTTTCAATGGAGAATAATGTGCGTAAGAGCGATATATAGGACGATAAGATAATTAAACTTTATTAAAACTAATAAAAGATACGCTCGTTTGAACGTTATTGTTTGTTTAACATTGTTGTAAAAATAAATATTTATCGGCGCGCTAACGGGCTTAATATTGAAAAATTTTTATTACGCAAATATACAAGTTTACACGAGCGTGGACAACTGACACCCAATTTTAACATGAGTCAAATTAATATCGTTACATGCGTGTACGTTTAACGTAACATTATACATCAGACGCGATAATAAAAATTTAACTATATTAAAATAATAAGCCAGTTTTCTCGTTGAAATGAAAGATAATCGTACGCATTGAATTTTCGGTGTAAAAAAGATACTTTAAATAATTTCGAAATTCGTAATCGATTCCTATTTTGATGAAGGTTATTTTCAAATCAAAATACCATTCTCTAAAGCTTACTTTCATTTAATATAATTTATTAAAAAAATGTACACTACAATAATTAATACTTTTGAAGAAAAAAAAGTGAAAGTACTTTTGTGAAAAAATATCAATTAATATAAAAAAAAAAAAAAAAAAAAAAATTAATAACAAAATTAAATAAAATCTAAAAATTATGAAAATGCAAAGGCTGCATGTACGTTATCGAAAAACCCGAGAATTAATAGAAAAATTATCGGTCGAGCTTATCAGCGTCAGATCTTTACTCGGATAATAATTATTTTTCGCGTGTCCGATATTATCGAGCTCTTAAGTAACTTTTGTGCTGACTCGAGTATGTTTAACGCTCTCTATTACCTACCCATTTTGATATTTTCATGATTTTTTTTTTTCTTTGCTTTCTCCTTTTCTGACACATTTCCTCGCTTTTTTTTTTACTTCATTTACTATTCTTTTGTATTTCCTCAAAACAATATGTTTTATTTATTAATTTTCTTTTTATTTCAAGTATAAAAATGCATTATTTACCAAAGACCACTAATTTTAATCATTCATTTATCTATGGATAATAACTTTCTTAAAAATTAAAAAAAAAAAAGAGAGAGAGAGATAAGATAGAACAAATTTTTTTGCATCAAATTACATTTCGTATAATCGAAACAACTCGTATAATTTTCCATTAAATTCGGTGAAAAATCTCCATCTAAAAACTAATAAAATTTCGCGCGACGATAACCATTACCCTCAAAATAACGAACGAAAAATTTTTCACCAACCAAATATTAAAAAAAGTACGGTAACAAAAAACAAAACGTATAAAAAAAAAATATATATATATATATATATATATACATAAAAATAAAATAAAAAGTCCAGTCGAAAAAGAAAGAGGCTAAAAATAAAAAATAGCAAAAAAATAAAAAAAAAAAAAAAAAAAAAACAGAAACGATCAAAATGCATTACGAGTCGTTCGGTCCGCGTCGCGCGTCGTCACCGCAAACGCGGCGGCTGCGCTACACGCAGGCAAATCTTGAAAAATCGCTCTTTAAAAAATATTAGTGCGCCGGCGCTCGCGGCAACGTTCGCGCGTGCAAAGCGTACGAGATTTCGTGCCCTCTTTCTCCTCTCTCTCTCTCTCTCTCCTCCGCTGCTCCTAATCATTCACCGTCCGCCTCTTTCGCACTTTTGATTGCGACCATATTTCGTGACGCGCCACCGTCGTCGACGTCCTCCTCCTCTTCCTCCTCCTCATCGACGTTCCTACCTATCTCCGTCCCTCTTTCGCTTCCAACGGAACGCTTTCTCTACGGCGACGTACATGTAAAATCGAGCATACATTATTCAAACGTCGCGCGCGCGAACTCGCGAGCGTTTGGTGATATTTTCTCTCTCTCTCTCTCTCTCTCTCTCTCTCTCTCTCTTTGTCGAATGGGTATCACGAAGTAAACGTTCAATTACCACGTCATTAGTTATCAATTTGCAGCATCGATGTTGTTCGAAAGTTGGAAAGTTGTTGCGTGATTGTTGCAAGTAGTTTGTTTGAGACGGTTAATGAAAACGTTGAAAAATAAATATGAAGGAAATACAATATGGGTTTTATTTAATCGTGTTAAAACTAACATATTTATTTTTTGAGAACATTATTGTCGTATATGAAATGAATCGTGAAAAAATTTAGTCTCACTCACTTTCTGTAATCAAACTTTTTTAATTACGTTTTATTGTCCGTGGCTATTGTACTCGGCTATACAAAATCATATTTCCTTCGGATTTTTTAACTTTAATACCACCATTTTAAAAATTATATTAAAATATATATTTAAAATTTTAATGCAGAATCCAAAAATGAAAGTTCAAAAATTCAGAAAAACATAAAAATTCCAAAAATAAAACGAGTACCATTTTTCGTGCAATTTGTATGCCAAATATATACGTATATTTTTGACGTACGGACGCAAGCTCGTTCAGCAAACTAAAACTCTATGTATTTTTGCCTTTTTTTTTTTTTTTTTTTTTTTTTTTTTAATTAACAATAAAACAAACAAAAAAAATCAAAGGCGATCACTCGCGGTTTTTCTTGATTTAACGTTTAGCACAGTTAAAACATACGCGCACATGATTCTCTTTCACAATACGGCGTTCAAATTACTCTTTTTTTTTTTTTTTTTTTTTTCTTTTTTTCTCGTTCGCCATGAGTTAATACGAAAAATGTTCATTTTTACAGCCATGATTATAAAGTATGATAGGCCGTGAATACCGCCACTTTTATTGCTTGAAATAAAACACTTTTTTCAAAGTAATATATACATAACCCTTATGTAAGTAATATGCGGATATTAAAATAAATATAAAAAAGCTAATATTAATGCGATGATGAAATTTTTTCCCATAATTAATTTATGGATTAAAGCGGAAGTTTTTGTATTAATGTTAAACAGAAAACGATATTATAAAGATACTTTAAAATAAATAAAAATACTGATAAGTGAAATTTTGAGATAAAAGCATTGATGATTTTAAATAAAAGTATTGGTACCCTTTACTTATTTAATTAGATTTCACGTGCTTCATTAAATACGTAACTTGATTTTTTTTTTTTTTTTAATTTAATGGCAGCTTATTATAAAGATTGTAATTATTTTTGCACAATCTACCATTAACATAATTATACTTTCACAGATACCACGCATATTATTTCTCGCATTCGTAGCTCTTACAATTTCATCGAATATTGATAAAGTTTTTTTTTTTTTATATTCTTCATTAAAATAGCTTTGTAGATACTTAATTCGTATTCTTAAAAACGAAGAGAGCGAAACAGACAAAGTTATCTTTTCATAAGTAACGATGAACTTTTAGTGTTTTTTAATTTTTGTTATGTCCATTTAATTGTTATGAACCAAATATTCGTTACGCGATTTATAAAACAAATTTTATAAAAAGTAGTTCTTTGTACTTAAATTCAATATCCTTTAATAATTTTCTTTATTATTTTCTTTCTTTCTCCTTATTATGAATTTTAATTTTTTCACATAATTCGCTTTTAAAAAACAATGATAATCCGTTATAAAATCTAAAATTTCACATGTTTCGTTTAGCGTCATTTCGATATCGCATTGGCAAAGCTTTTAACTCTCTTTTGTTGATTAGAGTGAGAGAGAGAGAGAGAGAGAGAGAGGGGGGAAAAAAATCAGTGTCGAAACGGTTTTTCTGACGAGCGAAGATTATTTTCGACGTTTCAGCCGTTTTACAGTTAAAATAATCCAGACTCTATTTTGTTCGTTGAAAAAGGGTATCCGGATCGTACTGCGAATACACATACACGCACACATGCGTTCACTCGCGCACAGAAATCCAATAACGACGGATGAGTAGAATCGTTTTTTTTTCCCTCTTTTTTTTTTTTTTTTTTTTATTTTTCGTTCGTTCGCTCGCTCATTCGTTCGTCTAGAAAAGATCGATAATTAACTTTTCTTCATTTGAGACGACAATTATTAGTGTAAAAGCGATGCTAAGCTTTTGTAAAATATTAGTATCGGGTTATAAGGATTTATTTAATTTGAAATTGATATAACGTAGATTTTCAATAATATTTTAGTTGGATAATAAGCGATAATGCTTTTATTTTTATCTAAATTTTTTAAATTTTCTAATCTTTATAAATAAACATTTCATTGATATTTAAAACCTATTAACTAATAACTTTATGCAATAAAACCATTAAAAGCTTTTTTATCGAAAAATAATCTAAAATTTTTCTAAAATGTCAACTGCAGCTATAATAAAGACTTTAATCATTATCGAATTCGAGGTGAAAAAACGTAAAAAAAAAATAAAATAAACATTCAAAAATATACTGAAAAAATTAAAAATTCTCGGTACTCTTCGATGAAATCTCATAAATCAAACGCGAAAAAATTATTACGTTTCAAAAATTCAAGATAAAAGAAGCACTACCGACGAAAGAAAAAAAAAACGTAATCGACGCATAAAAATTATGTAAAGAAGAGAAAGGGCGTATAAACAATAAGAAAAGATAAAACAAAAGTGGTAGAAAAAATAAATTTATAGAGCGAAAAAGAGGGAAAGAGAGGAAAAGGGAGAAAGAGAGAGAATAGATACTACACAGTAGAAAAGCTCGGACCGGCCGGCGCTGCCTATGCTACTACCACTACTACCGGCGCCGTGGCGTAACGCGGGAGCGCGATGAAGAAAGTTTTTAAAGCCCTTAACCTTATTCAGCGCGTAACTAAACTCACTAACAAACTAACTGACGTGCTCGAAAGTAGCTTCCCTCGGCATCGTAACCCCATGGAGACTTAACAAGGCGGCGCTCGAGTGCCTCTAAATCGCACGAGTACTTCTCCCCCCCCCCTCTCTCTCTCTCATACACACTTTTTTTTCTTCATTCGCTCATTTTCTCTCCGTTTCTTTCCTTATTACACGTTCCTGCGCCTGTTTTGGCTTTTTTTTAAATATTATAAAATGTGTTACGGGATGCTTTATGCATTCCTTGCATGTATTGACGTTTTATACATATACTATTTTTCTCGCGTGCCTTTTTAATGCCGTTCATATACGAAAGGGTGGATTTTTTTTTTTTCCAAATGAATTAACTTCGAGTTCAAATTTACTCGGTGTAGATTAAATGTTGTGGAAAAAAAAACTTTTTATTTACATTCGAATTAATTTAATTTGAAAAATAAATATAAGCGTTTAATTTAATTTGTAAAATCTAAATTTATTTTTGATTAAATATAGTTTTTTTTTCCTTTTTATTAAATAATAAAATTAGAATTTAACGAAATTTTAAAAGTAAATAATTTTCCAACCTACTCTTGTAAGTAAAATAAACTGTGAACCAATTTACTAAAAATATTATGCATTATTAATTAACGTGTTCTATAAATTACGTAAAATAATGGTTATAAAAAGGTAATTTTATTATTATGCAAACATGAAATTAATAATATTATTATAATAACGTATATACATGAAAGATATTTATATAAAAACGAAATTAGTTTTAAACAAGACAAAAGAAATTTAAGCATATTCGTCTTATTGTTAGTAATTGGAAAAGTGTATGAAATAAGTAAGATAATTGCTTAGCTGAGAAAGAAACGAGAGGGAAAGTGAAAGAAAGAGAAACGAATGGCAGAGAGAGAGAGAGAGAGAGAGAGAGAGAGAACGCAAGACGGGAGAATGAAAATGAACGAAAAAGACGGAACAGATTAGAGTTAAAGTACGCTAAAGATGGAGTGCACGCGCCTAGTTTTGCACTGTCGCCCTGACAACGAGGAAAGTTTTCGAGAGGCACTTTACTACGCGACACTACTTGGCAATATTACTCGCTAAAATATATATATATATATATATATATCTTTGTCTTTCTTCGTCACTCTCTCTCTCTCTCTCTCTCTCTCTCTCTCTCCATCTCTACTTCTCGTTCTCGTTCTTCATCATTTCTCCTTTCTGGCTGAAGGTGTGCGGCTTGCTCGGCGAAAACTGAAGCTAGAAATTATTTCTATAATTACCGTGAATTTGTGCAGACAAAGCAACTTAAGTATTAGATTTCGGTCAGGTTTTCGGTAGCTCTCCGCGTCACTTGGCTCTACCAACAACTTTAATCGAAAACTTTGCGCTGCAATTGTTTTCCAAAGAATGAGACAGTCAAGATGGGTTTGACAAAATTGGTTTAACGTTACGAGGTAATTTGCTATCGCTAACTTAAATATGTGAAGCGCGCGTTGTTTTAATGAAAAATTCCCTCACTTATACTTTGTTTGCTTTGCAAAAAGAGCAATTTTACTGGTATGTTTTTAATCAACGCTCACTTTATCAAATAAATAAATAAATAGTTTGCGTTTTTAACATGTATTTGAAAACAATTGTTTTAATATAAAGAGATATTATATTATCAGAGATAAGAAGCTTAAATTATTATTTATTGTAGGTTGAACAGTGTAAACGAATATAAACCTTTGAAATTTTATAAAATATAAACATCTTTACTTTTGTAAAAGTTTTTCATTAATAAAATAGTAAAAAAATTTTACGAGCGTTATAACTCCAAACCAATATTACCGAATTCATTTATCTTTTACCAAAAATCCACGCAATCCCGAGAAAAGGGGAAAAGCGAAAAACAATTCAATGCAAAAAAAACGAGCGAAACACGAAATCCATAATCGATGGACACATTCATCGAACGATATCAAAACTAATCGTAAAATAAAATTGAACGTTGCACTTATATTTAAAAAGAAAAACAAAAAAAAAAAAAAAAAAAAAAAAGAGGGAGGCGCGACCTAATCACGTATTCCGACCTTCTCGCTCTCTCCCTCTTTTTATTCTTGACTAGCACTATATTGCTCAACTCCCTTACTTTTCGACTAAACACGTCCCATAAAGTTTGCATAATGCGACACGATTTTAAACCGAATTTACCTTCCCCTTTCCTTCGGTTTCCGGCTAGCGATACGCCGCACCGCGTAAAACACTGGACAGCCCGCCTCGTTGGCTGCTTTATCGCGACCTTTCATTTATTTTTTTCTTTCTTTTTAGTTTTTATCTTGTACCTCGCGAAATGCGTGGGTCTCTGTTGAACGAGAAAGAAAATGAATATGGTATAACGTGAAAATTAAAAAGGATTTGTTGGAATTATGTGTATCCGAGTGAGAAAAAGATGAATAAATGAAAGGGAAAAACGTCAAGAATAACGAGTGACTAAATGTTTTTTGCGCACAAAGATACGCCCGCTATATTTTCTTTTGTAACCGAATATTCATCCTCGGTAAATTCTGAAAAAAGTGTTGGTTAACGTTCATCGTTTATATTACTTTAAACTGTGATTTATAATTTAATAGTATGATAATTTTAATTTGCTTTTTTCTAAATATAATTTATTAAATAATAAAGAATTCTCACTCTTTATCTTTAATTTTCAATAATAACTGCATTCTATATATTTAATTTATTTCGAAAGCATTACATATACTCGTCATTCGAATCCATTAAAATGATAACGTGCCTTACAAAATTGAATAACGTTAAGTAAATCAATCGAGAAAATATGGGTTTACGTTGTAAACTAATCCAAATATCAATTAAAAGGTAAAGTGAACATTAAAAATATAAATTTTGAAAATTCGATGACATATAACTAGCGTAAATAATAATTTAGTAACGTTATTTGTTTATCAAATTTGTTCATCAACGAGTTTATTACGATACATTTTTAATGCACATTTTAAAATATTTATCATAAATAAAAAATTTAAAAATATTCACGAATTTGAAATATGTTATAGTTGTTGCTTGTTATATATTTCTTTTTCAATAATAATTCATCAAAACTACTCATACGTGATGTATAAATCATGTTTATAGAGGCAAAGATCGTAAAAAGCCATATTAAGTAATATTTTTTCGCCACCCCCCCCCCCCCCCCTGGATGTTTGCACATTTTTCGATTCGTCATTCTAGAAGCCATTTCAACAATTTTTCTTCGAGACCTCGTAAAAAATTTAATAAAAAAAAAAAAAAAGAAGAAAAATTCTCATTCTCTGGCTCTCTTTCAACAATATGTATTCAAGGCAAATCTTTTTTTTTCTCACTTTCACCAACGTAAACGCTAAAATTAAACCACGCGACATTCTTCAAAAAAAAAAAAAAAAAAGAAAGAAAGAAAGAAAAAAAAATAAACAGCTTGTGTCAAAGGCTATTGCACACATCCACAAAGTCACGATGATGCTTTTTGCATCCGACGCGACTAGCAAACAGAGGCGACGACACGAATAAGGCGCTCCGGTTTCTACACCGGAGAAAGTGAAATCTCACGATAGTATATACAAGAGGTATATACGAGTCATCGTATCCCGACCGAGTTCTCCTCAAGGTTTCTCTTTTCCCTCTTATACATATACATATATACATAGACGAAGGACGGCACTTTCAATTTTCTCCATTTAAGGCTTAATGAAGGGCCGCCGCGCCATCGTCGTCGCCTCGTTGTTACCGCTGCTGCTTGACGTTTTAAGAGGAGCGAAAGGATAGAGTGAAAAAGGAAGAATGAGAGCAAGGACAAAGCAAAAGTTTCTGGTTTCCGTTCCATCATCTCCTTTGCCGGCGCTTTCTCTCGTTGCATTTATTATTCGTCTATCAATTTGTATCTTTGTACGCCATCGTTTGCAATCCACATTTCATCATTCGAATTTAACGAACACAAGTAACTATTTATTTGGATAAAAAATTTTTTTCGCGTTCGACATGAAACTTGAATCTAGTATATGCCATACGAAATGATTTATAAAAATTTAATTAAGCTTAAATTTTTAAATTTAACTTAAACTTTCAATACAGTACTGTATATAATAAATAATTAAAAAAAAAAAGGTTAAAAAATTAAAGTACGCGTATTGAGTAAAATATTTTGATCGTTTAATAATTTAAAAAGAAAAATAGAAAAAAAAAAAAAAGGTAAATTCTCACGTTATCTATAACGTCAATATGCAACGTTGTACTCTCCCATTATCTCCATCTTCGTCGTTTTCTTACCCTCGCTCTCTTACACGATACAGAAGCGAAGAAAGCCCTTGACTCCTTGGCTAACCAGTGCAGAGGCACTTTCTCACACCGCACTACATCACCCCGACGGAACTTATCTAATATACGTAACGCAGGGGCCAAGAGAGAAAGAGAGAGAGAGAGAGAGAGAGAGAGAGAGAAAGAGAGAGAGAGAGAGAACGAGAGGGGAAGGAAGGGAAAAGGAGAAAAGGAAAGACAAGCGTACACAGCCTATCTCGGTGTCGTTTCTTCGTCCCTTTTTGAGCTTCCTCACACCATTTCTGCGCCAAAGTTACGTAGCTTGTTCCCTCGTGTTTTCTATCTCTCTCTCTCTCTCTCTCTCTCTCTCTCTCTCTCTCTCTCGACGTTGCTTCACCCTTCGTCTTGTCTTCGCGAGAGCGTCGTCGTCGTCGTCGTCTTCTTCGACCTTACCTTCTCTTACCCTCCCTCTCTATCTTTCTCCCTTGCGAAGACTTGCGACTTTCTTGTCGCCGTTGCGTACAAGATTTTCGCTCAAAGTGAATATTAAGCTCGGCTTCGACAACTTTTGTGCGTATCGAGGTTTTGCCAAAAAAAAAAAAAAAAAACAGATAGATGCGAGGATTTTACGAATGTATACCCAAGCACGTATAGTTGATTTATACGGTATTGGAATTTTCAAAGTTCTCTTTTTGTCACTTACCGTTGACTTTAACTTACGCGTTTCTTTTTTTTTTTTTTTTTTATATTAATACATTTTATTGTTCCAATACTTAATACTTTTCTGCATTCAAAGAAAGAAATTAAACAGATGGAAATTAAATATTAAATGAGAAAAGAACGAGGAAATAAAAATCGATTGTACGTTTATCGTTAATCTAATGTTAATCAGTCCTTAAATACAATTCAATTTCATTATCGAGTTAGCAGTGCTTTCGAGAATAAAATTTCATTTAAAATAGCTTTATTCAATTATTGACGTATTTTTAAAAGTAAATTTTACGTAATTTAAAAAAAAAAAAAAACTCGATTTTATTTGTAAATAAATTCAAGCAACTTGACGTTCAATAGCAAGTAGTAATAAAATAAAAAATCTTTTACATGATCGCGCAAATAATAACTGTTTAAAACCAAAAACAAGCGTTTCTTTCTACTGCCAAGAAAAGAAAAGAATCGCACATAAGAGACAAAATGCACGTACGACATCTTGGAAGCATGAAGAAAAAACGGCCCCAAATAAAACGACATAACGTCAACCGTAAGTCTTTTTCCGATTTCAATCAGAAACTGCTAGAGAGAGAGAGAGAGAGAGAGAGAGAGAGTGGAGAAAATGCAACTCTCTCGCTCTCCCCCTTTAAAGAAAAACATAGCCGACTCTTTTCTTCTGGTTCTTAAACTCTCTTCCTCTCCTTGTCGCGCGCACTTATATATACATGTATACAGATCTACTCGATATACATACAAGAAAAAGTAAGAGGGTGTATATCGACTTTCCGGCTGATTTATGCCGGTGTCAAATCACTTGAAATGTTTGGAACAATAGACGTCAGAGAAGCGTAGGGTCGTTGCTATACGACGGGAACGACGACGCGTCGAACGGAGCAAAATAAATCCGTCAAGGAGTATTTATAGTCCGGATGTTGTAATCTGTGTGTTGTAACCTTTACCCCGTCCCTTCCTCCCCGCCGTTCCCACCCCTATCTACGCTTTTTTCTCTTCGTCGCTCTGTGCTTCTTTCTTCTTCTGTTTGAACGCGCAGAAACTTTATAACCGCGACGGTATAGTTACAGTCGCGCCATAGCGCCTCGTTACTCTGCTCGCGCGCTTTTCTTTTTCAAGATATGTTGATCGTACGAAACGACTTAGTGACGATGACGGAGTTGAGAGAAAGAAAAGAGATTTATAAGGTGATAAACTAAAGGATCAAGACGTTTCGATGATTAATGCGCAAGGTTTGCTCGAATAATGCAAATAATATAATCGATTTTTAGAAAAACAATGTTAAATCGCTTTATTTATTTATTTTTATATTACCATCGTTAAGGTAAATTAAAAAAAAAATAATTTCTGCATTTATTTATTTTGCTAAAGTATTTATGTAATGCATGAGAACATTAATTAATCAATCGGTAAATAACACATTAGAAAAATATATTATTAATTTACTTTGATAGAATTAAATTTGACTGCACTTAAAAATAATGAGTTCAACGAGTGCACTAGATTAGTTCTAGTAACTTCGAGAGTTGTTACAAAAGACTATAATGTAATGACGGCTGATTTAAATTTAAACAATAAAAATTTCTACAACATCCTGTAATATGTTACTCTCGTTAATCATTGCTTATAAAAAACTTCCAAGTTTTCAAGTTATATCTTACGAAATTAAAGATAATTAATATTAAAATTAATTTATAAATTTGATTACTTTATATACTCTTATTATTTTTTCAATACTACATTAAAAGCCTTATAAAAATTAAATCATATATTTAACAAAGCTTAAATAATAATTTCGAAACTTATATTTTCCCAAGTCCTAAAATCTCCGCTCTTTCTTTTGTCAATTTGTCTGTGTAAGGGAATAAAATCTTTTTCCTTGTCTTATATAAAGAGATTACGTGACCACAATATTCTAAGTGTCAAGGACTGGATTACTTGTCTTTTTTATTTATTTTTGGGTTTAGAACCGGTTGTCTAATTCCAAAGAAAAATAAATGATACAAAAAGATGAGTAATTTAAACTGCGCCACTCGGAAAATGAAATTTGTACAATCGCGTAGAATCCAAGCGGAACCGTGCGGAAACAGAGTTCTTGCATACTCGTGTGTACGCTTATGTGTACGTCTTATTCAACAACGGACAGTCGGTCGCACGCATTCGGAATATTGACCGAAACCGAACGAGCAGAACATAGCCGAGGTTATCCCCGTCTCACGCGGGGAGAAAGCAAATGACAGAAAGAGAGAGATAGAGGTAGAGAGAGAGAGAGAGAGAGAGAAACAAAGGAGAGGGGGAGATAGCCGATCCGGAAGAATTATTCCCAAGTGACGTATCGTTGGAGGATTCGCTGGATCGTGAAACAACTTGGCTAATACCTCGGGCTGGCCCGTGTACTCCCAAAACAATCTAAATCTCGCCCTCCCCCTCAACATTTCTCCTTGTCCCGACGCAATGTTCGGACAAGGAATCTCCCGCTCGCGCGCACGTGTGTCTGTATACATATGTGTATGTTGCAGAAGGAAGAAGAAGAACGAGGCAATGGAACGGAAGAGGAAAAGGATGCAACGGCCAAAATACGCACGCGTAAACTATCTCCCCCTTACTCTCCACCTCTCCACCTCTCTCTCTCTCTCTCTCTTTCTCCCCCTCTCTCTTTCTTCCTTCTTCTCATCCGTCTTTCGATTGTCTTGTGACCGGGTAAACAAAAAAATGCATTTGAGAGAGCATTTGCGAGATGAGCGCTGGAAAAACTTCACCTGCGGTATAAATTTACGCGTGTGCACGTTTCAACCGAAAAGGATTCGCGAAAATTGAATGTTTTTGTTGAATGTGAAATTTTTATATATTTACATTTTCGCGATAAAAGAATGTTTTTTCATTTGTCGAATGCAAATTCATAAATTAATCATTCTGAAATATAATTAATTTTTTTATCAAAAAAACTTGTCTGCAAATTATTTATTCAATAAAAATAATGTACATTATTATTCTGTTTAAATTAATATAAAATATAAAGATCGTACAACCACGAACATTTAAAAAGCTAAAATTTTATTTTACATTTGTCAAACAAAAGTTAAACGATTATCCAATTAGCTATTTATTCTATTAGAAAAATCACAATAGGATTTTTTTCTATTTTACTCCATTCATTGGGATAAAACGCCAATATTAATTATAATTATTATACGCGGGAATAATCAATATATATATGTGAATGCAGATTAAATAATAAACAAAGCAAAAAGAAGAAGCAACTTCTATTTAGGAAATATCGACAGTCGTGATACTCGCAATCACAAAAGCACACACACACACACACACACGGACGCAGCCACGGTTTCATTTTAATTCACGAATATACTACACTTATATACAGCGTAAAAATGCAACGTTTTTATTTTCTTTTATTTATTTTCTTTTTCTTGTTATTTATTTATTTATTTTTTTTTTTCTTGTTTAAACGGTATCCCTGTATCATTCCCAGACCAGTCGTCATTTTGCATTCCCCGAAGAGATATCCGCCGCGAGCCGCGGAGTTCCTTTTCTTCTCTTTCCCTCTCACGGATTTCCCATGGCGGCTTATGCCAGATGCGCATTTGCAACGTCCAGGAATTTCGAGATTGCTCGCCCCTTCTGACCATGCAAGTGTATATATAGTTCTTCTCCAACCTTACTTCCCGTTATATCGCTATACCTTTCTCTCTCTCTCTCTCTCTCTTTCTCTCTTTCTCTCTCTCCCTCAGCCATTTCGTTCGCCAAACATGCAGTCGGTCGACTGCTTTGTTTACCCGCCCGCGAGTTCGTACGAGCGAGTTTCGCTTAATTGATTTTGCCCCGGATGGGTTTATTCCTTGTTCTTATTCGGAAAACGGCAGCGGGACGGGTTGTGTGCGCGTTTTTCCAAACCGTCCTGATATACTTAAAATTCACGGAGTTGAAGGGTTTGCATTTAGTAGATAGATTTTTCTTGTATTATTCAAAATTAGAATTTCAAAGTGAAAAAAAAAAAAAAAAAAAAAAAAAAAATTGGATATGCATCGCGGTCAGTTGACCACTTATTAGCTTACTTTTAAAACCAAAAATATATAAATTTTATAGCTCTTTCTTTTCTAATCTTGAAATGAAAATTTCGAGCCATTTCTTGCTTTTTTAAATATCCTTTCTGGAAATTAAATAATCGAGTGAATTACTTATTTAAAATCCCCTTATTTACATTTTAATATTAATTTCGCTCAAAGTGCAAATAATCTATTGTATTCTTGAATTAAATGTATAATTAATAAATAACTAAATATTCTTATAATGTGTCGAAAAAAAACGAATACTTGATGCAATAGACAAGCAAATTTGGTTTTATCACAAATTTTTTTTATCAAGTAACAGAAAATCTAACAATAGAGCATTACTATTGGAAGTTAATTTTTGTCAATATTAAAACAAACTCATGAATTTTTTATAAACTTTTGTTAAAAAACTCTTTTAACCAGAAAAATCTTTTAAACGGTGCTTTAATATGGATATTTTTACGATTTCATGACTTGTTACCTCATCCTTTTGAAATCCCTTGATTTTAAATATTGAAGCGATTTTGCGCTGGTAAAAGAGAACGACGTATCGAAAAAAAAAAGTAAGCCGAAAGAAGCGGAAAAAAACATAGATAGGAACGAATACGGGTGTAGAGAAGGAAATAAAATGAGAAAGAGAAAAAGAGTGAGATAGGAAGGGGGAGAAAAAAAGGAAGCGCACAAAAGAGACTTTCGAAGTTTCGTAAGGGAGGAAAGAACACGCGAAAGCTAAGTGGAAACTCGTCATTAGCGTAGCGGAAACGGGAACTAAAGTACTCGGAACTCAGTCTGATAGGATAAAACGGAGTGCGAGAGGGAGAGAAAGAGAACGAGGGAGAAGAAGTAAGATGGAAAGACAGGGAGAGAGTGGGAAAGAAAGAAAGAAAGAGGGAGAGACGAGACTTAAAAGGGAACGCAACGAAAGAGACGAAATTTAAGGAAGGAAAGAAGAAAAAGAAAGGAAAAGTTAAGGGAGCTTGCGATGTTTCAAACTAAAAATATTTATTAATAGCTGGATCTTTTACTTAAAATTGAATCGTCGAATTATTGCGTTTAATTAAAAAATGATAAAACGGTAATTATTTAACTTATTCGTTTAAAAGTTATAACATAATCTATGTGTATACTGCAAGTATCATAACTTCAATTTTATAATATTTCAATAAATAATTTTTATACGTGCATTTTTTAAATTTATACAATTTATATTGATGACATTACCTGTATTTCAATTTTCGAAATCAACAATGTTGTAGAAAGTCGTAGAAACTCACCTGCAATAGAAAAATTGATAACAATTAGTCTTTCATTTGTATAAATATCTGAACTTTGTTACTATTTGTATATGTATTTATTTTAACATTTATAAAGTAACTAATTTGAATTATTATGATTTTAACGAGCAATAAATTAATTAACCACAAAAAGAAAAAAACGCTTCAACGTGCACGTGACAAAAAGTTATCAAAAGATCAATCGGTAAAAGAGTAAAATCCGCGAAAAGAGCAAAATTGAATAAAAGATTGGTTTATCGCGTTCGTAAAATTAAAAGCGTTTACATAGCAGCACCGAGATACGTCAATAAAATAAAAATAAGGTCATTGTAAAGATTATATTTTTTCTACGCTGTTGCACGAACTAGAAATCGAGAGTTCGTTTCTTTCTTTCCTTGGCGCGAACGTTTCAACGCAAGGATTTTTTTTTTTTTTTTTTTCTTTTTCACCGAAAGCAGTCTCGTAATAACGACAACGAGATAAAAGAAGAAGGACAAAAGAAAAAAGAGACGCTTATACGCGGCTGGTATATGGCTGGGCCATATGTGAGCAGTGGTGCAGATGATACTACAATAAAAAAAAAATCCTGAATGTAACGAGCTCCGGGTAAGGTGGGATTTTACACTTCTCTCGTCATTTCGCTCCTACTGCTCATTCGAGAAGCCGACAGGATTCTCTTCTTCTCCTCCCCCCTCGCTCTCTCTCTCTCTCTCTCTGTCTCTAAGATACTAAAATAGAAAAAGATGAACGTATGCGAATGTCATAAAGTTTATGACATTCCAGAGAGAGAGAGAGAGAAATCTTAGTTTATTAGGCTTTGAAAAATTTTACACCTTAAAATAATGTTCATCCACGAATATTATATCATGTATATGTAATGTTATAACCTTCAAAATTGTATGAATATATGTATTGCTCGTGTAATAATATCTTCGATTGAATTTAAGTATTGGGCTACATTAAAAATTTAATTTAACAATTGTTATATTTATAACCGATAACTCCGGTAAAATAGATTAATTGTAATGATTAATGTTGTTTGATTTTAAATATGTATAGATATTGTTAAAATAATTTTTACTTTACAAATAAACGATTTAATAACAAAAATAGAAATATAAATTTTTAATAAATATGTATATGCAATGAAACTTTGTTAAAAAGTTAACAAAAACTGGCACAAATAAGAAATATTGACCCAAATAAGTCTCGACTTTATTACTTCTTCCGTAAATTTAGATAAGTCAACTTGTTTGTTCCATAAAATAACTTCCATTGAACTAACAGAAATCTTCATTACGCTACATCAGCTTAGTCTAAATCATTGCAAAAGTCAAAGATGCAAAGTTTAGTATTCAGCTGGTAAACGCAAGTTCAGCATCTAAATTATCGTAGAAATCAAACATGAATAATTAAATGTGTACTCATAATAACGTGTATGTATAAATTGTTTTACAAATGCAACTTTGTTAAATACTTGTATTTTTATCAAAATCGATTTTCATACAAATTTGTTGCAATTAATATTGGAAAATAATTTTAAAACCTAGCAATAAAAATTTTTTAATTGCATCCATTTTAACATAGCAAAACTAACTACGACCATAACTACAATCATAATGTTATTTAGATTTTGAAGAACGTTGGCTGACTATAATCGAACTATTCTACTTACATTTTAAATTGTACCATTTTTATCGTAAAATAAATATAAAAAAAAAAAAAATTTCTTTATTACATTTTAACAATAAAAGAAGCTTGAACTACAATCATAATTTTTAATAATGCTTAATAATGAGTTACTTCCAAACTCATAATTATACTATAAATATTTTGCTTGTAAAATATAACAAATTGTAATTTATATATGCAAACAATGCAATTTATATATAAAAAATTTACATGTAATTATCCAATTTTAATACATCAGCATTAATTTACGCCTACATTTAATAATGATTAAAAATAGTTGTTACGAATTTTAACAATCTAAAATATTTTTAAAATATTTCTCTCATCTTCTTAACTAGAACAAAAGCATTAAATAGATCAGTCTTAAAATCAGCCTTCGAACTCACACACGTTAGCCTGTGTGTCCTATATGCTTCCTTAGAAGTCCTAGACTACGCTCAACTGGCTACAGCCGGGCTTAATTTCCGCTTCCTCGAGAATCCACCTCCTTTCGCGCTTCGAGACTTCCCCCCTTCCCTCTCCCTACCCCTCTCTACCTACGTCCTTATCCCGCTAGGACTTCGCGAAACTTCGCTCGTAAAATCGCGGCGCAAAGATTTCATTAAGCGAATGTTTCGCTCGTCATCTGCGTGTATATATCAAGAAAGAGAACGAGTGAAAGAGAGAGAGAGAGAGAGAGAGAGAAAGAGAAGACAAACTTCAGATATAATGAACTCCTACGAAAAATACGCAAAGCCTTACGATTTTCAAAGCTGTTTGAAAATGAATTATGTGCACCGTATGTTTTCCATATATTCTTCGTAAAAAACTACCGTAAAAGTGCGGCTAATTGTGAGAAAGTAGATCCATTTTTATAGTTACTCATATACTGAATGTTTATCCAGCTGTATTTTAGCACGATTGCAATATACGGCTTTGCACGATTTTGTTTTTGTTGAAGCTGGATTTTTGGATCTTTAATTTTAGAATGTATACATGTAATTGTAATTCATTAATTAATAACGAAGTTAATTTAACAGGCATAGCATTAGTATTATAGGTAAATATTACATTAGAAAATTCAATTTTATATCTTTTTAAATATTTTACAATTTATGTTATATCTTTTCAAACTTTTGTAGGAATAAATATGTATGAGGCTGTACAACGACTTAAATCCATCAACGCGACACCTTTTGTACATAGTTATGGTAAAGCTCGCACTTACATAAAAACGACGAAAAATTTCAAAAAAGTTGTTATCGATTATACATCGTACGTTCTAACTGTATATATACGGCCGTTCAAAAATCGACAAACTCTTTCCGTTAGATCTACACTTGAAACGAACGGGAGCGAGAGAAGAAAAGAAAGCCATTTCCATAAAAAAAAAGGAGAAAAGTATTAAGTATAGAAGAAAACTTTCTCGAGTTTTAACATGATAGCCGAATAAATAGCAGAAATAAAAATGGCCATATATAAGTTGTGATACTGTTGATTTTCTCACGGTCGCGGCGCTAAAAATTCGTTTCGATTTACCACGTGTACACGTATGCGGTATATAGAGGAAAAGTAGACACGATATAGAACTAGAGCTGAAAGATAAAATAAAGATATGACTTCAAATATCCGAGGCATTTGCCAAATGTCGAATTAGAAAAAATCAAAGATTTTGATTTTATTCATGCAGATCGAAAGATTATCATATGAAATAGACGTGAAAATTTTTATTATTTCGAATAACGAATTCTAAATTTTAATATATATTCAAATAATCGACTAAAATAATACAAGGACCAGTAGCAGTTTTAAAAAAAAAAAAGAGACTAAAAGATAACGAACAACTCGGACAAATGAATTTGAAGAAAAATATCCTTGTAAAAACAAAAAGTACCATGAAAAAAAAAATGCAAACAATTAAGATAGGCATAGGTGCAAAACAAAAATACAGAGGAAAGAAAAATAGTGAACGGCGAAAGTAGTTGAATAAAAAAAAAAAAAAAAAAAAAAAAAAATAAATAAAAGTAGAAAAAAAAAGGCAAAAGAAAAAGTGAATAAAAAAGCGAAAGAAAGATAGTCCGCCTAGCAGTTCCAGAGAGCATTCCAGCGTTGAAGATTAATCACCTGCGACTTGCTAGTAGAACGACGATACACGTTACTCCGTTAACGACATTTTTCTCCCGATGAAGAATAGATTAAGGATAAACTCCGCGAGTGCTTCGGCGTTTTATCGAATGTATCGTCGCCAGTCGACCGGACAGACGGCTGTTAAAAACTGACGGAAATTAAACTTATCGAATGCAAAGTTTGATAATCTTAATTGATGTATTAAAAATAACGGGTATATCAATAATAATACCATGAAATAAAAAAAAAAAGTACATTGGAATCGAGAATTATAAATATATGGATTATATTATTTAGTTGAAGAGAAAAAAGCAAGAGGGTTGTATTATTAATAATTTTTTACAGCATGAAAAATCAAGGAAACGTCTCTCGGAATATAAAAAAAATGCTATACCTAACTGTTTCTCTTCCTTTCTCTTTCTCTCTCTCTCTCTGTCTCTCTCTCTGTCTCTCTCTCTCTCTCTCTTTCTCTTGTTTCTGAAGTAAACCATACAACTTTATATAACTATATATATACGCAGCGCGTATATATACGCAGGGAAATATAACGGGCGAGCTTAAGCGATCGAGCGTGAAGCGTTTTATGAAAAGTGTACTCGAGGGCAATTTATTAAAAGTGCATTCATTGTCGCGCTCTTGCCAGCGAACGAACGAATGCCCGAGCGAGAGTCTGCTGACGACGCGAGACTTTTAAACCGTTCAAGAGAAAAAAAGAGATAGACGGAAAAACGAAAAAAAAAAAAAAAAAAAAAAGAAGAAGAAGAACGAGAACGAGACGGAAAAAAGGAGACATAGAGCAAGAGAGGCGCGCGAGCTTTAAGACAGAAATGCTTAAAAAATATCACGGAGAAAGAGAGACAAATCGATGTGCCACCATAGAAAGCAATGTTAAAAATGCAGGAAATTAAATTCTTGCAATTTAAGTGCATAAAAAAGTATAATGTTTCTGTTTAATTTTTTTCCATATACTCTTTCACCTTATCTCGTTCATCTCTTTTTTTTTTATCTTTTTACAAGAAGAATGTAATTAAAATGAAATTATAATATGCAAAATTTATGCTATAATATATTATGTATATACATGTGTGTATTTTTTATGCATAATTAACGAAATATGGTTGCTTTACGCCGTAAAATTTTATAAATTCTTTTAACAAGTTATAGTTCCTGAACAACTAATTGGAGAGAGAAAAAAATTCAAATGAATTTGACGCTTTGAAAGCAGAAATTAAAAATAAAAGTTATGACTAAATGGCACATACTTTATATCACAAATATGAAGTATTCGATTAAAATTACAAAATAATAATAAAGCCTTTTAAAATTCAGTTAAACGAATATCCTATATAAATATAAATTCGTTAAAATGCTAAGTATCGATGGAAAAGGGATTTTAATCGTGCGCAAAATACATCCGATCGAATATCATTTATTGCTTTAACACGATAAAGCTCTGAAAGAATCGATGCGAAATTTGCAACATTTATATGAAACGAATCAAAAAGAAAAACAAAAACAAAAACAAAAACAAAAAAAACAAACAAACAAACAAAAGAAAGAAAACGAATTAGGATACCGGTATAAAATACACAAAACTGGACGTCCAGCGACAATGAAATTTTATTGCCGACCATTAACATTAAAGTTCGCTTCCCATAATAAACACCGCAATAAACCTTTTCCCAAGGCATCGCGCACAATCAAATGCAAAATGCGAAAGCCCTCACAAAAGGTAGAGAAGAATGACACATCGACGAAACAAATACTTTATTAGTCGCTGCGCGCTTATATATGTACATAATGTGTGTGTGTGTGTGTATGCGTATGTGCACGCATGCATAAACGCTGCATAAAAAGCAGTCGAAAAATTTATCGTCGTTTTTCCATTTTTCAAAAGTGCTAACTTATCGTGATGTTTGTGCGGGATGAAATTAAAATTAGCTTTCTGAAAATTACGAGCGTTTGTAAAACCTTTTGATATCGTTGAAATTTGTCAAAATGTATTTCTGGTAATTATCACGTGATTTACTAGGAAATTATTATAAGTTATGTTGATCAACGTTTCTACGTTTTATCTTTTTTTACATATCATACAAACGCGACGATTAATTGTATTTACCGATAGAAAACTCGTAGCTTCGGCACTATTGATTTCTAAATTAAATATTTTAAAAGATTTAATAACTGTTATAGAATAATTAAACTTTTGCTCAATTATACTTTACTTATACACAATTGAGCTTTTCGTTTCGTTTATTGAATGTTCAATATTTTTGTTTCTAATTTTCATTATTATTATTATTATTATTGATAAACTAAAACACTATTTATAAAATACTGTGAACTAAATTTTTATAGTAGACCCTCATAAATTATTTAAAATATTTGATTGCACAAATAACAAAAGAAGAAAAAAATATAACCCAATAACCCAAAATAAATTAATAAAACATAATATTCATGCAAACCTATTTAAAAAAATTTGGATAAATTTTTAAGAAATTGCATTATTTCTCGATTTGAGATATTTTCCGAAAATAGGGTCAATGATGTATTAAAAAATTTATACCTATAAATTAGAATATTAAAAATATTCAGTTTGTCGAAACAGATAATGATTAAATTTAAAACATTCAAATTCCACGTATAAATATTTGAAAGTCTCGTATGAATTAACGTAGATAATAAAATTTATAAATTTTAAAGAATATAATAATATAAATTATTATTATTCTGTATGCTTTCGTATTCGATATATTTAAATTTAAAGAAATTATACTATTTTATTAAACTTACTCATTATTTATATATTAACAACAAATAAAATAATCTGTAAATATTCATTTTACGTAAATATTTCGAAATAATAAAATCGTAATTATATATGAAAATGTGACAACAGGGACGACTAGCATAGAAAATAACTTTTTATAAGTAAATAAAATTATTGCTCGTTAATTTAACAAGTAATCATATTCGCGTTTAAATAATATAAATTTTTCATATTTTTATTAACAATAAATAAAAAACTATAATTTTTCGTACAATAAAAAAATTATATATCGAGTATAAAAAATTATGTATTATCTTAATTTATTAAATGTTTTAATTCGTAGAAATGATAAATTTAATATTGATAAATTATAACATTGGAATAAAATATATTTTAAAAAGGAAACTATCCAATAATAGTTAATGAAAATTTTATAAAAAATTCTTTAATATTTACATTCGATTGAATTAAAAGTCGGCATTGTTTTGCAACTGTAAAATTTAAAATCTTCTTCCGAGAAATTTAAAAACACTTTAAGTAAACGCAGGCAACTCACTGGCATTAGCCAGATCGTTTCGAATAGCAATGTATACAGGTATACTCATACACACACACACACACACACACACAAATAGACATAAATATAGCAGAAAGAGAGAGAGAGAGAGAGAGAGTAAGGTAAACGTTAATGCTAATAGTAATTGCTTTAACAAGTCTAAGAGAAACAGAGTCTTGGTGCGCGCGTCTGAGATAGAAAGAGGAACAGCGGAATGGAGAGAGGAAAGGAGGAAGGGAGGAAGGGAGGAATGGACGCGAAGGGAAGAGAAAGGGAAAGAGACACGTTTTAAAGGGCAACAGAGAAAACATCGCACGAGTGCCCCGGTGTTTAGAGGGCCGCTTGAATTCTGATGGGCTATCGCGGACTTAACTTGTGGATTTAACGCGGAGGAAGAGCGCGAGTGTCTTGGCAACGTTGCAGTTCGCCCGTGTCCGTGTATGCCAGAGCGCGGGCGTACACGTGTGTACGTACGTACGCCCGCCCGGATAAATCCACACGTGCCAAAGTCAAAGGCTCGTGTGTAAGAGCGAAAGAGCTCAAGAGAGATTAAGGCCGTGCTCTTTGGATCGGTGTATAAACATATATGTACTATATGGTGTGAGCGTCAAAATCAAGTTATATTAGTGCAAGTTGTAAAGATCCTCGATTATTATTATTATTATTAATAAAACCTTCCTTTTTATGACGATTTTTAATTTAATTCTCTAATTTTTTTTTTTTTTTTTTTTTTTTTTTTAACTGAATAAATAAATATAAAATTTCTTTTTTAAAAGTTTTCGTAATGTGATGTAAAATTAAACGATCTTTTTATTCAGCGTGTAATTCGCTTAAATTAATTAACATTAAACTAAACTTATTAAATAAAAAAGTATAAGTCTCTGAATGAATAACACAAAGGGCGATCGACAAAGCGAAAATTATCTTAAAAACTTTATGAAAAATAAAACAAAAGCAAAGGGCAAAAAAGTAAAAGGGAGAAAGAGAGACTAATCGCATCTAATGAGTCACAGCCCCATTGCTACCTCGGATTAAAGTCAACGAAATTTGTGCGTCAGCAGTAGACCGCGAAGCAAGAGCGCGCTCGCGTAATCTTTCCCTCCGTCATCGTGCCTTCTGGAAACGCGTCTCGGCAAAAAACCAAAAAAAAAAAAAAAAAAAAAAAAAGAAAAGAAAAGAAAAAGAAAAAGAAAAAATCACGTATAAATCGCTGCTGCTGCGCGAGAGTCGTGCGAGACGCCGCCATATTTCGTTTATACAAGCGAGACGCAAGAAGACCGAGTCGAAGAAACGAGATGTTCCTTCGGAGTTTTTTCCCCGTTTATAAACGCGTAGGAGCGCGCGCGCGCGCATGGCTTTTACGAAGATGTAAGTAACGTTGATGCCGCCTCGCGTCTACTTCTACGGGCTGAACTTTTTTTTTGCTCATTTCTGTTCTTTCTCTCTCTCTCTCTCTCTCTCTCTCTCTTTATAAACAGATGTTTCCCGGTTTTACGAGCTATTCGGAGATAAAAGAAAGACACGCGCTTTACTGGAAAATTTTCTTACTGGCTTTTATTCCCCGTGAGTTTTTAGCGCTTATTATATAAACTTTTATTTTGCGCGTATGCCGAATGTAAGTCTGCATTAAAGGGTTGGAATAAAGTATTGGTTAAAATCGATAACTATAAAGATTTATCTATATGTAAAACAAAATTTTTTTTCCAGTTGAAAAATATTTATTAATGAATTGTAAAATATAAAGTATATTTTTAACATAACATTAATTTTAATAAACTTTTCATCGTTGAGTTTAAATTTCACAAAAAATTTCAAAAAATATATGTATCTTATTAACGTAAGGGTTTAATATATTATTTTAAGCAAAGGAAAAAATTTTTTAAACCTTCATTTTCTATAAACTTTTAGTGATGTAATTCATTTAATTTAAAATTATTTAAAAATAAAATTATTCATGCAGTTTCAAAATAAAAATGATCATTCACGATATTAAATACGAAAAGTTTTCGATAAAACTAAGGATTTCTCATAAATCCTAGAAGCATAAACCAACAAAACTCGTAATAAAAATCCGCGATTCATCTTCGTTTAAAATCCAAACTTTGAATCAAAATTATCTTTCAGAAATTACGCGAAATTCTTGTACGCCCGATATCCAACGTAACGTAAGCCCACACGCATATACGCATGTATACTCATACACATAAAATCCTATACGAGAAGCGTTTAATTAAGCGTAGCAAAGTTTGCATTCTATCAAAGCGTACGACCGCGTCGCGGATGTATGTATATGTGTATATATATAAAAGCGAGCGAACGCCTCTGCGCAAAATGAAATTCATTTTCAAATCAAACCTACCCACTGCTGTGTGAGTGAATGAAATTTTGAAAAGAAATAGAGAGAGAGAGAGAGAGAGAGAGAGACTCACACACAATTCATGATACTTTATACCATAACTTGAGCGTATAAGGTGCATTAAGCGTACCATTAAGTGTCGTTTGTCTATTTTTCTTTCTTTTGAATTATTTTGGACATTTAAAATTTTACACCTTTATTTCATAAACAAATGTTCTTATCTAATGCATTTTTAATCTCTATTAAAAAATACGATTAATCGAATGATTAAAGAAAATGTTTACGTCACTATTACGTAAAGCAGGAAATTAATACGCGGAAAGATTTGTGTGCTTATTATACAAATTTTATATGATATTATATCGATCGATAAAATACGGAAACAATGATTATCGGTTAATCGAGCTGGCTTCGTCTCTTAATCAATGGTGATTGGATATGTTTAACTCAATTACTAGAAATGTAATAAAGGATAAAGTTTGAATAATATATTGAATTTACTTGTACTCGTATTTGAATTATAAGCACATTGAGTAAATAGCAAGCCGGATAAAATATTACCAAGGGGACAGAGTTTTCGAAAATAAATGAGCAACTTTATGGCAATCGCATCGATGAAACGTATCGAGAAATTAATTTAAGTGCCGCGTTTTATAAATTGACATATATGCACGACATATATACACTTATAGTTTTATGTGTGTGTACTACTTGCTTAAATATACATAATTGCGAGACATACTCGTAATTATACTATCGCGAATTAAAATAACGCGATAAATAAAAATAGTAATTACGTCATTTGGACAAAAACTATTTTAAAGGTTAAAATAGTTTTTTTTTTTCTTTCGTAGAAAAAATTAATTATCTAATGATAAATTTTTAAAGTATCATTCGTTGCATTTGTTTGATATGAAATTAATGAAAATATTATATATTTAAGGAACATTAATATATTTTCTATATGAATAGTCATAAAATTCATTGATGTAAATTATGATAATTATTAAACACTTTACATTATTGAGTAAAATATCAGGTTGAGTTAAGCAATTTAATAAAAAATCATAAATTCAATACATTTCCAATGTTATTTCAGAAAGAATACTTGCAATTTCATAAAGTTATAAACACATTTATGTTCGAAATTCTATCGGTTTATTCCATTAGATTATTTTATTTAGGTCAGTTGGAAACTTAAACTACCATTTTATTTCGAAATCGAAAAAAGGGCCGTTTTTTCCCGTTGGCAATTAGTTGCCACCACATAGATATTATCCTATATTTTACCGTTTGCGTAAATTAACAAAGATCCATCGGGTAAGATTCGTTAAATATTTTCAATTAATTAAAAGAGCCAATTCTCTCGTCCATAACGTGACAGCTCGACGCGACAAAAACTTCCTAAGGCGTGCGCGGGGGCGCGTATCTCGCGGTACGCGAAACGTACGAAATGAGAATCTCGAGAAGGTAAGGGGAACGCGCACACGCGATCCGTTACGTTCATCCGGCGCGTCATTCGGAGCCAACGATAAAATACAATTACCGCGCGAATCCTGACCGTGGGGAGGGGGAGCGAGCGAGGATAAGAATGGAAAGGGAAGGACACGGAAATACGGGCGAAACTCTTCACCCTCGAGGAAGATTACCCATTTTATGATCCAACGCTGTCTTGCCGTCTCTCCTCCCTTACATATGTATAAATCTCGTCTCTCTCTCTCTCTCTCTCTCTCTCTCTTTTCTCTCTTTTGCGTCTTATACGCTGCGTCTTCTTCTTTCTCTCTTACTTCATATTTCCGCTTATGATTTTATAATGCGGCGCGCTCACCTTTCTTTCCTTTTTTTCTCTCCCTCTTTTTTTTTTGGGAAGGAAGAAGGGAGAGGCATGCCCGTGAGAGAGTATATATCTGTATAACTTTAAATTTTTCAACCCAGAGATTCTCGTGTAAACGCAACGGTACGCTCTCTTTCAGTCGTGTCCTGAAATTTTCATTAGCCCTGTTTGGGCTCTTCCTTTTACTCTTTATTTATTTTTTTATTCACGTACGAGTATACGCGTGTATTTTTTTTCTTCGTTTTTTTTTTTTAAGTACTCTAATTACTCGTAATACGCGCAACGTTGATTTTTAATACCATAAAATAATCTACGTTATTTTATCAAGATTGTTTTAATGTAATTATGCGCTTAATTTTATTTAAAATAACATTATTAATAATCGATTTGTTACGCGCATGAAAATTAAAATTAAAACTTTAAATATAGTAATTTATTTCGATAATCGAATATAATGCATAGACGTTTTATTAATATTTAACAGTCGCATCGAGATAGATTCGAGGGCAAAATCGTTTTCCCACGCGCCTAGTAAACCCAAATACAAATCAGATTAAAAATCCAAACATCTTTCCAGTCTTAGAGCCCGAGGCACCGACGCAATCTCGAGGCATACATGCATAAAATACGACCTACATAAACGTATATTATTGCCAGGAGTAGATCAGGATATCGTCGCGCCTCCTCGTTTTATACATATAACGAGGCCAATTTTCCCGCTTTCTCGTCAGACATTATGTCGCAAATTTTCGTCTCTCGTTTCCCGTTTTTCCTTTTCTAATCATTCGACTCCCGTACTCGTATTGGCGAAAAAAGTGGATTATCCTCGCTAATTTAACGTAATCAACTAATAAAATTTATCCAATTTTTGTTATTGCCATTAATATTGACATATTTTATCTGTAAATCTGTACACTATGTGAATTAGAAATGTGTATGTATGTAATTAATTTGTTCGATACAGAAGAAGAGACTACATTGTTAATTTCGGTGATCCGATAATCTAACATGTTTCCGGCTTTGACACGAATGAATCTTGAAATCTCTTGCTTTGTGCGGTATATTGAGGTTAAACGAGATTTACTGCGCGATGCTTCGCTACTATAAAGGTATAGTTTCTTTTTACGTCAATCCGAATACAGACAGCGCGGTGAACTTGCATAAAAGCGCCGAATTATCGAACTAGGACAGTCTATCAAAATTGATGTTTCTAAAAGACCTTAAATTAACAATCTCTTGAGCGATCTATTCTTGTAACTTTTTGATAAGTTGACGAGTGTTGTATTAACAATTTTCATAATAATTTTACATAATTGATAATTTCTATAATTTATACAATATTGATGAAATTATAAAAAAAAATTAACAACAATTATTATATTTAATATTGTTATAATTATTTTATAAATGTCAGAATATTATTTTCCGATGGAAGCGTAAATAACGAATAAATTATTAAAAGTTGAATTATCAATGTTGATATAAATATTTGCACATAAGCGAAAAAGGTATTCAGATTTTTTTAATCGTTCTGTATATTTACTTATAATTTTCAAATATTAAAAATAATAAAGTTTTATATCAGTCGTTACAAAAGAAAATGACAATATTGTATTTGATAAATTTAATTTTAATTTTTTAATTAATATTTTTAACAAATTTATAATTAATAATAAAAGATGGAATCATTTCAATGGATGCAATCGAATTAATTTTTAAATTTGTTTAGATTTACAATAAACGACAATGGAATTTTGTTTTGTTTTGATTTTCATTTCAAGTATTAATTTTAAATAAAAATTTTTTTAAACCGATTTAGCTCGATATAAATTTAACAAATTGAATCAATGATGAATTTCAATGATTGACTTATTTCATTATTTATAATTCCAAATAAAATATAAATATTTAAAATGAATTAAATGACGAATAAGGTTTTTAATTAGATAACTTTGAGACACTTTACTTATTACGTATTAAATTTACTAAGAACTCAGCTTAAAAGCTAAATGAAAAATGAGTACACTGTGCTTGCTTCTTAATAAAACAAGTTTGTTTCCGCTCAATTTTACGAATAAATAACTGAACATTCATCGTTCGTAATCATCATAAATTAAATTACAAAGACAAGCAAATAATTTTCTCGTCCAATTTCTCTCTCTTTCTCTCTCTCTCTCTCTCTCTCTCTCTCTCTCTCTCTTTCTCCATCTTTCTCTCTACCTCCCTCCTATCCGACAAATCTCCTAATTGACAAACATCGCAAAAGCAGCAACGGCAGCAGCAATTCGCGAACATGACATAAATGTTTCTCTTCTCACTCGCTCTCAAAGAGAGAGAGAGAGAGAGAGAGAGACAGCGGATACAATGAAAAACGAGCAATGCACGCGCGTGCAGTTTCAACGATCGCTCTAATAAACCCTTGTACACACGTAGAGACACGCGCGCATCCACGCACGCATCTCGCCCTAGCAACTATCCATTTCGCGCTTGCAGTTCCATGCGTGTGTAATAAGCAAAAAAGAGAGAGAGAGAGAGAGAGAGAGAGAGAGAGAGAGAGAGAGAGAGAGAGCAAAAGCATCATTCGACGCTTCTGTATAGAAAGAAGCTATCCGTGCCGCTTGGTATGGACTGTCGTTGCGCTTAGAATAGTTAAATGGACGCGTGCTTCGAAATTGTGAGATGAGAGAAAGAAGGAGGCTTAAACGATTTTTGATTTATTTAAAATGAGAAAACGTAAACTCTTTTTTCGAAAATTTAGTTTTTTATTTTTTTTTTTTTTTATTTAATATACATAATTTAGAAGTATAAAGTTAATTTTGTAGCGTTGAATGGTATATCGCGTAGTTTAATTTCAATTAATAATTCGTGGCTCTGAACAATTTAGAAGCGAGATTTTTGCACTGCATTTAATTAAATAATGTTAAATCTGCCAAGTGATTAATAAAAATTTTAAAATTTGAATAAATAATTTAACATAGCTTATATATATGTTAAACCAGATAAAACTTATTTTATCAAATAATTATTCATCAAAACTTTTTCACAAAATAAACGAAATTACCATGAACAAGTTTCTTAATGTTTTGTTTTTTTTTTTTTTTTTTTTTTTTTTTATTATTTCGCAAATAATGATAAAATTTCATTAAAAATAAAAATGTGTCGAGTGAAGGAAAAACAGCAAGTAAACCGCATGCGTTTAGGTACTTATACTCCAAAGCCATACCGTTTAAAGTCAAAAGACGAAGAAGCTCTCGAGCGCTTTACATAATATCATTTACAATTGCAGAAATGCAAAATATGCACACGCGACCTCCTCGTAGTACCGTTGAGCTAGCTTTTCTTTTCTCTAAAGTGTACGCGCGTCAAGGGTCGCCGACTAACGCTTTTATTTTCTCATGTAAATCGTCGGCAACGAGTGTGTGTGTGTGTATGTGTATGTGTGTACAGCTTTAACGCCATTAAAAGGCAAAAATGAAGCATGTGTATGCTGAATTTTATACTTCTCGCGCAAAAGTAATCTAACGTTGTTTTAAATATTTCATTGAAATATATTCAAATTATGTTCGAGTTTTATGCGTGTTTTAACTTTATTTTTAATTTCTTATTAACATTTTAATACATTTGAATTGTTTATAAGATTTCATATTAACAGAGAAGTTCAAAATATTTGCAAAAATAAATTTGAATAAACATTTCCGTTTACTTTAATATAAAATGAAAAAAGTATATGTAAAATGCATATTGAACAATATTCATTTACCTAAACTTTTTGTTCAACATGACATTATTCATATATCAATAATTTTCAATGTAAAAAATTTTCTTTCTTCAGTTATATGATTTAAATTATATATTTTAATTAAGAAATCATAATATATTTCAATATTTCATATGTTTCTTTATAATATATTAAAAATTAAATATCCCATTGAAGATTGAAAAAAAAAATAAAATATAATAATCAATGAATAATTATTAATTCAAATTTTATTTAAAAAATCATTAAAATACAAACGATAATGGTATATTAATAATTATGAATTTTAAATTATATAAGATAACTGAATTCTTTTGACATTTACTTGATTAATATTTAAAATAAATGTCAAAATATAAAATATTTTACGAGTTAATAAAAAAGAAAAAAAAAATGGAGTATACTATTAAATCATTCGACCAAATAAGATATTACTTTCAAATAATAATTTACCCAGCGTTAAAAATCAAAAGCGACAAAATTTCAATTTTTCATTCCATAACTCGGGTTAAAATAACGTCTCCCATGAAAAAAAAAAAAAAAAAAAAAAAAAAAAAATTAGTAGACAGAGAAAAAGGCGAATCCCGTCGAATTTCATGGCTCTCAGATCCAACATCGACAACCTTTTCGATTCTTTGCCATCCAGACACATTCAACTTCAACCCGAATTTCTCCTCGACGCTACTCGTCTCGGGAACGATTAAAGGCTTAAGTACATATTTTTGTATTCGCCTGAAAGCTGCCTTTCCTTCAAAAGATACGCCGAAGTATTCGCGACGGATACACGTACGTATATATAAATATACGTATACAATTTCGACCGCGGTAGCGTTGGTTTTTCATACACATCCGACACATCTTCGATTCCCTCGTGAGCAAAAGTTCTTACGCGCTCACTCTCTCACACACGTAAACGTGTACGTGTAGGTATACATAGGACAATAGCGTGCATTCGTATATCGATTCGTCTGTCGATTCGATGAATTTGACTCGACGTGGAAAAGAATTTTACATCTTTTTTATCTTTCTATCTTTTTCTTTTTTTTTTTTTTTTTTCTTTCTTATTGAAAGAATTTCGTATTATCCGCACCGCATGTTGTATTATATTTTAGCCCGATGTCTGAATATTTTAGAACGATTTGGGTTTACTAAAGAATTTTTTATTTTCGTTGTATGAATAGAAACGTATTGATTAAATTGAAATGATTTTTGTGTATAAAAATTAATCATGATTTATTCATCTTAAAGCTAATTAATTATTATAAAAGCAAAATTATTTTAAGCGTGGCAGAAATAATAGAAATAATTACATACCGAGCGAATGAAAAAGCAAATGAGATAGATAAGTAAGGCACTTACGTGAAGAAGCTTCAATTAAAATACTTTACGTTTTTATATCTTAGTTGAAAAATTAAAAGAAAATTATAATCGATCATGTTTTTAAAAAACAATTTTTTTTAAACAAATATAATTTAAATTTTTTGCAAAGTTTATTTAAATATGTGCATGCAGTGCACGCAATTACTTCATCGGCTGAGTAGCTCATAATTTTAACGTAAAATATTAAAAAAAAAAAGTGTTAATATTCGATGAATTATCAAAGAATTTTATTTAATGTACCTCGATAGCGCGAGTTTTAAAATTCGCTGGTTAAATGTATAGACGTGACCCTTTATTAACAGACCACTTTATACCTATCTAACGCCAACCGCACAGAGTTATGCGCGCTCGCGGTTTATATTCGGATATTCCACGTTTTTTTTTTTTGTTTTTTTTTTACTGAACAGCGACGAAAAATATATGAAAAAGGTAAGATTCTCATTTTACGTTGACAAATGCGTTTTAGAGGCTCTTTAAATGGTAATTCCCCTCCTTCCTCTCTCCCTTTCCATCTCTCTCTCTCTCTCTCTCTCTCTCTCTTCGCCCGCTGGTGAGATATGAATTTTTTACTTCGCATAAAATAATGTGGAGGACTTTTGCGGGAAAGTGCAGCAGCAGCAGCAGCAGCAGTAACGCGAGTCCGAACCACGTTCAAGTGACTGACTGACTGGGCAATATTATAATTGAAGAAGCTGAGGTTTTATTACGTATACATTGCTACATGCGAAACTTAGTGGATGCGGCATGGTACCTATGCTTTTTTTTTATTTTTTCTTCTAAACAAGATTAAAATTAGTTTACTTTTGTAAAATTTAATGTTTTGAAGTGGATCCTCTTTTTTCAAAATTACTTTTTGTCATTTTGATTTATAAAAATTATTGAACTGGAAAAAACATTGAAAAAAATATCAATGAAAACTAAAAAACAATATCGATATAACAATATAATATTACTTTAACAATAAAAAATAAACTTATTTTGTGTTGTTGAAAATTTATTTATATTTTTAAATAAAAATTATATTCAATTTATACATAGCTTCATAAAATATAAATTAATCTCGTAATATAAAAAAAATAATCAACATTCTAAAAATACACATTATCGAACACATTCAATTAAAACTTTAGCAAGGATCCTTTGGTTATACTTTTGAAAACTTTCTCCTTACTTTTACAAAATTATTAAAATTTTCAAAATCTGCAACCCGTCAAATGCTTTCCTTTCCCGCCCTATAATCTCATGCGAGATTACACAAACGTATAAGCTTCTCCTCCCTCCCCTTTCAAATATCAAGCCGCTCATTTGAAATTCATACTTCTGCGACACTCAAACATCCCCACGCACATGCACACACATATGCGATATCCTCAACGCATGCGACCGAGAAAAAGTAACGAGAGAGGGACAGAGAGAGGGACATAGAGAGGGACAGAGAGAGGGACAGAGAGACAGAGAGAGAGAGAGAGACAGGAAGTAGAAGTTGAGGCTCCGAGCCAGCAGCATCGGCAGCGGCAATAGTCGACGGAAACTGCGCCGTTAAGTAAAATCGCGCGTCGGGCTTTCAAGAGCTCCCAAAACTCTTTCTGCCTGTGTGCGAATGACTATTTTGTGTGTGTGTGTGTGTGTGTGTGTGTGTGTGCATGAGTGTCTTTGTACGTATGCAGTGCAACAAAACGCAGTTGAAAGAGCGATACAGAGACGAGGGGAAAATCTGGTAGCCCGCGCCAAATGCCGACTGCGACAATTAAATTGATAGCTTGGGACTCGAGATTATTTCGCAAGAGACTTGCGTAGACGAAAAAACAAAACAAGGAGTAGAAAAAAGTTTTCTTCTTTATTTATTTTTTAGTACGGATATCCAAATAAAAGCGATTATCAAAACGTATAGATTATTGTGAAATCTTTTTTTTTTTTTTTTTTTTTTTTTTTTTTTAATTACACGAGTTTCAAAACAGAATGGACGTTTCTTAAAATGCAAATTGGAATTCAAATATTATGTTTTTTGTATCGTTCAAGTTTATGATATTATTTTTTTTATTAATTCAAAAATTTTTTTCGCTGACATGCATTACATAATTCGTGTTTGTTTTGAAATAATGTTAAAACTGTTTTCATGTCACGTATTCTTTTAATTTCAAAATGTTAAAAAATGTTAAATCTTTATTTTTTTATTTATTCACATTGGTTTAAAAATTAGGCGTTGATTTTATTAAAAAGAATTTTTTATTTATTTAAAAATGTTGACAAAACATAAATACATATTTTTACGAAAAAGAATTTGTATAAAATTATGTAAACATCAATTAAAATAAAAAATTTACACGTAAATAAAAAAATACACGTGTACGTTAATTATTTTTTTTTTAAGGTAATCCAGACTTTCCATAAAAAAAATGCGTACCGCATTAATACGAAAAAATTACGCAGGTTATGCCGAAGACCTTGTTTCTTTTCCCTCTCTCTCTCTCTCTCTCTCTATCTCTCTCACACGTAGCCAATATAAGCCTGTTAAGGCATACCACCAAGGGACATTCCCGCTTCCACCGATGCGCAATCTCGCTCCCCGAAACAACATTTTCATTTGGCTGCCTTTTATAACGATTCAACGGCGCCGCTGCTGCTACTGCCGATGGCGGCCTGCTCTCCGAAGGAAACCCGTTTGCACTTCGACCCAACCCCCGTCCCCAACGTTGAAATTTCCTTCCCTCTCTCTCTCTCTCTCTCTCTCTCTCTTTCTGTCTATCTCTCTTACTCCCTCGCTCTCTCTCTCTCGTGCTAGATAGTAAACGTAGGAGAAACTGGCTAACGACTAATCCCCGCCATAGACGCGGTCATTAGGCTGCGTTTAAAGCGACGTTATTGCTTGCATTAGTTACCCAGGATAGTCCACCCGCGCTCGCGTGAGCTTATATGAGACGAGTTAGTTCCTCTGTAGCTACGGGAAAGAAGGAAAGAGATCCAAGGAAGGAGTAAAATGCTACCGAGAATCTTTTTCGAAGGGCATGCTTGAAACTATCCTTTTTTAAAAGGAAGGTATTTCGGTCGCTCGATTTGGGAATTTCTTCAATGAAATTCTCTTTTAGCTAGATTGAATTTAATTCAAATTTTGTTCATAGCTATAATATAATTGATTTATTTTATGTTTTATTAAAAAATAATATTAAAATTGTTTGCAAAAAATTTACTTTGATGTTATGAGCTGCCTGATGTATTATTGATATTACTACTTAATTTCGCGTAAATATTATCACATACTTATTTTATATAAATCTTTCTTTTTTTGAGACGATTTAGATAAATATCTATTGTATATTTATAGATTCATTTAAAAAATATTTCATACTTTGTAGTGCATAATTAATAAAAAAAATGTTTGTTAACATTTTATTTTAAAAGCATCTGAACTCATCACATAACACTTATGCCAGCTAAAAAAATTCAAAAAGTTACGAAATAATTTCATGTCAACATTATCAAATAAAATTCACAGCTGTTTTTACATTTTAATTTATCGCAATAACTTTTCAAATATCATATTTAAAACGTCAACGTCAACTATATATAGCCTTATGTACTTCTATTCATTACAGTGATACAATTACGCAATCTCCATTTATATTTACAGTTAAAATTAAAATCATAAAATAAACAATGAAAAAAAAAAAAAAAAAAAATAGTAAGAAAAATAAAAATGCTGCGCAAAAAATAACAAGCCGTTCAGCACTTCCTACGCGATATCCAGACTACGCGCATAACCTAGCGCGTGTACGCTCGTTGTTTTTCATGCGGAGTAAAAAGAGAGAAGCGAACAACTCGACACCGCTAAATTCGCGAAACGTTACGTGTGTACCCTTGAATGAAAAAATGGGAAAAAGAGAGAGAGAGAGAGAAAGAGACAGAAAAAGTTACGTTATACATACGCGCGGCTACCGCGTGTTCGTCTGTTATAAGAGCACAAAAAAAAGAGACGGTCGGATGGAGAAAAGCAGGAAGAAAAACGAAAAGGAATGTCGCCTGCGGTCAGGAGACGATTTGTTCCTCTCCCCCCCCCCCCCCCCCTCTCTCTCACTCTCTCTCTCTCTCTCTCTCTCTCTCTCGGTCTCTTTCTCGCTTCTTTCACCTTCAAATACTCGTCTTTCTCTCAACAGCGTGCTTTAACGCTACTCCTATTTCTCTCCTCCCTCCTCAACCTAAATGGAATTTGAATTTCCATTTCCTAAAATAACACTTGTACGCGTAGCGCGGACTTGTCAGCCGTCTCCAAGAGAGCGAGATTTTGTTTATCAAAGGGGGAAGAATGAGAGAGAAAGAGAGAGAGAGAGAGACAGAGAGAGAGAGCGGGAAAATGGTACGACGAGGAGACGCTGGATTTTAATGAAAATTTACGCGACACTGACGTTGTAACATGTCGTCGGGGTTTCTAATTTTATTTATACAGCTATTACGCTTGACTATTTCTACTTATACTTTCTTTTTTTTTTGAGCAAAGAGAAAAAAGAGAGAGGGAGAGAGAGAGAGAGAGAATTTTGTGTCACATAATATTTTTTGTTTACTTTATTTTTTGTTTGCAACTTACTCGTTACGTAAAACTTTTTTCAAGTAAAATTTTATGACGGTGAATTGTGTACTGTGTCACTGGAATTGTCAGAGCCGTAAGAGCAAATTAAATTTACTGTTTACAAAACTGAAAATGAGTAATTTAATTAACATTAATTAAAAATTCGCTAACTCGTTTAGAATATTGCTAGATTTATTCTGTTACGTCCGATGTAAGGAAGGTTGCTTTTGTTTCTATTCTAGCTTAATTTGATTTCTTGTACCTTTCCGTTATCCAAATAAAGTACAATTAATTATTTATCATAATTTTACCAAGATATTAATGAATATTTTAAATGGTAAAATTTGGCAATAAAATTTTACGATATAAAATAAAGCAGTGCACGATCAAAATAAAATTAATCGTTATGAAACGAAGTCAAAACAACAGCTGAATAGTTTGCAATGAATATTTAAGCGCCAACCATTGCACATCAAAATTACGGAGCACTGCTTGCCTTTACGAATTATCCAGGTGCCTTAAATATTTATTTAGTTTATCTAGCACGTAAGAGAGAAATAACAACACCCAAGAGAGAGAGAGAGAGAGAGAGAGAGAGATGAAGAAAGAGAAGAAGAGCCATAGCTTGTTTCAAAAGATTACCGGACGGATTAATTGCTTTTCCTACATTTACTGAAACGTTAATTAAACAAGCAAAATTATGACAAACTTCCCTTTGTGGAAAAAAGTCGCGCGAAGCGACGAAATAACGGTACGACGGCAGAATTAAACAATTTTCGAAGCTTTAGCTTAGCAGTAGCTAAAAGTAAGTTGGGAAAAAGTAAATTTGCGATAATTAACATACTCCGCGTTAAGTACGCGCATTACCGAACCATGTTTTTGAAACATTTTTTTTTTCACGCGCCCGCACAAAAGGGAGGAAACGTTCGAATAAAAAATTTCCAGAGCTGCGAGTTTAATCTTACATCCGCGCATCGCGTCGCATTGTCGCATAACGAACGAAAAAGAGGAAGTCGTGACGAGGTACGACAATGGTCCGTATACATACACACATATACACACACACGTATATTTATATTTTTTTTCTCCGTAGAAATTTATTGTACCACGATGGAATACCCTAAACTATGTATATATATATACACCGGCGCACGCAATGAGCCAACAAAAGTTCTTTTCCCCTCGAGAAAGAAGGAAAGAGAAAGAGATAAGACGCACAGTGAAAGAAGAGATACACACAGGGAGGATTTGAGGAAACGGGAACGCCAGATTTTTGGAAGTATTGTAGAGAGAGAGCACTGGAAGAGTTAGGATAGAAGAGAGATGTGGCGAATATAATTGAAAGGCGAAAGTAGAGCGCGCGCCTGGTGAGTTTACTTCTTCGGCGACGTCTCTGAATGGAGTTTCGAAAAAGTCCGGTGACGTTCCCTTCGTGAAAACAATTGATTCTGGTATATATAGATATTTCATATTTTCATTTTTTTTTTTTTTTTTTTTTTTTTTTTTTTTTTTTTTTTTTTGTGGTTCAATTGTCAGAGATGCCGAAATATTCTTACCCCGAATAAATAATGCATAGATGTCTAAAATTTTATTTTTTTCTTTTTATGAAATGATGCTGTTCTTTTTATAAACGGTGCAGTGAGTTAATATTATTGAAAATATAAAGGAAAACTTCATTTCAGTACAAATCTTGAAAAAGATAAAAATTAAGTTGTTTCTTTTATCCGCATTAATTCTTCTTAATAAACGAATTCATATCATTTTTTTAACACTATTTATATCAACGAGTTACTATTTCCGATATAGAAATGTGTCAATATAATAAAGTTTTAGATTACACAAAAATCTTTTTATGCGCATAAAACAATTTAAATAAAACTTTATAGGGATGTTTCGATTGACGGGTGAAAAAATAAATTAATAAAAATACATTTTTAGATAAAATTCATCGCGTAGTTTTATTTCCCGAAGTTAAGTGCACCTGCATAACTCGTTAAATTTAAACACATATATATCTTTACACTATAAAAATATCTCCATGCTATAAAAATTCGAATTAAATTTGGCACAAATACATCACGTCACTTCGTTCTTACTCACAATTTTGAAAGTCCATAAATTTCATATTTTCAGCATATTGCAAAATCTCTTCGGCGATCAATCTAACGAGAAGTGATTGAAATTTCTAATAAAATTAAAGAACGAACGAGAAAAAATAAATTTGAAATATCGCATAAATTCACACCTCGTGTTAATATACCTTTTCAGCTCAGCGTTTTTCTCGTTCTTTCAAAAAATCATCGTTGAAACCGCATCGAGAAGATAAAAAAAAACAAAAAAAAAAACAAAAAAAGGGAAAACTTTACGGGTACGATTAACACGAGCTAGGAACTCCATAGGATTTCTCATATAATTCCTACAACGCATTACAAAGGCTAACTAAGTTAGCAATTTCCCATTGATATAATAATAATAACTTAAGAAGCACTTAGGCGCGTTCAATGTAAAAGCTTCGAGAAAGGTAAACGATCTATATCCGCGCGAGTAATATCGTGTCGTCGCGTTACCCTTTCCTTCTTCCTCCTACTACTCGGCAAAACATAAGCAGCAAGGCTTCAATAACGCGGCTCGGTCTATTACTCAACTCTTCGTTTTCGTTTTCCATCGCCGTCTTGCTGTCGCTCTCGCTTCGTCTCTAAGACGTTGTTTCGTAAATACCATTGGAACCAGTCGCGTAACTTACTATTGGAACTGTAGTATAGCAGTGGCGAAGAGACGGCTCGTACAACTATTTCTCTCTGTCTAATGTTTCTAACTTGAAGTGACGCGCGCGCGCGTATTATCTCACTCTCTCACTCTCTATTGCTTTCATCCGCTCTTGCTCTTCGTCGCTTTTCTTTATCGTTTCGTTAAGCGCTTAATAATTTATTAATATTTTTGTTAAAATTGGCAAACGTTCGTTGGGTATTTCCATTATACGTATTTATTAACTTTTTTAATTGGAATTTTATTTTATTATAAATAAATTTTAAAGTAAATAGTTTATTTTTTAACGCAAACATTCGTTTAAATATTTTAATAAATCGTTTGATGCTAAAAAAAAAGCAAGCTTTCTAACCAATTTTTTATTGTTTACGTATTTGCTTTGTCGTAATGGAATACAATTATTCAATTAAAATATACATATAGTTTCGTTTCAATCCACGTTTTATTTGAGAATTATTTGATTTTAAAAATATTTTGTTATTTTATAAATATAAAAATACAGCGGCTTCGAAAAGAGTACACAGACGAAATCAATCAACGAAATATCCCGAGACTTAGACGTATCGTCAATATATCGAAGCTCCACCTGTCATCGAGCAAAATCTCGCAGTCGTGCGCGCAATATCGTCGTAAAATATAAATTGACGATTCTCTCGCGCGCTTTGACAAATACGCGTTTGTTAACGGTGCGAGCGTGCGTTCGCGTGCGACGTTTAATCGTTGAAATTTAACCTTGATTCGTTTAATCATTACCATCTCCTGCTAGATCGCTTCTCGCTAAGGAGAATAAGAGAGAGTGAATTCGATCGTTGGACAATTTTGAATTTCCGTCGGGAGTTTGTAGAAATCTTTAATGTTTTCCTCGCTGTCAATGCAGTCTTCAAATTCGTTCTCTCTCTCTCTCTCTCTCGCTATTTTTCGTCTTTCTCTCTTGTTCGAGCTCATACGTCCTAGAATTTCCTTTCTATATGTCTTACTTGCGCAATTTTATCCTTCGCTAATCGCTTTAATCGATCTCGCGATCGCGCCAATAAAATCGTTCGCGACGTAACGATGGACCGCTTATATTGGTACTGAATCAACTGGTAGGATGTTTGCTTTCTCTCGCTCTCTCGATTTCTCTTTCTCTCTGCGTGGCGTCGAGGAATTTTCGGAATGGCAACCGAGTACTTTTAGATTTGTAATAGCAAAGCTCTATAAATTGCTTCCTAACGAAAATAACTTTTGACGAAAGTATAAAATAACTTTTGCAAATGTTTATTCATAATTTTAATGGCGATGAAAAAATCACTCGACGCTTGAAAATTTAGTTATTCGAATTTTTAATTATTTTTTTAAGCATTCTTCGTTCACAGAATTATTTTTAATACTTTTATTTTAACTATTTAAAATATGTTACAATGAGAAGTGACTTTTTTTTTTTTTTTTTTTTTAATACTAATTAAATTATAATTGTAATTATTTTATAAATAATAAATTACAATAATAAAATTATTACAAAATGATTAATTATCGATTCATAAATTAAGATTGGCAGCGATGATGACATAGTGATAATTTAAACTAAATAAATCGTTTATTATTTATTAATATTATATCGAACATATCAATATTTTATTTAAAATTTCAATAACGCTAAAAATCATGGAAAAAAAAACCGTAAAATTTGCAAGATTAGTTTAATAAATAATCGTTAAAGTTTCATGCGTATATCACATTTGATTTATCTTCGCAATTATAACTTAACATATTTATCAAAAATCTTTTCGCTCAACGTACGCGAAAATGTAAATGTATAAACATACTGTATATTATGTATGTATATATGATGATTTTAGTAGAGGTGCTTTAAGAAAATATACATAATGCCTCAATACAATCTTAATAACGCATTCAAATTAAAGTTTTTCCCGAGAGCAGAAGAGTAATAGCGGATTCTTAAGCTCGAAAAAAACCTGCATACACACCTAATTTTGCAGGAAATTAAGGTCACGCTTCTCCTGCGTTGAAATCATCAAGCCCCCTATTTCCGCGGTATAACTTTTCCCCCCAAGCGTTACGCTATCTTATACGAACGAGATTTCCATATAATGAAGCGAGATTACAAAAATTGCTTCGCTACTCTCTCCGAAGAGCGAGAGAGACGGAGAGACGAAGAATGGAAGAGAAAGAGAGAGAGAGAGAGAGAGAGATGCTAGCGGCATTAAATTTTTGCCAGTTCGCAAGCAAGCGAGTACTCAGGGCCTAGTTAATTCGGGCGTGACGCGACCGCCGTTGCGTCAAGAGAGAAAGAGGGAGAGAGAGAGAGAGAGAGAGAGAGGGAGGGAGAGAGGGAGAGAGTGGAAAACAATTTTATTGGCGTAATTGCGAGATCGATTAAAGCGATTAGACGCTGCGGCGGCAGAAGGATGCCGTTGCTGTATTGGTGCGTTGCTGCTGCTACTGCTGCGAAAAGAAGACAAGAAAAGAGAGATGGAGAGAAGGATGAGCACGAAAAGGGGCGGAGAAGAAAGTGCACAAGGGCGAAAGAAAATTATGTTAACTGGGGTACTAAAAATAAAAAATAAAAAAGTGTACGCGCGTTCTCTTTATACCTTTTTGTAGCGCGCGCCGCCTTATTCATAATAAATTCGATGTAAATGTGATTAATGAATCCGTATGCGACGCGTTGCGTGAAAAAAAAAGACGCGGCGTTATTTCCACGACGTCGGGTAATTTTATTATTTACGAAAATTCTTGCGGTTAATTCGACTGCGCGCTTATTACTTTATTAATAGAATCGCCGTCTGCGTAACTTCATTTCTTCCGGCTGGGGCTTCTTGCGAAATATTGTCTTGGGTCGATATCGAAAAAAAAAAAAGTATTATTTTATGAGTTTTATAAAGTCGATTCGACGATGACAATTATTGAAATGTGAAAAGTGCCTTTTTTCAATTTTTATCGGACGTTTTACGTTACTATTCTTAAAATAAACGCGAAATCTCATTCTTTCAAACACGTATATAAAATCTATTTCAAACAACACTCGATAAACTTGCACGTTTCGACTGTCAATTGCCGATAAGCAGACGTTAAAAAACCATCAACGTTCACCTTACCCATCGCACATACAAAAGATGTGAACTTTCATCGCGTTAACTTTCAAAACATTGAATTTCACGTCATTCCCCATCTCTATACAACACCCGTTAAAAATCCAAAAAAAAAAAGTGGAAAAAAAAAAAGAAAAGAAAGAAAAATATTTGCTCGCTCGCGTGCTCGGGTGAACAAAGAAGGTACACGAGCGCGGGCAAAGAAGCGTGAAGACAAACACAACGGGTCGAAGGAAAAGTACAAGAAGAAGAAGAAGAAGAGGAAGAGAAGAAGGGAAGGGGAAAGGTAACAACGCGCCGACAAGAGTTCTGCGAGAGTAAAACCAACGGGTTCGTACACCGCCGGCTAATCTACATGCTGAGATAGAATTGAGAAAGCGTAATCGATTCGGTGGGAAGGAACGAGGCACAGAGGGTGCGTTTAACCGGCAGTCCGAGCGTTAACGTCAGACGTCGCACCTTTTCCACGGTCCATTTACATCCTCGCTCGCTTTTGCTCGCCACCACCACCACCCCCTCCCTCTCTCTCTCCCCCTCTTCCCTTCTTCCCGATCTCGTATATCAAAACCTAGAGCTTTTTCCATAAACACCTTTCCCTCTTCTCTGTATCTTCCTTTTTTCCAACAATTGGTTATCGACTGCCGAGCGGTGCACTTTTTATACGTATACGCGAGTGCGCAGCGCGCGAATCGCGCTATAGGAAAGATCCAATTTACAGTCTGCGACCGAGGCGTGAAAAATACCTGGGACCGTTAGATTTAATTGCGAAATACGCAAATGCGTCCGTCTCTCTCTTTTTTCTTGCCTTCCTCGGTTATTACCTCGGCTACGACAAGCGATACACGCGAACGTGACAGTTGTGACCGAGGGTATTAAACGCGTCACTCTTTCTCTCTCTCTCTCTCTCTCTCTCTTTCCCTTTATCTCTTTTTCTGTTGAATGATTGTCACGTGTAAAGATAAAATTTAATATATAGTTTATAGGAAAAAATTCTTTATAGATTTTTTGTATATTTTTATATGTTACAGTAAAGAAATATTAATAATGTTACAAGTTGAAGGAAAATTTTGTTTGAAATTTCCTTTTTTGCAAAATAACGATAACAAGAAATATTGCAGTTATAAACTTTATTTCAATCTTTTACTCGTAAGTCAATTTTTTTTATTTTTTTTAAATAACTTTAAAAAAATTTTACAACAACAAGTATATCGTCTTAAGATAGTAACAAAAAATTGTTAGATTTACGTGTTCATTTTTGCACAATATTCCAAAAACCATTATAAAATCAAACGAAATATTTTTTTAAACAATTAACGATATTTAATTTAAAATAATATTAAATATTAAAATAACAATCAGTTTAAAACGTAAAAAGCAATAAAAATCAAAATAGGTTTTAAATTCAACAAAATAGCCAATAACGGTATTTCCACTCTCGAAACATTTCAATCGACTTAAATTCGTTCGGTTGCGCGAAACCCCGTGAAAAGCACGCACCGGCAATTAAAGACCGCTCGAAAATTCATTGGGCTTCTGAGAAAGTGGCGTTCGCAAACAAAACTTTCCCGACGGCAATAACGTAATTGACGCCGCGCAAAAAAGAAGCTTTCCGTGTACGGTGAGACGAAAAATAAAATGAAAAAAAAAAGAAAAAAAAAACAAAACAAAAAACATAAACGAACGATGTAGAGCGCGCGCGCGCGTGCTTGCGTGTGCATGACTAAAAAAAAAGAGAATCAGGCGGGGGAAAGGTGAAGCGAAAAGGTACGCGTCCGCGCGCGCAAATATTTGAACACCAGGGCCCCTCGTTGTAACTTTCGCTCGACGACTCGCACGAGCCAACTGCATAAACTGCCATTTTCCATGAGTTACAAAGCTCCGCGGTATACGATGACCAACGATCTAACTCTAACCGGAAATTGTTCTCTTTTTCCGAATTCTGAGCCTCCCTCCCCCCCCCCCCCCCCCGACTCCACCCTCCACGCTATAATCTTCTTTTTTCAAATTTGAATTCGTATATGCGCAGTAGTTTTAAGGAAGTTTTTTTTTTTTTTTCGTTGTTACTAAAGCGTATTAAGCTTGAATTTCATCCTCGTTTGCAAATATGGTAAGTTTTGATAAAAATTTCAACATTGACCTTATAAAATCTATTACCGATATAACTTAACAATTTTAATTTTATTGTTAATGTAGTATTTAATTTTTTATTTATAGAATTTTACATTCTTCTTATCAATTATTATGTAAAATAAATGATTTAATAATTAATTAAAAGTTTTTTTTACAACCGATAAATATTTTATTTTTTTTATTTTAGTCTTGATTTAGTAGAAATAAACAAGGTAAATTCATAAATACATCAGTTATCATAATCAATAGAAATGAATTTTTTCATTGAACGAATAAAAAAATTAATTCTTTTATTAAATAAAATTTTTATATTTAAAAGAATTTTATATTAGATAAAAAATTTATCGAAATTGTAAATTATAAAAATTTATAGTAATAAATAAAATTTAATTTAAAATACGCTGCGTCATTTCTTATTCATCTGAAATAAAAATAAAAAAAAAGCGAAAAAATATATATTAACAAACCGTCGGCAACAAAATATTCACGGGAGCTATTAAAAATATCACTCACACCGTGAATAACATCGCAAAATTCAAATCTCGTCTACCCCCATATATATATATATATATATATATATATATATATATATATATATATATATATATGCATACATACACATGTATACCCGTGAATACGCATTTCAAAAATATGTCGACTCTTGGAGGGCAGCCTAAAATATTTCCGCAACGTACGTAACATATCTCCCGCGTGTAACGCGCGCCGTTGATATATCTTTAATTTCGAAAGCAAAACGCCGCGGTTCAAAGCCACGTGCGATCGGCGCGTATGCATCCCCTCGCACTCCCCCCTCCCCGTTCACCTCCCAAAAAATATTTGGCCGATCGGTCGAATACCCGCGACATTAGCCGCGAAATTACATTCGCATTGTTGGAATTCACGGTAACCTAAAGCATCCAACGAAAGCAATGCTGACTCTATCTCGTTTACCCTCTCTCTCACATTCTCATAAACTGGACAATTGCACGAACACGGTTAGCGATAATTTGCTCGATGCTTATTCGCTCTCTGTTGGCATTCGATGGTACCGAATCGATCCAATGATTGTGTCAGCGTACGTACGCACTCCGTAAGGTTATTCCGTCGTAAAGGTTTCGTGAAAAATTTCTTCGACGCCAACGTATGGCGTTATCTTTTTAATTGCAAAATTTAATCAAGCGTATTTTGATATGCCATTTTTTTTTTTTTTTTTTTATATATATATATTTTCTCTTTAAATTATTTCAATCGGATCCAATGAGATGTATCGCAAGCACGCAGAAGCAATATCTCGCGCATAAATTGTTATTCGAAACGAGGAGAACGCGCCGTATCGCCAAAATATGCCGCGACTATCGTTGCATTTTCATAAACAAACGTAAAGGCAAGTATCGTAAAATTTAAGCGCATAGACCCGATGAATATTGATGGACGCCGGTATTCCTGTCTCTACAGTCAGAGACACGATTTACATTTACTTCGTAAGTCGATTCACTTTGAGCGCTGTTTAAAAGGTATGCGTATACACACATCCACAACGGTAAAGTTTCAACGGCATAAAAGAATTCTCGCTCGAGCTTCCGTTAACCCTCGAGTGTACTTCATTTCTCGCGCGCACGCGCGCGCACGTGTGTGTGTGCGATGTAAATACCAAACGATTTAATGTAAAAGATTCGACGACACGTTGTCGTTGTCGTTAAACGATTTGGAGAATCATAGCTCTCTTTCTCTCTATCTCTCGATGAGAACAAAGCCGACTAATAAAAAGTTTGCATAAATTTGTGCGTCAATTTAATTAGCGTAGAACGTTGTTTATTCGTTATGTGCCGAGTTATCCGATATGAATTTTAATGCGATTTTGGAATATTATTATCGCGGAAATAGAGCATTCGATGTGTATTTGTAATTGTTTTACTTATCGTTACCTATTAATAACGACGCATACTAATGTACGTTACGTAAAACTCGTTTGTAATCTTTGTTGACTTTACTGTTTTCGAGTGGATTACATTTTATTTTTGTAATTCGTTAGAGATTTTTATCATTCGTAAAACTAATGCAAAAAATTATAGCAGTTTTTTAAGACAATCTTTGAAAATAGTTAAAAATTTATTGCAGCGTTTATAAATTAATTAAAAATAATTAAAAATAATAAATATTATATAGGAATTGTATAAAATAAAAATTACGTTCAAAAAATAAAAATTTTTGCGAAAAATCGTTGAAACTAATCAATATTACAAGAGTTTCGCGAACACGAGCGCCGTTCCTGTTTCAAAAATTACGTCGAAAACCTCTCGAGAACAACGAGCAAAAGAGAGAAGGAGAGAAAGAGAGAGAGAGAGAGAGAGAGACAAAAGGAGGCAGAAAGTCTCGCTTGAGTACAATCATCCGAAAGGAAGTTAATGGAAGTCCTTCCATAAATAATCTTGCCGGTCGAGAGAAGGAAAGAGAGCAATGCACCGTCAAAAGTTACGCTGTGCTCGCTTATATATATATATGTACATTAATATATATATAGGCATCGCGCACGTATATACACAGACGCATACACGGCGGCGCATTCGTTCGGGTTCGCGGACGAGTAGATTACCGTAAACCACGCGGTGCGTAAATTATAGCCGCGAGCATTAAATATACGCAATTACGTTTCCGCTTCTTTGGAGCCACACACGGATTCTCCCCGCGCACAACGACAATAACAACGAGGACTCGCGTACGCGCGCGCGCGCATGTCGTCGCGGCCTGTGCTCGTATATATATATATATATATATATATATATATATATATATATATATATATATACAATGGCGCGCGCGTGGTTACACCAAATTTATACGAATGAGCGAGGAAGAGAGCCGAGGGAGAGGAGAAAGGGAGAAGGGAGAACACGCATCTCGCGAGTTAATCCCACGGATAGTGCAATAAAGTGCAAATTGCTACGATCATAATCCCTCCGACTCTCGAGCGCAGATTGATCGCTCGCGCTCTCAACCTGCAGGATTTATCACGCCGCTCGGATAACCTACCTACCTTTCTCTCTTATTCTTTCTCTCTCTCTCTCTTTCTCTCTCTCTCTCTCTTCATCTCTCTTTCGGTGGCGTTTGTATCGTTCGGTCGCTTTGTTTCGGCCGCTCGAGCGCGATCGATATCCGGCCGCGTATACGTATAGAATACTGTATACGTACATATATTCTAATACCTGTGTATTCCTACGTACATATATATATATATAAATATATATATATATATAGGCGCGCGATGCGAGCTTTGGCCCGTGCTTACTCGCTCGCGCACCGCCTCGGATTTCCAGTGGAATATTTTGAAGTTAACCGCGTGAGAGCACGAAGATTTACACGCTACTAGACTTGTTTATGTATGAGATGCTGAGCGTCTCTTTCTCCGTTCTTTGTGTGGATACGTATGTATGTATATATTTTTGTGTGTGTGTGTGTGTGTGTATGCCTATATACCTATATGTGTAAAGTAAAAGCCGAGCTGTTTTCTTTGAAGTTAATTTATGTTGATTTATGTTAATGATCGACACTTTCTTAAGAGAATGAAAGAGGAAGAGAGGAAGAGAGAGAGAGAGAGAGAGAGAGAGAGAGAACGTCTAGAAGCATGCTTTACCTTGAATCAAAATATAAAATTGCTTGAGAAAAGGTGAAAGTCGGCTGTTTTACACTACGAACTCCGAGTGATGTATTTACGGCAACGAGGGCACGTGTATTTTGATTTTGTTAAAGACATGTGAATCGCGCGCTCAAAAATATACGACGATGCGCGCAAGACCTTTTAAAATCAATGTTACTTGGCATTACTTTGATGATTAGAATACGTTATTATTTATGTAGTTGCAGATTGTAATAATAAAGTGCTATCCGTTAAACTATAAGGATAATTGTTTTTAAGCTGTTTAAATAATATTCAAAATTCACCTTAAAGTATCTATAACTTCGATTTTTAAAAAATATCTTTATCATTTTAGTTTTTTTATTCAATTGAAAAATTAAAGTTAATTTAATTTTCAAATTAATTATATAAAAATACATATGTTAATTGTTGAAATTTAGCCTAAATTCATCGGTATAAATTATGTAAATTATGGATAACCATAATACAATAGAAGCATTTTAATGCTTAGTAAATTTAAATCTTGTAACTTATTATAATCAAAATAATTGTATGATTATTAGTTACGATAAATACATATTTGTATCGTAAAGTATAAAAAAACTATTATTGTTAGAAGTATTAAACTTTCAATTTTATTTTACAATTCCAAAGCTTACCAATGCAAAAAAGAAAAAATTCTACGAATCGTCATTTTCTGTTCAACTTTTTAAAACTTTTTCAAGCTCAACCAAAATACCAAAGCAAACGACAAACGCGCCTAAATATTCAACGGATGAAAATTCGCAGATTTGCAATCATATAAAGGTAAGAACGCAGCTCAAAGCGCGGGGCAAGCGAGAAAAATCTTTTCGAGATCCTTTCCCTTCGGCCATTCTCTTCGTTCCAACTTTTACCCCAACGATGGTCACCGTCGCAACGTAAGTCGGTATCCTTTATCCAGATATATATATATATATATATATATAAGCCAGGGTGTATACAAACACCTCGAAGGAATCCGAAACGCGCGCGCTTTTCGCAATTGCGCGCGCGCGCAAGGTTAATATTCCCATCTTCGTGGTGTACATATGCGTACGTTGTCGGTCTGCATAAAGTCGAATTTCGTTTCGTACGCGCGCGTTCGTGTGTGTACCGAGAGAGAAAGAGAGAGAGAGAGAGAGAGAGAGAGAGAGAGAGAGAGTTAAGACACGAATTGTGTGTACATATATGCGGAGCAAAAGGGAGCCGAGGTTTTAGCATTCTACATTTTCCCCTCGAGGGTCGATAACACGAACCACGCGTGTATACATATACATATACACAGAGAGAAAAATGCCAGTGGCTAACGTTGTCGGTACGCGTTAGGTGCTGGGAGAGAGTTAGCGTAGCCCTAGCGCGCAGATTCTATCTGTAAAATCAACGTCAGAATGACGGTTGTTTTCTGGACGTGCCTCGGTACCGCAACATGAGATTCTTCCCCTCTCTCTCTCTCTCTCTCTCTCTCTCTCTCTTTCCCTCTCTCTCTCTTCTCCTCGGTCTTTCTCTTCGTAGCCTTTGTCTCTCGCGAATTTCCCGGCGCGAAGCCGCGAAAGATCTCATGGCATATACTGTCTCTCTCTCTCTCTCTCTCTCTCTCTTTCTCTCCGCCTCCCTTTCTCCGTGTTTCTCGTCGTGCCCTTGGGATATCTGTCTGTAGGTTTTTTCAACAGAGAAAAAGGGAAAAGAGTGAAAATAGTGGGACGTTTATTCCTGTTTTACTTGGTACTTTCAAGCTTAGGATTAGCATCGTTCTCTTCTCTTTCTGTTCCTTTTTCCGCGCGCCACGTAACGCTGACTTGATTTTACCAGGAGCTTCGCGCCTAATGAAAAGTTTTTCCTACGGGTAATTTTGCGCGGGAACTAGCTGCTCCTTTATTCGTTGTTGGTTTATAAATATTTGAAGCGTTGCCGGTACATTATAAATACAAAAATATACCAAATAAAAATAATAAGTTCCTTTCAAGAATGAAGTTATTTGTATGACTAAATAAATGAAAATTTTTTAATACATGTAATCTCAGCCAATATCTGATTTAATCAATCAAGTATTTTATTTCAATAAAAATTACGAAAAATAAATGTACGATATAAGAATTTTTATTTTACCGATTATTGAAGGAATTTTAAAAAGCATACTTGATTCAATTAATATTATTAAACAAATGATTTCTCTTATTGATAAATAAAGATATTAATTAGCCTTCGTTAATTAATTTAAATATCTCATTGATTCTCTTTCAAAATTATAATATTATATGTATTTCAGAGAGTAAAACTCTTTTGTATTTTTAAAAAGCTCCTATGGCGAATATTATTATGCATCACAATTTGCATATTTTATAAATTAATAAAACTTTATGAATTAAAAAGAGAATATGTTTTAAATATATTGTATCCATTCAAATAATTAAGGAAAAAAAAAAAAGAAAATAAAACGATGAACCGGGAAAGAAGAAAAGAAAGAAAGAACTTTTGTAATTATCCAGCCCAACGCGTATATTAAAATGTTTCTCCGTTTTCGAACAAATCGTAAAGCTCTCCATCATCCGAGCCACGCCTCAAAAACTATAACCGTAGCTCACACAACGTATAACCTCGTATTTTACTTTCGACCTAACGTTCTCCTGTCTCTCCCCTCTCCTCTTTTCTCTCTGCTCTACCTTCCTCCTTCGTGACGTCGCATTAAAATCCCGCCTCGATTTAATCGAGGGAAGAAAGTACGAGCGTTCATCTGAAAGAGAGGAAGAGAAAGAGGATGGAAGAAAGAGAGAAAGAGAGACAGAGAGAGACAGAGAGAGAGAGAGAGAAAGCCGAAAAAGGTAAAGATAGAAGGCAGAAGAAAGAGGAAATAAAGAAAAAAGGAGAGCGGATAAATCAAACTATCCGTGGCAAATGTACGTGGTAGCGCGAGCACCGTGCGCACGGAGGTCTTCGACTCGTTGAATTCTGTATTCCTAGCTTCTCTCTCCACTCCTTCTTCTTCTTCTTCTTCTACTTGCTCTTGAGCGGCCGCCGGCAAAATAGCACGAGAGAGAGAGAGACGACAGAGGGTTGAAGGTTGCTGCGAAAGCCAGACATTGACCCATACACGTATACGCACGCGCGTACACACTCGAAAGCAGGCCGCGAGATACACCTAGGGAGAAAGCACGAGCTAGTAAAAGCCGAGAGAGAGAGAGAGAGAGAGAGAGAGAGAGAGAGAAAGAAAGCAAGAGGAAGACGAAGGAAGGAAAACGCCGGAGGAGTAAGAACGGTCTAGAGGGTGAGTTTTCCAGCCACCCCATGGTGTACAAGGGGTTACGAAACGAGGGGACCAGGAACCACTACCACTACCACCAGCATCTATCCAGACCTTTTCCGTTCATCTTTCTCCTCTCTCTTACTTTCTCTCTTTCTCTCTCTCTCTCTCTCTCTCTCTCTCTCTCTTTCTATTCCTTTTTCTGTTTCTACTTGGCTATCCCTGTAGCCTCCATCCAACCGTGGTAGCTCCTTGCTCTCGTGCCGATCCTCCTCCTTCTCTCCAAGCTTCTCCAACTCGGTCTCTCTATATTTCCTCCGCATATTCCTCCGCATACTTGCTTATGTTCTCTCTTAACCTTTTTCTCTCCATCCTCGTCCTTCTTCTCGTCTCTTCTCCCCCCGTGCTCTCCCTTTAATGCCGAGTATCAACCGAGATTTGAGGCTTAGTGTGCCGCATATCGTACTTAACGATTCACCCCTCTTTCATTAAAGACGTTAAGGATGATTACTCTCTATCGACTTGGGACTCTGAGAGTGGAAAGGGAGAAAATTCGCCTGGAGATAAATCGAAAACATTTCATGGGCTATCGGTTTACGATGATTTGCATGCTTGATTACATGCCGAATAAATACACGTATTAAATTAGTAACGACGCGTACAAAATAGTTAATATCGCTCGTAAAGTAATTCGTATTTATAGGTTACTGCTGTTTATGTTGAAAAATTAAAAATTGTTAATAATTATACGGCAATAACAAAATGTTTTTATAACTTAAATTTAGTTTGAAGATGACAGTTAAAGATGACAAGTGCAAAAAAGTACAAAATAATAAATGTACAATTAATTTTTAAAATTAAAATTAATTACTCAATCGCAAACTTTTGTTTTTTAGTATCTTATTTTATTTGTAATATTTTGATACACATTTCAGTATTATATTTTTGGAACATAAAATAAATCCAAAACTGCCAATTATTATAAACATTGATGCTTAGTATTACATTGGAAAACACTATTTCGTAAGCTATAAAAGCAATTTATTTTCAAACAGATGTGCCCCATTTATCGAATAAGCTCAGAAATATATGCCTGTTGGCCGATGAAAAATATTTTAAATAATGAAAAATAATCAAAATGCATCGTTTTATATTTATTATCAAAAATGATCAAACGTAAATAAAGTACGATGGAAATTTCCGATATCGATAATTAATAAATACATAATATTAATTTTTATGTTTTCGCATCCAAATAAAAATGCATAAAAGAGCTTATAATAATAATAATAATAATAATAATAATAATGATAATAATAATAATGATAAAACTTTGCATTTTATTATTCACTGACATTTCACATGCAAATTAAACGCTATATTTTATCAGAAATTTCCAAAAGACAAAACTTATTTGTATCGGTAATATCGGTATCGACAGAAGAATTAGATTTTTATAGAGCAATTTCTAAATGTTCATTTTAGCTGAGCAAAGCGCAATAACGAAATGCAAAGAGTTATAATAAACGAGATTTTTATAAAACCGCTTGCCTACAAAGAACTCAAGCTAAACTTAATTAGATTTGCGCTCCGCTAATAAAGAAAAAAATTTCTCATATATCTTTAAAGTTGATGAATTTTTAATCGGAATAATTCGTTTACAAAAGATATTGTAAAAAATTTTTGTTTTTATCAATAATATTAGAGAACCATCGATAGGATAATATCCTTCATTTTATAATTTCAAATTTTTCTTTCTCTTTAATTGTAAAACTCTTACAAAATCTGGGACACTTAACATCGACCTCAAAAGTAAATCAGATATTCACTTTCAAGCAGTAAAATTGAAAAAAAAGCACACGACTCATCAACACATTCGACTGTTTCAAAATAAAGTGAAAGCGAATGAAAAAAAGAAAATGAAGAAATAAACAAAATGGGATCAGGGCAAACGCGTCAAACAAAAGAGGACATCGTGCGCACAAAAGAGAGAGAGAGAGAGAGAGAGAGAGAGAGAGAGGAACTGCTCGGGCAATCGACCAAATGGAAAAAAAAAAGGTAAAGGAAAGATTCAAAGGTGTGAGAAGTAGAGAAAATACGAAGAACGACGAATGACGGATAATTTCAGGATGAAATCAGGCCTATTTGCAGCGCCATGGCACACATAGGCCAACTAACTGCACACGCGAACTAGAGGCGCGGTCAAATTCGTACATACAGCTAGCCGTCGATCTCGTGTACACGTAACGCAAGCGCGTGTGAAAGCGCAGGCTAGCTCCCCTTGCAAACACAGCGGCTGGCGTTGCTCGGCCGTGTCGAATCAACATGTTGTTCACCGGCGCCCTTGCTATATATGTATGTCTCTGTCTCTGTACACCCCGAGGCTCAGAGAGAGAGAGATAAAGAGAGAGTCGCGCGCATTGAATCAAAGAGCCGAAGGGAAAAAGAGAGAAAACTGCAGCCTTACAGTTCGCTTAGGTCCACCGAGCCGGAACTACTACTGCTACTGCTACTACTCGGACGCGCGTCGATCGCGCGGAATAAAACCTATATCCATCTCGCTTTCTCTTTTGTTGTCGTCATTCCAGCACAGCTCTCCCGCTGCGACTTGTGATGCTGCTGTAGGCTTCGAGTCACGGCGATATGTGGATTTTACGAAGAGGAGGAGAAAAGAAGAGAAAAAGAAAAAGAGAGAGAAAGCGAGACAGAGAGAAGGGTATTTCTTTCGGGTTTGCTTTTGTTGTTGGTTTTTAGGACTTGTAAGCTACCTGTTGTTATCGCGATTGATACTTTCTCTGTACAAAGTGAGCGAAACGTCGACGTGATTGTTTATTTACAGAAAATGAATAATGTAGATAATTTTTGCAACATTAATCTAAAACTGTAGTTTGCTATATTATTTATTTGAAAACGAAATATCATATAAATTTTTTTTTGTTAAAGTTAAAAATAATACAATTCTCATATTGAAGAAATATTAAGTAGTGCAAGTCGATATTTAATCAGACGCGTTCATTTATTTTCAGATTATATATTCTTGTACATTGTTAAAATATAAAGCAAATGTACATATTTATAAGCAAAAAATTTGTTGTTTTTTAAATAAATATTTTTCATTATTGTACTATATAAATAGGAAACACAACAAACTTGCGCGAGATTGCTTGTTAAGTAAAATTTCGTGAGTAACTTATTCTTTTGATTCGATAAATAAAAATGCGTACGGAATGGGAAAAAAGAGCCAATCGAGTACCAAAGCTACTTACGCGTATTACTCGTGCAAGGCATGCAAGCGCGCATTCAATGAACTCGTCGAGTCGAGCGCGTAGTCTGTGTGTACACATAAAGCCACTTTGGGGATCGTCTCCTCGACGGAGCAGCTAATACAGCGAGAGGACTTTATGACGGTAATCGTTCACAAACAAGATCGAGACAGTGAGAGGAAAAGAAAGATCCCTGAGACGGATCGCCGTTAATTGGTACACTCTGATGGCCTTCAACGCACAAGAAGAAAAAGCGCGAGAGAGAAAGAGAGTATGGAAGATACGACTGGAAGAGTGTAAGAGAGAAAGGGAGAGTAAGAGAAAGATAAAGGAAGCGAAGGACTATGAGCCACACCGCAAAAAGAAGCTCCTTTTACCGTCAGCGCCGGCAACCGAGGAGAGGAGATCGTCTCGTACCTTAAGTGGGTTTGCCGTGGACTCGAGATCCAAGGCTCGGTCGTTAACGAAAAGGGAGACGACAACGACGATTCCTTTCCGAGAAGGGAGAGACGGAAGAGGGATAAAAAGGCCACGACGACGAGCGAGGAGGTAAGAATGAGAGAGTAGAGGCGACGACAAAAAGAAGGGAATAAGAAAAGGAAATGTGAAGGTATAGGGTGAGAGGGAAAAAGAGAAAAAGGAAAAAAAAGAATATCAGAGTCGTTGAAAGCAGGTGCGGAGAGAATGCAGAGAAACGCCGGGGACCACCCGGACAAATTCTCCCTCTCTCACTCCACATCTCGCTTCTTTTCTTTTTCCTCTTTCTGTATACGTATACATGTACATGTACTATATATATATATATATATATATATATATATATATATATGTATATATATACACACTTCGAACTCGGTCCTTCCTTCTTTCTTCGTTGAGAGCAGCCCTGTTGCTGCCAGGAGCTTGTGCAAGCTTCAGTTTTCTCGCTCGACCGTGTGTACGGGTGTATACGTGCGCCTCAACTCGTGAACGTGTATTCGCGCTCGTATATGCGACTAGTCTCGCATTGTACCTCAACGATTGAATCGCGCCGCGAAGAGAAAGAGAATGAGAAGGAGAGAACGAATAGCGAATGGAAATGGAGAAGAGAGAGAGAGAGAGAGAGAGAGAGAGAGAAGTTTTCTGACGGGTTTTGTTTATTTACGGGCGTACTCGCCTCTTTTTTACTCTCTCCAACGCGCTCGATATTATTTACGTTCGGTACACATGATGAAATTATTTTTATCAATACAGTTACTTTTTCTCTTATTGTTTTGTTTACATTATGTGCAATTACATTTGTTGAAACAACATACAATTAAAGTTTAGATATTGTTTAACATAAATAAATATTCATTATGTAAAGCACAAATTGTTTTGGACAGTAATTAAAAAAAAAAAAAAAAAAAAAAAAAAAGAACAAGAAAAAAAATTAAATAATTAACTAACATATAGTGAATATTATTTTTTATTAAATTTGTATTATTGTAAACATTAAAACATAAATAAAATTTTAAATAAATAAAACCTTTGTGTTTATATAATAAAAAAATCAAGTAAAAAATTATAACTGAATTTTATGTATGGTTTTATATTTAATTGATATCGTAAATTATTGGTTGACTCAATTATAAAGATAATTCACTTTATTGAAATTCCAATAAATTTATAAAATAGTATTTTTTTTTTTTCAAGTCGCTAACAATTTGGTTGGTTTTTTATATTATCACATATATTTTGAATTTGATTTTAAATCTCAATATTATAATACTTTAAAAACTGTAACAATATTTATGAAAAAAATTTCGATCCATTCAGATTTGCATAAATTTATAATTCGAAGTGCGATATTTTCAATAATTATTCGAGGAAGAGAGAAAAGAGCATCGTTTTAAAATAAAACGGAGGAAGATTTGTGTGCGTGCAAAACGAAAGGAACGAAGAGAGAAACGGAAAAAGAGGAGCATAGAAGGAGACAAATGACGGGAGCAAGATGAGAAATGAAAAAAATGAGAAAACAGTGGGTGGAATTGGAATGAGAGAAAGGTGAAGAGAAGCGGAAACAGAAGAAGAGAGACAAAAAAGAAAAAAGAAAGGGGCGAAAGTATGCAAAAGCGCGTGTTTGTTCTTTTCGTTTCGAAAAAAATAAAAAAAAATAAAATAAAATAAAAAAGAAAAAAAAATGAACAGGAAAAAAACGGAAGAGGGAAAAAGATGTCAGTCGGATTTCTATGGACTGCTATTTAAAATGGGAGAAATTATGAGGGGGTCTTGAGCCTTAAACGTTATTTCAAACGAACGAACGAACGAATAAACGAACGAAAGAGATTATACACAATTACAAGTCCGGGCTGCTTGCAACGTTTGAAAATCGCTTCAAGATGTTGCAGCTCTTTTTTCTCCATCTCCTCTTTCTCTATTTTTTTCCTTCTTTATTTCTTTATTTCTCCCATCAAGCATGATGAAAGAAGGAGGCGAATTGAAATGCTATTTACTCGATGGCTTTTTACTCGGAATTTCCTTAGGTCGCGGACGCAGTACGGATCTTAAGAGGGGCGACTACGCGGAGAATTAAAACTAATTTGGTTAGCTTTCTTTGTTTTAATGAATTCATTTTAAAGTTTTTTTAAACTACTTTTTAAGCCGGCGAATGATGACATCCATTTAACTTTCTTTTTTTGTGCGGTACTAGCAAGTTAATAAGATGGACTTTGATATTTTTTTTCCGTTGAATGCGAGAATCGAGAAAAAATAATTTTTCGTGAATTTAATTAATCGGTACTTTTTTATTTATTTGATATATATTTTTTTTTTTTTTTTTTTTTTTTTTTTTTTTTATCTTTATAACCTTTTAAATATTTGAAATGAAAAAAAAAAAATATCGTTAAATATTTTTCCGAACATTGGTATTTACTTTTTCAATTATCGCAATCACATTCAATAAATAAAATATAGGAAAAAATTATAAACAATGATAAAATATCTATAACATTTTATTTTAAATTTTTATAACAATAAATTTAATAATAAAACGTAAAAACTCAACTAACAAATTTTAACTTTATGTTACTTTACTTTCAATCTTTCATAAATTAAACGGAATTAATAATATTGTAAATTAAAAAAAATTATATATATATATATAATTGATAAAATAATTATCATTGCTAGAAATGTGCACGAAATACAATCGATATTCTTTGCCCGTTACATCTTAATTTGAAAATTAATTTCGAATACTTTGACACAACCATTCAAATATGTTAACGACATGAAAAGCTTTCTTGTAATGATATTAATTATTATACAACTGAGAATTAAATTCAAAATCCAGAAAAAGGTTTAAACATCTTAAAATATTAACATAAAACAGACAACGAAACAATTAATTTAAAAAAAAAAAAAAAAGACGAGACAATCAACGACATTAATAATATATTCCTTTATCAAAAATATAACGCACCTCTTCGTTTCGTCCAAATGTCAAAGCTCGCGCGTTATTCATCCATCGCTTCTTACTTGTCGACGTTTGATCGAATCCCACCGAGTGTCTGTCTCTCCTTCAAATCAATCAACGATTATATGTATATATATATATAGCAGCAAGAGAGTATATATAAAAGGTATCGCGACTTTTCGAAAACTTTATTCGAATATTCTATATTTTTGAAATTCTCCACTTATTTTAAAGAACGCGCACCACTGCTAATATTACTACAGCTAATACTACCAAGACTTATATTCGTGTTTATATATTCTTGCTTCACTTCCGCAACACGTCGACGCGTTATCGTCGCGCGTGTCCCGGTATATTCCTCGGTCGTTTTTTAATTGCTATTTTCAGTAGCGCGACTCGAAAGAGAATGCCGAAGACGCCTGTGGCGGTGACAAGTCCGCGCCCTCGCAACAAGGATGTGACATATCCGTTGTCTAGAGCGAATTTTTTAGGATTCGCAATTGCCTGTATTTAATTTTTCTTTTTTTAACTTCAGTAGCTTAGATGGCTCTCTTCTTATTCCTTTTCCTTTGCTTCTCGCTTTTGAACGATAAAATAAACGTGATTCACCCTCTGGCACGATTTACCGGTGAGACAGATTCAAAATGTTTCAAACACCGATGATACATGTATAAAGAGGAGAGATTCCAGAAATGCGCGACAAAGTTGACAAAAATGCCGCTGTGCTCGAAGCAGACAATAATCCAAGAGACAAGGACCAAAATTTTTTGTCCCGTCGAGAGGAAAAAAATCGTCGACGACGATTTAAAATTTCCGGCAGTCGTTTCCTTTGTCCCGACAAACGATCAAAATAACGTTCGTCATACAGTTCGGATAAAAAGGTAAACAAAGAAGCTTCTCCACTCTTTCATTGGTGTACGAAAATCGACTGGCAATCGTCGTTAAAAAATTTATAAACAACGACACCGGTAGTCAATTCAAAGCCAATGGAAAGGACAACATTTTCGACGTGTTCGGGTTTCCCTTCAAACGCTACAACACCCAAAAGCACCGGAGTCTCGTCGGTTTCTCACTCGCATATGAACGACAAAGTATTAGAAGCTCGCGATCTATATATATATATATATATATATAGATATATATGTATATGCATATATGTGTACGTATATATGGTTAAAACGGATTAAATATCAAAACGGCGTATAGAGAGAAAAAATTATACGGAACGCGAATGGAAAGAGAGCGATATAACGCGGGTGCGCGCGCGCCCCGCGCGACAGAATGGGCGGGGATGGTGGCTCTCGCGGCTCGCCGGCAACTACCGGCTATCCGGACACGGCGGTTCCTCTTTCTCTCGAAGCGAGCGAGCGTCGGCTCGAAGCCCCGCCGGCGTTGTTGCGCTCTGCGCCCGCGCAATGCTAGACGGCCGACGCCGCCGACCCCGCCGACGACGACGCCGCCACCGCCACCGACGCCGCGCGCGACGCTGCCATTCATCCCTCGCTTCTGCTCCAGCCTATATATGTATATATACATGTGCGCCTGGGTGTATAAGTGTGTAGGCGTGTACGAGCCCGCGTGTGTTTATAGCTACCCTACACGGGGAGACTGCGCGCTACGTGCACGCGCAGACAGAGTGTGTTGGCATTGCTGCGAATGTTCGCTTCGCGTGTAAAAGAGAGAGAGAGAGAGAGAGAGAGAGAGAAAAAGAGGAAAGTGAGAGGAGGTCCTGTATATAGACGTATAGATATGCTGTCAGCTAGTACTCCTCTTTCCACTCGGCTATCTCTCACCCTGCTTTTCTGTTTCTATGCTTGCTTTTGTATAGCTACTCGAGCTTTGTTTGTTCAAAAGGGTTATATACATTATTTTTTTTTTTTTTTTTTTTTTTTTTTTGACAGGAAAGAGTCGCGGTTGATCTTGAAGGAAGACTATGTCTCGTCATTTTGGTGCCAGTCCTTTATCTTTTTATTCGTACTGCTTTGCTCGCTCACTTTCTCTCTCTCTCTCTCTCTTTCTCTTTCTCTTTCTCTGTCTCTGTCTCTGTCTTTATCTCTTTGAGTCTAGTTCGCTCTGTAGATCATGGTATAAAGGATTATCCCGGAGGAGGTTCGAATTAAACTTTGATAGTTGATAGCGCTGCGAGGATTCGTCCAAGTTTGAACAGTTTCCACTTGACAATCTGATATCATGTTGCTCTGGTCTCTCGTATTAACACCAAAGATATCTCGAAGATTATTAGAAAGTTTATATTCTTATTTGAGAAAAAGGTAAATATTGATACCATTTAGGAAACTTCGAACATCAAAAGATTTTGAAAAACAATAAAAGTTTTAAAATTTATAAGGATTTTTTATTTTTCATAAGAAATAATTGTTTTAGATATTGTTACGAAAAATAATATAAAAACAAATTATTAAAACCAAACCGTAAATTAAAAATTAAAACTTTTGAAGTATCTGCATAAATTTTAAAACCCAAATTGAACGAGCATTGTTATACTTTGGATTAAAAAAATTAAAATATTATTTATTATTATTTTGATTATATATTTTAAAATACTCGTTAAAATATATAAAGATATGTTTTATGTTATATCATTAAAAGTATCATTAAAAAAAACAATAAAAAAAAAAAAACATAAAATTTGTAAATTATATTTAATCATTGTATAACATATTAATTCTAAAAATTTGTGAATTATATAACATATACGATATTAAAGACAATAAGAAGATTATATCTTGTACTTGATAATCATGCGGAAGGTAGAATTTATCATTTTGAAATTCGTAACTCATCTATCGGTGCTTGTCTGTAGGATTAAAGTGTTTTGTTGTTAGCTATTATTGGTATCTGTTATATCGTTGTTTACAAAATTACTATCCTGACTAATAGGATACTTGAAAAGATTTAGGTATTCGTAAATTTCGAATTATTTAAACCGTGTACCAATGGGTACACAACATCTTTGCTTTTATCATTTCAAGTGATTATTTTGATTGTATTATTCAAACATTAAAATAAAACATATTCAGCGTAAAATATTCACGGTACTTGATACAAAACTGAAACATTGTATTATGATTGTATTGTTCGATTGATCATAAGATTTCGAATCCAACTAAGCACGATAATTATTCGTAATTAATAAAGAAAATCGATTCTGTAAATGTTTTCATTGCAATCGAATATTTAATTGATAAAAAAATCATCAGAACTTGAAAAATTATTGATTATTATATAATACCATAATTATAAGTATATATTAACAATCCGATAAATTAAACGTTATGATAATGTCAAATAGCGTAATAGTAAGGCACTGCCCAAGATGGACTGTAATCCATTCTCAACAAAGCATAATCAAGACAGTAAACCAACCGCATGAGGTCCACGCGAAAGCTTTAGCCTCCACAGGACAGCTGAACCGCTCTAGGCGCTAGTCGGCAGCAAAACACACTCCACGCATCCACTCGGGCATTCCCACCTACTGCTATTACCATTCGTATGCTTAGGTATCTAAGGTACCGAGGTAAAGTTAGAGAGAGAGAGAGAGAGAGCCGACTGACGTATGGAAATTGCAATAGGGGGCTCGAGCGAACGACGCGTTACACGAAGTTCGCGAATGGGGCGAGAGACGCTTATCGAGATCAGCTAGCGCTAGTGTTCGCTGGAACTTTAAATGGACGAGAATCTACGAAAGAGAAAATTCCTCGGAAGGCACGCTAGAGAGCGAGAGAGTGAGTTACTTACGATAAGACGCGAAAAGTACCTCTACGTACTTTTGCGCATTGTGAAATGAATTATGCGGAGACGCTAATGCTTAATGGGGACATGATGATTATTAAAATAAGAAAAAAATTTTAAATCATCGAATTGAATGGTTTATTTCGAGAAAGCAATTAAAATATTAAAGGATAATTTTATTTCGTATTGATTTCTCTTATTTATAATGAATGCTTACAATTAATCTCTATTATTAGATAGTTTTTCATCTTTTCAATATAATAATTATTGCATTACATTTCTAAATTGTACCAATGCTTACGATGTTTCCTTCTCGATATCCAGCTTCATTTTTCAAAAATTTTAGTAAACAAAGCGTATATACATAAGACCGCGAACACTGTATCTTTCTCGCTCTTCGTCTCCCTTTCTCTTTCTCTTATGTTAATTTCAATTTTATTCCATCAAAGTTATTGAATGTAAAATCCACGCTTTAAATGCGCCGTCACTCCTTCCATGAAAATGGCAGAGTCCCAAAGAAACTTCGAGCTTTCGAATTTCTAAAACCGCCCGCGCGTTTCGCTCCGTCGCACGCTTACCTTCTCCTCCGTCCCGTTCTCCTCTCCTCCTCTTTTTTTCTTTTTCCTCCTCGAAAAATTATCCGGCAAAGCGGGGTAAGCACGTTCCGGTCATAAAGGCATGGGTATATACATATTCAGGTTACGTTAACACACACACACACACATTCCTCCCTTTCCTCCGAATCAATCGAACGCTTCGCTAACGGCCAACGCGATAACGGCCTTACCGCTCTCCGCCCCCCCCCCCCTTACTTCCATCTCTTCTTCCCTTTTCCTCCTCCTACTTCTTCTTTTTTGAGATAATGAGTTTGTTTTTCAGCGTAAAACAGAATCAATTTTATCCGATAACCGAAGCCAAGCCACGGAAACCGAAAAGTTATCGAACGCGCGTACGCACACCTTGCGATGGCGAGAAGAAGAAGAAGAAGAAGAAGAAGAAGAAGAATTCGAAAGAAAGAAGGAAGAGAGAAGGGGAAGGGAGTAAAGAGAAACGGACGACGGTAAAGGGGTAACAACCGATGCATCCCTGACCCAAATCGGAATTTATGAAACCGCAAGACATAAAGGTTATCGGACCCGGGAAAAAGAGGAGGATAAGAAGAAGGGGCGAATGGTCGAGAGAAACCGAGCGGGCAGATCATGTCTAGCCATAAGTAGCGATCTCAGATAGCGGGTAGCTGCTTGCACAGGATCCATTTTGCGAGAGAAAGGGGAAGAGAGAGAGAGAGAGAGAGAGAGAGAGAGAGAGAGAAAGAAAGAGATAGCTTTTATGTATACGTAAGAGGCACGCGTATGTGTAAGCAGGAAAAGCGAAAATAGTCGAAAGGCCAACGCGCGATACTTATATATGTGTTTGCACGGAACGCGAGAAAGCGTACGTTGGATTTTCGATGCCATGCGCGCGCGCGCGCATTCGGATGTGTGTGTATGTGTGTGTGTGTGTGTGTGTGTGTACAAGGGACGTATATAAATGGAAAATACGTACGCATAAGCGCGTTCGCGAAATTTTCGTTTATCCGTGTATATAATACTTGGTGGCGAGGACAACGCTCCGCTTGTATGGTTTTCGGTTATGAGCTCATTTTATTAGCTAAATTCGTACGATCTGCACTTTCGGGTAGAATTTTAAATAATGTTGCAAAAAAATTTTAACATATATAAATATAAAATTTGATTAAAAAGTTTTCACCGAATAATACGATCTACTTACTATATATCAATCTAAAACGCAACTTTTCATATCTTTTATTTTATACGCTAAGAATTTTTTACATCATTACTCAAAACAATATTTTTAATAATACTTTTGATTATTTAAGAAACATATTTCGAGTACCGAGATTTAATATTAATTTACACAATGTTATTTAAATACTTAAAAATTATGTTAAGATTATTTCTACATGAATTATTAGTAAGATGAAATTATTAATCAATGCATCATAATAAGCAAATTACATGGTTAATAAACCAAATACATTAATAATTTTAAATTAATTAATTAATTAATTAATCATTCGCAAAATCGGAAAATTCAATTGAATTATACCTACTACATTTCAATAATGCATTATTAATATGTTTATTATTTTCATGAGAATAAACAATAATTACAATGCAAATATCTTTAGCTTCGTACTGAAAAAATTATTGTACATTTCTGCTTTCGCAATAACGCTGTAATTTTTTTTAAACTTTCATTCAAATATAAATGAATGCAAAATAAATTAAAAAAAAATAAATAAATAAATTCAGGTTTTGAAACTCTTGTATTTTATAACATCAAAATATTATATGCGCGCAATTTTAAAAATAATAATTGACAGGTATTTGCATCGAGATTTCAAAAATAATTCAAACTTCGAATTTTAAAATAATTATAAAACATGTACGTTGTTTAATAACCTGTTCAACGAATAAAGATTGATAAATATCAGTAATAAGCAGAGATTACGAGAAAAACAAAGTTGAAACGAGGACCGTATATATGTGAGCGCGCGCGAACGAAGTAGCGCGGCGATAGGAAGAAAGAATGGAACACAGCATTGATACATAAGACTGAATGGTAAGGGAAGCTCGCGTATGTGAGGAGGAGGGGAAGGAGGGTTACGAGCGGGAGCTTATCCTCGCGTACAGATAAGTCGATTTAACGGCGTCGCGACGGCACATCAGCAAAGGGAGGAAGAGAAAGAGAAAGAGAGAGAGAGAGAGAGAGAAGAGCAAACGTACAGCACCCGAAAGTTGAGAGGGCGAGTCGTGGAGGGAGTTTGCCCATCGTTCAGCTAAGCCGATGTCGTAGATACCATGAGAGCGAAGATTTTGGTTTTACCGAAGGTGAACTAAATGGCCGGAGAGACCGAGACCTATTTCCCTCTCTCTCTCTCTTTCTTTCTCTCTCTCTTTCTCTCTCTTAGCAAGTGATTGGAAAGGCCCGATCAATGGCCCATCGTGAAAACGAGCGCGGAAATTCTTACTTATGCCTTTAAACTTACGGTTATCGTTCATTTGTTCTTTGTTTTTTAAATTTCACGTTACATCGTTTGATTATTTCGCTAATTATTAAAATAATATGTATTTATATATTTTGAATAATTTTTATTTTTTTTTAATCGTTGATATTACGTTGCATGTAACTACGCAAATGCAGCTTTTTAAATAAAAAATTTATTTTGAAACATTTTAACGCGCGCTATTGATTCATAGTAAAACAAATTGATAAAAACGTCTAAAAATTGCACGCATTTATTTAAGTTGATTTACATATTCATAACTGAAAAATAATGTATTAATTGAATCTAAATTGCGCTCGATATTTCAGTAGTTTTTTTTAAATCCATTTTATTGAAAATTTTTCAAATATCTTCTTTCAATCCAGCAAAACGAATATAATAATACATCAATCAAGATTATGTAAAATTTAAAAAATCTTATTGACACTTATTGACGAGTAACTTTATTAAATTATATCCGAAAAAGAATTTTTATTTCATTAAAATTTTTTTTTGTTTAAAAGTAAATTTGAGAAAAATTGTATTTTTAAATATATGTCGGATCGAATCATCGTATTACTACTGAATAATTACTTAAAATTTTTCTTAAAAATCGCTTGTATTAAAAATGAAAAATAAAAATGTCGCAAACATCATTCACGAAAATTTCAACGAAAAAAAAATCTAAAATCGTCACTCCGTCTTTGTAAAAGAGAAACCTTCGTTAAATGAATGTAGATAGGTAAAAATGAGATATAGAAAATTCGTTCGTAAATCGTTTGATCCTTCGTACCGTTTATCGATGGCATACACCTCAATCACGCGAAATAACTCGCTTCCAACATATTATGGATAGGCGCGATGGGAAAAAATGAAGGAAGCACCTTTGACGCTGATCTTTTCTTCGTCGTCAAGGAAAAAGAACGTATTTTCCGCTTTTATATTCCCGCCTAATATTTCCACTGTAACATCGAGAAAGAACGAGCAATGCATAATTATTCGCGCTTCATTTAGTTTTCCCATTTTCGTTTGATTTCCTACTTTCTTTGCTTTTACATTGTACACTTATATAAATGTACACGCACTCTGTGTGCACACGCTCAATATTTATTATATTTACCGTTTTTTATCTCGTTATACGCAATCTCGTAAATTCTCCAAGCACCTTGGCTTATACAATATTAATGCTGTGATTTTATAACTTTTTCTTTCATCTCACTTTTGAAATACTTTTGAAAAGATACCTTTCGCATTTTCGTATGTTAGTTACCTCGAGATTTCTTTGATTTTTTAATATCAATATTTGATATTTCGATAAATAAATTAACGTTTTTTACGTAAAAAAAAAAAACGATATTTGTTATAATTTTGATTTTGCAATTTTATTTTGCAAATTTGTAGGCGGAATTATACTCGTATTATTTTTTATCATCATCAACTTTTACAACTTTATAAAAAATTCAGTAAATGTATTAATTTAAATTATTATATTTTAGTAAATAAGTTTGAGTTGTATTCTTAAATTAATGCAATATATTAGATTGATAAACTTTTTAGGATATTATATTTTAGAATAATTAAAATAATGCTTACTACTTTCAGGATTGCTACATTTAATATTCAAAATTATCTTTTCAACTCAAAAAAACTTAGTTACTCGTCTGCATTGCAGTGAATCGGTGTTACAGACTTTATGGTAGACGGTGAAACTTGAAACATGTACTTTGAATATTGTTGCCAAAATTAAAAGATAAATTTTTAACAACTTTTTTATTATTAAATTAATATAGTTTTATTATTTTTTTTTTTTTCTTTCGTTTTTATTCGCAAAATTTTTTAATTTATTAATTAAAAGCATTAGCAAAATAATTTAATTTATAAGATTTACGTTTTATAAATATTGAATTAATTCATTTAACGTTAATAATGTAAAAATTCTTCAAATGCAAACAATTTTCCTACTTTCATTTTTTTTTTTTTTGTTTTTTTTTTTTTCATACAGTTTTAATCACTATATTTATATAAAATTAGCAATATCTAAATTAGCAAAAAAATGTAGAAATAAAGCATGAATTACGATAAACGTTGCACTTAAAATTGTAGCTCGAAATTATAACAAATCATATTTTCTCGAAGCCTTTAATAACAACAAAACGTTCCTCTTTCCTCTTTCTCCTCCCTCTAGTCTCCTTATCATAAGGATTTCGTAGCAACGCTTGTCTTGCCTTCCTCTCTCCTCTCTCGTTCTCTCTCTCCCTCTTAAATCGAGACTGAACCGGCCCGCCGCGAGCTCTCCTCTCCTTGCTCTCATCCTTTCTCCCCCTTCGCTCATCCATGAGCTCGAGCTAAAAGCAAAGGCAAAAGCCCCGAGAGCGATTTCCTTCTCTTTCTCTCTCTCTCTTTTTCTCTCTCTCTCTCTATTACTCTATATTGTAGATTATATGCGTACGCATATATGTATATACATATATATGTACACATAAAATTCGCGAGCACATCTAATTACGCATACGTCATATGCATTCCCCCGTGAGAGAAAGCCTTTCCCTCGCTTCTTCTTCTTCTACCGAAATATATACTCGTGGTAACGGCGTTCGAATCCTCTCTCACCTTCCCTTGTTTCTTCTACTCTTAGCTACATGTTTCCGCGTCTGTGTATATGTATTTCCAGAGCGAGCACGAAACTCCTTTGAAATTCGAAATCTTCGAATGGGCAGTCTCATTAGCTGCAGAAATTGCGGTACATTGTTTTGACGGAGTTTTTTTCTTTCCCTCTCTCTATCTCTCTCTCTCTTTCTCTCTTTTGTTCTTTGTTTTTTCAACGCAACAATACTTCTTCCCGTTATTTCTTTTTTTTTTGTTTGTGCTTCGTTTTTCTCTACATAAAGCAAGTTACACGGAGCGCATCAAAGCAAAACGTGTTTTTCCAGATTTTGATTTTTACTCATTGAAAAACGGAACTAATTCTCTTGGGATGCTATTATTACAAGGATTTTACGCGTGTGTGTGTGTGTGTGTGTGTAACTTGTCTGCTCCTACCTGACGTTTTGAAATTGTTTTTGTAATTTGTAATTTTCCAGCAAGTTGAACAAAGTTTCACTTTTCAAGTTTGTGTGGATTGTTTTTCTATCAATTAAAAACTCATTGTATGTGCATACTTATTTTGAATAAAAAAATGATTGCAAAAAATGGTAAAAATTTTTTCATAATTGCTTTTAAAAATTCATGATGAAAATTTAATAAATCTATAATTTTATGTTTAAACATTTTTTTTTGTGTCAATAATAAACAAATTTTGTCTTCTTTAATGTAATAAAGTTACATTTTATAATTGTGGGCAAAAAATAGCAAGAAAATTTTTATATCAGTGCCTGACGTACTATACAGTTACACTACTTAAATTCAAAGAATCGATATTATTCAGTAATAGTAATCTATTTGCGCAACCATTATTTACCATCCATTTTCCAAATTCTAAATTACTCAATAAAATTATCATCTGATTTTTACTCTTCGAATAAGTACACCGCACATATAAATAAAATAAAAAATCATAGAATTATCTTGTAAAATTCAATAGCCGAAATCGTAAAGAAAAAAAAAAAAAAAAAAAAAAAAAAAAAGAAAGAAAAATTATGGAGAACACATAAAGCAAGAATTCTTCAAAGCAAAAACTTAAACTTCCAGAAGCCATTCATTCCGCCGTGAAACAATTTTCCGCTTATTAACCCAAGCAAGCAGTGCGCCTCGCGCCGTCAGCACGAGAGCGCGAACTCTCGGCAAGCGTCAAGTTGGTGTATATAACTCTGCGGTTTTGCCGTCTCTCAACTATCACCGTCGTGAATTATCTTCGCGGAAGAAGGAGTCGGTTGGCAAGCGCCCTCGCGCACCCTCGCGCAAACTAGCTAGCAAGCAAGCAATCGACGTAAGAAGTCTTCGTCGTCGTCGTCGTCGTCGTCGTCGTCGGAGAGAGAGAGAGAGAAAGAGAGAGAGAGAGAGGCTTTGCTCTCCGCTCGTAATAAACAATGCCGGTGTGTGTAACGCGCGGAAACGATCCGCGGGCACGCGCGCGCGCGCGCGGCTAATTCCACTCGGCTAATCCCCAGCTCTCACAACGTGCAAACACCCATTTGCTGGATTCTTGCGCTTTATGTGTGTTATATGCGAGCGAGGCGATAACGCCGCGATACTTTATGCGCTCGCCTGGCCTTGCCTTTGCTCTCTCTCTCTCTCTCTCTCTCTTTGTTTCAACGACTTATACAGTTGCTGCCATTGTTGCTGTATTATATCCCGCTGAATCATGATTCAGCGAGAAACCCGTTATTAGCTCACCGATGACGCTTGTGGATTGCATTCGAGAAATCTTTATAATACGCGAATAAATGGGCTTGTTGAGTTAACAATTTAATAACTATTATTCATTTTTAAATGTTATTATTAAAACAAAAAAACAAAAAAAAAAAAAAAAGAAAAAGTTTATCTCCTTAATAAATACTCATATAAAACAAAATTTATTTAAATAAAAATGAAAAAATTTTAAATTTCCAGAGCTATTTGTGTTCCATAAAATTTACGAATCCATTCGATAGTCCAAAAACCTTCGAGCATCACCGCGAAACCAATTATATTAATTCGCAACACGACACGTACAAGCACACATATACGCGCATCGTATCCCATTCATAATTAAATAAAACTGCCGGACGCGCGTCGGCGCAGCGGTTTCTTTTTCCTCTTCCTCCAACCCCTTCCGTATGTACGCGAAATACGTCTCGAGCCTTCGGTGTGCATATTCACGGTGTATACACCAATGTACTTGTACATTCGCATTAATAAACGTGTGCGTGAGCAAGCTCGCTGCTCGAATAAAGGATTTTGGCATCGACGGTGTCGTCGACTCTCACTTTCTCTCTCTCTCTCTCTCTCTCTCTCTCTCTTTGCCGTAACAGTCAAGAGGGAGGGATAGAACAATCGCGGCATTCACCGCATACTGCAGCAACGAAGCCACCACGACTCTCTCTCTCTCTCTCTCTCTCTCTCGTTCTCTTACTCTTTATCTCTGTCTCTCTTTCTCTGATGTGTCGAGAACTTTATTCAGCCGCGGTCTTGTTTTCGGCAAGCTGCTACTGCAACGCTGGTATACGCGGGAACGGGTCTGCTTTTAGCGTTACTTTCATACCTGCGCGCGCGTATTTTAATTTACGAGCCCGAGCTTCACGAGTACGATCGCGCGCGATGCGGCTTGTAATACGATGGAGCTTAGACCATTTTACCTTTTTTCTTTTTTTTTTTTCTTTTTTTTTTCTTCTACCTCGTACTTTCTTTCTTTCTTTCTTTCTTTTGCTTTTTCGAGGTGAAAGCACGGAAAATTAGATGGATTAGGTACCTACCGCTGGATTTATATCGCGGTGTCGTTCTGAGGATTTTATGGAAATTAGTTTGCGCGAAGGATAACAATAGTTTTTCTTTGTTCTCGCTTGTGTTCGTAATATATTTTGCTGAGCTAGCATATTTTTCTCTCTCTCTCTCTCATCCTTTTTTTTCAAATTTTATCGCAGAAAGAGTGCGTTTTAATCATTTTTATAAATATTGTGCAATAAATATATCGCATTTTCAAAATTATTTTTAATATTCGTAACGTAATAAATATTATTGATAAAAAAAAAAATTGGATTTTAATCCTTGAAGTTAAAACAAGAAAAGTTGCCTTTATCTTTTCCGGTAAAAATAAGAATTTAAAATTAATATGGGCTTATATACATAAAGAAATTTGAAATATTACAGTTAAAATTTGGAAGACAACGGTATAAAGTTTCAGCTCAAGTTACGAAGATGTTTACTGATGGTCTACTGTATTCACAAAAAGACAGTTTCATAACGGCGAAAATTTTTAAATTGATGATTTTTGAATTTTTATCAATTCTCTATTGAGGTCATCACTAAATTATGATTTATAGATGGTTTTTTTTTTTTTTTTTTTTTTTTTTTTTTTTTTTTTTTTATAAGAAAAATACGTCCACACGTACGAGCGTACATTTGCCATGACATTTTATACATACCATAACTTTCGCGAGCTTTTAAAAATTTTAATAGAATACAAAAATATCATTATTATTTCATTCGCGCGGAGAAAAATAAATTTTTACACATACTCACGCGCGCGCTACATCCTAAATCTGCGAATATACAAACTTATAATGTAAAAAATTATGCGAACACTTACAAAAGAAAAGAGGTAAAATGAAATTATTTTTACGCGCTATATTTACACCCGCAAACGTATAAATTTCAGCATTTTCCGATTTATCATACAAAATCAGCATTCATTACACGTGAATAATGAGACACTTAAAACGCACAAAATCCCGAACATTTATATATTTTTCATCCGGCAAAATCTATAAAAACACTTTTTAAAATTATATATGCTTTTAGCTCGTAAAAATTACAATTTTTCCATACGGATTTTCATGCATCGCGTTTCGTAAAATAAGAACTGCGCAAATAAAAAATTCGTCCACGTTCGTTGTTCATTTTTAATATCAATATGCGAATGTATACGTATAAAAGATTTTTTCTTTTTCGTTAAAAAATTTTTATTTAAGTAAAACACAACGTCAATTATTGAATCATAAATCAGTAAGTAGAAGCATTCACTGCGAATTTATAAATATATAATACCCCTATTTTACAACGTTTTTATAATAAAAAAGATTACGTTTTCATCTCAAAAGCTTAATATACTAAAATTAAAAATAATAAATATTAAATTTTATTTGAAATAGAAAATATTAAAATAATCCATATTAAATAAATTTTAAATAACTAACTTTTTTTCCTTTCGAGCAAACGATCGATTTACAGATCATTTTCAATATATGATGGCCAGCCGCCAGAGACAGAGAGACAGAAAGAGAGAGAGAGAGCAAACCCAAATGTGCATCAAGTTTCGCCTAAGGGACGAGAGCATCTCCTTCTCCTCCTCCTTTTTCTCCTATTCCTTCTTCACGGACAAATCGCCCGTGAAAGGGATAAATTTATGGTTGCGCCGCTCGATTGTACGAGCGAACGAGAGAAAGAGCAAAAGCAGAGTGCCAATGATATAAAAGAGGTGAAGAAGGAAAAGATATTTCGGAAAAATTGACGGGATGAGTTTTTTTCACGCTCAGAACCGTTTGTGCATACGAGCGAGCGAGCGAAAAAAAATGATAAACTTAGACGATAAACCGAAGTATTTAAATTTGCAGGATGCGACTGTCTGAGCGAATAATTGCAAAGATTTAAATAGCTTGGGAAAGAATTTTATCGCCAATTATTTCTGCTTCGTTCTCAAGATTACAATTAATGTCTTATGAACCAATAATGTGACGGAAACGACGGTAAATTTTTCGCATACCCGACACTATTATCTGAAGCGCTATTTTACATGTAATTATATGACAGAGTTTAACCACTTTTTTTATTTTACATAATTGAACAACTTTTATTAACAATTAATAATTTTGCTTTGTTTAATTGTTTACGTTTAAAATAATTCATAAAGCGTTGAGCAATTTTATTTGATAACGATGAAAATTTAAAATTAATTTTAGTCTATTTTCTAAATTTCTATTTGTATTTAATACCAAAATATCATCTTTTTTTAATATTTATTATCAAATCTATCACAATATAAAAAGAAATTTTATGAAAATTACTTTAATTTATTTTCACTTATGAAAAAATAATGACGATTTATTTTTAAACTTAAAAATTTTTTAAAAAAATGCCACGCACATGTCTTCTTCAATAACGATACGCGTCATTTTTCTCAAACCGATCAGTGTTATGTGTATAATAAACGAAATAAGTTATTCGATCCTAATGATCATGAAAGCGAATATGAGCACAGAAGAAACAAACAAAATTCTGCATGCATTGCACGGAAACTCTATCTTCCTAAACATTAGCGGGGAAACTCAAAATTAATGCAAACAGAGGTTCTGTCTAATTCTCGTCACGCCAAAACAAGTGACGATATCACTCACTCAAAGGCTATCACTCTCTGCCTCTCTCTCTCTCTCTCTCTCTCTCTCTTTCTCTCTTTCTCTCTTACTCTAGAGTAACAATACAGAATTCACCGCAACAGTCGGCTAGGACAAATGCGCGCGAGCGAGATGTATCTTCGTTCAAGAGAGAGAGAGAGAGAGAGAGAGAGAGAGAGAGAGAGAGCGAGAGAAGGGAAAGAGGGGGCAGTTGTGTGGCACTTGATACGAGTAAAAGCGTACGTGAGACGCATGGAGAGCGCGGCAACGCCAGGGCTTATAGGCTGATCGTGTGTCTATCAATTATACATCCTCCCTTTCTCTCTCTCTCTCTCTCTCTCTCTCTCTCTCTTTCGCTTGGTGTATCTCTAGCATATACGGAAACTGGGGTATACCGCTGCCGATCATCTTGTGTCCGGAGTTACCAACGCGCACATACACTCAAACACACACACACACACACACACACACACACACACATCTGCACGCGCGAGAAACGAAGACGGGTACATACACGGGAATATAATAGGGGAGATAGAGCGAGAGCTACGTAAATGTGTAATGCGTCTATAGTGACGGATGCACGCGTTCGTACGTGAATATGTGTATATATATATATATATATATATATATATATATATATATATATATATATGTGTGCGCGCGTGTGTGTGTGTGTGTATGTATGTGTGTATATGTATAGGTATATATGTGAAAGGATAGCCAGGTTGAATTTGATACCGCATCTTCTCGGATGTATCGCTCGACGCGCGGCCGCGCGATAGGCTTGACAATTGCGCGAACGGTGATAGATGCGCGCGAGCTCAGGACGGCTTATTAGTGGAGTACGCAGGTGTGCAAAGCATCGCCATGACGTTATCGACTCGACCTATTGGAATCTAGAAGAGACGCGGGTTTACACACGGGGGATTGATTAATCGTTGGGTTAAATTTTTCTTTTTCTTTTTTCTTTTTGTTTTTTTTTTTTTTTTTTTTTAATTGTACAATTCCGCGAAGCGTTGAAAAAATAATAAGCAAGAGAGTCTTTGTAAATTATTTTCATTTATTTTATCAACGTTTATGTCATTCGGTTTCGTTAATATTTAAAAAAGAAAAAAAACGAGCTACACCACCTAAGCCGCACATACTTCGATTATCGATTTAAAATACAAAACGACGAGAGATAAAATCCGTAGGGAAACTGCAATTATAGACATCAGAAATAGAACCAGACGATACGTTCGCATTCTCAATGCATAACACGTGTCACCGAGCTGTTAACTCGTATCAAACGGAAGCACCTCTTAGCGCTAATGCGAAACGATGTACCCATTAGGGACGCGTTGCCGCATGTGCGTATCGGTTGTTGCTCTCTATGTGCGGGTGTCCCCGCGCGTCTGTGTGTGCGTGTGCGGGCATCCGTGCGAGCTCGCGGTGCGCGATACACCCTATGCGCCAAGAATGACTGATCAATTAGACAGTCCGGTAATTGGCCAACCGAGTTTCTACTTCGCGTCCGCGCGAACGAATCTACCTTACCGCGCGGTTTACGACGCGACGGAATTCCAATTGTGTGCAATGCTGAGAAGTTTACGTCTGTTGTAAAAAGGAAATGAAAGAGCGCGAATTCAATCGAGAGCAATAAGCGAGAATAAACGTCGACGATCGATAAAAAATGTTTTTTTTTTTTTTTTTTTTTAGCACTTTTGAATTTTAAAAATATTTTGAAAACTTACAATGATTGATTCTTTATATAGTATTTGTAGTTTATTATTGTAATGGCTTCGAACAAATCGATAAAAATAAATAAAAAAAAAAAATAACGTAAACAATTTTCATATGAAAAAATATTTCATTTATAACAATCGTTCAATTTGTTTACGTTGGAATATTAGATAAAAAGAAAATTTATCTAACCAATAAAGTAAAACGAGTAACATAACTGACTGTAAGTAGCTATGGTACATTCCGAGTGTGTAAAAACGCTCGACGCCCTTAATATTACATCTATTTGATAGATTTATTTCGATAAATAAACTTACCGGGTGCATCTTTATTCAAGCGCTTGGTTTAATAAAAAACTTTATCGTTTTTAAAAGTATGCTTATATATTCAAATAGCTGTTTTAAACATATTATTACAAACTTCTATGTATAAATGTATATAAAATAAAACGAGCTTAAAACGGGTTGCAAATTAATATTTATATATGGGTAAGCAAAGCGAATGAATTATTTTAATATCAAAGCGCAGTAATTAAGCAATAAGTATGCGCTCCTTTGTACAAAACGCCAACTGTAAAAAATTTTAAAATAAAAGCACATCGGTTTGTGCTCACTTCAAACGCTTTAGTATCACCGTATAATAAAATATACGAACCATTACAACGTTATATATTTGAGAAGCGTTAAATACATCATCGACAGACAAAACGAAAATCGCGTATAAAAGCAGCTGCCGCGAGTAAAAAAAAAAAAAAAAAAAAAAAAAAAAAAAAAAAAAAAAAAAAAAAAAAAAAAGAAACGATGCAACTTCAACGAATTAACCTCTTTCAACGAATTCCATCTCTGTCACTTTCTCTCTCTCTCTCTATTTTTCTATCTCCGTCTCACTTTTTTATGCTTTTGAGCAAGGTGAAAATGACAAACACCTGACAGAGGGAGAGAAAGAGAGAGAGAGAGAGAGAGAGAGAGAGAGAGAGAGAGAGAGAGAGAGAAAGAGCGAGAAAGAAATCACGCGCGAAAAGCATTAATAACCATAAAATGCAGGTTTTAAAAGGTTGATCAGTCGCATCTCCCTCCATCCCCTTCTCTTCATAATGGGTTTCGCATATGCACATGTACATCCGGGCGATGAAAGTCACACAAGCCCCCACGTGAAGAAGAGAATGAGAGAAACGATATTCATTTGCAGCTCTAACGCAGCGTGACAAACGGCAAAAGCGCACACGTGAGACTTGAAATTTGATCACAGTCGCCAATGTTAATTATTTTTTTTTTTTTGTTTTTTATCCACACCTTTTCTCTCTCTCTCTCTTTCTCTCTCTCTCTCTTTCTCTGTCTTTTCCTCTATCTCTCTCTTTCAATCTCCCCCCTCTCGATTCCCTCCTTCCAGTTTGGAAAATGCCAACGGCCATTCAATTCGCAACATAACTCTGCATTATTATAGGTAAAAGTTTAAAGCTTTCGTTACTGAACCAAGTGCCGAAAGGCTTTTATGTTTTATATTTCCGTGCGATATCTATTTTCTCGCTTACTTTCTCTACTTTTCTCCCTCCTTTTTGTGTCTTAAATATTACAATCTTAAAAGTGAATTATTAGCAACTTATAATCTGTTTCGTTTTTCCTGTTTTTGTTCTGCCTCTTTCTTCATTTAGAATAAAATATAGTAAAACTTTGCATATAGACAAAATAAGTTACAAGAAATTTAATAAAAAAAAAAAAAAAAGAAACAAAAAAAAGGAGTCAGATATTAAATATAAGAAAAGAAAGATGAAAAACACGCATGCTATAACACATTCGTACGCTATACGCACCCTTTTCATTAAGAATCGCAAACTCAACGTTTTATTTTTGAAAAAAATAAAGTAATCAAATAGAGAATGAAAAAGTAAAAATAAACGGTTTATGAATTATTTATAAAAATTTTGAAAAAGCATAGAAAATTTGTAATTTTTTTTTTTTTTTTTTTTTGAATGCAAAGTTTGTGGTGTAAAATTAAAAAAAAAACATGATATTTTTTAATATTTCAAATATTTTCGCTCATTTTATTCATTTTAAAAATACTTTTCACAAATATTTTTAAAAAAAATTACTATCCGAAACTTTTAATATGAAAAAATCGTCTATTCAATTTTAAATGAGAATTAATTAATAAAAAGTATAAATATTTAAAAAAATATCAATAATTATTTTATTTTACTACAATAATAAAATCACAAAAATTTTTTACACATTATATAATGGTAAAATTGAAGTAGTAAAATAATAATTAAAAATTAAAAAAAAAGAACGATAAATTACAAATAATTTTAAACTCATCTTAAAAAAATCGATTTTGTACTTTAAATAGAGAAAGTCGGTCGCAATGAGTTTATCGCGAAGAATCTACTTGTATATATGTATGAAGAACATATAAAGTAAATTTTTTCATGCGTCCATAAAAAGTCTCGCTTATCATGCACGGCCGAACGCAAAAGTTAAGGTTTCTTTTTCTCCGATTCCGCGTTCGCATATTCGTACACTAGCGGTCAAGTTACTCGAGAAAATTGAGTCTTAATGGTAACATATATAAGTTGCCGTCCGTGCAAGATGAATTTAAAATAGGAGACGTGTTAAAATTTCAACGTGTTTAAAAGATGCGTGAAAAAAAAACGATGCCACATCAATTAATTTCAACGTTTACGCATCTAATATTACAAGAGATTAGAAATTTTTATTAGCATAGTAGAGTATATCAAGATTTAGTCAGACATGTAGTCCTTAACACATATTAATAGTTTATTACAACTGAGCCGGAAATTGGATTAATCCGAATTTTAAGAAGCAAATAAATCTTAATTATTAAGAATATCAGAATTTATAAACAAAAAAAATTACAGACATTTGATGGTTGTAAACCTATATGCATATACATATATGTACGTATATTCTACATCAGTCACAAACAACAACGAAAAGCACTTTAACAATTTTATAAATTAAATAATCTTCCTTTTTAAAATCGCTAATCCATTCAATTCGATTTCTTCAACGAAACAAAGACGAAGTAATAATTAATTAAATATCGAAAGAGAGAGAGAGAGAGAGAGAAAGAAGGTTTGTTTAAAGTTCGAATTAAACGTTCGCCAGCAGCAATTAAAGTCGAAGCCACTCGATAAAGCTGTAACGGTAACATCGGGTACCAGAGAGCCACCCATTCGACTAAATAATTTCCGTCATTGGTTGCACTTGCGTACCCAGAGTCCTCCCGTATACATCCACGGAGCTGCAAACATAGGCATCGGCATTTGGTGTTTTGCGCAAGAAGTTAGTTGCGCCTCTCTCTCTCTCTCTTCTCCCCTCCCCCTCCTTCTACCCGTCTCCCATCTATGCACTCGCTACACGTACGCTCGCGCTTACGTAGAAGGGAGCGCGCGAACCTACGCGCCCTTACAACTCCGTCTACGGTCTATCCGCTAATTTATGCGCGCACGTGTAAGTAAAAGGCTGTGTGCGTAGATACAGGTGGCGCGGTATTTAGAGTTTAGGATGCGTCGCGCGATCGAATGAGTAAGATGAGCCGCGGTGTAACTTAAGGTCACGTGCAAATTTTCGCCTCGAGGCTGAGAGAAAGTGAGAAAGCGAGAGAGAGAGAGAGAGAGGAGAGGGTGAACGTCTTATGCTAGCCACGTAGACTCGTGTCTGCGTCAAGAGCCCATCATAAATAACGTTAGAGTGCCGCGCAGCCGCGTTTGATAACAACGTCGGATTACTCGCTCCCTCTTTCTCTCTCCCTCTCTTATTAGAATTCTTTAGTGTAAAATTTTTTTTACAGTAGTTGATCGGTCATGCCACTCGTATCGGTACAGTATGATACAAAATATTCAAAATATTTTATTTTTTCAGCTGAAACTTGATACATTTTATAGTTTTATTTTAATAATAAATATTATAATGTGACTAAAGTTGTTGAATGAATTATTAATTTTTAACTAACTTTTACGTATAGGTATATTTAGGCAAGCTATAAAAATTTACTTTGAAATTTTTTAAAAATTGCGAAAACTAAAGTTATTTTAAATTAAAATTTATGTGAATAAAAATGCTGATTAAAATAACTTATCTCATATTTTTGATATCTCACATTATTTTGCCATTAACAATTTTTCGTTTTAGTAGTGCTAAAAAAATCACCAAAGTCGACTAAATTAAATATGTTAATAACCATATAGAATTCATATGAACGTTTACATTTATTAATAAGTGTATATTATACGAATGGAATAATCCATTTTATACACTGTGAAAGAAGATCTCATTTTGTCAATATTAACAATTTGCTTTATAACTGCAAATCGATAAAAAATAATAAATGCTACATCATTAAGTTGGACAACGCATGTACTATATAACCAGACATTCATTATTCTTTCTACGATACATTAAATTACGCAAGATTTTCAGCTTTGATGTGTTATTCCGTTTGATAAATAAATATACATACCTGTGTGTACAGTTTAACGCGCAACGTTTGAAACTTACACTCTTTAATGAACGCATGATTCGACGTTCAGCCGCTTATTAAAATTTATGACGCTGCGCCCAACGAGTACGCAAGTACAGCTCGGTTGAATTTTTCATAAGCGAAGTCTATTTCGCGTTTGTTTTCGATAATTAACGCTTTATACATGCGTATATGAAACTGATAATACTCACAAGAGAGAGAGAGAGAGAGAGAGAGAGAGAGGGAGGGGGAAGAGAGAGAGAAAGAGAGAGAAGAGAGAAAGCTAATTATAAAGAGAATTCGAAATTCTCTTTTTCGGCAGCTGAACAAACACCAATCCAGTATCGCCGCCCAAGCGATACACCTCTCTCGATTGCTTCCAAATAATTCCGAATCCTTTATCAAGAATATTGAATTTACGCGAGCAGCTGCTCTCGTTCGCATACGTCATGCTCCATTTGTTATATACGCTTGGATTAAACTCTCGAAAACTTGATGGATCATGAAAATTGCCAGAATTTGCCATCGGATGGAGAAATGGGTTTTGTGTCTAATCTACGATCGCATTGTACTTTATAATTATATTATTTAATAATTAATTGTTAATGCGGTCTTAATTTTACATTATCTGCCGTTACATTAATCGAATCGTTTTATTTAATAATTCTTTGATCAAATAAAAGTATTTCTAATGGGTAGAAAATTGGTTTAAATTTAAAATTATTCATTTATTAATTTTAACCGCATTATATGATACAAAACGCAAACACAAAGGCAAGAACAACAAAAACTCGTAAATTGGATAATTTATTGGAAATTCAATTTCGTTTACAAATTTTCTGCGTTAAACGTTGCTTTCTCTTTCTCGTTCTTTTTGTTATTTTCGTAATCAAAATATTATTTTAAATGCCCTGCTTTTAAATATATATGTTTTGATATGTGTGTGTGCGTGTGCGTATATATTTTCGATCAGCGAGTCTCGTTAAATTCCAACCCGTTCGCATATTATACACAAAAGACACATAGATCATTTATTTTTAATGGGAAAACGATTACCGCGCTCGCGCTGTCTTCCATTAAGTTCGACGTGTATCTCGTTTGAATAATTCCTGCTCATTTAACGACGACGATTGACTTTGTATAATTTACTTTAGCGTTGTCGCGCTCAGTCGTAAGCCGTATAAACCTTTATTATCGAATGTGCGTACGAGTGTGGTGTGTATACGTGCTCGCTTATGCGTGTAGATATATATATATATATATATATATATATATATATCGCTCGTAAATTTCGGTTAGATAGGCGACTTTCGATGATTCACGACTGCCTCGACTTGTCTCTCTGCCTTTCTCTCTCTCTCTCTCTCTCTCTCTCTCTCTCTCTCTCTTTCCCTAAACCAAGCAAGCGGAAAGCCGTAAAAGATCTTACCCGTATACACCACGTATAATCATCTTTTCGGCTATGCCTCAACGAATCGACGTCGTATTTTTTAATGTATTATAAATATTGAAAAACACATCTATCTCCGGTAAGTCTACCTACACCCGCCTCGTTTTGTTCTGCTCGTGCGTCGTTCGTTTGTGGTAATATTTTTTTAAATGTTGAAATACGATCGTTAATGAGAGTTAAATAATATATATATATATATATATATATATATATATATATATATATATATCGGTTCCGTTTTGAAATCAGATGAAAATTAATTTGTTCATTTTTATGTTGATTTTTTCCATCAAACTTTTTCGACTCTAAATTACTTATATTTTTCCATCAAAATTAGAAATGGATAAAAATATTTAAGCGAATTTCAAATACTACAACAGATATTGACAATTTTATATCCATCGAAAATGAAAAAATAATTACCGCTTGATTAATTTTCGTTCTTCTTTGTAGCATCCGTCAATTATAGATAGGCATGCAACAAAATATCGAAAATGTCAGAGTGCGCAAGTCAACGTGAGAGAGTCGAAGAAACAAAAGAAATAAAAAAAAAGTTGGATGAAAAAATACTGCCTCCATATTGAATAATCCAGCCAAAGGATGAAAGAAGGGCAGAAGTCGCTTTTGCCGTCTCGAGGTGAACCCGAGAGACCGTCGGAGCTTAAAGTTTTCAACCGACAAAGACGACTCTCGCACATCGCTTTACCTGCCCATGTATATACACGCACACACACACACACACACGCACATACATACATACACATACATGTATAAAAACATGTATAAACATATATCCATAGATATGCAATATGTATCATGGACGCATATAAACGCATACATAAACGTGAACATCCGGTAGGACGAAATCTTGAGCCGGCCTGGCAACGGATTATAACGGTACGTACACATAGGGTAAATTAAGTGGCCTCGTCTGTAACTCGACTATTGACGGTCTAGCGAGCTGTCCGTACGTTACTAGCAAGTTTCTCTTCACTCTATATCTGCCCTCCCACGCGTATGTACATGGATATACGAGTATGTGTACATATATACGGGACTCGTTCGAATTGTCTGTGTGTACGTATGCAGAAAGCGTCTCGACGTGTACGCCTGTCGATATCGAAATATTAAATTTGCCCGATGAAAATTTTCTTATTCACGATGCTGTTAATTTTTCATGAAAATTGTACCGTTTATTTTATTTATCGTCTTTATTATTGTTTGACAGATCGTTTATCGATAATTTTTATTCTCTTACTCGATTGTTCAATCAATAATTATGCATTTTTAATCACGAAATTATTCAATTAAATCGTCAATCAATTTCAATATTTAGTTTATCAGTAAAGATTAATAACTGTTTATAAGTTCATAATGGCTTTCTAAGTAGCCGATGCTATAAATTAAAACCAAAAAAACTCGATGCATATTTCTTCTACTTAAGACTATAAGGATGAAGTTATAAGGCATGCGCTAATTTTAATATCGTATTTTATTTTAAAAAATTTTCAGTTCATCGCGATAAAAATTCATTTACAAAAATTTAATTATTCAATTAATTTTAGCTATTATACGAGAGAAATAATTAATCGCACATTTTTTTACACAATATTTACATTGTATTAAAAAAAATTTCCTCGCGCAATCGATAGATAAAGATCGAGCGAGAAAATATAGGTTTACGAGAGCGAAGAGTGCCACAATTTAACGATACTCAAAAATCGAATAGAATTTTTCTTTTTAACGATAACACAATAGCGATTTCGTGTGTACACCCGCTCACCAATATACACATATATACCAGTCGCGCAGACACGAGCTTGCGAGCGAGAAGACAACGGCACTTTGTGAGAGAAATAAGGTAAGGGGAGCCAGTGTGACGAGAAGCACTACGAGGAGGAGTTTCGTAATTAGCGGCCGCTGGAGGCAGCTGCGACGACGAGCAAGCGACGAGCAGGCAAAAATCTGGCCGAAGTTATCATCGCGTTAAGAAGAGAAAGAGGGAGAGGAGGGAGGAGGACGCGGAAGATAGAAAGAGAGACGAAAAAGCCTGGGAGATGTCCCTTGACAGGAGTGCCAGGGGAAAACGCCGAAAGAGGGGGAAAAGAGAGAGAGAGAGAGAGAGAAAGCGGCAACAAGGCATATACGAGCCAGGAAAATCTCAGGAGTTAATTACGAAGTTCTCTCCCGTTGAGAACAGAGCAAGAGAGAGAGAGAGAGAGGCGCAACAAGGTCGCGGCCATTCTCCTTCTCTTTCGCTCTCTGGAGAAGAGGTGATACAAGCTGCAAGAGCTAAGAGGGCTTATGTATAACGACCTTAATGTACACACGATCTACTTTCAAGGCGAGGACTTAGTTGTTCGAGATTAAAATTCGAAACTCCTCATTGCTATACTCACAGAAAAGTTGAGAAGTATAGGTGAGGGACGAGAAAAAGAGAGAGCAAGAGAGAGAGAGAGAGAGAGAGAGGAGACGCGTTCTTATACTTAAGGAAGATTTCACGAGAGCTACAGGCAGCGCTGGTTCCCTATAGATATTTCGCTTCGTCTATCTTCCCTTCTATCAACGCGACGATATAAGGAGGATGGAAAGACGTCTATGCAACGCGATGCGTCTACATCCGATCTTGTCATAGACTACTCGTATGCTTTTACAAAATTTACCCATTGAGAACTTGTTGTTTCACGAGATTTTGGCACAAATTAACCATCTCGTTAATAAACTTATCGATGTGTGGACATTTTTTATTGTTTCGGTATGTAAACCGATTGATAAAATTTAAAAAAAGTGACTGAATTTTTAAAAATTGGTATTTATCGAAAGTAAGTACTTCATCAGACAAATAATTTAGGATATAAAAAATTTTAACTCAAAATAATAATTTACAACAATGCCAAATAACGTATGTACGATAAATGTTTGCTTTAATTTTAATAAAAAAAATGAAATCTCACCTTAAAATAGAATGAAAACAAAATTTTATAATTTAAATATAATGCACTCTACTTTTCTAAACGAAACATTTTTGTTTTGGTAAGAAAAAAGAAATAAAGAAAAACATCAAGACAAAAGAAAAAGAAGAAAGTAGAAATAGTCGGTAAAAAAGGTAGACACTGTTTCGAACGTTCAATTTTCTGAGCAGCTGCGTACATCCACCGCGATGAAATACGGACGAAAAAAATAATTACGCTTCAGTTGCAACGTTCGCTGGGAGTCATGTTTATTATTTTATACACATATTCTTCTGTTTATTTTCTTTTTTTTTTTTGCGTTTTTTTTTTTTTTTGCTTTTTTTTTCGTCGTTTCCGTTTTTTTTCTTCATTTCACATTTAATCCGCGAGCTCGCGGATTTTTATACTTTTAACCGTATATAATACACCTTGTCTACGCTGATATCTTCTCCGAAAGCGAAGATAGAAAAACGGACGTGCGCACACACGCGCTTGTGTGCAAGTGTATACGCAAAGGTAAAAGATTTAATTTTTCCTTGGTTATTATTTTCAACGCGTCCGTCCAAAATATAACAGCTCTCATCTGTGGCATCTCTTTTTCTCCCTCTCTTCCTTTCTCTCTCTCTCTCTCTCTCTCTCTCTCTCTCTTTTTCTCTTTCTCTCTTTCTCTTTCTCGTCGTTTAGTACGGGATTAAAGCAACGCAGAGCGGTCCATCCGCCGCGAATTTAGCCGCGAGGTTCAATCATACCGTATGCCAGTCTTTTTGATTGCCAGCTTGCATGCACGCGCATTGCTACCGCTGTTCCTACTCTCTCTCTCTCTCTCTATGTACATATATCTATATACATACAAGTATCTGTACGTGTATACCTCGTGTCAGGTTAATTTTTTTTCTGAAACGATCAAAGCGTCGGTGTCTGCTTGTCTGCCTTCCAGGAAACATCGAATTATACCGATTGCCTGGGTAAAGAACAAAGCGCTGTTTGATGTTACGCGGAATCCCCGGCACCGTTGCTACTATGCCGCTGCGATGCTGCTGTTGCTGGTACTGGTGCTGCTGATGCTGGTGCTGGTGCTGGTGTTGGTGCTGCTAGTAAATCAAGACACCTCGAGCGTTTTGATAAAACAAACTTTTTGCGCCCTCGGTGCTGCGCTGCCGGTTTATTTATTTTTTACTCAATTTAACGATATCTTTGGTTTCTTCCTTTTTTTTTTTTTAATTTGTGTTTTCAAATTGCCTCGTTTTTACCAATAGTATTGAAATGAATATTTTTTTTTTTTTTTTTTTTCACTTTGCTTTATTATAAGTCACGACTCGTACCGGTAATTTTTCCGATATTGAACTATTATAAAATATAAATCTTTCCTATATAAATGAAGGTTTTGAGATTTTGAAAAATGTTTTTTATTAATCTTTAAATAAAAAATACGAATAACTTATAATTTTATATTACAATTATTATCGCACCCTTAAATTTTTAAAATCAAATCAACTTCGAGGAACAATCATTTTCCCTCGCTGGGCGACGAAGCGTCGCCGACGAATTTCGCAACGAACAAAAAGTCGTACGAATTGACAAAGTAAAATTTTCAAAAAAAATAAAATAAAATGCGCTCGTGTATTCAAACGCGATTTATACATATATACATATGTTTATACGAATGCCGATAGCCATACGAATTCTTCGTCTATAATTAAATATGTATTTCCCTTAAATTTGATTTTCGTCCGAGCGTTTACACTTCGTATGTGTGCACGTGTATATATACATACACAAGAGTGTACGACGCACAAGTACGTTATGCGTATAAGCATAGGTATATATAAGCGTGTTCGCGAGAGAGCGCGCAGATGCACGCGTGTGCGAGAGCATGCGTGGGCGCATGAAACGGTAAGCTTGAAATCAATTAGTTAAATTGGTAAATGCGCCAGACGGAATGTTACATGAATAATGCTCATGTTTATTAATGGCTCTCGACCCGTATATAAGCGCAGATGTAAACGATTATGAAATCCACAAACCGCCCGGGCACCTTCGCTCCGAGGGACTTTGCGTTATTCTTTTATATATTTTTAACGTAACAAAGGAGAAAATGATTTTATTTTGCCGTTTTTTTTTTTTTTTTTTTCTATTTTAACAATTTTTATCTTACCGTACGTTAAAAACGAGATGTTTCTGTTAAGTTTTCTTGATCGATGAATTTTTTTTAATATCTTATCGAACGATCAATTGTGATTTTTTTCGTTTTAATCGTAATTTCATTTAATTTTTACTTTGCTTTTCTTCGTATTACTAAAAAAATGTATTCATCCATTTTTACACACATTAAATAATAATTGAATGAAAATTTTTTTCTATGTATAGTAATATAATTAACATTATTTATTTGTTTTGATCAAGATTATAAAAAAATAATTATGAAAAGTAAAAAATTAATTATAAAAAGTATAAAAATTGAAAATATTTCATTTTGTTCTTCATAAGAAAAGAACGTTATAACGCAGTTGAAAACATTGTCGTTAAAATGGCTAATAAATATTTTGTATTTTTATTTGCTTTTTTTTAAAACATTATATAACTTATTTAATGAAAATACACAAGAAAAAAAAAATTATTACTCAAATTACAACTATACCCCTATTTAATTTTTAATGCCATTCGGTTCATTTGTAGCTTGCCGTGTTTGCTTGTCGAAACAATCTGGAGAGAATTTTATGAAACGAATTTGAGGGAATGAGGGGAGGTGGCGGAAGGGAGCACAGAAGAAAAGAGATAGCGAAAAGGGTTAAGCCACTGTCAGAGAGAGATAGAGAGAGAGAGAGAGAGAGAAAGAGAGAAAGAGAGAGAGGAGAGAGATTAGTCTTTCGCGTCTGTATTTGCCATAAATATTGACACACGGTGCAAATGAATCTTACGTAGTTAAAGTCGCGCTCTTGGAATATAAGCGCATAAACGACGATTGATATTAAAAAATTTTATCTTTACTTCCTTTCTTTCTTGTAAAATAAAAAAGAAATTATGTATACCGGCGCCTTTGTAGCGAAGTTCTCTTTATCATTTTTCGCTTCTTTCGACAGACACCTTCGCTCTTCTTCCTTTGCTCGAGAAAGAGGAAGAGAGAGAAAGAGAGAGAGAGAGAGAGAGAGAGAGAGACAGCGACGCGCGTGACAAGCGCGTTTTCGAGAAATATCCGATATTTGTCTCTTCTTTATTACGAAGCAATCTCTTAACTCAGCCACCGAGACAAGTTGCGTCTCATTTTTTTTCATTACGTCGCGAGAACAAACGCATTGTGTAAAGGAAGCGTAAGGTTGAAAGAAAATAAAAAAAAAAAAAAAAAAAAAAACAATGATACAGGAAAAAATAAAATAACGCAACTTGAGCAAATCGATCAATGAACGCTTAATAATTGCAAAGCGAAATCTTAATTAGTTTTCCGGGAAATAGATTTTGTGGCAGCTTTGAAATAGTTGCTAAAAAAGAGGCGAAAGGCGTTTCGATCAGATTGATGTGCATTTCAAAATTTCGTTCAAAATATGTTTTAATTACGTTTTAATGACTTTAGCTATTTATTAAATTATTTATAAAAATATTGAAGTAAACTTCTTTTTAAGTTATGTTAAATGCTTCATTCTGTTATATATATATGTATATATACGAAATATTCCAAACACCACAAATCAACATTATAGCAATGTACCGGTATTAATGAGTATCTAAATAATTATCATTTCTAATACATATGTATACTTTCTTGAAATCATTAGCATTAATGAATATTTACCAATTATTCATTAGCGATAATTAGCTTCTAGCGTTTGTTACTTTGGTTTAATCAATAGATACATTAATCATAGGTCAAATAATTTTTAAAAATGTATATACCGTGAGTGAGTGTAATAAATTGCAACAAATAAAATGAGTAATTTAAACATTAATTTATCACTTTAAAAAATTTACTAAATTAAATTTACTTTTCTTCTAAATTTATAATCTATAATTTAATCGTTTTTCCCATTTAAAAAATAAAGAATATTAAAAAAACTAAAAGAACTACATCTAACTTATATTTATAAAGCTTAATTCCCCAAAGAATTTGTGCTTATCATTCAAAGTTATACACATATAGAGAGATCTCACTGCCGTCGAGAGAATGAAAAACGCGCGCGTGTTCGTTCACCTTGTTTACTATGTACGTCTCGTACCGAGCGGAGCAATAGGTTAAAATGGTTTAAAGGCACGTTGGAAAAGTTGCAAATCAACTTTTGTCGAGAAAAAATACGTAGCGAGCTTAGGATGGATGTACGTACGTGTACCTATATATATACCACGTGTGCCCCATGGAGCAAGGTTAAAACTAGGCCTCAAGTTATCGAGTTTAAAATATCCAGGGGTAAGATGTCGAAGCGACGCGTATCGTATATGGAATATAGAGAGAAAAAGAGAGAGAGAGAGGGAGAGAGACAGACAGGCGGACCCTCGAATCGAGAAAGATAAAGCATCGCGCCGCCGGAATTTCAATGAAGCGCGAGAGAGAGAGAGAGAGAGATATATATATATTCGCGCGGGACATTTTTTTTTTTTCTTTTTATTATATTCTTCCTTCTCACCGGGCAAGATGTGTGACACCGGCGCGTCACTCGCACGCTATAAACCATATGCCTGAATACGCCGTCGCGTGCGCGCGACATTCCATCGTCGAGCGAGAACTGTGCGCGTGTACGTGTGCATGAGCTACGAATGTGCTTGGGCGAATTATACATATATACAAGCGAATGTACAATGTTCGGAAAAAAATGTTCGAGACCTCCTGTGCCACGATTACTACTGCACGTCTTCCGACTGCGGAAAACCTCGCTGAACTTTCAATTCGGATGTGTCATTGACAACGCGAGTTGCAACGGGACTGTATACGTGTACCTTTTCTTTTGCATAATGCTGCAAAAGATATACATACACACCCTTATCCTCGTTTCTTCTATTTTTCTTTTTTTTTTTTTTTTTTTTTTTTTTTTTTTTTTTTTTTTTTTTTTTTTTTATAATTCTACGCGATTGTTGTCGATTTTGTTGCCACGTGTAATAATTATTGAAAAACGAAACTACCCTGATTTTTTCATAAATGCATGGCTTTGTTTGATCAGTTAAAAAGTTTTTATAAAGAACCGTAAATATTGATAAAACGTGTTTATTTTTAAAAAATAACGACGAGCGATGCTGCTATACTGATACTTTGAAAAAAAATAAGAAAAAAATCCGCAATGGGTCACGTGAATATGTAATATGAAAAATAAATTAATATATTCGACGTTTTATGTGATAATTTATTATTTAGATAGTCATTTAATGGAATATAAAAATTTTTTATGCGAATTTTAATAAAATTTATAATCAAACGACAAATCTAAAATAATATGCCAAAAAAATTAGAGGATTTTTGTGGCACTAGTTCAACTTAAAATGACTTATATTCCCTAGTAGAAAAAAATACTTATTTTTTTAAAATTTTAATGTCCAAAAAGCCTTCCATGAAAAACAATTTACAAAGCAATATCGATTTTGCACGCTAGGCATAAAAATGTTATGCAAACATAAAGAAATACCATACCTCTCTATTTTTCTTCTTTCCTTTATCCATCCAAGATTTAAAAGCAAATGGTAAACATAATTCAGGGCGTCGACGAGATTTAAACATTTTTCTCCACCCCTTGTTCATATAAGCTCTTTAATTGCTGACACGTTACACCGACTGCAGGGCACGTTTGCATTATTTCCTAGTTTCTGTTGCAGCTTCTATCATTATACCTTTGCTCGCGTGTACGTATATATTGGCTTCGAGGGTTCTGCAAAAGCGTTAAGTTTAACGCTGTGTACCAAGAAAAGTAATTCAGACGGGTGAGAAAACTCGACTCATATACCTATTTGTCGCTTTATTTTTTTCCATTACTATACTTTTCAACTAATCATGCAATGCCCATACTCAAGCTGTGCCTTGATTTTTTCGTGGAACGCGCACACGAACGAGGAATCAATAGAATTACTGTCGAATTACCCCTTCGACAGTTCCCTTTTTTTGATAATAATAAATACATATTTTTTTGCAATTTTACAGAATAAAATAATAGTAAAGGTAAAATTAATCACTATTACCGTAACGCTTTGACGGAAAATAATGATCATCTATCGATTTATCCTTTTAATGTAAATAATTAAGAAAATCAGCGTTAAAATCGTAATTTCCGCTATCAAGAAAAAATACTAAAAATAAACGGGTCCAATACAAAAAATTAATAAACACTTGGCTTATTTAAAATTGAGGAATTCAGTTGCTTTTCATTATCTGACGTATAAGATATTCATCGAAAAAATATATAATCTTTAGAAAACTTAAAAAAATATTATTCGCTCATGAAATTATTAAATATTGCAATCTTAAATTTTTAAAAATTTTTAAATTTAGAAAAAAAAAAATGTAAAATCGAATTGCTTAATGAAAAACTATAAAATATAAATAAATTAATTACTAATGCATTTTAATTTTGGTCCAAAACATTAATATATTACTTTATCTAAATAATTAAAATCTATCGTTCAACTTCTTAACTAAACATTATTAATTTTACATTTCGAAATAAATAACATTATAATTAAATATTAAATAATTTTAACATGTTTTAAAATAAACTGTAACTCTATAACAAATTTTGACGTTTTTAATATTATAATCGTCATAAAAAATCGCAACTATATCATTATAAATTTTTACTGTTAAGAATTTTACTTTTATTTGACATGCTAAAAATGATTGACACTTTCTCTACAACGTTGTCAATCCTCACTGAACGAATAAACAATAACAAACAACCAACCGCTTGTGCAATTCACAATGTCCAAACTCGTGATTTCTCTTCGTTTGCATACCTCAACAATGTATGTGAACCTATGTGTAAAGACACACACATACGCATATACAATTAATTCAACTGTCAATTCATTTAAACCAGCGTACGTACCAAAGAATGAGCTTCCAAGCGAAAGAGCAGAGCGTGTTTCGTTTCACAAAAATCCTCGAGGCTACAATATATATAGAGTGAACGAAATCAGATTAAAACAGAAAGAAAGAGAGAAAGAGAGAGAGAGAGAGAGAGAGAGAGAGAGAGAGAGAGAGAGATGAATCAGAACAGGTAGATCCCAAGGTGTAAGTAATCGATCGGTACACATCCGTTACTGCTGATCACAGTGTATACTTCAACGTGCGAACGTTTGATAAGATTTTATAAGTACGTAAAATACAACAAACATAACTTTTTTAAATCAACATACAAGTTTTATTCATATAATGAAAATAAAAACTTTTTATAAAATCATTCTCCATATTTATGTGCGAAATTCTATTTACAAACTTTCATTACAATTTTAAGCAATAATTACTATAAATTTTTATATGCTTTCAAGTAGATTTTCTTTGTCAAATTCTTAATTTATTTCATTTAATTTTTTTTCTTTTACAATAAAATGAATTTCTTTAAATAAACAATAGTAAATAAAACTTTTTTTTTTTTAATTTACAGCATATTTAGACTCAGAAATATATTTTTTTCATAACTATTACATAATATATATATATAATTCTTGGAATTATGAGTATATATACATTTTTTATTTTACTAATGCATACATTACATAGGTGTAACAATTAGAAAAAAAGAAGCTTTAATTATATATGCCGATTTATAATTAATTAAATAATATTTTGAATTTATTATATGTATAACAGATGTTAAATTTTTAATGATAAAAGCATCTACGTACCTTACTGTATTTCGGTAGCACCACAAGAATATTTTAATTTTTTCATTAATATATGTAAAAGGCATGATACATATTTTATATTTCAAAATACTAAGATAAAAATAAAAAGAAATACAATGAAGCACTATTGTTATATGATAAGGCACTATTTTTATATAAAAATTTAAATATTTTTTGAGACACTCTAAAAAAAACGATTGAATATAGTTGATAACTTAACGTTAGGTGACAGCACAAACTAGGACAATTTTTATTTCGATGAGAAGATAATTGAGTAACGGTTAGAAAGAGATTTTCTTTTAAAACTAAAACTAAAATTAATCGATTTTAATTACAATAAGAACTATAATTATAATTGAAAAACCACAAAAGAGAGTGGATGCTATTTACTCTAGAAATACAAAGTTCGAGATAAGGTAAAATAAATGAAAACAATTTCCTAACGTGAAAGGTTAAAACTAACCTTAAATTCAGTTGTTGCACACATTATAAATACCCCGGTAGTCACGGGCGGTTGAATTTCAAATTTCATCTTAAAATGGATAAAAACGATAATGATGAAGATGAAAATGATAACAATAAAATGAATATTGAGATTACGTATTCAAAAACAAATAAAAAAGGACTTTAGAAAAAGAAGAGATTGATTGTAATATTACAAATGAAAATTCTAAAGCGGCTAAAATTCAGTGCGACAAAAAAATTAATAGTACAAATAATGACAATTTAAGTATTAATAGTATTAATATTAAATCTTCTACACCTGAATACTTTAAAGCAAATAACTATAGACCGCGTGGTGTAAAAAAAAGAGGAAAATATAAATCTGAAGTCTTATTTAAAAATAAAGCAGAAGCTAATAAAATAATAGTAGATAAAAACTTACATAAGTATAACTTGGAAGCTTATATTCCAGGATTTAGGAAATTTAGAAAGGGAATAATCAAAGGCATTCCTATAGAACTGACTGAGGAAAATATTCTACAAACGTGTCTATCTAAATTGAAATTGTCGATATCAAAAGACTAAATAAAAGAAATAGAGCACCAAATAACGATAACTGTGATAAATGAATTCCAAGCCAATCGATATTAATTACATTTATTGGTCAAAATCTACCTAAAGAAGTGTCACTCTTCCATGTCAAAACTGAAGTTGAACCTTATATACCAAAACCTATGCAATGTTTCAATTGCTTCCATTTTAGGCACACAAGCAAGACATGTAAAAATAAGAAAATATGTTCAATGTATGGAAAATATCAACACGAACAGCAGTGCACAATATCAATTCCAACGTGTTCTAATTGTAAAGAAGCACACAAAAGTATAGACTAGATTCGATTTTACATGATCACATTAAAATTCTACAGTTTGCTGACGACATTGTTATTTATACTACAGATAATAATATAATTCAATCAAATCTTAAATTAGAAGTAGAAATTAATAAAATATATAATTTTTTAAACTCAAAAGGACTAGAACTTGCCCCAAAAAAATGTCAAATAATTATTTTTAATAGAAATAATGTAAAAACAGACCATATAAGATTAAATATCGATAACACCCCCATTAAATCAAGTAAATATGTTAAATTCTTGGGCTTGATTTTAGATAAAAAACTTAACGGGCGAACTCACGTAGAATACTTAAAACTTAAATGTAGTTTCCCAATAACAATCTTCAGCTGCCTTCGAAGAACTTGGCGGAAAACTGATCCAAAATTACTTATTTTATTATATAAATCTATGATTAGATCTAGCCTAGAATATTGCGGTTTTTTAATCTCTCCATGCTCCACAACTGCTTTTAATAAAATACAGCAAATTCAAAATATATCGCTTACAATTATTATGGGTTACAGGAACAGTACTAGGTTGTTCAAAAAGTTTTGAAAGCGACATCTATAGAGCAGTAGAAGAACCAAAATTTTTACGCCATTTTAATATTTTATCTTTCATATAAACATACCCAAAGTTTCATTCCACTCTGTCAATTCATTGTTTGTTTACAAGCCATTTGAAGTTGACGAGTCAGTGTATTTTTTTTACAATGGAAAAAACCAAATATCGTGCAGTGATAAAATTCTTTGTTTTGGAAGGTTTATCAGCAACGGAAATTCATACAAAAATGGTGAAAGTGTTAAAGGAATCTGCTCCTTCATTTCCAACTGTGCATCGATAGGTTTTAGAGTTTAGACGTGGTCGAAAAAGCGTTGAAGACGATCCACGCTCAGGACGTCCAAAAAGTGCATCAACACCAGCATTCATAGCAAAAGTACAGGATATGGTTTTGGAAAATCGTCGATTGACCAAGAGAGATTTAGCAGAGGCCCTAGACATCTCATTAGGCAGTGCGAGTCATATTTTAAATGAAGTTTTGGGTTTCAGAAAGCTCTGTGCACAATGGGTGCCGCATTCGCTCACAATGGAACAAAAACACGTTCGAATGCGACTTTCTGAGCAACATTTGGAGCGTTTTCGAAAGGATAAAAAGGATTTTTTGCGTCGATTCATCACTATGGATGAGACTTGGGTCTACCATCATGACCCTGAATCAAAACAAGAGGCTAAAGAGTGGTGTCAACCAGGCACTTCGGCACCGAAGCGAGTTCGTGTCCAGAAATCGGCGAAGAACGTGTTAGCGTCAGTTTTTTGGAATGCAAAAGGGATTTTGTTGGTGGACTATCTCCAAACTGGCAAAATAATAAATTCTGAATATTATTGTAACCTTTTGGACCAATTGGATGAAAAAATTAGTAAAAAAAGACCTGGTTTGCACAAGAAAAAAATCATTTTTCATCAAGACAATGCACCCGCTCACACAGCTCAAAAAACCATCACTAAAATAACCGAATTAAAGTACGAATTGTTGCAGCATCCACCTTATTTGCCTGATTTAGCTCCCTCTGACTTCTGGCTGTTTCCACACCTCAAGAAATTCCTTCGTGGGAAGCATTTTTCATCAAACGAAGAGGTTATAGCCGTCGTAGAGGAGTATTTTGCAGGCCTTGCAGAAAGTCACTTCCATGATGGGATAAACAAGTTGGAAGACCGTTGGACCAAGTGTATTGAACTTATGGGAGATTATACTGAGCAATAAAAGTGATTTCACCAACAAAAAAAAGTATCTTCATTTCCGCTTTCAAAACTTTTTGAACAACCTAGTACACCTATTAACGTCATGTCAGCCGAATCAAAAATCCCTTTTCTAAAGTTTAGATTCAAATTCTTATGCTGTAAATATATTTTAAAGCATTTTTCATACAAAAATAGTTTCATTATTATAAATCTCGAAATCCTTTGCAACTTATCAAATAATTTCATGTATGAAAACAATTACAAAAGAACTCTTTTAATAGAATGTTACGACAACACATGGTTTCATAATAATTCAATAATACAATCAGACACCGTCTATAAATTCAATTTTCCTTATACTAATAATTTTACAAAGCCAAACATCGATTTAACTACAGGCAAAGACATTTTAAAATCAACCAATCCGAAACAAGAATTTGAAAACAACTTTAAAAAAAGTAATAATAATAAAATTGACATTTTCACGGATGGATCAAACCCAAATAATAAATGAGGAATCAGATGTTGGCTTCCCCATCTGGAGTAGTAATCATTCATATAATAAATCGTATAAAATACCAAACTTTGCGTCCATATTTATGGCGGAATGCTTAGCGCTCACCCAAACTTTAGAAATAATTAATAAAAACGAAGATCGTAATTTCCAAGTATTTACAGACTCTGAAAGTGCCTTAAGTGCATTAAATAATAATTTTAATAAGGGACACGAGTCTCCATTAATTACTAAGCTGCGAAATCAATTAACCGCGGCCTTGAATCTGGGAAAAACCATAGAATTTATTTGGAATACCCCTTTTCACAGGGGTATTGAAGGCAATCAATTCGCGGATTCATTGGCCAAGACAGCTGCAAAAATGGGTCCACTGTTAAATATTGAAATACCATTCGCCGATTTTATTAATAAATATAAAAGCTTATGTAATGATGAAAACGAAAATTTTCTGCTCACTTTAGGTGAAAGCAAAGGTAAAGAATTTATTAAAAAATTTTATATAAAAAAATCCAAACCTTGATTTTATGATTTTCCGCACCTTACAAGAAAGTCTATAGTATCCATCAATCGCATTCGAAGTAACCATACATCTTTAGATAATAGTTTATATAAATGCCGCATAGTACAAAGTGATGTATGTAAATGCAGTAAAGCACCCGATACGATTGAATATATATTTTGGCAATGCGATATTTATGAAAGAGAAAGAGAAATTATGTTTAAGAAAATACGAAAAATTCAATTGTATGGGCCCTTTTCTGTCATCCATTTCTTATCTAAAATGAATAAAAATGTTATTCTTATGATAGCAAGCTTTATTGATAATATTAATCTTAGCATCTGAATCTGCGATTTAAAATCTATGATTTAATATTATTACTATACTCAATTTATTATTTTTAACTAATTTTATATTAAAATATTTAAATATAGATGTAAGTTAATTCTCGAATTTAAACTGTATTTCGCGCTTGCGTACAGCGCCCCTTGTCTCTGCGTCATGGCTATGTAATCTTTATTGAAATGCCAATATAAAAAAAAAAAAAAAAAAAGCTACTATATTTCGATGAAAGCAATAAATTAATTTCTCCGCGCCCTCCGTGGAATTTATTAAAAACCTCGCAATAGCTAAAGAAAAGGCGAGGAGCAAGTAACTAACCAAAATGGTACTAGAGTAGCAAAATGTTAGGTTAGAAAATATACAAATACAATTCTTCGATTAAAAAAGAAGATTTAAAAAAGAAAGAGACAGAGAGTACAGCACCGTTATCGGATATCTCGCTGCGCTCCGTCTGTAATATAAATCATGGCAACAATCAAAAGTTTCGGCAGGGACATTCCCTATCTACGCCAACAATTCGCAGCTCTCCTCGGTAATACTAGTACCAGCGTCAAGTTCATTTGCATTGTCGTTCTGTTTTCCTACTGTTTATCTTTCTCTGAGAATGCTGTGCTAGTGCTTAGTGTCACACCAGGTTACCTATTACCACCTTCTTTTTGGATTTGGACAGCTTTCACATTTTGTTTTCTTGAGATACACTTTTGGGAAGTGTGCGTGGATGTGATAACAGTAGGACTTTGTGGTAAACTCATCGAGCCTCTTTGGGGTGCCATGGAAATGATGACTTTCTTTGCTATTGTTAATTTTGGAGTGGCTGTGTTATCGGCTATGTTCTATTTAATATTATACATGTGTACTGGTGATACAGACTTACTCTTTGACATACATATTCATGGATTAACTGGATACATTGCAGGTTTATACAATTATTTTTCTATTAAAAATATTAATATATAATAGTACCAACAATTAATTCAAATGTCTTTTTATTAAAGTAGTAACTATCTTTTTATTAATAAAATAAACTAAGAAAATATTCAAATAATTTTGTTTTATTTTAGGTGTCATGGTTGCAGTAAAGCAAATAATGCCGGATCATATTTTAATTAAAACACCAATTGGTAAAATAACAAATAGAAACATTCCTCTCATGGTATGGATTGCATACTTACTTCTTTGGCCTTTCGGATTATTGGAAGGCACAAATCCAACAATGTTTCTCAGTGGATTATTAATATCATGGACATATCTTAGATTTTATCAAAGGCATAACAATGGTTCTAGAGGTGATATGGCTGATAATTTTACTTTTGCAAGGTGAAATATTTTTTAATAAATAATTATCTATGAGAATACTTGCGATATAACTAAAAATTTTTATTTTAAATTTTGTTTATATTATCTGTACTGGAGAATTCTGTTTGATGATGTCATCTTCAAGATTTCAATAAAATGACTAGAAATTCCAGTAAACCTAATAATTAATTAAAATTAACAAAATATGTGTAAAATTTTAATTTAAAATTTAAATTTATCTACGTAATTTATTTTAATTATTGCAGTTTCTTTCCAAATGTATTGCAACCACCGATTGCAGTAATTAGTAATACAATTCATGGATTTTTTGTGAGAATAGGTCTTTGTAAAAAAGTAGTCCGTAGGTTTGATATGTCTAATGCACCACCTGGATTGGTCATTAATTTACCTGGAATTGATCCACATGATAGTGAAAGACGCAGGTTTGCATACAAAATATATTATAAACTTGAGTTATTTGAGATTAACAAATAAAATATTAATTGAATGCAATGTCATTTTTAAATTCTTATAAAAATATTAAAATATGTTAATGAAATTTTTTTACATCCTAATATTTATAATATTAATCCAAATTATATTAATTTTTTTATAATATAAAATTAATTAAATTACGTAAATATTTAAATGTTCATAAAAATTAATTTTTTCTGTACACAGGCAAATAGCTTTAAAAGCATTAAGTGAAAGATTGAGTAAAGATCATGCAAAACCTTGGCAGCAACAGGATAGAAGCAAAAAGCACTCACCAGTGCCTTCTGCTGTATCGGTCCAAATACCTGACTCAGCAATACCTAAACCTCTACCATCGCCACTTATTCCACAAATCAGCGTCAATATTCACAATCATCCTTCAACAAGTAGTACGTGATCCTCCGCTAAAGACTCATCAACAAATCCTGATGAGTCTTCTGTCAAAGAGTGAAAGTGAAAGTGAAAGTAAGAGTGAAAGAATTAAATTAAGATTTTTATGAAAAGTAAAAAAAAAAAATGTTCCTATGTGAGCAAATATATAATCATGGTAATATTCAATAAGACTGAGCTTTGAAATTTTATAATTTCTCAAATAAATTAACACATTGAAAATGATTGATAAATGTATACACATATATTTTATCATTCTTTTATATATTTAATATGACAATTTATCAAAAACTTTAATTTGTTAAAAAAAATTATATTTTTTCTAATTTTTGTTTATTATTTTCATGTTCACTAAATTTCAAGCAATCACTTATTGAATATAATGCCATATTATAACAAAACTTGTTTGTAAAAAATATGTATAAGAGTAAACAAAGAACATTTTGTTATATTTATAAATAATGAATATCAGTTTATTGTTAAGATCTATCAAGTTTAACATGAAATGAATTATCGGTCATTATTTTAACGTTTCTTGTTTGTTTTTATAATAATAAAAAGCATTTTATCTGCTTTGCTTTTAACACTTTAAAATTTCTTTAATACAGAGGCTGTGCATTAGTCTCATATTTGTATAAAAAGTAATAAAACAAAGGTGTACAAACTCACATTATATATAGGTGTTAAAGAATGTATGAAATGTGTAAGAAAATTGGAATTATTGATGTTATGATATTAAAATATATTTATTTGAAAATAATTCAACCTAAAGTTATGCAAAAAATACTTTTAAAACTAACATTTTTTATTTTTATAATTTATATGCACAAAAGTTCAAAACATCAATAAAACTTATTTTCTTAAAATTTATATATATATATATATATATATATATATATATATATATATATATATATATATATATATATATATTAAAATAAATTGTCTCAATATAAGGTAAAGGCAATTAGTTATGGTTTGTAACTCATTCTCACATTTTTAACAGATTGTATAAAGTAGTTTAAATTAAATATATATATCCTATAATATATATAAATAGAATTATTATTAAGGTTATATGTGTACTTTAAAAAAAAAATAAAGTAATTTTTTACAGTTAATAAAATTATATAATTTATAAATTATTATAAATCAAATAAAAATTATTAAATAAATAAAATTATATCAAAAATAAATTTTATAATGTAAACTATAATGTATAAATTGTACAAGTTCCCTTCATAAAAATTGTACATATTTTATAGATTGGCTTAAACTTCCTCGGGTTGTACATAAATTTTAAAATATCAGAATATTTATTTTCACCGTAAAATTTTATGTTATTTTAAATGAATCTCAAGTATTATCATAACAATTTTAAAAAACTAATAAAAATTTATTGGGATTCAAATTATCTGAATAAGCATTGAAAATTCAATATTTAATAGCTCTTTATAGAATATAATAAATGTTTGCAATATGTGTATTTTTAAATTATCATTTATGAATTATAAAATAATATATATTGATTTTAATTATTTATAAAATTTAAAAATATAAATTATTACAATTACTCAAAAATAAAATAAAACTTAAATTATGCGATTATAATTTTTATAATAAATATTATAATTAAAAATATTAGTTTATTATTAAGGAATTCAATTTTTGTTACCTAATAATATGTATTTTTTAGAAATTATTAAATTAAATTTTTAACTTACAAATATTTGATTTTACAAATGAAAAAATAAATTACAAATAGCATAGCATATGAAAATGTGCAAGAATGAGTTGCAATCACATCTACATGCAAAGTCATGGGATCAAAATATAAAAATATCAGAGAAAAGTGAGCAAATGCATATAGAACAAAATAATTGTAAAATATTTAATGGGTGAAAAATTGAATAGAAAAATACCTATTTTATGTTAATATTTAATTTAAATTCTCTAAATGTTAATTATGATGACTCCGTATTTGAATAATGCTATATTGTCAGTTAACTTAATAACAATAAAATTTAAAAAAAAATGTATAAAAGTTAAAATTGTCAGCTGCAACAATTTTGTCATTTGTCATTTTCTTTTATTATAGATACAATATATTGCAATAATAAAGAATTATTAATAAAATGATTTTATAAACTTTAATTATAAATAAAAATTCCTACAACTATATACTACAATAATTGTTATTCTCTTTAAAAATTTAATAAATCAAAAGTATATTTTGTATTAAAAAATAAAACTAATATTTATGCATAATTGAAACTGTATCCAATTTAAATTTTTAAATATAGTATATTTATCAATTAATTATAGAAAATTCACTTAACAATATTTATTTATAAAGTTATTTTTATTTCAACATTAATTTTCTGTCAAAATTCTTATAGAAACACTTAAAATGCATCCATTTGTACATTTTAAAATATATAACTGAAAATTAATTTAAAAATTTATACATTTCCTACATAGATAATTACACTTAACTCATCCATAGTTTTCAATGGATTTCTATTTCATCAAGAAAACTTGAAATTGTAAACATTCGATCACACTCAGTAAGTTTCATCAAAATAAAATTCACATGGCATAACGTCAATTGTCAGCATTTCCACATTCATTTATTAAAGAAAATTTCTGAGTTTATTAATTTCTGCATATTTTTATCTGTAAAATTGTTGTTGGCTCCACTGTTGTTGAGGTGGTTGTGGCGGCGGCTGTTGCTGAGGCCCATAATTCGAATCTTGTACATAAGCAGATCTCGGCGCAGAGGATACACCATATTGTTGCTGTTGAGGTACGTAACCTAGTTGCGCAGGATGTGTGTGCTGTGGGCTATAGTACTGTTGCGTTTGTGCTGGTGGTGGTGGACCTACATTAACGTTATACCCGCCGTAATTAACTTGAGGTGGTGGTGGAGGCGGTGGTTGACCAGACAAAACCACGTGTCTAAAAAAAAATTCATAAAATTAATTTTTTTATTGCATTTTAAAACAATTTTTTAGAAATATTTGTACTTAATACTCTAAGTATAAAATTTATACTTATAAAGTCGTCTTTTTTAGTTTTAAATACTAAGATGAAAGCAAGAATTTAGTAATAATTAAGAGTATACCTAGCTGTCAAATTAGCATTCACGTGACTATCTGGATGATAATAATGATGGCTCTGCTGAGGTTGCTGAAGCTCATGAGAACTCATGGGTGTAGTATCTTGAATTGGTACTGTAATAAGGTTGGAACGCATTTGTGCACTAGCAGACTGCTGCTGCTGAGGAGCAGAATTCTGTGAATAATGTCGATGTTGTTGAGATTGTCGATGATCTAAGTTTGAAGATTGCTGACCAACAACAGAATTAACACGAGGGTCATTACCCATTCCAACTGATGGAATCATGTGGCTAGAAGTTATAGACTTAATACGGTTATTCGGACCGCTACCTCCACTACCCTTAATAAGTTGTGGATCGATTAGTATGTCGGTGTTTTTTGAATGCTGCACATAAGGTGGCGGACCATCTAATTGCATACTTTGTACTGGCGGAGGTGGCGGTGCTGATACATGTCGATGATTTATATGCGCCTGTAAAATAGTATATGAAAATTTAAAGAAAATTTTATTTTCATTCAAGTAAAGCATTTAACATATTGAACAAATCAATTCTTTTAGCTTTTAATTTTTACATAAATTGAAAAATAAATGTTCACAAATTTCTATTTAAGTTATCATAAATACATAGATATCATACTTGCAAATCTCTTTGACTAAGATATGTTCTTCGACATCCAGCATTACCATATCTAGTACCTCCATGTGTACACATAAAAACGGTACCAAGACCTGTTTGTTCAACTCTAGATACTTTTTCCATACATCTTGGACATACTTTATCTTCTCTTTTAGCACAAGCCAAACAAAACACATGTTTGCAAGGAATCTAAAAAATTAGGAAAATCATAAGAAACCTTTATTTAATAATACACTATTTAAATATATTGAAAAATAACTGCATATTAATTTCATACAATAACATAGGAAACATTTAAAATTTTTAACTAAAATATTGATTCCATAAATTAATTATTATCTCGTTACTTATTTTAATTTTCATAATTATAATCTAGTTAAAAAATAAAAAAGTTTTACCATTCGACCATATATTAAAATTGGTTTTAAACATTTATCACAACAATGTATCATTGGATTTAAAACTTTTTCTCCAATTAAATTAACACGATGATCCCATCTTAACCTAAGCATTGGTTCTGGAGGTCCTCTGTTAATTGTTGTAAATGTTGGTGCTTCTAGTTGGGAAATATCTGCTTCTAAATCAAATTGTTGTTCTACTGTCGGTTGATGAACTTGTATTTGTTGTGGATGTTGTGCTGGTTGCCCTTGCGGCACATGCTGTGTGGATTGGGACTGCAATATCTCTTCTTGTGATTCCTGTTCAGGAGCAGCTGTATCCATTGCATTTTCATCTGTTATTTGAGAAATTTCTTCTTCATCACTTTCAATCACCTTAAATAAATGGTATAATTAGTTGACACATTATTTAAATAAATTCTTATTAAATGATATAATAAATTTTTAATTGATTATAAATAAACTAATCAATTAAAATAAATCATTTTATCAACAAATATTTACTATTGTAAATCTTAAGATTATTTTAAACAATATTCAATTTTTATTATACATTAAATTAAAAAAATAAAATAAATTATTTTATTGTATGCAATTACCTTAACTGCTTTTTTTGTACGACCTCTAGTTCTTCCTCGACCTCTACCTCTTGTACGTCCTCGAGATCTACCTCTATTTCTTTTTCCATTATCCTCATCCATTTCCATTTACTAATAAAGATAAAAATATATTTTGTTAAATTAAAATTTTTCTATGAATTTCAAATGATTTACTTATTTATGTGACAAATTTTTTTAAAACTTCACAATTAACAATATCAATTATAATTGAAAAGAAAAACATTATTTTGCTTAAAAATAAAATATTTATTAAAATTAAAATCCTCTAGATATTTTATCATGAAGTATAAATTATAATATGTATTAAATTTAAAAATATTTATATAATTATAGTTCATTACAACAATCTTATCGATAAGAAACCTAGGTTATGTCAAAGCGACATCATTGTTTGTATTTTGAAACAAATAAATAAGTTTTAAAAATGTTTTTCATCAGTAACAATTAAAAAAAAAAAAAAAAACTATTAACTTGAAATATTGATGATTTTATTTAATCAATATATATCATTCATATTATTAAAATACACACTTTCAAGTAAAACGGATAAAGGTATAACTCATATATTATTGAAGCAGAACGGCTGTTTTGCTTTCGTCCTATATATTGCTAGCAGTGCATTCGCTATGTATCGTATAAAATTTGACAGGAAGGACCAATCAGGATTGTCACAATTTTAATAATTTTAATTTTTAAATAAACAAATTAAGTATAGCGAATTATTAAAGTTTTATTATTAAGTTTTATTGTTTTATTATTTTCTGATCATGCATTAAAATAATTTAAAAAAATAATCATTATTTTCTATACAAAGATGAAGTTTAATAAATATTATACATATTTTGTAACTTTAAATATTGATAAAATATTATAGTGTGTTATTTTCAAAATTTTAACCTCAATGTTTAGTTTAGTTAACAAAAATTAATAAAAAAATAAATCTCAAAGATGCAAATATCATTTATAAGTAAAGTACAGGCTTATACTTAAAAAAAAAACTACTTTAAAAATTGCATCGTTGAACATTTTAGTGATAACATGATAGACCGGGCAAACGATATGTTTATAGATAGTACAACATAACTGAAAGAAGGTTTGAAAATAGGAAATTGATTTATCTAGAATTTTTTTTCTTAAAAACTAGAGCTTCTAAAGTAGTTTACAATGAATTTAAATAGGATAATATATATTTCCAGACTGGAAATTCCAGCAGAGTAGCAATATAGAGATCTGATAGACTAACCGCGCTAATAGCACAAGTAAATCCTGTAGTCATGGAAACACATCAATTGTTGGCGTTACCCAACCTCGTACACGAAAATTGTTATCCCTTAGTCATAAAATTATGTTACTTTTATAAATCATAATTTTACTCCAAACTTTTTTACAACAAACCAAATAGTTTATTATATTATTATATATTATTTATTATATTATTCCATTCTAAAAAATATACTTTATTCACCTTAAAAAATGTTTTTTCTGTTAAAGATCCGGGTTCCTATTCTTTCGTACGTCACTTGTGATTATTTTCATCGGTCAACAACGAAACAAAAACAGACAGTCCAATCATTGTCGTTGGTAGTGAATGTGTTGTTTCCCTTAGTGTTTCCGCGCCTTTTTTCACTCCCGTAAGCAAGATATTGCAGGCAACCAAAATTTTTGTATTAATTTTATTTGTATATTAATCATTTTTTTAGATAAACATTCGCTATGTCTTGTTGCTGTGCCGAAGATGACGAAGAACAACAAACGGAGACTCCACAAGTTCGAGGATGCACCGACATCTTCTGGCTTTGTCTCTTTATCACCTTCTGGTTTCTGATGGTATGATTTTTTACCATAATCTAGGCCTTTTGTTTATTTATATACATGTATAGATACTTATGTAAATTATAACATTAAAAAATGTTTGCTAATCTTAGTATTTATTTAAATAGTTTCATTTTATAATTAACTGATAAAATTTTTGTTTTTAAATAAAAATGGTTAATTACAATTATATAAATTGCAAAGTTATAAAATTTGAAGGTGGCATTTAATAAGTATCAGAGTATATCTAAATATAATACTTTAGTTTTTATTTAACATAAACTAAAAATATAACATTCTTAAAATATAAATAATTTTTTATTTACAATTATAAATTTAAATTATTTAAGAATAAAATTAATTTTACAATTATAGATTTTAGTAGCAGCTTTTGCATTTGTTTATGGTCATCCAATAAGACTTATAAATGGATATGATAGTTTTGGAAATACTTGTGGTGTTAAGAATAATCCAAAATTTGGAAGTATGGAACTTTCTGGACAAAATACCAGTGATAAACCGTGAGACATTTCTTTATTTACTAACTTTAAAACAGTTATTAACTTTTTAAAACTTAAGAATATTTCAATTGACTGCAATTAATTTTTATTTTATAAATGCTTTTTTGATAGAGATGCTTTTTTTATTTATTTATCTCGTTAGCCAATGTTTATTTAGAGTTTTTATATAATTATTATTATAAATAAAAATTAAAGCATAGATTTTCTCATTACTGTTAATATTTTTTTTATACAATTTTTTAAAAATTTTCTTCGTTTGTTGTAGGTATTTGTTTTTCTTAGATGTTGAAAAAATAAAACAATCTTTAAAAATATGTGTGAAGAAATGCCCTGATCGTACTTTGAATTCTGTGTCTGATGTGTGCAAGTTTTATGAAGATACTGGCTCGCAATTATGTCATGACAAACCAGGAAGTGGTTTTAGTGCCTGTAAAGATATTACTAACACAAGAAATTCAACTGGTTCATGTCCAAAGTTCCCAGTTTATGACAGTAAACCTATTTTGAATCGATGTATTCCTAAAGCAGTAACTGAAGTTACAAAATCAATAGCTTCTAATTTATATGGTTTAATTAACTCATGGGATGTTATTGAACAAATTTTAGGAGATCTATATAAAACATGGAGAGAAATATTGGCTTTATCATTTTTATCATTTGGTACTTGTATTAAATATATTTGTTTAATCTTTTTAATTTTCTTAATTTTTAACTTCCATCTTCTTTTAGTTTTATCATTGTTTATGATTGCTATTTTTCACTTACTAGCAAGTGTTGTAACTTGGATTATTATGATATTAGTCATTATAGCTAGTGGTGGTAAGTTAGACAACTAAATAAATTGAATAATCATGATATTTATAAATTTTATTACTTTTTTTTTCTTAAAAATTGTTTATTAAAATTTTAGAAAATATTCTAGAAAAATTTAATTTATTATTTGGATGTAATTTTTTAAATTTTCATATAAATTAGTTTTTGATGGATCATTAATCCAATTAAAATTAATTAGTTTAATTTTATTTTGTTAATAAAATAGTGGGAACTGGTTTATTATGGTGGACATACATTGATATCAAATATAAATTAGATAGAACACAACCAAGTGAACTTCTAGAAGAATCAGTGCGTAATGAAAAAGCATTTTTGACTTTAGCTATAATTGCAACTATAATCACTGTAAGTTTTTCAAGTTAATTATTAGGTATACATTTTATGTGTATTATCAACAAAATATTTTTTACGTTTCAGATTATTTTATTCTTTCTAATTTGCTTTGTAAAAAAACGTATTAGTTTAATGGCAGCTTTATTTAGAGAAAGTGCTAAATGTTTGGCAGAGTTACCAGGACTTTTCTTCCAACCATTACTAACTTTCTTTGCTCTTCTTTTATTTTTTGCATTTTGGGTAACAGTTATTCTATGCCTTGCTACTGCCAGTATGTAATATTTATTAGTAAATCAATATATATTTTAATTTATAAACTACTAATAACCCAAATATATTTATATACTTTATATTTATAGATTATCCAGGTACAAAATCAATAAACTTCATTGAGACTAATTTAAATGCATCAATCAGTAGTAAACCTTTAGATGATAAACAAAAACCTCTGGATATTCCTCTAAATGATTATAAAAGTAAGTTTAGATATTAATTATTTTTAGAAAATTTTATATTAAATAAAAAATTAATTAAATATATTTATATTTTGATGCTTCAAAAAAATAATCTTAAATATTTTTTAGCGTTTACTCTAGTAGAATATACTGATTCAACATGGGTGAAATATATGTGGTGGGTTTACATCATTGGTTTGATCTGGATTCCTGAATTTATTACTGCTTGTCAAACAATGGTTATTTCTGGTGCTGTTGCTCATTGGTATTTTCGGTATGTTTTAAAAAATGTTGTTAATTCTTCATAATTTTATAATAATTAAATTAATTGTAGAAAACTAATATTTTTCAGTGGTAAAAATGCCAGTGCATCCCCAGTTTGTTCATCTATGAGTACACTTATTACTTATCATCTTGGTTCAGTAGCATGTGGTTCATTTCTTATAACAGTATTTAAATTACCACGATTAATTTTAACTTATTTACATACAAAGTAAATTGCTACTTTATTTATGCACTTTTTATAATTTTACACTTCTACATTTAGTATTTTAAAAAATGATTTCTTAAAAAAAAAAAAAAAAAAAAAAAAAAAAAAAAAAAAAAAAAAAAAATCTATACAGTTTTAAAATTATTATTACTTTTTACAAATTATAAAGATTAATTAATAAATTTTTTATTAGGTTTGAAAAAACTAAAGAAACGTCTCCATGTTCTCAGTGTGGTTTAAAATGCTGTATTTGTTGTTTTTACTGCCTGGAAAAATTTATTCGATTTATGAATCATAATGCTTATACTGTCATAGCTATTGAAGGCACTCATTTTTGTAATGCAGCACGAATTGTAAGTTTAAATTTTTATTGTTATTTATAATTATTATGAATGTATTAATATTCCTTAGTATATAGTAAGATAACGCTTGATCAGATCTAATTAGACCTAATCATATCAAATTTTTTAAATTTTATTTAACCATATCTGGTTAGATATATAAACGTTCAAAATTTCGATATAATAGATGTAAATAAATTTGATTAATACGATCTTTTTATCCATATTATAACGTATACTTACAAAATATTGGACTATCATTTTTTACAATTAAAAAAATACAATTCATGATCGAATTCTTATTATAGTATAAAACAAATTTTTAATTCGGTTTCTTATTTAATTATCTTATTTAATAAATAAACATTATTATTTTTTATTATTATAGGCATTTGATACGATTATGAACAACGCTCTTCAAGTGGCAATAATTAATGGCGTTGGTGATTTCGTTTTATTTTTGGGAAAATGTTTTGTCACAGCAGCAACTGCAAGCATTGGTTTATTGTTTATGCGACAAGATCCTAGGTTGCATTTTTATGCAGTTCCAATATTCGTTACTAGCATTTTTGCATTTTTTATCGCTCATTGTGTAATTTCACTTTATGAGGTAAGATAATACATATAATAATAACTTTTCTTGATGATATTGTTTAAAAATAATATCAAACGAAAATAATATAATATTTAAATAATTAAAAACATTTATTCAACGTTCATTTTCGAATATAAAAATTCAACTTTTTAATAGACTGTTATCGACACACTTTTTTTATGTGTGTGCGAGGACAAAAATTTAAATGGAGACAACGGAAAATGGCGACAGTCCGCGTTGGCCCAACTCGCTACTAATGCCAACACAAATGGACAGCAATCTCACGAACTTGACCCTATAAATAGCTAAGTTGAAGTTCATTTTACAAATAATTAATTTTTAACAACAAAAATGTTTTTACTTTAAAAAAAAATACTTTTTATTTGCATATATCTTTTTTACTATTGATAAAGTGAACATATAAGTTGTTCATCAAAATATTAGCTTTTTAGAATATTTACAAATTAATAGTATAAAATTTTATCAAAGTGTTAAAATTAACCATAAGTGCTTGAGAAACAAAACAGCTACAATTTCGTCCAAATCATTTTTTGTGCTTTTTATTCATTTATGAAACTCAATTTTGTAGTATTTATTATTTTACAAAAATCAATTTAAAATAATTCCTTATTATCTTCCATATAAATATATAAAAAAGTATTTTTTTATAAATCAAGTTATTTTAAGCTTATACAATATATGAAAGTAAATATTTTTTAATTCATTTATAATACGCACAATTTAATATTTTTAGTCTGTATGGCTTTAGAATAATAACTACTATAATTTTATAAAATTAAAATTTTTTATTAATAATCAAATTTATTTGTGTAAATTATTTATTCAGAACTTGAAATTTTTATTAATTTATATTACTTTGATATTTAAATTATATTTTCTTTAAATATTGAGCATCAAGTAAGAAGTAATATTTTTGCGTACAATGTTTATTTAAGGTTTTCACATTTAAAGTACTTTTATACACATAAGATGAATTTGATTATTAGAATATTATTACATTCATAATATATTTTTATGGATTTATTTTTCTATGTATGCAATATTATAGCATCCGATAAATGTTTTAAACTTGCAATACTCAATTATATTTTTGTGAATAGATTTTTAAAATCATAAAATCATTTTATTATGATTAATTGACTCGCTCATGGACCAAATTGATTAACTTCAAATTTTAAATTTCCTAAATTTAGTAACAAAACTTTTAATTGGTTACTCACTGTTTACACTCAAAAAATTTTGTACATCCAAAAGGACATATTTTTTTTTTATAATGTTAATCAATTCGATAATAAAAAGCTTAATTACGATTTTAAGACTATTTAAATAAGAGGCTTATTTTTAAATAAAACATGCATATTTAAATATAAATGTTTATACATGAATGTAAATATTTGATTGTATTTACAATCATATAAAATAACAATGTATATGATTGACTCAAATTTTTTCGTATAAAAATTTTATTCAATTTACTGCTACATATAATTACACATGAATTCTTTTCTTTTGTATAAACAGAAAAGTTTAAAGTATTCTAAGGATAAAGATTCATTTTGTTCATTTATTCAAAATCTATATTGAAATTGAATTAAATTAAAAAGTGAGAAATTCTTTAATCTATACCACGTTTGATAATTTTTTGAACAAACAAGAGATTCAGAATTATTTTTAATTGCAAAATATATAATAGCACAAATAATGTTTGCAAAATTGATTTCTTCTTCTAAACTATACTAATTTGCATCATATTTTTATAACTTTAACTCTGAAAAGATTTACAAATTTTTTATATGTATATAAATCATATATTTAATGCGTAAAAATTAATTTTGGTAAAAAAAAATAAATTGTTAGTTATTGGAACCTGCCAGAATATTTCATAAAAATTATGTTTATGTTTGCACTAAACTATAATTTTGTATATCTTTATGCTATTTAATATATTTTAAAATATAAAGTGAAAAAGCTTAATAACATTAAAATTTAAATAAAATTAGCATAATTTAAGACATTTCTTTTACATCTTTATAAGCAAGTGCCTTACATAACGATAATTTTAAAATGTTTTGCTTCAAAGTAAAAATTTTATTTAGAAAATGTATTCTTCATGTCTTGAATAATGTTTGAAGCACAAATGTGATTGTATTGAACAAATTTAACAACTAATACAATATTATACTATTTATATTTTATTGAAAAAATGTATACCATAAAATACATGTAATAAATTTATTCAATATTATTATTTATTTGGTATTTTAATTTACCTAAACATTATTTTTTTTATGTAAAATAGTTTTTTTAATTACATGTTTTTTTTTTTTAGATATTGAAGGTTTAATTGTTCTTAAAATTGATGAATTTTTATTCTCTACTCCTTCAGTCCTTTTTCTTTTCTTTTTATTAATCGATTTCTTATCTTTTTTAGACTCTAATGTTTCTTTTTTAATTGAAGTTGGATTTGAAATATTTTGATTCTCTTTTTCTTCAATTTCTTTAGCTTTTTCTAATATTTCTCCTTTAAATATTTCATCCATTGGATTGAGAATATATGATTGCTCTGGCTTGTTAACCTGTGCTGCTAGTTTCTGTTCTATTCTGTTTACATATTTTCCACCAGCCTTTTTAGAAAGTGATTGTCGATACTAAAAGATAAGTTTTTATAAGTCCACTTTAAATATATTAGAATATAAAATCAAAATGTATCTATAATTTAATATATCTTTCAATTATATAAAATAGTTAATTTTTTTTAGATATAAACTTTTAAAAAATATAATATGATAATATAATATATAAAAATATAATATAATATATGATTAAAAAATATATAAATAGATGACTACACAATGTAACATATTTAAATAATTTGTAAAATTTCATAGTTTTAAAGTTTTTAAAGTATTAACAATATTTTATTTTTTTGATAAATCATTAATAAATTTATAAAGTTAAAAGAATTTTTAAAAAAGCAAAATTAATATAAGCATTAACATATTTACAAAGATTATTATTAATACCTCTATTCATAATTTCAATGAGGAATTCTATTAAACACTTTAATAAGAATCTAAATATTTTATGAAAATAATTATTAAATTTATCAAACTTTGACAGTATTAATTTTATAATGGGTACTAAAGCATATTGTTTCAACAAAAAATGTTATGCAATAATTATTTATATTATAGATTCAACATCAAAATTATGTACATATTATTATATACCATTAATAAGTTAAAATGCTGCTTGTCATATCATATCCCTTTAATTGAAAATAGCATAATAAACAATATAATTAACAATTACCTTAGCTGGTGAAATATAATTAGGGTTATCCCAAAGTGTTTCTCCACTAAAACTATTAGCAAAAATTTTCACTGGATTTAGTACAAATCTTGGTCCTATTTCTGTAAGTTCACCTTCTTCTGTTATAATTTGATAATTTCTGAACCATATTCTATTATCTAATATACTAAAAGTATATACATGATCAAAAAATGGTTGACTTTTTGGATGATGATTAGGTACACCAAATATTTGTGAAATCAATTCTTTTAGAAGTGCAAAATAAGGTGTAGAATTAAAATTTTCATCAAATGAAAGTAATGGTCGGGAGCCTTTTAAACAATTTCCAGTCATCTTTAACTCTCCCATGGTATAAACTAGAAGAAAATATTCTTTTAGTATAAATTCCTCAAAACTCTTTCTAATAAACGTTATTTTGATAATGAATATTACTTACTATTTTCTACTAAAAATTTAGCACAAGGACCTTGAGGAACATTTGACAACCACATGTAAAGATCCCTTTTTCTACGACCTTCAAAAAGAATAGCTTTATTACAATTTTTCATTTCACATATTTCATTAACAACTTGAAGATTTTTTGAACGTTCCATTTTAGATTCAGGTCTATGATGCGGCATCAGTGTTTTTATGTCATCCATAAGATGACGATCTCTGTGATTAATTCCTCTAGATGCAAAGACTAATACACGTTGCCTATTTATCCATTTAGCCTAATAAAGAAGTAAATTATAAATGTTTAATTTCTAACATCTAAAACGTTAAATAAATATTTTACTATGATTAAATTATAATAAAATTGTCGTTACCAATTAAAAAAAATATATATATTTATTTTTAGAATGCAAAGTTTATGATTAGCTAACCTTTTTTGGAATTGGTTCACCGGAAAATCTTTTAACTGGAGGCAATTGTTCTTGTGTTTTTTCATTATTAGTATCTTTTGATTGTTTTCTTTTTAATATTTTTTTAGTCATTTCTTTATAAATTGAAAATTTTTATTATTAAGCAAACTTTGTTTACAATTTATCGCACGTGTATTTTTGCTTTTACACGTAAAGTTGTTAGCACTGGAGCAAATGGCATCACTGTCGAAATTAATATTCGGAAACAACCTCTTCCCTCTTTCTTCCTCTTTTGCGACAGCTTGTGCGAGAGTCAGTGGACAACAGGTAATTTTATAGTATTTTTACTAATTTTAGATCATTATTTCAATTAATCATTTTAAATAAATTAATTTTCTTAAAACTGTCGGTTATTTTACTACATTTAATATAAATTGTGTTATTAAAATGCCGTTATTATTAAATAAACACGTGGCCGAATTCAATATCGAAAATAAGGTTAGGTGTTTCATTCATCATGTTATACATTTTTTACGATTAAATTTTTTTTATTCAATCTAAAAAGAAAAACGACTTTCATTGTTTTAAGTACCATCTCAACTATTATTTTAGAACAAAAGTAACATATGACTTAATATTATGATTTTGTTATAGATTCGGTACAATGTCGTCCCATTTAAACTGGATGATCATCCGCAATAACAATGCTTTCCTTATGAAAAAACGAAACATTAATAAACCTTTCTCAACAGTAAGTTTTGCTTTTTTTTTAAAGTATAATTTAACATTCTAAGTGAATGAATATTTTTAAATTATTAAAATGACTTCTAATTGTTTAAGTTTATTTATGAATCATATATTTTTTAATTATTATGTGAATTATGTAAAATAAAAAAATTTGTATAACAAAAATAAATAAATATAAATTATTATCTAGGAACCAAATAATTTAACGAATCTTAGCAGCTATCGTTATTCTGGTCTTGTTCACCGAAAAAATGTTGGTATAGTTGATACCCCTGATAAGAAAGGCTTCTCTGTAGTGTATAAGAAAGCCAAATGTGTGAATAAACCTGCTAAGGCAACTGTAAGGCGAACAATGAAAGCTGGAGCACGTAGATCATTATTCAAACTGAAGACACTTCTTAAGAAAAACAAATATCGTGTGGACCTTACTAAGGTATATATTATTTCTTACAATATTATTTTACAATCCTAGAAATATATAAACAAAATTAAATTTATTAGAATGTAATAGAATTAATCAGCCAACTTTAAATAAATAAATTTCTTAAATATTCTTAGTCTTGTAAAATGACTGAAAAAGTAAATTATTTATTAGAAATTAATGATAAATATTCTCAATTGAATTTGGGATTTGAATTTTTTAATTTACAATACTAAAAACTTTAATTTTAAAAATTATATAGTAAAATTTTTATTATTTTAGAAAGATTCATAAAAAAGTTTGTTTTTAAATTTTTAATTACTTGCAATGACAATACTTTTGAGAGATTATTATTTGCATTCAATAAGTCAGAAAATATTTCAAAATACTAATTTGAACTTATTATTGTAGGTAGCATTACGTAGAGCAAGTGCTGTTCTGCGTTCTCAAAAACCTTTGCCTGCAAAGAAAACTAGGACTACTAAGAAAGCAGATTAATGTACTAAACATAATAAATTCTTTTATTGACAAAAAATTATTTCTATTTTTATAGTTCCCAGAAATATTTAATTAATTTCAATTATTGTTACTTTTATAATTTTTTTTATAAAATCTTATTTATAAAAGATAAATTGCAAAAAAAGGAAAATATGCATATGTATATACATCTTAAATTTTTTACATTTGTTATCTTAACAGTATATTTTAACTTGTAAGATTGTTTTAGTTGTAAAAAAGAAAATGTCTGAACAAGATAATCATCACGTATGTTTATACATCGCATTTGAGTTAAAGCAGAGATGAATAGGGAGATTGCCAGAGACCCGGAAAAAGTGAGCAATTATTATTATTATAGTTTTTTTTTATTGGCATTTCAATAAAGATTACATAGCCATGACGTAGAGACAAGAGGTGCTGTACGCAAGCGCGAAATACAGTTTAAATTCGAGAATTAACTTACATCTATATTTAAATATTTTAATATAAAATTAGTTAAAAATAATAAATTGAGTATAGTAATAATTTTATATCATAGATTTTAAATCGCAGATTCAGATGCTAATATTAATATTATCAATAAAGCTTGCTATCATAAGAATAACATTTTTATTCATTTTAGATAAATGGAATTGAATTAAATTGAATTTTTCGTATTTTCTTAAAGATAATCTCTCTTTCTCTTTTATAATTATGATAGTTGTTTAAAAATTCTATAAAAATGTTATATCTTGTCAATCAATTTGAATTAATGAATGATAAGTCAGAAAGATTTGTTTTGAATTTTCAAATTCATTTTTTAGATTCGTTAAATTAAGTTTTTTTAAATTGAATATATAATCTGATTTCTTTGCTTGAGCAGAATCAACGTTAATGTTTATTTCTATTGGGAAGTGATCACTTCCCCAAGTATCATCTAAGACTGTCCAATCTGTTAGTAAAGCTAAATTAGTTGAAAAAAGGAGAGATGTATATTAGAGTATGAGCATGAAGAACTTGAGATTTTAACATGGGTAGGGTTATTGTTATTTAGAAGAAAGATATGTTCAGTGTCTATATTTTTAATTATAGTATTTCCATTAGGACAAGTTCTGTCACTTCCTCAAAGCGGGTGGTGAGCATTAAAATCTCCAATCATTATGAAGGAGGTAAAACCTCTCAAATATTCTACGAGATTAGTAAACTCATTTGTTGTGATATTGTTATTAATAGTAGGGCTTCTATAACAAACAGTAAGTAAAATTTCACCAAAAGCTGATTTTATAATAACAGAGTCTAATTCGATACTATTTATGTTTATATTTAAATCAATATTGTTAAAAATAATTTTTTTTTTAATAAAGATGGCAATACCTCCACCTTTATTAGTAGTTCTGTCACATTTAACCGTATTGAAGTCTTTCAGTAGAAAACGTTCTTCGGGTTTTAACCATGTTTCCATTATAGCAATTTTATCATATCTATTGGCATGAAGTTGTAACTCTAAATTGTTTTTAATACTTCTACAATTCCATTGTAAAATTCTTAACTGTAAATTATTCATTTTTAAAATTAAAAAAATTTTTTTTTTTTTTTTTTTTATAAGGTAGCTTAATTTTGTCAAATTTGATTCTAATGTGTATATGTATATATGAGTATATAAAATATAAGATTGTGTATATTGGATTTGTAGAATATTTTTAGATTATTATATTTTTGTATTTTTGCTTTAGATTATTGTATTACTATTGAATTACTACTATTATATACTTACTTTATGTGTGAAATAAAAGTTAACCATCGTAAACCTATCTTTTTTTTTGGATCGCCATGCATCATTAAATTGTTTTTATTTTTTACGTTATTTAGTCTATTTACAAGTTTGTTAGTTGTAACTTTTAAATAAGAGCTAGTCTTATCAATCTTAGTCGGAATTCCCTCGAAATAGGTGTCCATTGATTCCTGTTCTGAAAATGATCCATTTAGGTGTGCATCTGTATTTTTATTGTTCAATTCAAAATTTTTTATTGTTTTACTAATGTTATTAGTATTAGTTGTATCGTCTACTATTTTATTTTTGCAGATGTTATTTTTTAAGTCTTTGGTGTCTTGAATGTTTTTGTGTTTTTGTAACTGAGAAGATGGACCTGGTTTTGATGATTGAGATGAGTTTAGTGACTTAAAATTTAAGGTTTCTTCTTGATTTTCTGCCCTATGATTTACTGGAGTTTTTTGAGGAACATTAAAAAATTTTGTTATGCGAGGTTGTCATAGATCTGGGAAGTGTTCTTTAGAGCGAACACAGGGTTTAATAGCGCCTATTACGAGATTTTTTGCTTCATTAAGGGGAGGTTCTCATCTAGCGACCCAAAAATTACGTGATTTTTGCGATTTTTTTTCTCATGGAAGGAAATAAATAAAGTTGTCAGGTTTTTTGGTACTTATTAAGTATGTTATTAACTACTTTTACAAATTTTTTTGAACAAAAATACCGAATAGTTTATTAGTTATATGCATTGAAAAATAGTCATCGAAAAAAAAGACACCTCTACGGGCGGCAAGGCAACTCATCCAATTTTTGTCTGAAATCAAAAAATCAAAGTTTGTTATAAACTAGAAGACATTTTCTGGATCTTGAACTAAAATCACGAAAAAAAGTTAAAAATTAACAAAATGGCAGACTTGCAAAAAAAAAAATATTTTTTTGCACTTTTTTTTGCTCTAAAAAGTGCAATAACAATAAAAATAATCATTGTAAAATTATGATTTTAGATCAAGATCCAGAAAATTTAATTACCTTTAAAATAAAAAAAAATTCATCTCGATATCTATAATAGTTTTTGAGATATCTTGCCGCCCGTCTAAAAAATCATGGTTTCGAGAAAAACGCGTTTAAAGTTTTAGTACGCGATTTAGTACGTAAAAAGACGGCTTCGGTTTTTTGACTATAACTTTAAAAATAAATTGAATTCGGCAAAACGGGTTTCACGAGCGTATTCTACGAGACATTTGCCAACTTTTTAAGCAAAAAAAAAAAATCGATTTTTTGGTCGTGCTTGATGAGAACCTCCCCTTAAAAGAAACATTGTCATAAGCCATTATGACAATTTTCAAATATTTTTGGTACACTGTGCATCTAGAGTTTATACTTTTGTGTGCTTCTTTACAATTAGAACACGTTGGAATCGATATTGTGCACTATATTGTTTATGTTGATCTTTTCCACACATTAAACATATTTTCTTATTTTTACATGTCTTACTTGTGTGCCTAAAATGGAAGCAATTGAAATATTACATAGGTTTTGGTACATAAGGTTCAACTTCAGTTTTGACGTGAAAGAGTGACACTTCTTTAGGCAGATTTTGACCAGTAAATGTAATTAATATCGATTGGCTTGGAATTCATTTATCACAGTTATCGTTATTTGGTGCTCTATTTCTTTTATTTAGCCTTTTGATATCGACAATTTCAATTTCAGATTGACGCGATTGTAGAAAATTTCCTAAATCCTGGAATATAAGCTTCCAAGTTATACTTATGTAAGTTTTTATTTACTATTATTTTATTGGCTTCTGCTTTATTTTTAAATAAGACTTCAGATTTATATTTTCCTCTTTTTTTAATATCAATAATATCCTTATAATTCTTAAATATTATGCTACCTACTTTATAAGCATTGAGTTCTTGATTATCAAATTGGATTTTTTTGATCCAAACACCACGTGGTCCATAGATATTTGCTTTAAAGTATTTAGGTGTAGAAGATTTAATATTAATACTATTAATACTTACATTGTCATCATTTGTACTATTAATTTTTTTGTCGCATTGGGTTTTAGTCGCTTTAAAATTTTCATTTGTAACATTACGATCAATCTCTTCTTTTTTTAAAGTCCTTTTTTTATTTTTTTTTGAATACGTAATGTCAATATTCATTTTATTGTTATCATTTTCATCTTCATCATTATCGTTTGTATCCATTTTAAGATGAAATTTGAAATTCAACCGCCCGTGACTACGGGGGTATTTATAATGTGTGCAACAATTGAATTTAAAGTTAGTTTTAACCTTTCACGTTAGGAAATTGTTTTCATTTATTTTACCTTATCTCGAACTTTGTATTTTTAGAGTAAATAGCATCCACACTCTTTTACGGTTTTTCAATTATAATTATATTTCTTATTGTAATTACAATTAATTAATTTTAGTTTTAGTTTTAAAAGAAAATCTTTTTGTAACCGTTACTCAATGATCCCAAGGGAGCGTTTTTTTCAATAAATCATTTGTATATCCATATATATATATTTAAAAGTGGCGCTGCCTATGCGCCGGGTTCCCCAACTATCTCTTCGGTTACCCGCTTTTAGGGAACATAATATTAACACGTGACGCTTCTTCTATAAGCGTCTATATTTGTTGCTTATAGTGTTATAGGTTAAGTACATATACCGAATTTTTGAAATGCTAATGAAAACTTTGGAGTGTTTTGTATTTTTGTAAAAGAACAAATTTTTGTTTAAAAAATGGGTGATTCTGATTTAAATGAACTGCTCAGAAGAGCAGAACAAATGGCTGCTGATGTTGAGGGAAATGGAGAACTTCCACAAGTAGAAAGAAATCTTAGACAAATATTAGACGGTTCAAATGAAATGTGGTCACAAATGACCCAAACTGGAACCCAAGACAATCAAGTTCAAGCGTAAGTTGGCCTTTATATAAACATTTAATATTGACTATAGAATTAGTGTCTAAATTTTTTATTATTTTAGCCATCTTCTGCTGGGCTCGAGAGGTATTGATCTAATGCAAATTGCTCAAAAATTAAATTCTCTGAGTACAAGAAGAACGTTTGAACCTCTTGATCCTATAGCTGATACAGACATTGTTAGTTGTTTGAGAAATGAAAAAGAAAACGCTATACTTTCAATAATAGAACAAGTTCACAGAGATGTAGGTACTTTTAATAATTATTAATTTTTATATTATGTATTTTGAAAAGTATAGTGATTCACTTTTTTTAAATTAAATCAATTTCAATTAAGTTATTATTTATTTTCATTAGAATTCATGTTAAATTAAAATAAAAAATAAATTAAAAGTTATAAAATATGTTTATAAATATTATTTCAGACTTTTGAATTAAACCGTGTTCAACAATTAGAGCATACTCTTGGAGAATGGAAACAAATGAGATTTGAAATAAAGAATGCTATGACTGCTCCTTCAGGAGAATTAGTAGATCTTCGAGGAACACCTCAACTCACAAAAGTTGCTTATCCAATGAGTGATTTATCAAACATTGAAGCTGCTAATGTAAACGAATCGCAAAATTATAATGAACATGTATTGACAGGAGGTGCTTGTCCAATGATTAGTGGTTTATCAAACATTGAAGCTGCTTATGTGAAAGAATTGCAAAATTATAATGAACATGTATTGAAAGGAGTTACTAGACCTAGTTTATTTACTGCTTTTTCTAAAGCAGCAGAAACTTTTAATAGTACAAAAGTTTTAGATATGTGGCAAATGGTAAAATGTATGGTTGATATACCTCCAACGCCAGCAGAAGATCAAATCAAATCAAGAAACAGCATAATAGTTCAGCAAAAAATTGTATCTCAAGCAAGAAAATATCTTGAGAACAGATATAAAAAATTTATGAATTTAGCAGTAAGTAAAAATTTAGCCCAAGCTAAAAGAGGAGGTATACCAGGTACTTTACCACTGGTAAAAAGCTTTGTTGGAATTAAAATACAAAGTATGAAAGATTTAGAAGAAGTATTAGTGGAAGATAAGCCTTTATGGCCTTTAGTTTATCATTGTATGAGATCTGGCGATTTAAAAGCTGCATTACAATGTTTAAATCAATGTGGTACATCCTATCAAGAATTTAGATCTGCTCTTGAAGAAGCATTGGAAGACCCACAGTGTCATCCTAGTTCTCGATCAGAATCAATATTGAAACTTCATTATAGAAAACATATAAGATCCGCTACAGATCCTTATAAAAAAGCAGCTTATTGTGCGCTTGTTCCATGTGAACCTGATGATCTTCATAAGGAAGTCATGTCAGCAGCTGAGGACTATTTATGGCTCAAGTTATGTCAAGTGAGAGAACAACCAGATTCAGAAAATAAACTAACTTTATCACATTTACAAACAACTATTTTGGAAGTTTATGGTAAAATTATATAATACTTAGATTCTGATAATAATTAATTAAATACTTATTTTAATTTTTTTAGGTGAATCTTACTATCAAGCTCATGAAAAACCATTATTATATTTTTCCATGCTATTTTTAACTGGACAATTTGAAGCGGCTATAGAATTTCTTGCTAGAGGGGCTGAAGCTAGACATTTAACCCATGCTGTTCATTTAGCTGCTGCTATGCATGAACATAGTTTGTTAGCTGTAAGTCAAAGTGTCCTATCTCCATTAATAACTGTAGATCCTGCTGATAAGCCTCCAGCAAAAAGATTAAATTTTGCACGATTAATATTACTTTATGTAAAAAGATTTGAATCATCAAACCTAAAAGAAACACTACATTATTTATTTTTGCTAAGGTAAATTTTAATAACAAACAAAACTTTTGATGTAACTTATTAATACAAGATTTAGTCTTCTAAATTTTATTTTTGAATAGATGTATGAAAGATCCATATGACAGAAATATGTTTGCTGCATCAGTAGCAGAAATGATTGTTCAATCTTCACCAGATAATCGCCCATTACTTGTCGGAAGAATTGATAAAGATAGACGGTTACCTGGAGTATTAGATCAGTTTCAAATAAATACAGATGACGTGATTAATATAAGTGCAGAAACTTTTTATCGTAAAGGTTCATTGCTAGCAGCAGTTATGATGTATGATTTAGCTGGAAATCATGAAAAAGTGTTGAGTTTACTGTGTGTACTTTTAGCACAAGTTGTTAGTAGGAAAAGTATACCTGGTTTACTTCGAGATCGCTTACAAGTTACTGTAACTGAAATAAGTCTAAGGCAAGCACAGCATATTATAAATATTTTAATACTTGACAATGTCAAGTTGACATTAATATATTTCTTATTCAATTAAATTATAGGTATCAAGGCTTGCCAATTCAAGCTGCTGCAGAAACAGTTGCCACTTTTTATGCTTTAAGAGATCTTATGGTCTTTTTTGATCAATTTCATAACAGCGAGGATCAGAATGCTCTTAGAGTAAGTTGATAGACTTCTTAATTTTACTAATTGCAAAATTTAATTTTACTAATTTTTCAAATTTTATCATATTTAGACTATAGCAGACTCTAAATTATTACCGTTACATGTCAAAGAAGTTGACGAAAGGGTTACTGCATTACGACGCGTACCTCCAGAACTAGCTGGCACTTTACCTGATGTGCTTTTAGCTACAATGACCATTCTTTATCGCCAATATCAAAAGTTGAGATCTACTGAACCAGGAGATGAAATTGCAAGAGAACAACAATTAAAAGATCTTAGAGAACAAGCTCGAGCTTTGACTAGTTTTGCAGGAACTCTCCCATATCGTATGCCAAATGAAACAAATAGTCGATTAGTTGAAATGGAAATTCTTATGCATTAAATGCTTGAAATCTATAATTTATATAGCAAAATTAATTTTCAATAATACGTTACATTTTTATAAATTAAAAAATAAATTTACTGTTACTGGTATTTTTTTACTATTATGTTTATTTAAATTTTTCCAAAATATTGTACAAATTATAAATAAATTGTATACCATTTAATAAAATATTTAAAATAAACATAAATTTATATTTTAACACTCCGTTCAATAAATAAGATACGCACGTTTCTTGTTAATGCACGATAATGTGCGCAAACTCCGTAAAGCGATTTTGAAAAACCAGAGATAATGCAATTTTTTCGTAACAAAATCGAAATTAATAGGATGAAAACTTACATTTGTAAATTAAATAAAATTTATATTCACAAAAAATATTATAACAAAACTTATAATTGTAAAAAAATAAAATTTCAAATTTTAAATTAAATAAATAAAAATTAATAGAATAAACAAAACTTGAATTTAAAATTTATATAAAAAATAATACTCGACACATAATATGACGTATAATCATATTATATAAATAATAAGTTATTATCAATTCGGAATAATTATTTAACCTATAAATACGTCAGGGGACCACTAAATAAACAAAATAGAGTTAAAATTAGGAGTTAAGTTTAAAATAGAGTAGAAAAAAATCAAGACGAAATCCACTAAATGACATTTTAATCCAAAAATTTCATTTAAATGGAATTTTACTATCTTTTCCAATTATCACCTATGTATACACAATATACGTAATAGTTGTTGCATTAACTTACTTTGTTTTACATTAATTTAAAGTACCTATTTTGCCCTTTCTTTTCGTTTTAATTTACCTAATTTTAACTGCTTATTTTGTTTATTAAGCGGTGTTCCGACGCATTGAAGGGTAAAAGAATAATTTAAAAATAATATATCATTTTTTAAAGAATAGTTTGTTATATCAGAGTTTTATTTATATCAATTTTAAATTTAAATTTTATTTTTATTTATTCAATTTTATAAATTTGTTTTATTTTTTACCTTCTAATGGATTTTTTTATCTTTATAATTTTTCACTTTTTAAAGGGTCATTTTATTATTTACAAAATTATTTAAAATTATTTTTTTTTAATTATTGTTAATTATAATACCATATTTTAATTGCAAATTAGGAACCAAATTTCCCCTTAATTAAATTTAAACAGTATATATTATCGATAAAAAGAAACCTACGTCGATTCAGAAAAAAGCTTAGAACCTTTAAGCAGCCAGGCAGATGTTCGAAAGCCCGATTATACGTTTTATAAGAATTACAGAGTAACATTCGAGTAAAATAAAAATATCGATTTTTTAAACTTAAAACAAAAAAAAAATGTGGCTATCATAATAAAGCCTTTTACACTAGCAAAAAATACTGTCAAAGAGAAAAAAATGATTTTTGATGAACAGAAAATCAAAGTGTAAGCGTTACATCGAAAAACCCAGAGGAGAAAATTTTCAAATTGCAAAAGTTTTTGTTCTAAATAAACAAACCAAACAATAAGCTGTACACCGTAGAACGCCAAGGACAAAAGATTTTTATTGTAAGTCTTTATAATAAATAAAGCAAACAAACCGAACACGAAATAATCCTGGAAATGAAAGTTTTATATTGCAAATGCTTTGTTATAAATAAATTTATCAATCTATAAGCTTCACACCTAAAAACCCTGGGAAAAAAAGTTTCGAATTGCAAAAGACTTTGTTACAAATAAAAAAAAAACGAACCATAAGCTCGTCTACACTAAATAACCATGGAGACGAAAGTTTTATATATATAAAAGCTTTTTTTATATATAAATTAATCAAACCGTTAAAACGCTTTGTTATAAATAAATTAATAAAGCAATAAGGCATATACACCTAAAAACCCTGGGGAGAAAAGTTTCAAATTGCAAGAGATTTTGTTATAAATAAAAAAAATCGAACCATAATCTCTACACTAAATAACCCTGGGGACGAAAATTTTATATTCCAAAAGCTCTTTTATATATAAATTAATCATACCTTAAGCTCTACACTTGATAACACTATAGGGACAAAAGTTTTATATTGCAAAGGCTTTATTATAAATAAATTAAACACACCGTAAGCTCTACATCTACAAATCCTGGAAAAAAACTTGCAAATTGCAAAAGATTTTGTTATTAATAAAAAAAGCAAACTATAAGCACTACACGAAATAATCATGAGGATGAAAAATTGAAAATTTAAACGCTTCGTTACAAAGAAATTAATCAAGCCAAAAGCTCTACAGCTGATAACATTAAAGACGAAAGTCTTAAGTTGCAAAAGCTTTGTTATAAATAAATTAACCATACCATAAGCTCTACACCTAAAAACCCTGGAGAGAGAAGTTTCAAATTGTAAAAGACTTTATTATTAAAATAAAAGATAACCATAAGCTCTACACCTATTAACCCTGGGGAGAAAAATTTTAAATTGCAAGAACGTATAAGGTTTACACCTAAGAACCGTGGGAACGAAAGTTTGAAATTGTAAACGCTTCGTTATAAATAAATTAATCAAGCCATAAGCTGTACACTTAAAAATCCTGAAAAGAAAATCTTTTGCTATTTGAAACTTTTCTCCACAGGGTTTTTAGGTGTAGAGCTTACGGTATGATTAATTTATTTATAACAATGTATCCGCAATATAAAACTTTCGTCCCCAGCGCTATTTAGTGTAGAGCTTATGGTTCGATTTTTTTTATTCATAACAAAATCTCTTGCAATTTGAAACTTTTCTCCCCAGGGTTTTTAGGTGTAGAACCTAATTATGACTTTATTAACTTATTTATAACAAAACGTTTAAAGTTTAGAACTTCGGTCCCCTGACGTATTTATAGGTTAAATAATTATTTCGAAATGATAATAACTTATTATTTACATGATATGGTCAGAAGTTATATTATGTATCGGGTATTATTTTATATATAAATTTTAAATTTAATTTTCGTTTATTCTATTAATTTTTATTAATTCAATTTAAAATTTGAAACTTTATTTTTTTATAAATATAAGTTTTGTTATAATATTTTTTGCAAATGTAAGTTTTCATCCTATTAATTTCGATTTTGTTACGAAAAAATTCCATTTTCCCTGGTTCTTCAAAATCGCTTTACGGAGTTCGCACACATTATCGTGCGTTTACACGAAACTTATGATACGTTTTCTCTCTCTCTTTGCCTAACATGCGTTTACTTCGGCTGCTAGACTATTAGGCGGCAGCACCTTCTGGCGTGCAGGAATTGCCTCACTTTTTTTCGTAGTCTCTGATGGCAATCTCCCTATTCATCTCTGGTTAAAGCACCTAGCTTTTTAATCTAACATTTCGAAGTATGAACTGTCATTTTGTTTTGACCTTTAAATAAACGTCTTCGAAATATTTCGTTTTCCTTCCACAACATCTCGTATATTAGATTTAAAGTAAACAATTAAAATGTCTAATTTTTTCTGAAACATTAATTTAACATAAAATGTATGAGTCCGTTAATTAAATGTAGCTTTTATTAAATTTATAAAAATAATTTTTGACAGCAAGATACTAAGGTAATTATAATGTATGACACGCATGTTTATCAGTAAGTTTTATTTTGAAATTCGCAGTTATGTTTATTATATAATGAAACAAAAAACGATTATTACTTTAAATTTATTATGAATAATAATTATTGTTTAAACATGTATCAAGGTATTTTAATATATATCATCAAATTCAATAGCAAATTTTATAAAACATTCCTTTAATATCAAAATTGGATATTTAGAGGTTATGTATATTCAATAATGTATTGAAATGCTGATTAATAATATTTGAAATATCTTATTTTTAGGTATTAGCTAATACATTTTATTTTTTTTTAACAAATCAAAATGTCAATAGCTAGTCAAGATCTTATAAATGCTATTTCTGAATTAGCAACCATAAAAGAAATGAAAGTTGCCCTAAAAGTTACAGTTCAATGTGGAATAATTAATATGTTCACTACAATTGCTGGAGGATTAATTGGTGGACCACCAGGAATTGCTGTTGGTAATAATTTTTACTTTATTTTCATAAATATATTTTTTAAACTAATGAAATTTACTTATATAATTTTATATTTGAATATTTTTTTTTATTTTAATTTAAATAATAAATAGTGAATTATAAACATCATATAGTATCCTTATAAAAAAAATAGCCACAAGAATTAAAAGTGATATCTAATAAATTTCAGGTTTATATATGTAACTTTTTGTATAAAGTTGATATTAATTCATAAATTTTTAAAAATTAAATATTTTTAAGCACTTTGTAAAGTTAAATTAAATATTAAATTCTAAGTTTAATAGGTGGATTATCTGGAGCAGTACTATCAAGTTATTATGCAAATGGAAAATTCAAATCAGTTCCTGAAATTTTAATGACAGATGCTAATCCTGAGCAAATAGAAAAATTGGCTAGTGCTATAAAAAATATTTTAAAAGCTGAAAATATTTTAACTCTTATACAGTTTGCTACTGTCATACAAAATGATGAAGTATTAATGGAAACAATACGAAAAATTGTATATGAATTCATTACAAGTGAAATGGGATATAAATGTATATATGATTCTTAACTTTTTAAAATAATTTAATATATCATATGTAAATATTGTACTTAATCTGAAGAATGAGCATTAATAAATTATAATTTTTTGCAACAGTATAAATATTTTTATTAATTAAATAAATAAATAAAAAAAAAAAAAAAAAAAAAAAAAAAAAAAAAAATGGAATATATGTATTTATAATATCATAATTGAAGAATTTCTTCTTTTCATTCTTCATATTGTTATAAATTCATTAACCATTAAAATAAAATTTTTATTTTTATGATACAAATATTTTGAGGGTTCTTTATTTCTTTTATATTATTTCTAATAAATTGTTATAAAGTCATTTTAAAATATTTAAAATTTGAAATTATTAATTAAGATTCTCAGTATTATGTTAATATAACATTTATAATAATTTGTTACAACAAAAATTTACATAATTCTACTTATATATATATATATATACACGCGGATATTTTCAGCGGAAAATATAGACTAACGATGGAAACTGATGAGATACACTTCCTATTAAAAATTTTCAGGTAATATTTATACGAATAAAACTGAATTTGACTGGATTTTCATAATTTTTTATATAAATATTTGGTATAAAAAATATTAATGAAAAGTTTTACTGAGTAGAAAGAAATTAATACAATTGTAATTACAAGTACGAAAAATTTATTATTTTTTTATAAAATTATCATTTTTATACTAAAAATACTATCTAAAAACGAGTAAAATTCGTGAAAATAAAATGTTATAAATTTTTTCTCTTATTTACGAGGATGGTCATCCGGCCTAAGAAAGAAAACAAAAATTTTTGGTAATAAACTCTTTATTTCTCAATATAGTCTCCTTTTAGTTCGATACACTTTTTCCAACGATTTTCGATAGCTTCAATACCCTGTTTATAATAAGACCCGTCGCGCTCCTCAAAATAGCCATTAACTGCTGACTTCACTTTTTCATTGTTGGCAAATCTTTGACCAGCGAGCCATTTTTTCAAATTTGGAAAAAGAAAATAATTCGAGGGTATTAAATCTGGCGAATAGGAAGCACGAGGAAGCAATTCGAACTTTAACTCGTTGATTTTGGCCATCGCGATAACGGATGTATGAGCTGGTGCATTGTCTTGATGAAACAGCACTTTTTTTGTCTTAAAATGGGGCCGTTTTTTCGTGATTTCATCCTTCAAACGCTCCAACAATGCTATGTAATAATCGCTGTTGATGGTCTGGCCTTTTTCGAGATAATCAATGAATATTATACCATGTGAATCCCAGAATACTGATGCCATAACTTTGCCAGCCGACAGTTGCATCTTTCCACGCTTTGGATTCGTTTCATCTCGTGCAGTCCACTCGGCTGACTGTCGATTGGACTCTTGAGTGTAGTGATGGAGCCATGTCTCATCCATTGTCACATATCGTCTGAAAAATTCGTCTTTATTGCGATTGAATATCACTAAACATTGCTTCGAATCATCAACACGTTGTTCCTTTTGATCGATTGTGAGCTCGCGCGGCACCCACTTTGCACACAGCTTTCGCATTTCCAAATATTCATGCACGATATGCCCAACACGTTCCTTTGATATCTTTAGAGTCTCAGCTATCTCGATCAACTTCACTTTACGATCATTCAAAATTATTTTGTGAACTTTTTTGATGTTTTCTTCGGTAACAGCCTCTTTCGGACGTCCACTGCGTGCATCGTCTTCGACGCTCATGTCGCCTCGTTTAAATTTAGCAAACCACTTCTCAACGGTTGATTTCCCTGGTGCAGAGTCCGAATAATGTTTATCAAGTCAAGCCTTGGCTTCAACAGTATTTTTTTTCACTAAAAAGCAATGCTTCATTAACACACGAAATTCTTTTTTATGCATTTTTTTCACAATAAAAAAAGTTGCTTCACTCACAATGCAATATCTCACAAACCAATTATCCGAAAGCTTTCAAATTTATACAAGTATCGTTTGAAGGTTGATACTAACTAAAAATCATATGGATTTAATTTTAGTAATACCATCTATTTGTCAGCCTACGAACTTTTCAGCCGATCTGTTGACCGCTCAACGCGGATTTACTAATTAATTTATACATTGTCAACATTCGTATATCATCTAATTATCTTTTTCCAAAAAATGAATACCATTTTTCAATGATATAAAAAATAAAAAATTCAATATAATTCAATATTTTTCTTAATTCAATTTTTATGAATAAAAATAAATTAATAAATTGTGCTTTTTATTTGATTCTTAACTTTGTAAAAGTATTTTTTACAACTCACAATCAATTAATACATTTTAATTCAACTAAATATAGTATAATAGTCTATATTGATTTATTGAATAAATCATTTAACTATTTTGTGTACTTATCAATAAATATGTTCTAAGTGTAATATAATTAACGTCCGTGTCGTCGGTGACCTTTGAAAATTCAATTTCTCACTTTTTAAAAAATATAAATTTATTAGAAAATAATTAAATATTTTATAATAAAATATGATTACTTGACTTGTTCGTTAAAAACTTACAAAATTTATTTTTATTTATTCCTTTTTTTTTTGTTAATTTAATTAAGATATAATTAAAAAAGACAATTTAATAGATCTAACGTTTCAAATTTTTTCGAAATAACAAGAAACCGAAAAAACTCAAAAACACAATCCATGTTAATAAACTTACGATTAAATTTTAAACTTTATAAAAATAAAGTTTTAAAGTGACAATATAGTTTATTATGTTCAAAGTCAATAATCAACCCCATTATAGTCACACTGTGTAACGCCGTATAAGGAAAAATATCGATCTGACAAAGTACGAGTGAATGTATTGTAAATCGCGTTGCAAACTGTAGTACACAATAGATATTCACATAGTCATGATTATCAAAATTAATGAACATATTTTTATTCGAATAAATCAATTATGCATAATGTTTACATGATATTTTTTTTTTACAATCTTCTCTACCGTATAGATGCAAAAATTCTAACGGGACAATTAATAACGCATCAAGTAATTAAAGCACATACTTTATCTAAATAATAATTCATCACGATTTTTTATATTTTACATTGTTATAAGTTTTTAAATTTTTTTTATGTTTCGTTATTATCTTTATTAAATTAATAAAAATACCATTTTAGAAGCTCAATTACAAATTCATAAATGTCTGCTTTATTGAATTTTTAAAATAATTTAATATGTGGTCTATAAATAATAATTTTTTTTTTAAGTACAATTTTCTTTTTGTTTTCAGAATTGGGCTTTTCTAGCTAGATTTTGTTTTCTTTCAGAAAAAGGAAAATTTCAGTATGATTTTATCATTAGCAATAAATATGCAGAAGTTAATTTATTGTTATACTATGACAGTCCAACACAGTGGCCAAGTGTATATCCTTCAAATAAAACCTGTCTGGAAAAAGAATCAGTTCTTAACAGAGAACTTGGACAAATTGTATCATTGTCTCCATATTCTAGCTTTACAGAAGTTTCAGGATGTTTTTTCACATCAGAAGAAAAAACTGAAGTTCGATGCATGAGTTACAGGGAATTTAGATCCTCAAGACCTAGATGGTGGTTTATAGCATTATCAGACTGTCATTCTAAAACAGGACTAAATGTAACATATTGGATATCATTAACAAATGCAGAAGATGGAAATTTTTGGAGAGAGCATTTTTCTGCAGATGAATTCTGTAAGCAATTAAAATTTTAGAAAATTTTTTCAATACTTTTTAAAGAAGAAGTAAAACTGAATTTTTTAAATTTTTTCCTATCACAGATATCCTGCCAGAATTAATAGTTGGTGCTTGTATTTATACTTTACTCATTGGATTTAGTATTTATACTGCATTACAATTGCGCACTAGAAGACTTTTACACGTCACATATAAATTATTTATGTTGTCTTTAATAGCTCAGTTGTGTGGACTACTATGTGAAATTTACAATTATATAAATAGAGCCTTAAAAGGATATGATTTAAAAGAAATTTCTCTAGTTGGGAATTTATTCGAAGCATGTTCTGAAACATTATTTACTACACTTTTACTATTAATGTCACTTGGCTACACCGTTACAAAAAGTGTCTTAACAACAATACAAACTTGGAGACTAAGTGCCTTTGTTGGCCTGACCATATCTTTACAGTTGTTACTATTCATTTATGAATCAGAAGCATTTGATCCTGGACTAGTATTGTATATATACGAATCACCTCCAGGATATGGATTGTTAGCTTTAAAAATTTGGGCTTGGGTAATTTTTATTATTTGTTGTTATAAGACAAGCCAAAATGCTTCAACAAAATTTCATTTTTATGGTTCTTTGTTATCACTTGGATCTGGATGGTTTCTTTGTCAACCTTTAGTGGTATATTTTACATTATAAAAATGAATAAAATTAAAATGTACATACGTCATAATAATGTTAATTTTTAGGTTTTAACTATAACATTTTTAGTAGACAAATGGGTGAGAGAAAGTGTTGTTAAAGGTAGCTCCCTTTGGGTAATATTTGTTGGACATGTAACTTTTCTTTATGTTACACGGCCATCTGCGGCTAACAGCAATTTTCCTTTTCATATTAGAACATGTCAAGTAGTTCCTATTGGTGGCGAAGGTCAAGGTCACAGTTATGAGCCTCATCTTCAAACTGCTATGACACTTTTTACTACCTCAAATTCACAAAGAACAGTTTTTACTATTTCTTAATAAAAAATTCTTTGTATAAAAAGCAATTTTATTTATATGTAAATGTGAAAATGAATAAATATTTACACTTTTTTTATACTATTGGAATAATTTATAAATATACATGTACATAAATTCATGTATATGTATACAAATGTATACGTACACAAATTTTTGTGAATATTTTTCTCACTTATTTTTTGTTATAAATTCTATTTTTTTAAATCTTTATAAAAAACTTTCCATATTATTTGATTAATCAAATATCGCAAGAACCATCAGGCCAACCATCTCGCCACCTTTCATTTACTAATTTACAATTAAATTTTGGTTTACCTAATTTCTTGTTTACGTTATTATGAATTTGACATAGCCATTGACTTAATTGATGTTGAGAGTCGGTTTGAGGAGGCAATACTTTCAATTGATCTCGAAGATCCTTAGCACAGAAATTACAAGGATAAAATTTTGCAAGCAAATGAAAAAATGTTTTCATATCTTTCTTTTGTTCTGCTGTTGGAATATCTGGATAATATGCTGCCATTGTGTGTAAAAAAGCCCAAGTATTTGAACCTAATTCATCCTTATCAAGAGGACAATTTTTTGATACTCTTGCAGTTACTTCAGCATTATTTTTATTGTCTGTATCGGACTTTTTTTCTTCTGACTTCTATAAATATTTATTGAAAATCGACAAATATTTTTATTATTATAATTCAACTTGCAATAAATTTTCTAAATACCTTTTCTGATTCAAACGTTTGTTTTTGTATTTTAGCCCACGTTTTAAAATCTGTGCAAGCACGACAAGGTTTACCGTCAGCCATGATTACCATTTCACGTGATGTTTAAAGAAAAACAGAAATTATATTAATTTTATTAGCTATTAAAATTAATAAAAGCAAACCACGTTGCTTCTTTCATCATGCACTTAGCGCAGACGACATGTATACATTTATACATTATATAAGTTAACCTTACCTTATGTATAAACTAACCTTGCCGTGAGAGCGGTATACGCCATTTTAAATCAGACTACAATAATATACAATTGCAGTAAAATATTTCATTATTTTCTTATTTAAAATATGTCTTCTTTTAATACAATTTTTATTTAAATATTAGAGTTTAAAACATGGATAATACAGAATTATTATTTTTTGACACATTTTCTCATGATATTTCAGAAGTAACAATCATCATATATAAATTATTTAATTCATTAAATTTTATAATAAAAGTTAATTTAATGTATGTTTTAGGAATTAAACTTAGATTTAGTGCAGTTTCCTAAACCTGTGTTCATAAGTGAAGTAAGAATTATTCCTCTAGGAGCTCGAGTGCAAGCTGATTTTCCTGGTGGTGTTCGTCTTGGGTACATAATTTACAACAAATTTTATTAAAAAATCTATTTATATATTTTTAAGTAATATAATTTTATTTTTTAGAGCAACAAATCCTTCACAATTTGAAATTGAATTTTTTGTTAATGATTTAAGTAAACCTGGAGCTTCAACTTTTGAATCGCTTGGTGGATTAGAATATAAACAAAATATTCACATTCAATTAGAATGTGATAGAAAGCATTTGCCAACTGATGGATTAGTTTTACGAGGCTGGTATACAACTATAACTTTAGCTGTGTATGGTACTTTAACAAAATCTTTAAGCAATCCTCAAGAAATCCCTGGACCAGCTCCAGCTCCTGCAGCATGTATCAACCTTACAGAAGAAGAAACACCAGTAAAAAATACTCAAGTTTCAGAAACAGAACAACAATGGTATTATGAAAATCAAGCTCATGCAAATGTACTGGTAATTATTGAATACTTTTGAATTTATTCAAACAATTATTTATAAAATATTTTATAATAGTAATAGACATTGTTACTAACCATTTTATAAAATATTTAAAAATTCATAACAAACTGCATAAAATGCATCTAAAAATAAACAGAATAACAAATTTACATATGTTAATTTAATTAGAAGATGAATTCAATCTTTGCAGACTTAAATAACATTATAGTAATTACAAACAATTACTTACATAAATAATATTTAAAAATAATACATACAAAATTATTAATATTATAATATTTTAAATATTTCAAAAAATTAAGAATCATTATTTTCTTTTAAATTTCATTTAAGAATAATTTTACAAAATCTTTTAATTTATTTGAAAATTATTTAAAAAATATATTTATAATTAAATTTTTGTATTTTTACTTTTAAAATATATATTTTTTAGAAAAAAATTATAAATATTAAGTATTCTCATATTTCAATAAATTATTGTAGCAGGAAACATGTCCAATAGCCACTCCATCTCCTCCAGTACACACAGCTCCACCCACTGAACCTGTAAAAACTTCATCAACTGAACCGCCAAAGACTGAACCTCAACAATGGAAAGAAGAATCTTCACCTGTAACACACAAATCTGGAAAAAGGCCTTCAACACCACCTGCAGAATCACTTGTTTCTTTAAGCCCAGAATCTATTTCCGCAGAAGAAGAAGATGGTGAACGAGAAGAAAGTGAAGAACCAGGTGCAATAGAACCATTTGAACCAATTTTATCTGACGAAGATGTGATGGCAGATGACGAACCACCTTCTGTTGATTTTGAATGTGAACCTATTCAAGTAGACGAACTATACACTATTAATCCACCTGATCTTTTAGATTTGGAAAAACATGAAAAATATTTTGAAGAAAAAATAGATAACAGTGTAGCTGAAAAATTGCAAGACATAATTGCATCCTTATCAAAATCTGTGATGAATTTTAATAATGCTTCTGGACAAGAAAAAGAAACTTTTGTTCACAATTGTGAGAATTTATGTGCAACACTTGGAAATTTTGAACTCAATTCAAAAGATTTTAAAAATCTATCGAATATCGTTGATACAGGATTAAATGTTGAATTTGCATGTTCACAACCACAACCTGCATATAAGGTCCGACATGTCAAAGTGGGTGTTCGATTAGCAGAAGCTCTATGTCGCCTTTCATCAGGGCCTGAAATTTTATTACAGGTAAACGCACCTGAAAGACTACTATCATTATGTATGCGCGAAAATGTTGCACTTCCTGTAAAATTAGCTGCAATCAGAGCTGTAGATGCTGCTTTAATTAGCCCAAAAATAGTTGAAGAATTTTTAAAAGTTGAAAATGAACTATATAAGTTATCTCTAATGATGTTGGATTCTGCAAAATTAGCACGATTAAAATATGCTCTTAGTTCACTATTAAGAAAAATTCATGTCTACGAATCATTATCAGAACTCAAAGAATTTACAGAATTGGAAGTTTTGGAATTAGCAAATGCTTATGCTTATGCAACAACTTTAATGGCTCAACCAAAACGTCAGTTACCTGCCAGTGCACAAATGGAATTTGAAAGGGAACAAAATCGTAATCCACGAAAACATTTAATTGCTTATTTTGATCATTGGAAACTTGCAAGTCGTTTGCTCATAGTTTTATGTATGCCTGATTCTGATACCACTTTGATAAAAGCCACTAGACAATTCTTATCACTTATTGCTGATACTAAAGAAGGTCTTTTATATCTTTTAAAAGAAGCAGAAGTTACAAAATTTTTATTGAAAGTTCTTCAATATAAAGAAAGTGGTATAGGTGCTACTATTGCTTGGAGACTGCAGGTTGTTCAGTGTTTAATTGCAATAGTACAACAACCAAATGACTGGATTCCGTTAAGAAAATTACACTCATTTCTTATTTATCCAGAAGGTGTACAGGCAATAATAAGTGTTTTGCCTATGGATAATTTTATAAATATTCTTATTCCATGTCTTTCAAACAATGATTTAGCCGAATTTGCAGCTGAAATTATTGCTACAGTTATTCGTTATTCAAAAGATGTAGAAATATTTCAAAATCGTGCTGCAGATTTATTGGAAAAATTTTCTAACCATTCAATATTGCGAGATGTAATACCTTATTTAAATGTAGCTGCTCAAAATTCTAATTGGAATTATGGAGATGTATCATCTCTGGTTAGCATAATTCGAAAAAATACAGAAAAAGCATCTACTCTTCCAGGTATGTGACAAGCATAGAAAAATTAATATAAATTTTTTAAAATAATTTAATACAACTATCATTTTATGAAAAATTGTTTTCTCAGTATTTTAATACGTATTACTTGCTTTAAATAAATTTTATTAATTGGTCCGGTTTGGTATTACAATGTTTTGTAAAGTAAATTCCTATATATATATATAATACCTATACCTATAAAAGTAGTATCTTACAAAGTAAAGTAATTTAAAAACTTTTTTAAGTAATACTTTTTTTTACTAGTTTTTGTAGAAACAAAAAATTTTATTGTACAATGTTTTATGTGAAAATTAATTATGTTTTAATTTTAGGAGAATTAACAATGGCTTGTCGCATACTGAATTATTTAGTTTTTCCTCCAAATGATGACATTGATCCTATGGAACCCCGTGTTGAGCTTAAACATAGGGATGCTTTAACACAATTATTTGCTGCTGATGGATTAACTGCTCTTATTGGAGTAATGACAAACATAGCACAATTCTATGAACAACCACTACTTTATCATGCAGCACTGACTGGGCGAAGACGTTTAGCTTTAATTGCATTACTTGCACCGTGTGTAAGATTAACTAGAGCAATTCTTGAACGGCTTGTCAAATGTATGGCTACAGAATTCAAAGATTTGACTGCAGTAGTTCCCCTACTTGGAGTCTATTGTCTTATTGAAGCAATGCCTTCAACAAATTCAACATGTATATTGTCAAATGAAATTGTTGAAACACTTTTAGTATTTACACGTGCTGTTGATTCAGATGGTTCTGGAAATGTTGCAAAATCTTTATGGACACAAATGCTTGGAGAAGTTTTAAAAATTGTTTCCTCTACTCCTTGCAATTTTGTTCCTGGTTTAAAACTTTTAGCTCGATTATTGCCACCTGTTTTAACGTCAAAAGAAACTAGTTCTCAAGACAAAACAAGAGTTCTAGGATTTAGAAAACTGTGGTCAGCACATCTTCAGGCACAAGCTAGTAGTCTTACAGAAACTCTAAGGTAACAGATCCACTAAAATAAAGCACGTAAAACGTCAATATTTATATTTTAGAAAATTATTTATAATAAAGTAAATATCACTAAATAATAAATGTTTTTGAAAATTTTATTTTTTTATAAAGTAGCATTATTAAGAAATTTACGTAGTAATGATATTAATCAATAAATATTTTATGAAAATAGGCTTCTGTGTGCAAGTTGGAACACTGAATTGCTTATACTAGTATCTACTGTTTGTAAGCAGTTAAGTGACTTAGCAGCACCTACTGCACTGCTAGTTGGAAGATGTCTTTTAGATGGAATTCTTGATGCCAATCCACTAGAAAATAATCTTCCTATATTAGCACTACTTGCTAATTTAACTAGGCATGCTCCAATGAAGGCAACTCTTCTCACTTTAACAAGTCCTACATCTAGAGCACAAGTAAAATCTGATCAAAAATATCCACCTGTTATTGAGATGATGTGTACAGCTTTGAAAAATACAAGTGATGTAAATATTCAGAAGGAACTTATTGACATTTTCCAAACACTCTGTGATTACAAACTTGGTTTAATGCAAGAAAGTGCAGAATCCTTTGAAAAACTGTTAGCTCACTCGGTTCCTAGTAAAGAGCCTCTTCTATTTATTATTGCAGTTTTAATTGAAATTCTTGCAAGTGCATCTAAGTATCCAATAAACATTGTTGAAACTGCTTTACATATACTTATATCATTAACAAGCCATAATTATGGTCTGTATCATGTAAAAAGTTGTTTAGAAAATAATCCAGAAGCCTTGAAAAATCTTCTTGATCATGTTGCTGCAGGTATTTATTTATTAAATAATTTTATTTTCAAAACAATAATTCTTAAATCAAAATATTGTGTTAAGCAGTTTCAGAAAATGAAAAGCAAGAAAACAACGATTCTTTATCAGGACTTGTAGTTAATTTTCTTGATAGTTTAATTTCTTGCAAAACACCTGAAAGGACTTTATCCTTGCGAATATCTCAACTGTCTACTTTATTATTATGGGAAAAAGAAGGACATCCTTTAATTAAAATTTTACAAGCAACAGAATTAGTAGAATCTTTACAAACCATTGAAGATAAAGAAGAAAAAGAACCGATTCCAGAAATGCTTGAACCACTACTTTTACCAACTGAAGCTTTATTGAATCAATTTGCTTTACGATCTATTACAACTATTGTAAATCAAAATAAAAAAATGAAAAAATCTTTGTTAGATGTGCAAAATGATAATACTGTTGATTTATTAGCATTAGCGGCAGATCTGTTACCAACTGATTTTAATTTATTAGCCGAAGCACAGAGAGTGTGTTCAAAAGTTCCACTTCATTACACAACTCATACCAAGGGTCAAGATGAAACTCAAGATTCTAGAGAAACACAAAAACAAACGAATGCACCATCTATTAAAACGAAACAACCTTTTGGTAAAATTATTAATTTTATAATTATTTTTTAAATTAGGCAAGGCAAAGATAAAATTGCAATTTTTTTATCTAAATACTAATTTTGTAAGGATAAAATAGTTTAACACTAAACTTACTTTATTAAATAACTCTTTAAATAAAAAGTCATAAATTTTACAATGAACTACAACACTTTTTACTACATTTGGTATATAAATAAATAAAAATTCTTATATATTTATATATTCAATTAAAAAAATATTAATAAATATAAATAAGAATCAAAAAATGAAATAGTTTAAAATTTGATTGGTCGTGGTAGAATTAGTGTTAAATAATATTAATTTATTTAAAGCAATAAATATATAATAATTAAAAATATTAAAATTGTTTTGTATAAAAGAAAAAATTAAATTTATTTATAGTAGCGCCAATGCGAGGAAGGAGTCAATACTCTAATTCTATGAGGGGCAATTCAGTAGGAGGAGGAGTAGGAAGAGGTGCTGATCCATTTCGTTCTCGACCTCCGAATACATCAAGACCACCGTCTTTACACGTAGATGATTTCGTGGCACTAGAAACATGTGGAGCACAGCCAACTGGACCAACTGGTTACAATAAATTAAGTATTCGAGGATCAAGTCAATCAAGAGGTGTAATCGCTGGTTCAAGAAGTAGACCATGGGTTCCAGAAACTCGACCGTCATATATGCGATAGCTTACTTTTTTATTTACTTAAAATAATATAAGATTTAACAGTACATAAAATATTAATTCGATAATTTTGTTTTTATTATGAAAGATATTTATAAAATGACAATATTTGTATATGAATAATAATAGTGTACATAACAAATGAAAGAATAATTTTTATATACTTGTGTCATAACAAAAACTGTAAACATTATGAATTTTTTTATTCATGTTCAATCATAATTTTTCGTTCCATATCTCTTTGCCAACTTTTGTACCTCATGTTAAATTTTGAAAATCCAACTTTAAATCTCTCTTTTTTTGTAAGTGCATGCTGTTAAAAATTCAAACACAGTGACTATAAGTATTATACATTTTATACATTTTATACATTTTTCTCTGGATGTTTATATATTTTTTATTACCTTAGTTTTAACTAATTCTGTCATTTTTTTTTGAAATTCATCTAACTTTTCAAATGTTGATTCATCCAATCGTATTTTTTCATATTTCATCAATTCCATAAGTTCTAATATAAATCCAAAATCAAATTTAATAAAAGCATTGCTTAATAATGAATCTGCTATATACTTGTTTAATGTATGTCTAGTAACTTTCATTAAATTTAAAAGTTCTCTACTTTCATTAGATGATTTGCATGCAAGAGCCAAAACACCATATGTTACAATGTTAGGCTTTAAATTGGCTTTTTGAATTTCTTGAAGAACATTCTGAAATTAAATGTATAAGTAAATAATCTTCCATATTTCTATAGTTATAAAAAGTATTTGCTATTACCTTTGCTTCATTATTATCTCCTCTTATGCAACGTTTTTTTATTAACATGTTAAAGAAATCTACATCTAACGGAATTTTTTGAGACTTTGCATATTTTATAACTATTTTTTCTGCTGCAATAGAATTTGGAACTAATTCAATTAAATAAGTTACTGTTTTAATAGTAGGTTCTATTTTGTCATCTTTCATTTTTTGTATTAACCCTTCAAGGCCACCAAAAAGAATTAATTTATTATGTTTCAAAATTGAATCTAAATTTAAATTAGTGATGATAGATGATGAATTCTCTGAATTTTCTTTTATAAGTTCATGTTCAGCTAACTTGGAAGGCAATGAAATTAAGGATTTAGTTTCAGTAGTATTTAAATTATTATTGACATCATTTTTTTTTATATCCTCATACGGCAAAGAACTAATAACAGGAGGATATAAGAGTAGATCTGGACGAGTTTTACTAATAATTACAGAATTTTCATCCCCAGGAAGTAGTATATCATTGACCGTGTAATTTCCAAAATATGTATCACGAATTGCTCTCAGTAAAAGATTATAAGTAAATAAATTTGGTGGAATCTAGGTTGATAAGCAAAAAAAAAAATTAAAGTTACTTGTAAAACAAAACTATGATAAATAAAATAATGATACATACATTTAATTTTCTCATTATTTGCCAAATGTATAATAAGTGTTTTAAACCACATTCTATATTAGAATTAGCAGCATACATTAAACTATTTATTGTTGATATTCCAATTTTCATTTTCTTATCCATCATTTCTTGAAAAATAGCTTTTGCATCTTCAAATTTATTATGACATCCATAAGCTTTTACTAAAACATTGTAATGTGCATGGTTCATTTTAAACTTTTGTTTTGTCATATAATCTTTTATTCTTTCAATATAATTTAATGCTTTCTCTGAATCAGGAGAGTTAGCACAAGCATTTAATAAACTTGTATAAGCATTGGCTTTTATTTTATAACGTCTATTTTTCATAGCAGCAAAATATTGATAACAAGTTTTAATGTCTCCTTGTAGAGCAAATGCTCTAATCAAAAGAGTATACATATAAGGACTAGGTTGGTCTTTATTTCTTTTGCATATTTGAAGAACTTGTTCAGCAGCTTGTAAATCGCCTTTTCCTATGTAATTTTTAATCATTTTTACATATTGCCCAGGAGATGGTTTGAACTTTCTTGGTATACGTACACGTATTTCCTTTAATCTTTCTTCTTCTTTTAATTCATCATGATCTAATTCAACTCTTTCATATTGTCTTTCTCCTATAGAACCAAACACATCAGACTCATTTGATAATTCTGAAGGTGATTCAGGAATTTCTATTGGCTTTGTTGAATATTTTAATAATTTTGTTTTTAAAATTTGATTTGATGCATTATGATTTCTATTATTTATACACACATAAACATGAGATTGTTGATTTTGAATATTCGAAGTATAAAAATAAGCTGAATGTAAATACCTATATTTTTGAAAATTTAAATCATAATTACTGCAAGCACATGTTTTAGTTGCAAAATTAATTAATTTAGAATAAAATCCTAGTTTTCTAGGATACATTTTAATTTAATTTTTATTATAAATTATTTTAAATCTATATAAATATTCCAGTGTATTTTAGTTCATAGGTTATGTAGGATCTTGTTTTTTGAATTGAAAATTTGCTTATTATTATAAAATTAGCAATTGAAACTCATAAATAAAATATTTAGCAAATGATTGAATTTAACACCATAATGCAACATTTTTAAATAAAAATTAGTTTTGTAATTAAACGTATTTAATAAAATTCCTGTTTCATTTCTCCACGTTTCTAGTTACTAATAAATCGTTTAGATAACTAATTGTTAGCATTATGTGGTAGTATAAAAGCACTGAATATTTGGATACATGATTTATATAGTATTCAGAATTTTATGATTGGTCAACTTTGTTTCTGTATATTGCTCCAATATTATTTTATATATATGCTTAAAAATGTATTGCTTATACAATTAAATTATTTATCAAATTATCTGTAATATAAATTTATTTAATTTTTTAAATGATATAAATTAAAATTTATTAGATAATAAATAAAATTAATGGAAAATATTAAATGTTTTCACTATTTTCAATGTTTATTTACCAAATAAAAAATATATACTTGTGGAAATATCTCGATAAAGAAATATATCCACGATTTATTATTTTTTTTAAAGATTTCTTGATGTTTTTTTAATATAATTGAGAAAATCATATTTAGTTAATATAACCATTTTCATTTTTGTTTTATTTTAATGCTATTTTTATTTATTATTTTAAGTCAAAGGGTTTAAAAATATTAATTAAACATAACATAAATTAATGATGTACTGTTCTATATTCAATTTCATATTATTGTTATTTTTAAGTTCAATTACATGTTATCGTTAAAATGAAATTCAGTTTATGGATATTTATCACTTATATACTTGGAAGTAAAAAAAAATTTCATTAATTGTTTTTTGTTATATTGAATAAAAACAATTATTAATAAGTTTTATACAATAATTTTTATTGTCTTATTTCAAATTTGCCGCTTTTCATTTTAAGTACCTATCAGAAGAATTCCCTATACAATATGATTTTAGTTTAAGAAAAAATACATGGCAACATCGCGAAACCGGCAGATGGAGGGAGACAAAACTAGTGTGCGAATGCTGAATGTTGACATTCAACATGGCGGCATGTCGTCAGTGCTGTGCTGTGTCGTGGTGAGTTTTTAAACCCTTCAAGTTCCTTAAATCCGCAAGCTTTGGTCAAAAAAAACATAAAAACGAAGTAGTAAGATTAAATATATTGTTTTATACTACTTTTGATTTGAGGAAGCTTATCAATAAATTGAATTTAATCAACGACCTGCGCGCCGAGCCATTTCTGTCCCTTTCCCCTTCTCGATAGAAAAAAAAATTAGAATCTTCCAACTGGTGACGGTACACAAGATTTTTATCTGATTTTTATTTTAGTTGTAATTACGACGCTGTATTGTTTGACATATATTATACATTTTTTCGAAATTTTATCGTGAAAATTTTTTTAAAGATTTATTTTATTTTCGAAACGACTTCTTCATCTTGTATGAGTCAAGTGATCCAGATTGAATATGAATTAGTTAATAAAAGTTATTTCTTAATTATATACTTTTTATATTCATAATTGTATTGAATATGCATTACTTGGTATATTTTGCATTTTTTAAAATTTTTTTAAAGCTTTACTGTATATATGCATATACATATACTCTTTTATAATTTATATTTTAAAAAACAAGGTAACACTAAAGTTGTTAAAATTTAATTAAATATTTATTGATATTTAATAATGTTTTAAAATATTTGGTAATTAAAATTAAATTTCCAAAGCTAGCGATCTATATTTTACTATAATATTGTAAAGGGCAGTCTTGAAGCCCTTGAATAATTTTGATTTTATTTTTTTCAGCTTGTGTAATTGTTAGTTTAGGACATTTTTGAAACAACATACATATTAAATTAAATTTTTAAAAGTCGAAGAACATAAATACGACAATATAGGAATTATTAAAACGACACAACCACACTCAGCACGCATTGAAGACATCTGAGGATTTTCAAGTTAACAATATTTATTCTTTCAAATCTTTAACGTTTTTGATTTGTATCTTTTATAAGGGATAACTGATGTTTAAGCAAAAAAAGAATCATTCTCTTTTATCTATTTCTCTTTTATGCCTTAAGTATATGTAATTTTTAAATTGTATTGAAACAGAGTTATCAGACAAATGATCATCTCTTTTTAAAACATCTCGTATGCATGTGAATGGAAAGTATCATCATTAGCACTTATGAAAATTGTGCTGATAATTTTATACGCTCTTAGAAAATTGGTAATATGTGATAAAAATGCAATAAAGCTAACGCATCATTCATTCTTATATAACATATTAAAAACTGTTAAGGGACTGGTATAAGAAACGCATACGCAAAAGTACATTTGCAGCATTGTGAAAAGTGCCAATAAGTTAAGAGTCGCTTGCCTTAAAAATCGGTGCTTTTTCAATGAATGGTATCGATGATACGTAAAAAATAAGGCAGCTACCACATAGCAGCGACAAGATCATCACCTTCCTTCTAACTTCCTATACGGAAAAAAGGAAGGTATAAACTTTTTTGGCAGCATTTCAGGAAGCCTTTCTTCCTCTTTGTCAAGTTCTCGTAAAGTCGTACATAACAAATAAACGAAGTTATAAGGTACCAAGAACCATTCTGTGATATCTATGTTAACACTTAAATAATTGAAAAGACTAAAATTACTAAGTATAAGTATATAATATCGTGAATGGCTGATAAAGCCACAAAGCATTGAGAGCAGAAGAAAAGAAAAGATCCGACTGATCATTTCCATCAATTGCAACGAGAAGACAAAGAGCCAGATTAATACAAAATAAAGAAGAGGAATAGCGATAAGTATTAAAAATATTAAAGAATTTGAGACATGTCCAACAATCCTCAGTGGAAAACCTTCCAGCCGCCTATTATGAACTCTGACCCAGCAATATTAGAGTACAAGTCCATGGCCATTCCAAGTCCTAAAGTTATCAGTGGCACTCACAAAGCAAACAATTATCGTAATGGTACCAATTACAGTGGTGATTACATGGAGTCGCCTCCTGCTTGTGGAAAAAATTCTTCAACTTTTAATAATTACTCAGGCGCACAAACTTCTCCTCGCAATGGAACTGTAAAATTTCCAATGAGTACATTTACTGGATTAGAAGGAGGTGTAAATTATTCGGGAGAACCAGTGACAACAAATAATTCTTATCAATCAGATCAATCCACAAATCAGGGTCCACGTGAAACTGGAATCATTGAAAAACTTTTGGTAGTAACTTGTCAATATTTTATTAACATAATTCCAGTAAATAATTAATGTTTATTTAAAATAACTTATTTATTTAATTTTATTGTAAACTTGAATAATCATGAAAAATAACTATTTTTAATAATATTGATATAATAATAAGAAAAGTTTGCATTAACATATTTGAATTAATCATATTTTAATTTATAATTATAATTTGTTATACATTTACAGCATTCGTATGGATTTATTCAATGTTGCGAGAGACAGGCAAGGTTGTTTTTTCATTTTAGCCAATTCAGTGGCAATATAGAACATCTTAAAATTGGTGATCCTGTAGAGTTTGAAATGACATATGATCGCAGAACGGGCAAACCAATAGCAAGTATCGTTAGCAAAATTGCTCCTGAAGTGGTAAGTATTTAATAACAAAAAATTAATTTTATGTATAGAAGAAATATGTTGTTTATCCATTATATCTCTCAATTTTTTAAAATAATGATCTTTTTTGATTAAATACAATATTTTTTTTTTAATTTTTCAAGATTAAAATTAACTCTTTTTAATGTACATACTATTTTTTATAGTGTTAAATTGCTAATAATTTAAAAATGTCTTAATTTTAAAAATATTTTTATAATTAAAAGATATAAATAATTATATTGTAGATTTTTATTGATTCTTAAATTCATTAAAAGATTGGTAAGATTCACACGGTATTAAAATTTGGAACTTTGGTATAATACTAAATACTTAAACTTAAAGATGAATTGCATAAATTGTTAATATTATTTATATTTTTACAAATATTTTTATTTTCAAATACCGTAGGTTTTAAGTGAAAAACGCGTCACGGGTAATGTAACAACTGAATTACAAGCAAATGGCGATTCTCAGGGCAGAATTAGTTATGAAAATAGAGGCGAATGTTTTTTTCTACCTTATACCAAAGACGATGTTGAGGGAAATGTAACTCTACGTAACGGCGATCGAGTTTCATTTCAAATTGCTACAAATCAACGGTAAATATTTTGCTCGATAAACTTATTGTTTTTTAACTTCTCATATTTTAAATGATGTTATTAAATTAAAAATTTTATTTATTAGTGGTAACTTAGGAGCCTGTCATGTTAGATTAGAAAATCCAATTCATCCTGTTCGTTATCGCGGAGTTGTATGTTCAATGAAAGAAAGTTTTGGTTTCATTGAACGAGCAGATGTTGTTAAAGAAATATTCTTCCACTTCAGTGAAGCTAAGTCTATGAAAGAAGAATTAAGACTTGGCGATGATGTTGAGTTTATTATACAAACTCGAAACGTAAGATAATTGTTAATATATTAGCTGTACGATTTAAGTTTTTTAAAATATTAAAGTATGATTGCATGATTAACAAATTCAATAATTTTTTAGGGAAAGGAAGTAGCATGTAATATAACAAAGTTGCCACCAGGATCTATCATTTTTGAGGAGATCAGTGATGAAATTATTAAAGGGCAAGTTTTAAAACCACTTGAAAGAGGCACTTCAGCTAGACACCAAAATGATCCATTGCCGGGCCGTATTCGTTATAGAGCACCTGATCACTCAGAAGTGGAAATACCTTTTGGTGATAAAGATCAAAAGGGTGATTTTACTTTAAGGTTTGTCAAATACATTTATATAATTTTAATAAAAAATTTAGTTTAGTTTATTCATATATTTTTATCGTCATAATAATTGTAGACACGGAGATTGGGTTCAATTTAGAATTGCAACTGATACTAGAGATCAATTAAAAAGAGCAACAGAAATTTCATTACTACCTGAATCGTTCACGGTATCCGGTGAACGCCGTGAACAAGGTATAATTGCTGCTTTGAAAGATGGTTATGGTTTTATTCGTTGTGTAGACCGCGACGCCAGACTTTTCTTTCATTTTAATGAGGTGCTAGATGTCGACAGAGAAATAAGTGTCGGTGATGAAGTAGAATTCACAGTCGTACAGGTATTTTGTTACCAATTTTGCTGTTAAAAAACTGTATTATAACTTTATAATTATATTTTAAATTTATATAATAATTTTAGGATCCTTCTTCATCGTTTTCTAATACGAGACAAAGTGGAATCAGATTAAAGCATTTACCATCAGGCACTGTTCAATTTGAAACAATAATAGAATCTAATCTATTGGGCAGTGTAATCGAAGATACCAATGGTAATGAGCCTGGACTTATAGGCTACCTCAAAGATGATCAAGAAAAAAGTATAATTTTCTTCTCTAAGGACTGCAATTCTAAAAATATTCCGAAACTTAACGATAAAGTAAGTCTTTTTTCAAGTTATGTTTACAAATAGGTTTTTAATACCGTAATATAGTATTTAAATACTTTTTCGTGAATTTTTTCTTGTAATGTACAAAAACAAAAATAAAAATTCCATTATTTTTTAGGTGCAATTCAGCATCTGTCAAGTAAAACGTAATAAAGAAATCGTCGCTGTAGATATTTCACTTCTAAGTCCTAGCGGAGAAAAAATTCAAAACCAAAACGGCAACAAGAAATCCGGCGGACAAGTTATTCAAGGCTTTATTGCTGCTCTTAAAGATGGTTTTGGTTTTATTGAAACTATTAATCATGATAAAGAAATATTTTTTCACTTTAGGTAAGTTATTTTAATAAAAATGATGTAATGATTTAATGAAATGATTAGCCTTTTAACATAATAATATATAATTTATAACAAATATATTATTGCTAAGGAAATAAAAGTTTTCATTGTAATTAGAAAAAAATATATAATTATTTTTCATTTAGAATATTAAAATAATATTCGATTCATTTTTTGCAGCAATTTTGAAAAAGATGCAAGCACTTTGGAATTGGGCGCTGACGTTGAGTGCACTATTGGTTCAGGAAATAACAATCGAGGAACTGGCGGTTGTACTGCTGCGGAATCCGTACGAATTTTACCAAAAGGAAGTATTCCGAGACCAACAGTCAATGATCAAGTTTTGGATGGAAGTGTCTCTCGTCCATTACGCAGCGCAAATCCTGATCAAGCAAAATACGCTGGATTGATTAAGGTAAATCCAACGAGCGAAGATGAAGAAACTCCGGAATATGAGTTTGGTATCATGGGTCTATCCAACAAACGTGAATTGCTGCAAACTGGAGATCCTGTACAATTTCAAGTAGATTCCGATGGGCATGCTTGTAACATTGTTGCGGTTAGGAAAAAGCGCCGAGCTACCGTTGATGCAGTTAAAGGATTATTTGGTTTTCTGACTTATGAAGTTGAAGAGGGCAAGAAACTTTTCTTCCACATGAGTGAAGTATGCGATCATGCAAAATTGCAACCAGGAGACCAAGTTGAGTTTGTTTTGGTAACGAATCAACGTTCAGGAAAATCTTCAGCGTGTAATGTCGTACGTTTAAGGTAAGATTTAAAATTTTTTTTTTTTTAATTTGATTGACTAAATTTTAATTGAGTAACTATCATTTCATTATGAAATTTTTAAAGAAATTCGCTTATAAAAGTAATTCTAAATAAATTTATGTCTGTAAAAAATTTTAATTTAACTTTTTATTATTAGTATTAGTAAAATATTTCATTGTTTCAGTACTTCATTATATATAATATTAAATAAATAAAATTATATAAAAGATTTATAGATTTATTTAAAAACTTTTAAAATCAGTGAATTCTACTTATTATTCATAAGAAAAGTGTTATTTATTTTTGAAATACAAATAATAAATTTAAAAGTATTTTAATTTAAAGTAATTAATACAAAAGTTTTTTTAAACAAGATATTAACATTATTATAACAAATAATTTTAACATTATCCTTATATAATTATTAAATTATTTTAAACGATCACATTTTTTTGAAAAGAACAAATTTTCATATATATTATAAAAAACTTTATAGTTATTTTCATAATAATGTACACGTAAAAACTTATCTTTACAGTGATGCAGTGCAACAACGACCAGAACGTTTGATAAGTCGACTTCGTACTGTTTCTCTAGAAGATGCAGGACCAAAGTTAACAGTAGTCAGGCAGCCAAAGGGTCCTGACGGGACTCGTGGCTTTAATCAAGAAAGGATGCAGCGTATACCAGGTGCCATCGAAGAATAATGTTAATGATTGTAACTAACGAAAACAGAAAAAAACGAGAAATAACCTTGGATCGCATACCTACCTGCTATATTATCTAATTTTCGTCCATGCACGTGTCGGCGCCGAGATTATTGTAATAAATAATTATTATTACTATAATTATAATTTTATTCATAAGGTAAAGGAAACGTGAAACTAAGAACTTTGCCAAATCCAAAATACAGTTTAATGTAATAAATACGAAATGTGTGACGACAACGCGCATAGTCGGCGGCGACGAATTGGACAACGAGTACATATTTTTTTTATTTTTATTTTTATTAGGGGGAATTTTAACCTCTCATCGTAAATAAATAAAATGAACAACATACGCAGACATATTATAGTTAATAAATCAATTCAAATCGCGAGAAGATCGCCAAAAATTGTTAATTATTTGTGAAATTGTCATACGTAAACAGGTTTTTGAAATTTTCGAAAACAATTTAGTGTTTTAAGTCAAAAATGAAGAAGAAAAAAAAATATATATATATATATATATAAAGCGGACAGTGTGCAGCAGGGAAAACGTTGGTATACGTAAAATATGAGAATCATCAAAAGTAACGAAGGAAAGTAGGCAAGGGCTTCGACGTTTAAAAAAAAATAAAAAAATAAAATTTAAAAAAAGGCAGATTGTTCTGCTGTCGTCTGTTTGTAATTTTTGCGACAAAGAATTTTTGTCCTGTCTGTCTTTATAAAAATATACGTACATGTTGATACTATTTTTTACGTTATGATTTCTTCGAACCGTACTTTTTTTTCTACCCAAGAAAAGCGAGTTCTGAAGAAAGATAAATAAAGACAAGTAATGTGAATTAATTTACGAAAAAAGCACTAAGAAATCAAATGAAACTTCGAATAATAGAACAAACGAAAAGAAACAGGAGAAACAGAATCTCTGTACATGTGTCGACAATTCCGTCGACGTGTGGTGTCTAAAGGAACGTGTAAAAAGACATTACGCTGGACATCTGTCCTAGAGAATATATTAAAAAAAAATAAATAAATAAATAAAAAAAAAAAAAATAAAAAAAAAAGATTATAAAAAATTGAAAGCCTGGGTTGCACGTGCACATACGAGCATTTTTTATTTATAACATATTATTACAATAATCTAAGCAGAATTACGAGTTATATTGAAACTAAAAATTCCTTTAAAACGCTCGTAGGCGCACTTGCACGACTCTGTCGTTAAGTTCCTGATGCAATTTCTTGTAAAATCAAATTAGAGTTCAAACGATTTTTGTTTAAACACTTTGGTTTAAAAAATATAAAAAACATCGTATCGAAGTAACAGAGAAAAAATTTTCAGCTCGAAAAAAAAAAAAAAATGAAAAAAAAAATAAATAAATAAATAAATAAAAAAAAAACAAGAAGAGAAAGAAAAAGTTATTCTTAATGATCGCAATTAAGTATGAAATTTTATCATCGTTTTTTATGACAAGTAAAAAGAAAAAAGTAAATAAAAATTGCAAAAAAAATGTAACAAACGTAACTAAAACGATGATAATATTTCTGTAGTCTCGAAAGAAAATAGCGTTAAAAATAAATAATAAAAAAAAAAAAAAAAAAAAAAAAAAAAAAAAAAAAAAAAGTAATAAAAAATAATAAAAAATAAAAAAAAATGAATGTATGAAAAGCAGATTATATAAAACAAGCATAAACGAAATGAAATTGAGCGCTTTTCATCATCTTATATCCCACAGTTTCGAAAAAAAACTACATCGTACCATAACGTACTTGTAAATCCTCCTTTGGTGAATAAACATTGGAAGCATCAGAATGAACGATATCAATGGTGTCATTAGTACATTTAATATAAAATTTGATAATTTAAAATTGATTGATTAATTTCATGTATTTTTTTGTAAAAAATAATTTGATTTATATAAAAATTTAATATTACATTTTATTTACAAAGAAAGAAACATGTTATTTTTCAAAATTTTTTGTATTTTCCATTCATATATATGTCTATGTACAAAAGTTTAAAAACTAAGGAATTTTGTGCCAATCAGATAATTTTCATTAAAAATTCTTATCTTACGGAGTTTTTTTTATATAATAACACATTCATACGGAAAAGGTCCTCGATAATAATGTGGATTTTCGGGTCCAGGGCATGCTGCAAGAGAAAGAAATATAAATACACACACATATTTATACATATATATATATATATATATATATATTGAATTGGTTTTTTTTTTTTTTTTTTTTCTTTTTGTTACGTTTTTATTTGTTTTCTTTGATATTTACGCATTTCGCATAGAGTTCCAAAATAGCCAGTTCCCTCACACAAACATTTGAATCCGGTTTCCGAAGTTACTTGAAGGCAGCTTCCACCGTGTAAGCATTTTGTTGGGTTGTAACATGCATTATGATGTCCCCCTGAGGTTGAAGAAATTTTAATTGTTTCATACATTTCTAGGTTTATTAATCAAATATTTAATTTTTTTCAATTAAATTTTAACGTTTTAATGTAACTTTTAATAATGTCTGGCTAATATTTTTGTGCATATGATATTTATCTTTACATACAGTAAAGTCAACAAACAAGAGAAATAGTTTTACCGGATAGCGCAAGTTTACATTCCTCCATATTTGCATATCTGTACTCAGCCTTACAACCGTATCCGCAGGAACATTGACCGTTGAAGATTCTGCATCCATTGCCCATTTTGTCTAATTCACAAGCTTGTGTTCGCATTTCTAAAAAAAAAAAAAAAAAAAAATATTAAAATTGAGATAAATTGCATAACTATCTAACTAGGCGTTAAATAAAATATAAACCGACAATGATTAAAAAAAAAAAAAAGTAAAATGTAAACAATTTAAAAAATAATTATGAAATATAATTAACATTTGAGTAACGTAAAATATTCGTTCACTCTGAGTTGACGCTTTATCGCTCGACTTACTGATTTTTTTTTTCTCTTTTTTAATCGGTTTTATATATTACACATATATATATATATATACGTATATATATATATATATACATATCGCATGCCCTAATAGATATGGAAAAGAAAAAGCGATAAGAAAGGGTCCAGGCGACAATCTCCCGGATGCGATGGTCATCGTGCTCCCCGCACGAGAGAAGAAAGATAATTTATTACTTTAACTTTCGTATAGATACTAATTTTGAATTAAATACGCTATCGTAAATAGCTATATACTAGCTACTGTTTTTTTCAAAAACTCGCCTGTTTTTGATAAAATACGGGCAAACTATTTCACTGATTATTATTTATCATTAACGTTAAGATTACATAAGATCTTTATTTTTTAAACAATCACCTATTATAATCAGTATTTCGATTGTTAAAAGCCATTTAATCAATCGTAACCAGATTGAATTTAAAATTTTAATATTTCTTGTTTTCTGTGAAAAATTCATAAATTAATAATATTTGAGCCAATGATAATAGTTTTTTTTTTTTTTTTTTTTTTTAATTTATTTTACATTTCTAACTTATTGCTAAATTGATATAAAAAATAATGTCTAATTTTTTATTATTTAATTATTCAATTTTATTTTATTTTAATTACGACTTTAATCATTGTCATGATAAAACGATCAAGCAACTCGAGTAAAGTAAATAACTCAAAAATATTAAGTTTATAATTAACATAAGTACCTAATAATGTGAAGAGAAAAAGGATAATCGGCAGCGCTAGTCCCCGCATGGCTGAAGGTTCGCAAAATTGCGGGCGCGCGCGCGCGCGACAAAGAGAGCGAATGACCAAGATGATAAGAGAGATCGTCGAACTTGCTGATCTGAAATAAGTAGGTATACACCGATAAGTTGGTGGGGTCGTAGGTCGCAACTTCATGATCAGAAATTAACGATGAGTATGTATAGATGTGTGTATATATATATTTATATATATATATATATATATATATATATATATATACACAGTTCCATCGCACAAAACATTTGTATATCGCTTGAACTTTTTTTTTTTTTTTTTTTTTTTTTTTACATTCGTAAATACACAAAAGAAACTTAACTTCTGTCCTTTTCTTTTTTTAATAATATTTAAAACAAATTATTTGGTAAGCTTAACTATTTTATTATTACAAATAAATAAATTTTTTTTTTTTTTTTTTTTTTTGGATAAATTAAATTATATAAATTTGAAAATAAAATTCATTTTATACAGCTACTCGCTAGTACAAAATATATATTTGCAACTAATCTAATCAAGTGAAAAATTAAATTTATGTTCTAAAATCGTATATTGAACACATTATAAGATCTTGTATAATCAAGCAATATTCAAAACCAAAATGCATGCATTAAAATAAAAATAATTTTATATATAAAATTTACTAATAAAGAAAAAAAAAAACTAAAACCAATTGTTGCATCGCAATTTTATACAATGCCGATTTTTTATTTTTATATATATCCATATATACGTGTATATTAAATAAATGAAAAGTACTTGCCACGCGTTTATTTCAAACATAAACAATCGTTATCGGTAGAATTTCTGAGCACCGAAAGGACGTTCGCAACGTAGTTATAGGTAATTTTTTTCCTTTTAAATGGATAAATTTTTTTTTAAAGTATATATTTTTTTTCTTTCAACAATAATGCTTAAACAATAGTGTCGATATTCGTTATTAAAAAAGTTAAAAATAATAAGTACGAGAATCAAAAAATATATTTAAATAAGATAGAAATTGAAGCATTGAGTTAGCAATCACCGCACGCGTACCTCGACGAAGCGAAGCGCGGAGGGCAACTAACTACATAAAGCTCTGCTCGAAACGGCGAAAGTAAAAAGAAAGAATAAAATCGGGCCGTGCGTGGGGTGCGACGACTGTCAGTTCTCAGCTGTCGACCATACATATGTGTGCATACAAATATGTAGCCGCACGAGTATAAAGATAAACGTGCATGAAAGCGTTCCCCTGCTATCTCTCCAGATCGGACGCATCTGCACGCATTTCCTTTCCAATCTTCACTCTTGAATTTGTCTCGACCCCTCTTTTAACTCTCTTTATTTTCGTTCCATTCTATATAATCGTCAATCTGTACTTACTTTCATTTCTTTAATTAATAATTATGAATAATTTTATCAATAATTTAATTTATACAAAAAAAATTTTATATATATATATAGATTATTCATAAATAAACAAAAGAGTTCACATGTTGCATTGAAATATTTAATAAAATTACTCAAAATCATTTATTAATATGTTTAAAAGAAAATTTGAAAGATTAATAATATTAATTTTTATTTCTTATTTTATTTAAAAACATTTTTTTCCATCATTTTTATTTGGGAAAAAATTATGATTCATAATTTTTAATAAATTTTACATTTAAAATTTATATATAAAAGTATACGTTACATTTTAGTATATACTTTTGAATTTCTTATAAAAGAATAAAAATCCATAAAAATTAATTCTTAAAAAATAGATGTAACGAAAAATTTTTTTAATATACTTTGTTATTAGAACATTGGATGGAATTATTTCACAGCGTTAGTTAATTCGTTTATGCTTAAGATAATTTTATCGCGATATAATAATTTATGAATACAACTTATAAAATATAATAAATCTTTAAAAATCTTATAAAATTTCATTATAATACGGTCGTGAGCCGTAGCAACAAATATAAATGTTACAGTATATTTATTAATATTTTAATTACGCAAAAATATTGTTGTCGAAGACCGAAATACTTGACTTTCGATGAATGTGTTGCGATATCTTTTTTATATTCGTTTGTTTTACAGTAATTACCTCAGAACAGAAACTTCTTTAAATTTTTTTACTTTGAAAGGCACTAAATTCTGAAAAAAAATTTTTTCAATTTTATTTATGTTATTATAATTAAGTAATAACTACTTTTTAAATTTTCTTGATTAATACGTTACATGAATGTTTGATCATGTTGCTCATGAATCATTGTAGATCTTCTGGATTGAACAATTCCTGTTTGTCGATCATATAATTCGCGCATAAGACTATCCTTTTCTTGTTCTAGAAGTGCTATCCGATGACTTTTTTTACTAACTTCCTATAATTATTAATATTTTTATTTCATAGTAAATAATACGATAAATAAAACTTGTAACGTTAATGAAAATATGTTACGTTGCACACCTCTGTAAGCCTATGGTTTTGTTGCTTTAATCTAGATAGCATATCTTGCTGCAATTGTGCAGATGTTGGAGTACTTAAAAAAGCTAGATTCATGTGCAAGGGTAATCCACCTCTTTCCCAACTACTAATTAAAGCAGCGAGGTGTCTATTAACTTCAAGAACTCTTGCCCTCTGCAACTCTAATCTTTCTTGCTGTGCTTCAGTCCATTGTTCCTAATAATTTAGAATTAGTTAAATAAATCTTTGATGTTTATCATAATAAATATTTTTATAATAAATTTTTGACAAATTGTTTAAAAATATTTTTTTGCTAAAAAATCTGTCATATTTATTAAGATTTTTCTTATCGTACCACATGTGAACCCATTCTTCCTAAATGTTTGATTTTCTCTTGTGTGATGGAAATTTGTTTTAAATACCAATCTCTTGCTTTTTCAACTGCTGCAAGACCTTGGAGTAATAAATCTTTTTCTTGTTCTATTTGTTTCATTCTTTTCATCTACAAAAATGAATAAGTTTAAGTACATGATCATATTAAAGAATAAATAAGGTTCCCAACACTCTACCTCTTATAAAAAATTATATCTTTATATTTGATTGGGAAACCTTTGATGGAAACGTGCTTTACCATATTATAATCAATACCATTCTGCAGAGTATGTCGCCTTGGTTCTCTTCGTCGATTAGGCGATTTTTTATTTTGTGTTTGTAAAGCTAATTGTTGAGCATTTTGAATGTCAATAGCTTTACCGTCCCCTAATACCCTTGTCGAATGAATTAAAGCATTTGTATCTGTTCGATATTTTACATTAGTTATTTGACGCTTATCGGAGCTTTTTTCACCACCCATCATTAGACCCATTTGCCAATTTTGTAAGGCAGTACGAATTTCTGATTTATCAAAGCTTCTATCAGCACTTAAAACTCTACCGTCAAGAGCTGCACCAGTACGAGGAGGTTTTGGTGGACCATATGCTGTACAGAAAATTGATATTACCTTCTTTACTATGTTTATATTAAAGATAACAAAAATGATTGATATTTTATAATATGGTATAACACCTTTCATGAATTTTGATTCTGAACAAATTCTTGCATCAACATCGAATTGAGTATTTCCTTCTTTTCTACCAGGTAGTTGTGGCATACTGAGAGTTCTTTGTTGTGAAATGACATTGTTTGGTCGTATAGTAGCAGTATTTGGAGAAGTCCAGGGAGTTTTATTTTGATTTTCAAGAACAGGAGCAGAAGGTGGTCTGTTTGGTTGACTTCCGTCAAGTTTTTTTGTTTCGCTCTCAGCTTGAGCATGTAATAAGCAAATTTTTAAGCCAGCGCAAAATCTCTCAAATGATAATAAACCATTTGGTGGAGTAACTTTCTTTAGACCATCTAAAACTCCCTTTGGCAATCCAGATGTACCATCATCTCTCCAGCGGGCTTCTATATCCGAGTAACTCACATAACCTGTATATAAAAAATTTTATTATATTTTATGAAAATTTTTATATTCTAGATGGTACATTTACCTGTATTTTGATCATCCATAATATCAAATAGTGTTCGCATAGCGGACACAAAATGTTTTGGTAATCCATCGATGCTAGATTTTGTAATTTGGGCCATATTTCCTGCATTTATTTAAATATTTTAATAATCTAACGTTCGATATTATAAATATTCAATACTAACATATTATTGATGAATTTATTGATCTACTATTATTAAAAATAAAACAAATTCTGTAATGCAAGTAAACAAAGATTGTTTACCTTTCCAAATTCACAATATGCCTGCACAAGTATGTTTTATAATGGATATAAAGTGTAAAACTTGCATTACTAAAAAAGGTAAATATTCATTGTAAATGGAAAACAACTTACCTATTTTGTTTTAGAGCATGGCCAAGAGGAGAAATCTTACAGGTGGTTGACGGCTAAACATTCCAACAACATCACGTACATCTATTATGACTCTTGCGTCTGCTGCGAAAGGCACATTAATTTTCCTTGATGACTGTACGCGTCCCCACCAAGTGTGCGCTGTTAGGTTTACTGCTGTAATCCTGCAGTATAATGGGTCTTAGACTCGAAGATTCATCTTCGGATATTTGTAGGAATGGTAGTACATAGTTTTATACCTAGGGCTTCGCCCGCTTGGTAAAAGTACAGTCAATGCTTTTATTTCGATAAAATCGGCCAATATAAATCAAACAAACTGTATTATTATTATATTATGTTGAAAAATGTAATAAATAAAGTAATTGAAAATTTACATGGTAAATAAAATATTGTGTTTCATCATAAAAATTTTTTTTTTCTTTATATATAACGATACAAAAATAATAATTTTGTAGTAAAACTTATACAAAAAATATAAAACTGCGTAATCAAATTAACTTTTTTTATAATCTTAGATTAATTTAAAATTTTTATTAATAATCTTTATAATCTATATGAATATTAATAATTAGTATTTAAATAATTAACAATAAGTATATATTGTACAAATTTATCAATAAATTTTGAAATATTATTTTGTATGATAATCTTTTATATTAGATGCGTATCAAAAAGAGGGTTTTATTTTAAAAAATTAAATTTAATTGACGTTAAGGATTATAAACTTTAAAAAATTTATTATAATTGAAAACAAGAAAAGTTTTAACAAGGAAAGTAGAAAAAATGATTAGTGGATTACAGAATACTCTTTTTTTAACGAATGATAGTTACTTTTTTAATAAATAAATTATTCATATAATTACATGTTCAATTAAATAAACAAATTTATAACATAAAGATTGGCTAATAATAATTGCTTCCAAATTGATAATTTTATACTCAAACAATTTTATAATTTATTTTCTTTTTTAAAAATATTCATAATCGAAGGTATTTTATGAAAAAAAAAAAAAAAAAAAAAAAAAATTTAATTTTAAAGTTATTTTTTTTCTAATTGCTATTTTTGACAATAAAATTAATTTTTATTGATTATATTATTCTGTTTAAGCGTATGCAGAGTAACAACAATTTTATTTTGGAATATGTATATACATATATAGCAGATTGGCAGAGACGCATGCAGTGCAAATACTGAAAATGTTGAAGATATAAACACGGGATAAAAGCATCTATTGTAAAAGAGGGATAATAAAATAAAATTAATAAAGCGTGAAGTTTTATTATCATTAAACTATTGTGCTTGCTCGTCGCGCTTCTCTTCTACATTTGGGCTCTTGTCGTCGGAATCGCTTCCCGATGAGTAGTTGGGTGAATTCTCAACTTGCAAATCTATGCCCTGAGTGAGAAGGCTCGTTATCCTTTCAACGTTAACGCTCTCGTCTTGTTCGTGAATTTTGCGAAGGGCATTCGAGACGATGCACAGATCGCCCCTCAACTCGCTCACCACAGCCGTGATTTTTTGCACGTCCGTAAGGACCTCGACCGACTGCGTGTAAGGATTGTAGCGCAGTCCGAACGGCCGTTTTATTTGATTCGCAAACTGTCTGTACGGGTTTGATTTTATCGAGTTCTTTAATTCGTGTAAAATTATTTTCTCGACTTGTTTATTTTATAAACGACAAATAAGCATTTGTCAATTGAATATCGATTTAAAACAAGGTTAATCGGCTCACCTCATTTTTTCTTTCGCCTCTTCAATGCTATCGGTGTAGTAATAAGCATTTTGAAATGCAGTTATGATACATTCTTGCTTAACGGTTACTTCTGGCTCAAATCTAAAGGTTTTCTCGGGTGCAGATACCGCGTGTTTCAATTCTGCAATGGATGATAATAAACCAGCTCCATAAACCCGTAAATCTCCATCTTGTTTACACAATCCGAATTCTACAGTGAAAAAATAAAGCTAAAACAGAAATTATTTTTATTGTAAAAATTTAAAGATATAATTTTCCAGAGAAATGAAAATTTTAATTTATAAATAACAAGGTATCATACCGTTGCAAGTTTATCGATGTCTTCATCCGTCGCTCCCAATGATGCAAGTCCAAGTTCTTGAGAAAATTGAGCAAAGCTAGGATTGGCTAAAAGCGGCATGTGTCCTAAAAGCTCGTGACAGCAATCGCTGTAAAAATGTGCGAGATAAATGAAATAATTGTAAAAAAATAGTACGAGTCGCGTAAAAAATTTATATCGCGATGAATTTTCATAAATCGATCGACACGTACGGTTCCGGTGTGTAGAACGGATCCGAGGAATGACGAATGTATTGGGTGCAATGAAATACCCGGAACGCTAAACCAGCTAAAAAATCACGGGGTGACAAGTAGCCAGCAACTGGGCGTAGTTGAAAACCTGTCATTTCTATTTTAATCAAAATAATAAATGCATATTAACATATTGACATATTATTATCCATCGATTGTGTATTATTAGAAAAAAAAATAAGGCAGACGTACTTTTTAAAAACGCGCTAATATCCTGCAACTGTGGAATATTGTCTTCCCTATTGGATATAGAAAAAATTTTTATCACAGTTTTATAAATTAAATTAATTTATCAAAACCTTACCTATATCCACAATATTTTACGAGTTTTGGCCAATTTTCGAGATATTCTTTGCAGGCGTGCTTTTGATACAGCTGGTAAAGCTCGCGAAATATCGTTCCCCTGATAAAAATTTTAATTATTAAATATTTCTTAATCTATTTTTATTAAATAACCATGCTTTATAATTCAAGATCGTTTTTTCTTTTTATTTGTAGAATATATATTAATTTCTAAAGTTAAATGCAAAAGAATAATTATGATCATCTTGAATAAATATCTATTTAAAAAAATTCTATAAAATTCTATAAATTTTAAAAAATTCTATAAAAAAAAAAAAAAAAAAAAAAAAAAAAAAGTTATCGTAAAAATTTCGAAAAGCTTTAATTACGGTTGTTGAGCTCCAATCAAAAATCGTGTCAATTGACCTGAAACTTTATAATTATAATTTTCGTCGTATAACATATTTATCTTATAGAGGAAACGAACAGCTATAAGATAAGTGATAAGTAAGCGTTATCGGATTTAATTTAGTTAACCCGAAATAAATAGTAGAAAAACTAAACAGAAGGGCGAGGAAGTTGGAGGAGGAGAGGGGGGGGGAGGGGAGACAGAGGGAGAGAGAGAGAGAGAGAGAGAGAGAGAAAAAAGAGCGACGTTTGTTTGTCGAAAGAGCGCACGTCGCGAGCTGATGGCGCTGAAGGTTTAGCTTCGATAAGACGTACGTATATAAACGATAAATCAAATCAGGGCAATTAGGCTGCATTCAGCTCGAAGCGAACTCGCTAGATGCAACTCATCTCGACGTTTCTCTTTCTCTTACCCTCCTCGCCCCGATGTTCACGATGTTCATCCCTTACTATACGAGCCACGGGTTGAAAAGAATTCTCAAGCAAACTGTTAACTGCAACGATTGCCTTCGTGAAGAAGGAAACACGCCTTTATCGGCACATCTCGTTGAAAGTTTCTTCGCGCCCATTAAGACACACCTTTTAACTGTTCTTATACTCGAACCTCGAGATTGCACGATTTATGATTCCTTTCTTAGTCCTTTCTAGGATATAACGATTTCTTAACAATATATTATAATACATACAATACTACTAAATAGAAGACAATCTGTGCATTTGTGGACAGCATATTTTTTTTTCGCTAGTAAAAAATCATCGTAATTTATATGTAGACATGTTTGCTGTACTGTATAGGAAAAACTATCATAAAATATCTTAATTTTTATATAAAATTCTAGATTGTCTTATCTTATCTGTTTATAAAAAATTTTCAACCTTTTTTTACTTAACATTCGTATTATAAAAATAAAAAATGCTTTTTATAAATTTTTGCAAGAAATTCTTTGATATTGTTGAATTGTGTTGAAAATGTAATTATTATTTTTTTTAATTCTTTTTTTATTATTATATATTTACTTTTTATTGAAAAATTGTATTTGCATAGATTTTAATTGAAATTAAAATAAGAAAATAATTGTTTTGATAAAACTCACCAAGTTCTTATTTCTTCTGGGGTATATTGTACTTTTGGTATTGGCATACCGCTAAAAATGAATAAAAGCGTTTGCTGACGATAAAATTTTAAATTTGTAAAGAAAAAAAAAAAAAAAAAAAAAAGAAGTTAATAAATACTAGAAAAATTGGAAGAAAAAAAAAAAAAAACCTACTGTTTATAGTTTTTAGCAATATCTGAAAATTGCTCGCGTCGTTTTCGATAAACGGGATCTTTAAAGCCCTACGAAGAAAATAGATTACTGAGCTTTTGTCCGTAAATAAAAATGTGAAAATTTTGAATTTGAGTAAAACTTACGGGGTGATCGGCGTCCAACTCCGTGCCGTACATTAAAACTTTTTGTGCTTGATCTAAATCGGCTATTTTCCGAGGAAACCATATCATGTCTACTTCGCTAAAATCTAAAAGAAAGTATGCTATCTTGATCGAGAGTGAAATTAAAATAGATTACGTAAGGAAAAGAAAGAAACGATCGTGAGGGAGCACAAGAAAATCTTATATTAAGAGCGTATACGCGGTTATAGAGAAAACTTTAAATATAAAAAACTTAACGTTGAAATAAACTAACCGAAACTCGGCGCTACGGATAAAGGTGGATGAGGAACCGTGCCGATTTCTTCATATTGAGCAAGATTAATCGCTGCCACCTCCCGACTGAGCATTCGAGTCAATTGTTCCATTCGTTTTGTGTCGCATTCCACATCGACCAAAATTTCGTACTCGGAATTCCGACGCATTGATTTTCGTGATTCTATGTGTACTACATTAACGCCCAAATCCTTTAATGTAACGAGAAAGCGTCAACGATTTTATAAGAATCGTTATATCTATTAAAATGATTTAAAAAAAAAAAAAAAAGAAAAAAAGAAAAAACAATGAGAAACGACTTAGATTGTCTACCTGAAAAACTTGCAGTGCACGCGCTAAACCTCCGATTTGATTTTTCAATGAGAATACGACCGAATTTTTCGTATCGTTATCCGCAACTTTTTCTACCATAGGTACCTTTAATATAAAAATCGATTTATTAATTAAATGAGCCGCGCAAACGTCGTATCATCGGCTTATACAGGTTTCAAGACGACTCACGTCGCGGCTCTTGTGCAAAGGACTTCCTTCCTTAATGGTCCACTCCTCGTCTCTTCTATAAAGCCACATTCCTAATAATCCTTTTCCCGAGCCGCTCATTATTTTTACCTGATATCAATTTTGTATTTTACTTAAAAAATTATTTCAATACTGCGAGAACGATTTTTATAAACGAATTTTAAATAAAGAAAATTTACTTCGAAATAATTAATATTTACTTGATATGACGATTTTTAATCTCGCAGAATAAAAAATAGCAGCTGTAAATTTTCTATCGTTAAAAAAAAATTTCACCACTGTAAGTTTTCCGAAAATAAATTCGAATAACGTTAAATCTATACTAACTTATCTATGCTAACGTATTTATTATAAGATATATACAAGATACTTTAAAAAAAAAGAAAAGTTCACCAACAAAATCACTGTATCGATTTGTCGAACGATGTGCGCGATTCTGACTAGAAACTTTGCGAATACTCGAAGGAGAAGAAATTAAAACGTTTCTTTACGTAACGATTAAAATACTTGACGAAGTTAAAGGATAAGCGAAGGTAGTACTTGTCGAGGAAGTGCAACCAGTAGTGTCGGATCTTAGATGATTCCCGGGGTACTTAAGCCTTCGCCCCCTCCGGAAGGGTGAGTTCGCCGAATGGCGCGAGCGAAGCCGATTGGTCCGCGAGTTTTGCGCGAGAGTCTCCCGGATTGGAGGACGCGCGCACCGGTGTGTGCTTCTTTTTCCTCGGCTTCGCGTATTCACCGCAGCTTTTTCTCGAGCTTCCATTCATTTCGCTTTCGTTCTGCGCTTTAGCGACTCCGGGCGCTCTTCTGAATAATGTTCCCTGACGTCATCGGTACTACACGAGGATGAACTTGCGAGGATACGATGAGCCGGCGATCGAGTCTTTTGCGCTAATCGATTATACGTGCGCGTGGATAACGGATTTTTACATTCGCTTTAATTTTCGTAAACGTAATGTATTTTACTCGTATCCGTTTTAAACAAAAAACGAGTTAAATTAAAAAATGAAAGCAAATGTGTATATATATATATCGTATATATATATATGTACATATAAAACAAACGTAAATTTCGAAAAGATATTGCTTTAAACGACATAGATAAAAGAAATTTAATACCCCAAGGATTTGATTAAATCTAGCTTTTACTAAGTCAGCTAATGTACGAACAAATTAAAGGACGAGTCAGGATGAAAGGGACAAGATTCGTCGCGGATCGTTTTACCCAAAGAGTATATAATAGCCGAACGGTATAGAAATAAGCCATGACAAAACGAATCAAAATCAACGATCCATCATTTCAAAGGTAAAAAGCAAGAAAAGTTCAGCGGTGCTTGAAAGTTTATTCTCATTTATTTTAACGCCAAAGATTTTTCATTTGGTTTTAGATATACGAGACAGAGAGAGAGAGAGATGAGAAAGATTTGAGCAAGCAATGATAATTATTTTTTTTTTTTTGTTTTGTTTTGTTTTGTTTTTATTTTTGCAACAAGGGGGAGCAAGAATAAAAGGAGGAGTTGAAAATACGCGCGAATCTTAATGAAAGCTCGAGCTCTCCGATCAAGCAGCGGGAATCGAGCGACGTAAGACAGCCGTAGAGCAAAGCAGATGCAGCACATTAGTTCGGAGTAGCCATCGGTTACGCGCTCTTTCTCTCTCTCTCTCTTGCATTATGTATATATATATATATATATATATATATATATATATATATATATATACGCGTGCGCTTAAATTACGCGCAACGTACGATTTTTCTCCGTTGGAAAAAGCCCCTTCGAGGGTGTGTAGCACCGTTTACCGCACTTCAATTTTCTCGAGGAAAATTAATCGGAACGCTTTCGCTTATTTCTTCCTTTCTTATTCATTCTTACCGAATCATCTTTTAGCGTTGCTGCTTTTTCTTTTAATTCTCGAAAAATTTATATATAAAGTGTGATTGCGGTAAAAAAAAAAAAAAAAAAAAAAAAAAAATCATTTGACATTCTATATAAACTATTAAAACAACGAATGAGACGTGATTTCCATTTTGACAGTGAAGTTTGTAGACATAGCGGGCTTATCTTGACTTATACGCTTATTCCGTATAATCGTTAATTAACAAATAGCCCCTATACGAAACTGTCTTCTCTCTCTCTCTCTCTCTCTCTCTTTCTGCGATTTCTCTATGTCGAGCATCAGAGTACATTTTAATTATAGAAATACTCTAAATTACAATATGAAAAAATACAGATATTTATATATACACACACTATAAGCTTTTTGTAAGATTTCTACGAATGAATGCGATCATTCAGATACGAGAAAATAAAAGGGAAAAAGTATCTGTTTTACGAGAGATCAATCACTTACTGAAAAAGTCTCAAGGGATTCTTGTCCCTTTTTATCGCGCATTTCAACTTTTCACAAAGAAATATTGCAATACATTATTTGCTTACATATTTTAATTTAAAATATTATCTGCTGATAAATTATATAAACATATATATTATTAAAGTATTAAATTATTTCAATTAAAAAATTTTCTTGCAAATCGTCGAACAACATTCTTTTGCAGATAAAAAGTCAACAAAAAAAAAAAAAAAAAAAAAAAAATCCAAAAGATCTTTTTCTTTTATCATTGAATACTAATTCTAAGAGCAAACGAGAAAGTACTCACCGTCTACAAATAACCTTATCTTATTCTCTAACAGAAAAGGAAATAGCAAAAAAAGTATTAGAAAATTCAAAACAAACTTTATGCAATACCTATAAGTTTGATTAAAAATTATTGTAGTTTTATTTATACAATCAATTATTATAAAGTTTTATTTTTAAACATAAAAGCTTAAACGTTATATTCAACATCGTTATTGAATGTATATAATAACTACTATAAAATTAACTTACATTGCTTGTAAAATAAAAATAAAATATATTTACCATTATCGTTATTTATTTGTAATTTAAAAAACATCGATTTAAACATTTTTTTTTTTTAAATATTAAATAATCAACGTTATAGCATTGATTAATACAAAGGTAAAAATTTTAAAGTGTACAAATTTGTATTTTTCCAAGTTAATAAAAGCTGCCAATGAAGAATATACATTCGTATCAAAGATTTTTTTGCTTAGCGACGAGCTATATTTTTAAAGAAAGTGACGGAAATTTGAAAGTCCATAAGGGGTGTATAGAGGGGGGGGGGTAGGGGGCGTTCGCGGAATCGATGAATCGCGCGAGAAAACGAGATCGTCGTAAAGTTTCGAGGTTGGTATCGAAGGTGTCGGCGGGGCGCGCTCGAGGGAGCCAACAACCCCTGCGCGCATATCGTAGAGGGAGGAAGCTCTTGCGCAGTAAGCACGCCGCTGGCGCTTCTCTCGCTCGCGCGCGCGCTTATCCGAATCAATATCGTCGGCCGGACGACGTCGAGGAGCCTCACGTCGCACGGAGCGCGTAGCCTCGACGCGAGCGCTCGTTTCGTCGCCGTCGTGTTCGATCTCCGCGGCGCATCGACGCGGTTGCGAACGAGAGTGAAAGAGAAAGAGAGAGAGAGAGAGAGAGAGAGAGAGAGAGAGAGGGTCGGTCAATCAGTTGGAAAGAGGAAAAGCGAGAGAAGAGAGCGCGAGAGGAAAGAGAGGAGAGCGAGAAAGAGCGAGGGCTCGCCTCTCACGGCAGCTCCTTGGCCCTCGTCGTCGACGTCGCAGCGGCAGCGAGTGTCAGGATGGCCGATACCGAGTTCGAGGAGTTCCGCTACTACTTCGAGAGACTGCCCCAGCACCTAAAGGCGCCCGTTTCCAATTACACGTGAGTTCCTATCGCCTTCTCTGCCTTTCGAGCCCTCGACGCACGACCGTCGCCCGGTCAGTACTCGTCGCCTCGCGCTCCGGCACCGGATCGTTCGCGCTTTTTACTTTCCGCTTTCGCGATACCTCGACGCAGCTGACGCAGTCGTGAATGTCGCTTTGCGAATTGTTTAAAATCTGCTTTTTGGTTTATTACGCCTGCTGGACCATCTGATGTAGGTAGGTCGCGAGCCCGCTCCTTGTCGATTCCTCCCGTCAACGCTCTTCTTCCCGTTTCCGTTGACCTTCCGCTGCTTCTCGCCATCATTTCGTTAGCTTATATCGCGATTTCGGCCCGCTTTCACGGGTGCTTTATCAAAGGAGAGCACACCGCGGTTGCCGCGTTTGATCGAGGCGCTGCTGTGTTTTCGTATCGATATTATTTAATGTGACCTCGGTAACAAAAAAAAAAAAAAAAATAAAAGCCAAACGTACGAGATTAGTTAAAATTACGAAACAACGATTTATGCATATTATCGCGCGCTGGTATCACTCATAGTGCTGACGAACGTAAGAAACGTTAGAATCGTGAAAAAAGGTATTGCGATTAATAAGAAAAAGCTCGGCTGGTTAAATTTTCAGTAGTAAGGGTCATTCGGCGACGCCGCTCGCCGTAAATATTTGAGTCTTGTGACCTGAAAAACTTGGGCGTGCGCGGGGCTGCGAGTCGCTGTGCATGTGCGAAACGCCGAAGCAAAAGCGATTTTATTTTCCTTTCGATGATTTTTTTATCCCTCGAGAATTAAGGTACGCATACGTATGCATATATGTCACGTGACGAGCTATACGCGACGCAAGGTATACGAGGGCTGCCGCTTTGCCGTGCGATTTCCTATAGGCGCATTTCTCCCCGTCTTTCTCTTTCGCATCAATACTCTTTGCCGAGTGAGCAGTGCACGGTGTAGGCCTGCATATAAGTATCCGCATACGTTTGCGCGCGGGTGTATATGCATCCCGGAGACTTATACCGAATCCTCTGCAATTCGCCACCTTTCCTTGCGCGCTCTCTTCCTTCTTCTTTCTTCCTTCTTCTCTTCATACGGGTACTGCATGTAAATATCGCGCCCGACTGCCTTGCACCGACGAAGACTGAAATCGACGAGAGGGAGGGGTGGAGGGGTAAGGAATAGGAGATAAAAAAGAAAATGAAAGAAGGAGTGAAATAGAGGGAGAGAGAGAGAGAGAGAGTTTATTGATTGTGGCTTACAAAGTCACTTTTACGAGAAAATCTTAAACAAACGTGCGGTGTCTTTTTTTAATGGAACGATATTCAGATGACGTCATTAAAGTACGTTTATTGGAAACAATAAAAACTTAAAATGAAATCGCTATTGCGGCTCGTTTTCTATCGATGACGCGTATATCGATGTTTTTAGTTTAATTATTTATGGTATATATATATATATATATATATATATATATATAGATGAAAACTTTTATGCAACAGGCTTTGTCTTAACGTTCAATTTCTTATTGATTTTAAATATTTTATCGTATATTCAAATTTTTTATTGCCACATTTTATTGTACTTTCGTATGAGTATTTACTTTAAAGAAGTATGTCAAGAGTCGGGCTCGTATATAATATTTAAATGCTGGTACGTTTTTGTTAAAATGATGAATAATATTTTATTTATTTTGACGTTGCTTATGTTCTTCTCAATTTGAAAAAATAAAATATTATAGTAATAAAAAATTATGAATATTATACGATGACATTTATATTTAGTAGATTGCAGATTATCTTCATAAAAAACAGATAAAATTGAGTTGCAAACTTTTATATTTTTTTGCAAATTTTATAATATAAATGTGTGCATTTAATTTATATGTATAGTAGCTTAGTGTTAAAAGTATAAACATTTAAAATAAAAAATTTAAAAATCTATTCGTAAATTAACTTTTTCATTAAAGCGAGCGATTAAAAATTTTGAACGCTGAAAATTTTGTCAAGCACAGACTAACAAATAAAATATTAAATGCAGCCGCATAACATACCGTTAGAAAAAATTTAATCTTCGTTTGAAACAGACTCGTGCACGATGTCATACTGGACGATTCACCGACATCGTCGCAGGGCAGCGACACCGAGGTGGGCAGGTCCTGCGGCGGTACCGCCGGCGATTCCGAGGATGAGGAGGTCGTTGTGCTGCACAGGCACGAGGCACACAGCGGTCATAGCTCCGCCGATGACAGCGAAGACTGCGACCAAATGTGTTGCTCGTCCATCGTCGCGGACAGTGACTTCAGGTTTATTTACCTTCCATTTTCGTACTTCTTTCTCCCTACGATTAGATATTATATTAACACATTTCTCCTGTACTTTCGGCTTTTTGCAAATTTCATCAATTAAAACTCTTTATAAAATATCTCGTATGTGCTAATAATTTATTACTAGTGAATAAATTGCTAGAAAGTCTTACTTAGAGATGTTAAAAAAATATCTTAATAATAGCAGTGAAAAATTATATTTAAATTTAAATTAATAATGTTTTATGCAAATATATTATACTCCAAAAAATTTGCTTTTAATGCTATACTTTTAAAAATATTAAAACAAATTATGTTAATATGCTAGACTGCAATACGATATATCAGTAATAAATTTTATTATTATCTAGTTTATATTTGATAAAAAGTTAGCTTATGATACAGATATATTAGTTTAGTTAACCGTTAATGATGTAATGTAAATTGAAAATATGTATTAGCGTTTTTTCAAATGTGAGTATATTTTTTTTCAGATTAATACTTTTGAATTATTTTATTTTATGCATGAAAGAATGTTATGTTTTACTATTAGATTAAACCAAAGTCAAATCAATATGCGTAATGTTATAAAAATAAGCATGTTCCAGTTTGCACTATTGTCTAACGTGAGTCATTAAGTTTTATCAAAATTTATATTTCATTGTAAAAGATTTATACTACAAATTTTATTGATTATCAATTTTATAAAATTACAAAAAAAATATACTCATTGTCATAATATTTTGTAAATGATACATCGAATTTATGCATTGAGCTCTGCCGAATACCGGAAAAAGAAAATAAATAAATAAAATAAAGTAATAAGGAAAGTAAAGCATGCTTTAGAGTAGTATGTAGCTGAATTTTGGTATTGTTGCACTTTGGGTGACCAATTAGCTTATTCGGTGGGCTAAGCAGTGGCGGTATCGTCGGTGGAGGCGTCGGTGGAGACGGTGGCGGCAGCGGTGGCAGTAGAGGCCGCGGCAGCGGTGGAGGCCGCGACAGCGTTATCAGCGACGTAGGCGACTCCTGCTCCTCGCTGAGTTCCTGGCCCACGCCCGAGCATCATCCGAGATCGAGCGCAACAACGACGGCCCAGTCCCCGGCCGGCACCGAGCGCAGACGCAGGCGCCTGCCCGAAATTCCTAAAACTAAAAAGTGTAAGTCTCCGAGCTATTCAATTTTTTTGCTAAAAAATTAAATTATTTCAATTACAATTCTTACTTTATTTCAAAAGAAACAAGCCGAATATTTTTTAAATCATTCAAATTATGTTTGACGTTTTTTAATTTCTTTACAAAATACGCGAAAAAAATTAAAAATTTTTATAAGGGATCATTTCAAATATCATTTCATGTATATTTAAGATGTTAACAGTCAGTTATTTATAATTATTGAAAATTTAAAATATTTTTATACTGCATCAAATACATTAACACTTAATTAAGGTTATTAAATAGATTAATAAATATACTCAAATATGTATAAAACTTTAAAATAAATTTATCGGTATTTGGATATTTTATCAATAATACTTACTTGCACTCCTGTTCACCTCAGTTTTTTTTAACTTATTCCAAAAATACCTATTAAATGTTATTTGTTATATAATTTTCGATGATGAAGAAAAGTGAGAATTTTTTGAAATTATTGCACTTTAACGGTTATTTGATTTAAAAGTAGTATATACTACAGCAGTGTGTGTTCAAACGTTAGTTTGTTCTATTTAAATTAACCTACAAATTTTTAATTTGTGAAATTGCTTTTTTTTGCTTTATTTGAAAATACCGTGCCAAGACGAATGTTACAAAATAATAGGACAATTGAAGGGTTGTAAGTCTAAACAGTCTAACTGCCAATTTTATTATTTAGAGATATAAAAGAAAAACATTATAAAATAAACAACTCAATAAAATAATTATTTATTTTTACTTAATTCAATTGAACACATATCCAAATTTCAAAACAAAAATGCACTTGGATCCATTTGGATATTATTAGCCTTGGCACTTAGATCGTATTTTCGTTAAAATATTAACTTTGGATTTTTTGGCACTTGGACCCTTTAGACTTACAACCCTTCAATTAGACTTTTTCGAATTATGGTCTCAATATATTTTACATTACTCGTACCCATACAACTGGAAATATTTATTCAATATAAATATATTTTTGTTTACTTTTAATATCTATTGTATATGTTATATATTAGCCTTACTAACCGCAAAACCAAAACCACATGAAAGATGAAGCTTACTCGCGACGCTTATAAAGAGTGTTTCTCATTTGTGACTTCCAAGTAGCGACTCAATAGGATTATAGTAAATAAACTTTAATCTTGTTAGTGTTTCTAGTCTGTAACATTTTTATACTATCATTATTATATAAAATATTTAAAAAAGATATATTTATTAAGATAATTCGTCTAGAAAACACCAGATTATTACATAGTAGAAATTTCATAACATCATTTGGAGATAAGGTTAGGATTTGATAAATAAATTTCTAAAATAACAATTTTTAATTTTTACTTTTATTTATTAGGATTCGAATTTTTATTCCGCATCAGCAAATATTTACAAATGTCTTTTAGACCCTTCCTCCATACTGCCGACTCTTACAAATCTATAATGCACGTATAAGATATTCGTGACTATTTATTATTTATTATAGAAGATTAAGTAAAGTAATAATATAAGTAAAAGTTAAATAAAAAAAATGCTGAAGAAATTTATCGATTTTTTCGAAATTGCAGCGCTCTCGTGTCCAATTTCGATGCAGTCGTCGCCGTCGCTGGCCGAGGAACTCGGAGCGGCTGCGGCGGCTGCAACGAGTTCCTCGAGCAGGCCACATTTAATCTTCCGCAAGTGCCATCCAAGTCTGCGGCACGAGGATAGCTCGCCGGATAGCGAGCGCATGGCCACAGACAGCGGCCACTCGACCGCTCACTCACCCGACAATGGACCCAAAAGTGTCTCCCCGATACCCTGTAGCTCCTTACAAAACATTGACTCGGTTTCGCCCGACAGTACCCCAGGTACGTATTTTACTCTCACTCAAACCCACATGTTTACCTAGAATAAGCCCGTGAAGAATATACATATTATAAATTTGAAGAAAAAATATTTATATGTTTAGATTAACTTAGAAAACGAAAATTAAAAGAAAATTTTTTTAAATTGCACATCGATATTAGTTTACGCAATATTTTCACGGTCACAGTGTGTAATCTTTTGGGTTGCAGACAAAGTTGCCTAAGGTTACAGAAAGTTATCTGATACACAACTTCCATGATTGCCTTAATATGTAATCGAAGAGGAGACTACTTTAACATATAGATTTTCCGCTTACTGCTTTTTAATATTATACATACGCATAATATTAAAATATAATTTTACAGACTTATCTAATTATTATAAAGATTATAAAAAATTTTAATACAACTAACTGTTTATAGTAAATTCAAAAAAAAGAGAAACAAATTTTTGTTGACATGCAAATTTAATAAGTAGATGACACGTAGTATGATCAGACACAAGCGTCAATTTATATAACACATCGTTCAATAAGTCCCGAGACTAACCCAGAGATGGTGCTAGTAGTACCAAACTGGCCACGTTTCCATAGAGTGCGAACCTTTACATGAAACGTGTAAAAATTTCACGTCGATCGAATCACAGACAGCAGAGTTATCGAGGTTAGAGTAAAGTCACTTTGTAATTTGTTTGAAAAATGGAAAAAAGCGAGTTTCGCGTGTTGATAAAACATTGTTTTTTAATGGGTAAAAACACCGTAGAAGCCCAGCAATGGCTTGCAAAACATTACCCGGACTCCTCTCCATCCAAACCAACGATTTGTCGTTGGTATGCTGAGTTTAAACGTGGTCGTACGGACACAAACGATGCGGAATGTTCGGGTAGGCTATTGGAAGCCGTTACACAGGAAAATGTGAGTGAAGTGTTAAAAATTGTAATGAAAAATCGCAAAGCGAAGCTCCATGAGATTGCAGAAATGACACAGATATCATCTGGAAGCGTATTTAAAATCCTTCATGAAAAATTGAGCATGAAAAAGGTTTTTTCCAAGTGGGTGCCGCGATTGCACCAATGCACCATGCCACAAGTCCATGAAAATAATGGCAAAATTGAACGAATTGGGCTTTGATTTGCTTCCCCACCCCCCGTATTCGCCAGAGTTGTAGCCCCCAGCGACTACTGATCTCAAAAAAATGCTTCAGGGAAAAAAATTTGGCTCGAATGAGGAGGTCATTGCCGAAACTGAAGCCTGTTTTGAAGCAAAGGATAAATCCTTCTATAAACATGGTATAGAATTGTTGAAAAGGCGTTGGAAAGATTGTATCACTCTAAAAGAAGATTATATTGATGAATAAAAATGATTTTTGAAAAAAAATGTTGTTTTCGTTGTTAGTCTCGGGACTTATTAAACGATGTGTTACTTGTTATTAATTTTCAAAAACAATGACATCAGCCTCAATAATAATGTGTTAAATGTCTTAAACCCACCGAAATATTTTAACTTTCATAAAAAACTTTCGTAAGCCTGTTATATTAAATATTGACAAAGTAATTTAAACATAAAACAGTATATAGATGTACTAAAATAAAATAAAAATAAATTTTCCTGTCGAATAAAAAAGTATATGGGACATAAAATAATGTTATAGGAAGTGGAGGTGTTCCCTTTACGCAGCTGGAACTGCTGGAGGCGACGCACCGAGGTCTTCACAAATTCGTCCCGAGACATCGAGACGAGATTGATTTGGAGATTGGGGATCCCATTTACGTACAGAAAGAGGCCGACGACTTATGGTGCGAGGGTTTGTAACTTTTTTATTAAATTATTTTTAAGATAATACATATATGAATTACATTATTCATAATATGTAATAATCTAATAAGCCATTAGAAATTGGTTGAATATGAATGGAAAAAAATATTTGATCGTACAGGTGTGAATCTTCGAACGGGTCGCCAGGGAATATTTCCTTCAGCGTACGCAGTTGACATGGATTATAGCGATTTCGATCCGACGGCACCAAAAATAAAGAGAGAGCGTTATCTCCTAGGTTACCTCGGCTCGGTCGAGACTCTTGCACACAAGGGCACGAGCGTTGTTTGCCAAGCTGTGCGCCGAATCGTTGGCAATGTGTCCCAGGACTCGCCCATCTCTCAAAGCTGTATACTTGAAGTTTCCGATCAAGGTCTTAGGATGGTCGATCGAAGCAAGCCTCGAGTATGCTGATAATTTTTCCTTCTGTTTAAGGGGGGAAGTCCATGTAGAAGCCCCAAAATCGGTCATTTTTTAATAATATTTTTAACGATGATAAAATAATTTTATTGTTTTTAAATTTTAACACAACTTTAATGAATCTTTTTAGAACACAAAAATAATTTTTTTTTTTTTTTCAATTCAAAATGGTGGCTCAGTATGATTTGTTGTCTGCTGCCTCCGACGCGAGGTCCCAAACTGCTCCAGTTGTCACTCATTAACCGTTGATCTGAAACACAAAAATGAAAGTTGTTTTTTTTTAGGACATATAAACGGAAAGGATGAACCTATAAAATAAAAAAAAAAAGTATAAAATTCAATATAAAATAAACCTTTAAAAAAAAGTCAGAATTTAGGGCTATTTTTTGACATTTTTGACCCCAAAAAAATATTTTATCAACGCGGAATATCTGAAATTTTAGGTTTATCCTCCCGATATTAATGTAAAGAAAGGCCTCGAAAAATTTCAGCCAAATCGGTCAATAACTTTTTGAGTTACAACACGAGCAGTTTTGAAAAATATAGTTTCGAGATAATCGCATTTAAAGTTGAAGTACAGGAAAATGGCCAGTTTTAATTACTTACCGATTAATCGGCAATCCCAGGTCCATACAACAGTCCTTCCTCCTCCTCGAAAAGCTGATTTTCTTCCATTTGTTGTTACCTGCGAGCTGTACGAGCATCTTTGGTTTCTGAAAGGCTCTTACGATTCTGTCGGGTTATTCGCGCCTCGTCTGTATTATAAGCAAATACTTTAGCATAAGTGCCAATAGTCAAATTCAGAAGGTTCATTATTCTTAATACTGAACTAAAACCTTCATTAAATATCCCAGCAGCAATGTATGCCGAGATTTCAACTACTTTTAGTCCAGAATGCAGATTTTTTGGTGATAATCGCCAAACTGTCGCGTTAAAACTTTCATTCGCGTTCTGCGTATGACCACCAAGGCATCGCTCAAGCAAATCATCTTTGGACAAATCTTCGTATATTGGTAAAAGATGTTTTTTTATTTCTTCGCCAAGTAATGGAGCTAAATCTTCGTTTAGAGGATCTTGATTTAGAGCAATAGCCTTCTGCCACTTGCACCAGCTATCAACGCCTATTGGGCAGTTTTCATGTTGAGGTTTTTCTTTAGTAGAAAAAATATGATTATAAGTTGCCATTATGGCTTTTTTCATCTCACCAACACTGTTGATATTTCTCTGAATACTCAAACCATAGTATTTTGTTAATTTTTTCACAACTTTATCAGTTACTTTTCCTCTTCCTGAAAGTTTCTTTTCTTTTCTTATATTTCTAAGTCGAGAACCCATTCTTTTTTCTACATGACCAATACATTCACTCTTCACAACTGGTAACTCATTACCGTAAGGTTCTAAATCTAGAATAGCCTTGAATGTTTTCGAATCTCCGTCGCCAATGTAGTTACCATATTTTACTCCGAACTTTTCTTCAGAAGTCGAGAACATTTCTTTCATGGCATCGAGTTCCATCTTTCCTAACGAACCTTCGTGATTTTTTTGACACTCATTCTCGTGATACTCAAACCACTTACGGAATTCTTCTGTATGAGTCTTGTTTTTCCAGTAATTACAGCCTTGACAGTAACTACTTTTTGTTTTCAAATCAATGACTTTCCCTATAATAACCTATGAGCGTTGCAACACCGTACTTTAATTTGAAACCACGTTTTTTCCAGGTGCCATCTCCAGATACTTTTAAAATATTTCTTTCTCTTCTTTGCTCGACATTTTTTTCTATCTCTTCTTCCACTGCCTTCTGCGATAGTAATTCAAAAGATGATTTAGCTGCATTATAAATGTGTTCCACGATGTTAGCGTAACAATGTTTACTCAAACCAGTGCATAAGCCCATCAGGTTACAAAAAACATTTATTCCTTCTCTTGCAACACCTAAAAGTCTCATGACAAACACTAATTTTCGATTTATTTCAAATCCGTTGTTGATAAAAGGTCCTGAATTTATTTTTTTATCACCACATGGACACGTGACAACAATTTTAAAACCAAGACCTCTAGAGCCACACTCACTGAATTTTATCTTCTGATTACATACCGAGCACTTCACAATTTCAGACAAAGCTGTAAACACTGTAAAAAATTCAATTATTCTGTACCCGTGCAAAGGATTAGTTATTATATCTTCACTATCACGCGTATACAATTTTTTTCCACTGTCACTGTCATTATGGCTTGTACTGGCTTCAAATTTTTCACCTTCTTTATCGGTAAACTGATTGCCCAGATATTTTCGTTTTCTGGGGTTATTTCGTGCAATATTGCCTCGCGTACCTTTTTTATAATTCGGCATTTTTACGTTCCGAAATCAACTGAACACGATGAATTCTCCGGCTAAACTACCTATATTTCTCGACTAACCTTTATTCGTATAGCAATATTACACGTGTACAGGAACGTAAATGTAGATATATATACTTACATATATACTATAATATAAAGTATTATTTCCGGGTATGGGACAAAAGAAGTTTTTCAAGTTATTATAATGAAGAGAGCCCTTTTGTCTGAAGCGCTCCGACTACCTGGCTCGCTACTTTACAATACGTACTCCGGCCCGCTCCATTATATTAGCTGTAACTTCGTAAATATTCGAGATTTTTTTTTTTCGTCTCGTCAGTACACGCTCAACATAGTATATTTTTAGATTATCGAAAAAAAAAAAAAAAATCGATTTTTTGAAAATTCTGTATGGACTTCCCCCCTTAATTTGTAAACAAAAAGTCATATCATACTTTTACATAATCACGACATTTTTTTTAATTCATACAAATATTTAAAAACATCCACTTATGATAAAGTCATTAGGTAATAAATACATACGATAATAATTTTAATTAAATGTGATTTGTGCAGAAAAATACAGGACCTTGTCACGACTATTTCTATTCGTTGAAAAATGTCTCCTTCTGCGCCTTTCATCCACGAGATCACCGTTACCTTGGATTTATCACAAAACACCCTACGCTGCAAAGGTTTGCATGTCACGTATTTATAGGAGAAGATTCGACAAGACCTGTCGCCGAAGCTGTTGGGTAAATATATATGATTTTTATTATGCTGACGCTTAATTGAATCAGATGTTAAAAGTTTTTATTTAAATTATTAATCTTAAAATCATAATTATTTAAAGGGGTATAGTTTGAAAAAATTCAATATGTAATTCATTAAGTGAAACTTGTAATTTGAAACAAACATTTGGTAGATCGAAATTTTAAAATAAAATTTGGAATAAAATGAATTGTCTAATTTATTAGATTAATATTATGTTTAAAAAATAATTAAAAAAAAAAATATTTTTATAAACTTTGCAGGCGGGCCTTTCATCGATTCTACACGAAGTTTATCGAGACTGCTTTCCCAATAGAAGATATCTATATTGAATAAAATTTCCGCCAGTATCCCCTGTAAATATATTTCCCATAGTTGCCAGCGCACGGGCAGAGAACTACAATATATTATATATAAAGAATTATATAACAAGCATTAAACGCGAAAATGAGCGTGTTTAATCTATCTTTCGGTTAAATTTTGTAGCTTCGGAAAATATGATAATCGAGTAGCTACTTGAAACAAAAATTATTCAATCAATACATACAGGTGAAATTTACATATTTACATTATTTAAAGTATCTTTTTATTTATCAATATAATGAAAATAGTTAATTTTATCAATAATTTAAACTCGCCGATGAAACTAAATATGACGATATAGCAAATAGAATTTTATTCACAAGGCAGAATTTTTTATTGTTAACAATACATATGAAATTGATTCAAATTAAACTTTAAAATAAAATATGATTTGCATATTGTAAAATGTTCTCCATGGTATAAAATATCATTGTAATTTAAATTCGCAAGCGCGAATTTTTATGTATCAAAAGGACCATTGCGCGTAGAACGTGTAGAATACGACTAGTATTATTATAAAAGTATTAAATTCCTTAAATGAAAAACACTTTTTATGGTATCGAGTACATTGAAATAGAAGAAGAACGTATATATAGCTTATGGATTATAAAGACACAATAATGATTACAAAAAATTTCACCTGTCTGTATCGGCATAATAAAGGCATACTTGGAAGCAATTAAAAAAAATATACTCTTTATTAACGGATTATTGTTTAAGCGCGCGATTATTAACGATTATTTACTTTTTTATTTAACTCGTTAAATTTTGTATCTCGAGCACATTGCAGTGCATTGCTTCGATGAAAAAAATTTAAATTATATCGATTATTAAAATATTTTCGATTAAAAACTCGCTAAAAAAGCTCACAAACGTATTTTTCTATTTGTTCGCGAAACGCCGATGTGGTGTGTGTAGGTCGAAAGTGTCGTCAAACACGGAAATTCAGACTTGTGAATTCGAGCGATCAGCTAGAAAGGCGAGATTTGCATTTTACTTTATGAAGAAGAAATGAAAAGACTTATAGCTTATAGCTAGCTGACTAATCGTTGATGTAATTAATAAATCATCTGTAAGATTTAAAAAAATGTGTGTAAAATTTCAAAATATGATGTGCAAGAAAGGAAATCGTGGTATGCGGAGCGCAAATGTTTTATAAAAAATTAACTTTTTTCATAATTATTTATTTATTTATTTATTTATTTTTTTTTTTTTTTTCATTCTTTTTCATAATGTCTACATATATTTTTCTCATATCAGGCAGCATTATTTACAAAAATGTTTCACTCTACGAAGTCTTGATAATTCAGTCTTGACACAATAACTATTACGTGTACAATGATTTCCAATCATTATAAAGAATTCATTATTTGTTATATAATAATAATAGTAATAATAATATTAATTCACCCTTATCTCCTTCTATTTTTTTTTTTATTTTTTTAATTTTTTTTTTTTTTTTTTATAATTTTCAATTGTACAAGATCATCGCTACCATAATTTTTCTCTAATTTAGTGCACTAACAGAAACAGTAAAAAATTCACGCGTATATGAAAAATCTATGCCAAATCAACGATCCAAATTTAAAATTTTTACGAACAAATTATTTAATAGTTCATATTTTCAAAATTTTCGTTAATTTTACAGGTACGTTTTATACATAATTTTAAGCGACAAGGAGCATTTAGGTTGACTGCGCAATGTACGACGTGCTACAAAAGAATTTAAAGAAAACCGATTTTCATTTCAACATTCCACATTGAAGATTTAGGTGAATGTAAAAAAGTCGAATAATAAGTCTTTTTAAAAATGACAAGTCTTTTTTCTTTAAATATTTCACCGAAATATTTTTCTCCTGCGAATGAGAAATGTACCCTTAACATTTTGCTGTGCAAAATGGTAATTAGTTTTCCTTTTTTCATTTCTTAATCTTTGACTAATGTTTCGAATGCATGTTTTGATGACAAACAGTTTTTACCTTTTTTATAAAATACAAGAAGGAATGCACTTTTAAAAGAATAGTAGCACGTCATGCGCAGACAAATTGAAAAAGTTTATAATTTCTTTTTATCGCTGTAACTTCGTTGAGAATTACCAAGTTGAACTACATCGTTAACAAATCCCTAAGGATCTTACTTTTGGACAGTCCAAGTTTTCTCGGAAAATTGTTGTCTAATTTGTTTAAAAATATTAAGTACTCAGTATACAGCAATAAAAACATCTACACTTTTCATTTTAAAAATTTAAAAAAGTTAATAATAATAATTATAATAATAATAATAATAATAATAATAATAATATTAATAATAATAATAATAATAATAATAATAAAGAAACAAAAAAACATTAGTCATTAAACATTAATATTTTAACAAATTTTCTAATATTGCATAATTAATAAACTTTGTCAGACAACCTTACTCACGAGAAAACCATAATTCTTTTCTGACTGTAAATTTAATCATTAAACATTTTTATAAATCTCTGCGAATATCTCAATTAACACTCATCTACTCATAATTCACAATATTCACAATAGCCATTGAATTTCAAAATTTTGTCTATTTCGATTTTTATCGAAATTATAAACATTATAACGACGAAAATGATTATTATCATTTTCATACAATTATTGCGTAAACCATTTTTACATGGATTTCGCATGGCGCGTCTAAAAAGTGGCGAGAGAACACTGAAATTACGAGTAAGTTGAGTTTTTTTTTTTTTTTTTTTTTTTTTTTTTTTTTTTTTTATACAAAGATCATCTTTGCTAATAGTTTGCAGCAATAAGACGATCAACGATGAATTACACTACAACATGAGACGGAAACATTATTTTTCACGTGTGATGTCGGTGATAGTAATAATAATAATAATAATAATAATAATATTAATAATATTATTAATAATAATAATTATTATGATAATAGTAATATTAATAATATAACAGACGTAATTTCAAATATTGTTGAAGCATATAAAAATCTATTCAAATCTTAATAGGCGTAAATTTTCGCTCACTAAAAACAATTTATATATAAATCGATTGTGCAATGCTTCAACCATATTACAGACAATAACATAATCATTGGAGTAAATGTTTAACTTCGCAAGACAATCCAAATAAAAGGTGCACAAATATTCTCGATATTATTCATGCACTGTTTTTAATTCGTTGAACATGGAGAGTCTCACGATTTTGCATAATTTTTACATTGCAGTCTTACGGTGAGCCAATTAAAAAACGATGGTAACGATTTTCATTATATCGTTTATGAATTAGCATTAACATTTTAAACGCACAATTTTCGTAAATCTAATATATCATACATTACTTCGCATCTCTCTTCATATTTTGCACTCGGTTTTCCCAAACAAATGTTCGTACTTTCAGGTTCAAACATCTTTTGGTAATAATAATTTCTTAAAAACTAGAATAATTATTTACAATTTTTATCATTTGTGAAATCATTGAGTCCTTCGGTCGTCCAATCTTCACAATAAAAAAAAATAATAATAACTTCATTCACAAATAATAGCCGGTTCCATGACAACTTCCGTCTTGATCCATCTTTTTATACAATTACAGTCAGTCGACTAGACATGACACAATTTTTGTAACATAGTTTTAGAGATAGCACTTCAATCTCTTTCATACTCTTTTGATATATTTAGTCACTTTACGACAAACAAAAAAACCGAGATTAGCTATTTTATATAGCTATTATGGATTAACTTGTACGTTCTTTTTTTGTATTTTACTTGCAATCAAATTCAGTTCTTAGTTTTATAACTAAGACATCTGGAGTGTCACAAAAAGTCTAAGTGAATAAACAAATTTTATTGTTTATTTCGAACTCCGATGTCATGATGAATGTTTAATTGCAAACCCTTGGGTTTTTGTTTCTGAATCTTGTGCTCTGGCTGAATAAAAATATATTATTTTAACGAATATTAATGACTTTTAGCGTAGAAAAAATACTTTTTTTTTTTTTTAAATTAAATAAAATTGTTTATTACGTGTGCTTGTGTAACGCTCTCGCACTGAATTTGAATATTTGACTCGTCTAAGTCGCTAAAACGCGATTCGCATGAAGACATGCTATCCGCCATTTGTAAATGTGCATGTCTTACTTCGTTTTCAACCACAGCACCTTGCTATATGAAATATATTAGTTGCAAATTTCAATTAATATTATGAATAGATTATATTGAATTAATATAATGTCTTACGTCACTGTTAAGATAAGGATGACCATTTCCTTCTTCTGACGTTCCTGTAAAACAAATGTCTTATTTATTAAACGTTAACGTTAAAGTATTAAGAATTTTAAAAGGAATATATGTACCTTCTAGCGTTATTGTTTGAGGAAGATTTGTGAATAGTTTTATTATTTCTGAAATAAAATTATAATTTTATTGTTATTAATGTAGATGTTCTAAAGAATTGTTTTATAAAAGTTAAAAAAAATAAGTACCTGGATTACTTTCTATAACATTATTGAGTAATTGTTCTTCTTGGAGCTCTGTAAAGTCGACAAATTGATTTTCCGAAGTCGCAACGGTTATGGTATTAGTATCGAATTGACAATAATTAGTCTGTACTTCTTCTACATTAGTTTCTAATGTTACTGGTTGCACTTGAATATACGTTGGAAAATCTAATTCTCCATTTACGCATGGTACAGAATCATTGACTGATACTAATTCTACACTCATACAATCATCCTTTGTTTTCTTTTTAGAAGAAATATCATTAGTTTCTTCTAAATCGCTATAGGGCCTTTTTAAGTTTACTTGCCGCTAAAAAATCATTTTACAATCATTATTTCAAAAATTATTATTGCAAAGTATATACATATTTTATTTACTTACCAAGTTGTTGTCGAAGTGTATTTCTGGTTCTATGTAGCCAGTAACAATATTTTTTTGTACATTTAAAGTTGAAGAAACTTCTGAAGGCTCGGTAAAGGCCGTGGTATTATTTACACTAGCTTGAGAGATTTCAATTTTTTCCTCAAGTCTAATAGGTTCAGAATAAGTTTGTGATTCACTTAGTGAAGGAAAAACTATTAAATAAAAACAACAAATATATAAATAAGGTTAAAATAGAAATTATTAAGTAATTTTTGTATAAAACTAAATCGTATATTATAGTTTACCTTTCTCTGCAATTGGAACTGATTTCCTACTCGTTGAAACACGATTTGAAGGATCATCCAATTCAGAAATTTTCTTTTCTGCCAGTGGCTTACCTCTATCAACGTTTCTTTTATTTTGATTAGTCGACGATTCGTCGATATTTTTCTTTGCAGAAGGACTTGACTTTCCTTTATTTCCTTTTCCAGAATATGACCAGGTATCTTTGATACCAATTTTACTGGCTTGAATCGATGCTGGAGGTAAACGCTGAGAGTAAATTGCAGCCTTAACTAATTGTGCATTTGGCAACGGCAACGGCGACTGGTGATCCTCGTTTATAACCGGTGATGGTAAATCACTGATTAAGTGAGTAATGGCATCTTCAAGATTTGACGGATCTTCTACACTTTCTGCACCATGATTTGTATTCGAGCATTCTGATTCTGGTTCCTTAAAAAAAAAAAAACACGCAATAGGTTAAATCGACATAAATTCAAGATTAATAAAGTATATTATATAAAAAAAAAAAAAAAAAAAAGCTTACAAAGTCATTGTCAGTTCCATGAATTGCCCTAACTGTGCTAGATATCGTTGCAGAAAATCTTTTCTTCATTTCAGCAATAAGTTCTTCCCCTTCTTCTTGTCTAAAAAAATAAAAAAAATATAAAACGATTGTGAATTTTACAAAAATTATTAAAATATATAAAAACTTACGATGTCAGCGTGTTGATGCAAATGAACGAAATAACGCTTTGAGTTGTTTCATCAAATTCAAGGTAACCATGCGTTCGAAGATAAATAAATTCTCCAGTTTTCGTTAACAGTCGATAACACGACGATCCGTAAGTTTTACCATGATCGTACACTGGAAAAAAAGGAAGAAAAAATAAATTATTATTATTATTATTATTATTATTATTATTAGTATTATTATTATTATTTTTTTTTTTTTAATTTAATATATATTTTTTTTATTTTATTTTAATAATGAAAATTACTATGCCGTAATGCGACAATAGTCCATCTAACGTCATCTCTGTGCATGAATTTAAAGGCGCTCGTGCCGGAAACTTCTTCTGACATGTATCCAGCAACTATAGATATTCTGTGATCGCAGAAGATTATCCTACCGTCCACCAGATGCCTCGTGAAGTATTCGTTTTTATTGGCTTCCAAAAGCGACAGGTCCGTAATTGTCCTCTTCTTCAATATTCGAGCAGTGCCGACAAAAATAATATCGTTGCTCGTAGAACTGTTTTCTGTATGAATAAGACAAAATTATAAGTATACTAAAATTTTATTTTTAGACAGAAAATTATTTGCATTTATAATCGTAAATGTGGCTTGCTGGCATATTTGCAAGCTTATCAAGTTGTTTGTTTTATTTTATCTTTTAAGACAAAATGGACAATTTTCTTTTGCACGAAACGTAATTCGCGCTACTTTATTTAAATTTTAATTGAGGCATTTGGAAGAATAGCGATGCTTACGATATATTACTATCGCCAAGGAACAACCGAACAAACCAATGAAAATAATTATTGATGTAAAGAAAACAAATAATCTAACCTCTTCTAACTCGAGTATTGTTGGCTTCCTGAATTCTACATTCATTGGCAAGCCTGAGAACGCCCGATATTTGGAGATACTCGTACTGTACGCTTTCCCTGCGCGAATTCGTGCGCTGAGACATGCGTACGCTGAAGCTCCGCCTCTGTTCCTGGAAGTTGCGATATTCGGGCCGGGGTGTGCTATCTTCCGACGAATTCGAGCTGTCCTCGAGCGAGTCCGTGTTTGCCGTGCTAAGGCAATTTTCGTCCGGTGTCAAGCCCCTCGTCAGCTCCTCGTGATCGTCGGGGTATATATAATTGTAGAGCGAGTCGCCGATCAGATCGATCTACGGTATTGTCGAGACGTTACTTATTATTTAAAAAAAAAAAAAAAAAAAAAATTCAAAAGCTTTGAAATTTTTTTAATCAAATTTCCTTTTTATTTTCTCCTTTTCTTTTTTAATTAGGTTGATTTACATGCGCATGAAATTATATCGGAGTAGATTTATATTAAAGAAATAAGTAAAATCACTGTTATTAATGAAAAGGAAGAACCAGGAATACTTGATACAATTGAAAAAATCAAAAAAAATCAAAAATCTTGTTATAAATTTATTTTTATAACGTATTAACGTATATACAAGTAGCTATGTATATCTGGGAGGGCTTAAAAAAATAATGCCAAAATAGGTATTCGCAATATTTAAGCGTAGGCGTGGGTTACGGTAGTGGAGAATCGGAGGGAGGAAAGGGGGATGGGGGGAGAGAAAGGAAGGTCTAACGGGATTCGTAGCGCGTGCAGCGGACGGCTCGTTTTCCCAGTAGGGGATATCCCGGCGTCTTTTGCCCGAGCGCAACAATAAGCCCTGATTGTATAGTTTGATTTTTAAAAACAACGTAAACCACCTCTCATTTTTTCTTACGTTATAGATTACTTCTAACGAGCCAAGAAAAAAGGTACCGCCTGCAACATTGGATCGGACTGGCTTTTTCAAAATCTAAAATTCGATAGTTCTTTTTTTTTTTTTTTTTTTTTTTTTTTTTTTTTTTTTTTTTTTTTACGAAGCACGATTCACGAATTATTAATTATCGATTTGTTTTATTTTCTTCATCTCTCTTAGGAAAAAACAGTTGATCCAAAGTCTTCGCAATAATATTAACCCTCAAGAGGAGCACTGGGTTACGCTAACCCAGGGTAGATCTTTTTTCGTCAATTTTCATTGCATTTTTTTTTTATTTTTCATTAATATTATAAAAACTTAAATTTTTATTTATTTGTTAATGAAATATTCTTATTCTACATCGTCCGACGAATCGATTAAAAAAAAAAAAATTCAAAATTGATCAATTTTATAATAAGATATAAGTGGTCAAACTAGCCGGGTAATCCTCACCCATGCGCTCCAGTTATGTTAAGCTGCAATAGTGCTCCACTTGAGGGTTAAACACTTTAAGATTTCAAATATTTTAAACCGAGTAAAAAAACTCGATAAAGTTCGCGTATAATTCAGGATAAAAATAGCTTAAAAATTAAAAAATTGTGAAAAGCCATGAAATGGTAAAAATTTTCACGTAATACTTCATTGATAAAAGCAATATTTTTATTATGAGTTAAAAAGAAACGCGTCAAACTTTTTTTTCGAGCAAATAGTCAACGTATCACACGCGCAACCAATCCGACAAATAATCGCTCATATACAATCGGCTAAAAAAAAAACAATAACGCGAACCAAAGCATCTTTATACATATTGTGTATACATGCGTAAGTTATCGAACAAAAAATTAAACTTTGTAAAAAATGTCAAAATGGACGTATAATTTGGCAAAACGAGGGTAAAAAATGTTTGTAAAGTTGTTTTACATTTGACTTACACAATACAATATAGGTGAAAGCAGAAAAATATAAATAAAGTTTGTGAGAAAGAGAAAGAGTCGAGCCACAGTCTTCGAATTCTTCAATTATAAGATTTCTCCATTCAAGCGAAAGAAATTAAAGCTCGCGTGCAGCGTGCGCCCATAGATATAAGGTCGGCAAAATAATAATGATGATAAAAAAAAAAGGTAACACAAAAGGGAGGGGGAGAACGAAAGGCGAGGGAACGCAACGCGGCGCGGCGTTTCAAAGAGGAAACAAATATTCGCGAATGGTCGCGCGTGCAGAGAGAGAGAGAGAGAGAGGGAGAATCCGGGAGAGCAAAAGCTCGGCGTATAGAAAGGTTGCCATGGGAGCCGCTCGGGATGCTGCTGCTGCTGCTGCGAATGCAGTCGGTGCTGCTGCTGCATTTGCCTGGAATTTGATCGATAATTCCCGACCGTTGCTCGGGCGGCCACCCCGTGGACCACCGGGACTTTTCCCGGCTGACGCCGCCGCCGCTGCTCTACACGGCACGATCGCGTTGTTTTCGTATTAGCAGTTGCGCTTTGCGCTTTTACTCGACTCTCTCTCTCTGTCTCTCTTTCTCTCTCTTTCTCTCTCTTTCTCTCTATTTACTGGCCGAGGACGCAAACATTTTCCCTTTCGCGTGCCGATATACCCGAGTTAACCAATTCGCTTTCCACTCGTGCGACTCCTTTCGCACCCGCTGACCCTCTTTTACCTTTTTCCGCTATTTATTTACCCTCTACGCTTTACTTTATTTATTTATTTATTTTTTTTTTTAAGTATACTGTACTAACCCACACGAGCTTCGCGTTCGTCGATATCTTTTATTTTTCAAAAAACTTTCGACGCTTTATCCATTCCATTTTTTTAGGTTCAAATGTTTCATAAAATAAAGTACTTGAGCAAAACATTATTTTTCTTTTGATTAACGTTTTACAATGTGCATTAAATTGTAACATAGCGAAAACGAAATTCTCCTCGAACTCGTTGAAAATTTTATTATATCGAAGCGCTCGATGTTAACGTTGCTCAACTTTTCAATCCAGCCAGGGTACATTCGACATTTTCAACGTATCCGCATTTCGAGTAATGCGAGAATGGCAGGAATTATTTTCGAGGGTTGATCGAGAAACATTAAATTAATAAAGTTTTGCGATATTAGTTGCTGTATAATTAATGAGGTAGAAAATTAATCAAAAGCAAAGTAGTTGCACGGCATTCGGAAAATGCAAGCCGCGCAAAGAGAAATTGAATCGATTGATTGTTGAAGCGGTGTCGAGTCCTTGTTTCAAGTGGCTGATGGTCAAATTAATTGAAAATCGTAGCGGGGCTTCGCGACAAACAATAAAACGGTGAATATCAAATTTGCAAACGGTAACGAAAAACACGAAAGCCGCCACTCGTCATCCTTTGAAAATGCAATTTCTCGATATCCACGTGCATGCTCCGGATACGAATCTCTCTCTCTCTTTTTCTCGCACTATTTGCTCGCAATATTAATTAAATGTAGAAAGGAGAGATTAAATCACGATGGGTTTGTATAACGCTCTTTTCTCTCTCTCCCACGGACCGATATCGAGTTTAACTATGGTGTTTGTACCTACCTGTAAAAAAACATTCAAGGCTAAAAGTGCTAAACGCAAAGAGACAGGGAGTAGGAGTAAAAGGAGGAGAGGAGGGTGGGGCAAAGAAGGAGAGAAAGAAAGAAAGGAAGAAAGGAAGGAAGGAAGGAAGGAAGGAAGGAATGGTGGCATAATAAATAGATAGTAGGTCAATGAGTTAAAGATTTACCTGCTCGTGGCCGAGATGCTGCTCCACGTGCCGGCTGATGTAAATGATCTTACCGGTGGTGGTTACCACAATCAAAAATCTTGAATTTCCGGCCAGGTTCTGAAATACCAACGGTGTCAATGACACAGATATACTTTATTTACCTTTATTGTCGCGTTTATGTGCGCAAAATTTATTTTCAATTTATATTTATTATCACAAATTATTATACATTATTATTATCTATAACGAGGAAGATCAACTGCTTACATTAAGACAAATAATTATAAGTTCAGATAAAGGTCGAGTTTAAGAAGCAATCGATACGATTTATAATGTATACCTTTATAGTTTAATTTATTTTAAAAGTAAACAAACGCGTAACAATGAAATTTATTTAATGGACGATAATCGTTAACACATAAGAACACGCTATCAAGCGTTATACCCTTAACCTTGTATTTGCCTATTACAGCATCAAAGGTGCGAATGAAAGAAGGTAACCGAGTACTCGCGTCGAGTGACTGGGGGTCAATAAGTCTCGAGAGAGGGAAAAAAAAAAAAAAAAATAGACAAAAAAAAAAAAAAAAAAAAAATGGAAAGTATATTATATGTACATTCGTATTCGAAAGTCCTTCGTCCGGGCGAGTCGAGTTCGGTAGGCCTAATCGATTTTAGAGCCGCGTGTACCTAGACTGACAATGAGGCGGATTTTATGGCGATTCTACGAATACTAATTTGTCGGACTTACGTCGATCAGGCAGTTCTCGAGGTCGATGTCGTTGAACTGACGCGGAAGGAATTCGTTGCTCGTCAGGCCCAATGCTGCAAAAAATGAAATTTCACCATATTTAGTGGCGCGTTAAATGCACCGTTAAGAAAATTCTTTCTCTACTATGTGAGCAAGACTTGTTAAGAAAAAAAAAAAAAAAAAATCGTTCGCTGCTTTTGATCTCTGAATATCTAAATTTCTCTCTCGCTTCGCTCGCCGTACAGGCATTTAATCGATTATTCAATTAACTTTGAGCACTTGAATAATTATTTACGAGAAAGAAATATATTTATTTATATTATATTTGATTTAAGGAATCTTTATAAATTAATCCAAATTCAACAGGTCGCTTTGAAAGCGTCGAAAATAATGTATTTAACTTTTCGATTTTGTAATTGAAATGCAGAAACAACATCTAGCTCGTTAATTCAAATCCATGTCATAAGTATATGGACTACAAATGCCCTTAATTAAGCTTCGCTTACGCCGAAGACCGCTGCGTTTCGAATATAAAACAGATCGATCAAAGAAGGATAATGTACTCACTGTAAGCGATCCTGAGATGGGCGGCCGTCAATCTCAATACGGATATCTTGTCCTTTTTGCGAGAGCCACCGCTCGATACGGTCGGCACCAGCGAAGCCATCGTGGCTATTTGAGTGTTGAGATTGTCCCTGCGCTGCTTCTCCGCCATGTTGCGGGAAGCCCGTGGATTGCTGCTAAACATACAAGTAGATAAGCCACGTTAGCCATTGCTTCTTGTGTCGTTTTCTTTCAATGGAAGATGAAAAAAAAAAAAAAACTATTTTTAATGACAGTATAGCGATAAAAACTTTATCGACCTCTCAAAGTAGATATTTTTCATTATCTATTCGATCGATGCACATTTTAATATTGCTTATTTAAATTTTCTAAACAACCAAAAAATTATTTATTTTTTTTTTTTAAAGAATAATTTTGTTTGTTTTTTTTTGAATATTGTCAATAAAAAAAAAAAATTGCTCACCGCGAAATTCATGAAAGAAAATTTGCGTGCATAATAAATTTATTTAGACGTAAACAAGAGACCTAGATTACCATAGAAACAGCGCACCGGATGAAATAACCGATACATTTTAATATACCTGTGCAGTAGTATATACCTCTATTGTATTCTTCAATTAACTTTAAATAAAACAGCATTGTAACATACCGCGTGCATTGAATTGAGAACGAAAATAAAATAAAATAAAATAAAATAAAAAAAAAAGGAAAGAAAAACAAAAAGAAAAAAATGAAAAAAAACGACGAGAAGATGAGAGTTTTTAGCAATGTTTGTATCAAAAAGTAAGTCGATAATTTGTGACGTGTGCAAAGAAAAATGTTTATCCAACGACAAATGCATCCATGAACTTTCTACTTAAAACGTGCGCAGTTAGGGTAAAATAGAAAAAAAAAAAAAAAAAAAAAAAAGGAAAGGAAAGGAAAGAAAAGTCATCAGGGAGAAAATAAAAAAGTAAAAAAAAAAAATGGGTGAAAAAACGTTTATATAAAAAATAGCGTGTGTATGAAGAAAAATAATTGTTTTGATAATGGGAGAGTCGAGAAGCTCGATGCTAGATATGTATAGGTGTCGTCGATTGACCATGAAAACAACTGCGTCGTCGTCGGCAGGCGCAATTGCGTTTCTCGATTTATCTCCGTAATAAGTTTTATCCGTTCGAGCCGAGCCGAGCCGAGCGCAGTATCCCTTCCAACACTCGAGCCGATCCCGCGAGGCGACGGAGAGACTCTCGACGATTTAATACCGAGAGAGAGAGAGAGAGAGAAAGAGACACAGACAGAAAGAGATGGAGAGAGGGGAAGAGTAATAGAGACTCTTCGAGACACAAAATGAACAAGGAATGCGCAACGACTCTCCTCTCGCGAGGGCGTTTTCGTGTCTTTTCGTGCTTTCACGTACATAGCCGAGCAATGCCTTCGTTAAATCGTTTCTTACATTTTTTTTTTCTCTCTCTTCTCCTCTGTTTTATCTGCAAAAACTCTCGCGTAAACAGAAATATATAAGTTTGCGCGTATAAGCGACCGTTCGCGATTGCTCGAGAATTTTGAATTTCCGTCCGATCGCTCTGTTTTTACCAATTCTTTGGCATTTCGTTCGTACGTGATTTGCAATTTGCTCGCGTTTTGGGAAAAAATGTGCGACTCGCGAACGAAATAAAAAGTTTCCATAATGTATAAATTAACGGCTCGATAATTTTTCGTTAAATTATTATTTTTACCGGCATCGAGAATTCGTCGTACGAATGTTTTCATTTCGAAACTAAAATTTTTTTTTATTTTTTTCGGTCCTTAAAAACTAACGACGCGCTCGCGAGCGCCAAAATTATTTAGGGACAAACTTCGTAAGTTAATCGTTAAAAAAATTGTTTTTTTTCTTCTTTTTTACCTTTTTTCATTAATTTGATATTTCTCCCGGAAAAGATTTAATTGGCTACATACACAGAGTTGGAAAGGAAAATAAAAAATACAGTAGGACAATGGGTATAGTAAAACTCGGGACGCAACTCGTTGAAAACATAATTTTAATTGTGTTGAGCGAGTTTTGCCGAAAGTTAAACTTGTATAATTAATTTGGTGAGTGGCGTTTCTGATAAAAGAGAGAGGAAACGCTAAGCATCGCATGATAAAATTCAGCGCGTATTGCCTTACAGCGATCGAAAAATTTTAACGCCGGTAAGATACGGCGAGGCTCGCGCGCTCCGAGTATGCTGGATACGCTGCTCGCGACACGTCTCTTGCGTCTTTCGTTCTTTTCTTTACGTCCTCGTTCTCTTGCAGTTGCGCCGTTTGATAAGACACATGTAAACAATAATTTTCGCTCAAGGTCTAGCCGTCGCTTACATATATATGCGTCACGGCTGTTGGCAACCGGCAGGGGCCGCCACGTCGCGGCGTACTTTGCTCGACTGAGAGAAAGAGAGGGAGAGGGAAGAAACGAAGAGCCAGCACGCAACCTGCACGTATGTGCCGGTGGAACCGAGAAACAGATGCACGCAGAGGCGGACATCGCTGCGATTTTTTTTCGCGCTTCGGGCTCGAGATACTTACGTCATCCCGCTACTTTGCTTCCTCGCTGTATTTACGCCATCGTTTTGTACCAACTTTTACCGTATGGTTTCATACCATAAAGCCGAAATAGCTTATACTTTATTGTTCGACGTTGCGAGTTCGCTCGCTGATATTTTTGATAACTTTTTTCCTTGAATTTATTCACAAGTCATGACTTTGTAGATGATCTTGGTATACACCTCTCTCTCTCTCTCCTCCTCCTCCTCCCCCCTCCCCCCACCTTCGCCACGCTCCTCGTTTGTTATTTTTGCGACAATAAATAAGGCAAATATGAAGGTTAAACATATTTGAATTTTGCATAAATCAAAGCATTATTTTGATCGCGATCAATTATTCATTGCGTCTGTCGGTAAGTCAGTACGGCAGATTACGTAATCGAAGATAAGCTCGTTATGAAAAGTGAATAAAACTTCTTAGACGCGTTGTTATATTTATTACGAGAGTTTTACGATTCTATCGACAATGTTTTCTATAAAAGATATCTTGCTATTCGTATACTAATATTTATCATTATTATTATAAAATCAGCTTTTCTCGATAATTCAAAGCGGATAAATAAATTGACGAGTATTTTGCTTTAAATTATACAACTCACGACTTGAGAAGCTTTTTAACTAAAAATAACAAACGAATAAATCGCGAAATAAATTTAAGTATACATTAAAATAATTTATCTATTTATGTAATAAGTAGAGTAATAAATCCGCAATGTTTGATAAATTTATCATCAAAAACAAAAACAAAAGAAAAAAAAAAAATCAAGCTTCGTGAATGGCATCCGAAAGCAACAGAGAACGAACATGTACATACGCATATCTTTGATAAACAAAAATATCGTAAAATGTTAAAAAAAGTTACTTTATTGTAAGAATATACATTTTCAATTATAAATGCAAAGAAAAATATCGAGTCTGCCAAACGATCGTAGGAATTTAAAAGTTATATACAGAATCAATAGCGCGTCGATTGAAAAGATTTTCATTATGTAATAAATATCGTTTCGATTATCTTCCGATCTTATTTATAAGTTCGCACTACCAATATCGTATACGAACTACGCGAGGAGGATTTCTATCGCTGCACACAGGTGTAAATGCGTCACGGTCGCAATTATATAGCGGTAAACGACGTTGCGACTATCGCCAAATCTTTCCAAATAAATTTAACCGCTGAAATGAAAAAGGCAACAATAACGAGACGGGCGGGAAGATTGTTCAAGGATACGAAGGGAGTAGTAGCTCGTCATATTTTCCGGAAGTAAATAATCCAAGCGTAGCGCTGAAAAATAAATCGATAAACAATGAAAAAAAAAAAAAAAAAAAAAAAGTCGGCGGTGAAGCGTAAGAAAAAGGAAGAGAGAAGGGAGAGGAAGAGTAATAATTCGAAGCAGCAGGGCTTTACTGGCGCCTCTTATCGAGCAACGGGTCGATATAGAAAGAAGAGAGACAAAAAAAAATCCTCTAAATTCAAGGATTCGAGGGACGCGCGCAAAAGCCACCCCTCATGGTGTTTCTCTCTCTCTCTCTCTCTCTCTCTCTCGCTCTCTCTCTCACCCCTGTGCAATAGCGGCGCCCTCTCGACTCGGCTCAAGGTCTCGGGAGCAGGCGGTTTCGATCTTCCCGGCGATGGCCCACGGCAACAGCGACCGCACCAAAAATAAACCATCGCGGTCCTATCGATGTAACCGAATACCACCGTAAACCCTCATCCTCGCTCTCATCTATCTGTTAAGAATCCAGAATGATTTTATTTATTTACTTATTTTTTTTTTGTTTTTTTGTTTTTTTTTTTTCTTTTTAATAAATAATAAACGTTATATAACGATTGAAAAAAAACTTGTGACGAAATGGAAAAAATAACAAAATGTATAATAATAGGGCTACGCGATTAAACGCGCGCAAAAGGGTTGAGAGAGAAAATGAAGAGGTTTGCATAAAGTATATACACGAGAGAGAGAGAGAGAGAGAGCGCAATCACATGCGTGACTGTGCGTGTTCTATTTTTATAAAAGACTATGTGTGTTGCGTGTTGCTCTCTCGCGGAGTGAGCGACATTGGTAATTACAATTTTACTTTTTTTATTTTTCCTCGATAAAAAAAAAAAAAAAAAAAAGAAAAACATTTGCGCGGATAGCAACTTTTTTTTGTTTGTTTACGTCAAGTTTATCCTTTTTTACTCTTTTCTTTTTCTCTTCGGCACAATCTGCAGAAATATATAAAGCTCGATAACAACGAAACCTGATCCTTATTATTTACTTTTTCTTTTTTTTCTTTTTTTTTTATCTTTCTTCGACGCGATTTCCAACGGCAGAGGTCTTTGAAACCCCGAGGATGAGTTGTTACGATAAATAGAAAAGAAAATAATCAAATATTTTTATATGTATACATATACGCGTGATGCGTATACATGCGTAAATTAGAGTTCGCTCGAGAGTAGGGAAGGAAAAGGAGGGGGGGGGGAGGAGGAACAACGTCGAGACAGATCGATAGAGATGCAGATAATGCTGGCTGATATATCCCAGGACAGTACAAGCTTAAAAAAAAAAAAAAAAAAAAAAAAAAAAAAAAAAAAAAAAAAAAAAGAGAAAGTCGTCGACGTGAATACGATCTATAGCGATATAAACGACAACTACGGCGCGTGTGCGTGCGCGCAAGTGAATGGACGACGTTTCGAAAAGAGGGAAAATAAATTGGATCGAGCAAGTACGCGGTTTTACACGTTTTACCAAAGCGTATAAGCTTCCCTGATATATCTACAAATCTACAAATCTACAAATATATATATATATATAAAACGCATCTATCGTTTTGTGCATGCTTCTCTACATACACGAGATATCGATTTTCTTTCGGCTTGAAAAAAAAAAAAAAAAAAAAAAAAAAATAGGTTGATGAAAATTGCAACTTTAAATGCGGCACAATCGTGAATTTTGAAAATGATTGACATAATTTTTAAATTTATTTGTTTTAAAAATCGATAAATATGTTTTCGTCTGCGGTGTTTATTTGAAAACGTAAAATGTAGAGCTTTATTATTGATAATCGATTCAAAGATTGATCCATCGATTCCTAACCTTATAAGAAACGAAAAAATATATCTATATACATGTGTATACTCATAAGGTTTGAAATAACACAAGGCCGAATATCTTTTCAAGTCACTGAACCTGAATTTAAAGTTCAATTAGCATAAGGTAAAGTAGCGTTTAATTACGATAACTTTAGACTAAATCAACTTTTCATTTTAAAACGCAAGGAACGACAAAAGCCACCGTAGATAATTTATGTACATAACCGAATTTATTATCAACGAATAGATAATAAAAATAAAGAAAATAAAATAAGTGTTCTCTTTTAAAAGTGGTCTCGTGCCCTATAAACGAACGAAAGTTCATTTTATTACGAGAGGGTGAAAGAAAGAAAAAAATCAAAGAGCCTGAGAGAAGCTTTTCTCTTGAAAAGAGAGAGAGAGAGAGAAAAAAAAAAAAGAAAAATCAGGGCGTTATGCGGGAGGTAAATTTTGTGTATATTTGTGTGTGTGTACGATATGGCGTCATAACGAACTTTGTCGAAAGCGCGAAGGGCGCCGAAATGAAAAATTCAATCGGCATGGCAACGCGAGTGGGGTGGGGAACCCTCCGGGTGACGCTAGAACCGCGCCCTGCCTCAACGACGCAACGACGACCAATCTCTCTATCTCTCTCACTTTCTCTCTCTCTCTCTCTCTCTCTCTCACAAACACACTCTCTCTCTCTCTCTCACACGCTCTCCCTCTTACTCTCTCTTACTCTCTCTTACTCTCTCTTACTCTCTTCCATCCTCTCTAGTCGAAACACGAACAGACTTTTATTCCTTTCCTCCTCTTTCTTTCGCTTCCTTTTTTTTTGCGAAATCGCGCATCGTGTGGGTGTATACATGCGCGCGGGGGCTATCGGGCTTCTCTCCCACTTTCGCGTCGTTGCTTTTTTCTTTCTTTCTTACTTTCTTTCTTTCTTCCTTTCTTTCTTTTTTCTTCTTCATCTCCCCCTCTTCGTATATTATTGTTCGCGTTTGACGAGACGCTACCGGTGGGCGGTTTGAAAAATTAAATTTCGAAAATAAAACGTCAGAATTTTAGCCTCGCGGCTTTATCGCTTTGTGGATGGCTATATTTGACATTTGGAAATTACCCTATCAACCCTTTTATTGTCGTTTGCGGACAATCGACCGGCTACTTTTGTCGAATCCTCTTTGCCAAAGACTTATTCGATAACATTTTACTTTTTCCGAGCTTGTTTACTTTGTTTCATTTTTCCTTCTTTTTTTCCATTTATTATTATTATTATTATTATTATTGTTATTATTATTGTTATTATTATTATTATTATTAATATTATTATTATTATTATTATTTTCATTCAATATTGCGGTTTATTTGCGTATACTTTGTATACAAAGTTTTCTTGGTTAGACGCTTGTTTTTTAATCAAATGATGTTAAACACAGATTACATCAAACTTTCAAGAGCTTCGGTGAATCATTTGTGCTAATAATAATAATTAGATAATTTAAGGCTGAGCGTCAGTTGTTATTTAATTAAAAGCTTGGTGAATTCTTTCATACTTTATTGTTGATTTTATTTTCATCAATATTTAAAAAAATTTTAAAATAATCATATAAATTAATTTTTTTAAGATCGTTATATTTTAACGATATATAAAACGTTAATTGTTTTTTTTTCGTTTTTGGTCATTTTGCGTCATAAAGTAATTGTCGTAGAATATTACTAGGAACATTTTGAAACATTTCCAAGTATAAAAAAATTAAAGGAGGTACAAAGACGAATGATACACTGGTGGTTAATATTCGTTTACTCTCTTTCTCTCGTACTCTTTCATAAAAAAAAAAAAAAGAAAAAAACGAGAGGGTTAAGAGATAAAGAGTTCGTGCAATAAATCCATTATTGTCGTAGGTCAATAAAGGGTCTGCCAAAGCTCCCTTTCTCTCGTTCTTCTCTCTCTCTCTCTCTCTCTCTCTCTCTCTCTCTCTCACTCACTCACTCACTCACTCACTCACTCACTCACTCACTCACTCACTCACTCACTCACTCACTCACTCACTCACTCACTCACTCACTCACTCACTCACTCACTCACTCACTCACTCACTCACTCACTCACTCACTCACTCACTCACTCACTCACCCACCCACCCACCCACCCACCCACTCACTCACTCACTCACTCACTCACTCACTCACCCACCCACTCACTCACTCACTCACTCACTCACTCACTCACTCACTCACTCACTCACTCACTCTCTTTCTCTCTCTCGCTTCCTCTGAGAAAAAAGGAGAAGCCCGCATTAGTTTAGCGCTCTCGGTATTCCCCTTTTTCGGGATAACCTCTCATTCCACTTTAGTGTTCAGATTTTTGCCGCTCTCTTCTATTTCTCGTGCATTTCGTGTTCTTTTTCCCAAGCTTTTGTGCACCCGAGGCGAACACATTGCATTTGTGCGTAGTACTTGTGTATACGTAAAGAGAAAGAAAGAAGAGGACGGGTGGATCGAAAATGTGCGTGCATCATGATGAGCGAAGATGGGAGAGAGGGGAAGAGAGAGAGAGAGAGAGATGGAATGAACTCGCGACGGAATGAGAAAATGAGCAGAAAGCGAGTCGTACGATGACTGCGGTCTGCCACACCGCACCGCGTCTATGTAGAACGAAAAGTTGGCAGTAACGCGCGCAGAGTGCGCGAATGGTGAGTGCACAGATTGTGAAGAGAGAGAGAGAGAGAGAGAGAGAGAGAGAAAGAGAGGGAACAAGAGACTGGGAGGGAGAGAAGGCGAAAGACGGAAAGAGTATGAACGAACGAGCGTGTGAGGAGAGGATTGGCGACGGAAGGTGACCTTCGTACATATCGCTATCCTCGCTTGCCCCTTCTCCCCCTCTCTCTCTCTCTCACTCTATCTCTCTCTCTCTGTCTTTCTCCCCCTCTTTATCTCCTTCATCCTTTGCTTTTCTTCTTTTTCTGTTCTTGACTTTTTCAGCGAGCATATTTTTTATGCGCCACGGTATATTACACAATATGAGAGATCCTCCTTCTCCTTTTTCTCCTCCTCTCGTACTTTCCGCTTTAAAAACGACGGCGCGCGAATTTTCCATTGAAATTTTTTATAATTATTAAAAGTGCATCATCGATATTCCTTTTCCCTGCCCCGGTTACTACAGCTCGTATATAGACGCTTACCTACGCTAAGTTTTTCAATATTTTTAAACGTTTTAATGCGATTGTTACACGTATACTCGAGTATACTCGATTACTAAGTTTTTTTTCCATTTGTTTTAATCTTATTGGGAGTAAACGCGCCTCGCAAAAAAACTTTATTTTTCGATTAATAATTAATGATCTGTTTTTATACCAGCGATTTTACTTTAAAGTTGAAGAGCTTTAAAAACTTGAACAGTTTTAATTTATTTTACGTCAACGGCAATTAAAAATAATTATTTAACAATTATTTTCAAAATTGTCTTCACGTTTTGTGCATTAAATAGCGCATAACTCGCAATCGTTAAACATTATAAAAATAGTTTTCGTGAAAATAAAGATTATTTTTTCAATTCTATAAATGTAAACAAATAGTGTATATCAGAAGTATTATCAAGTCTGATTAAAAAAAATATTCGTACACTGTCTAACGTTATCGCACAGACAATAACGTAAACCAAATGATTTTCTATATTTTTTTAACAAATCTTTTTTTTTCTCTTTCTTACAATATTTTATTTTTATTTCGAGTATTTATAACTCTTTGGATAAGAAAAAGAAATATGACGCTTTTATAACAATATTATTGTTTAAATTTAAAATAATTTGTTTTGCTAATTAAAGGACATAAATTGTAAGTATAAAAACTTCGTAAGTCGGACTTATACATCAAGTTATAAATATTATTTTTGTTGTTAAACATTTTTTTATTAATTTTTGTTTAACTTATTACAGGTAGTTCGTAAAGCGTAAAATTGAATAAATAGCAACGGAGATGTAAATAATCTCGGCTCGTAAAAATCATAAAGTTTATTACGTCATGATTCGTGTTAAGCTTGAGTTAAAAAAAAAAAAAAACGACAAATATAGAGTACACAGAGAAAATAAAGCTTTTCAGATGTACGGAAGAAGCGAAGAAATCAGCAAGAGCGTGCAAACTGGAATAATGGAAGAAAGTAGAGTAGAGAAAAGTAATAAAAAGCAGTCGGACAACTTTCTCTGACGCTGCTTTGTCGAGAAAGAGAAATATGAAGAGTGTATGTGTGTATATATATATATATATATATATATATATATATATATATATGGACAGATGAAGTTTAGAAGCGACATTCTACATATAAAACTTTGCTAAAACGAATTAAATGATTTTTCTCTTCTTCTTCTTCTTTTTTTTTTTTTTTCTTGTCTCGATATAAACGCCAAAGTGAGACTAGACACGACCGTATAAAAACAAATATAAAGTGATAGATTTTCAAGAGTGCTTTTATAATGAAATAGGTGAACAAAGAAGTGCATATGGATTTAAAATTTTCAAAGCAGTTTTTGAAGCAATATTATATTACATACAATCTTGAATGGTTATCAATGGAAGTTCTTTACTTGTGGTATAATAACGAAAGCATAAAGAAAAAAATAATTCAATGGTAATGAATAACATTTTTTAGCGGTCGGTTATTTTTAGTAAAAAAATCTACCTTTTCTCGCTAAGCTCATTATTATTTGACGTGAAAGTGTTTACTCCGGCGAAGGGGTTCACTGTCTCTCTCTCTCTCTCTCTCTCTCTCTCTCTCTCTCTCTCTCTCTCTCTCTCTCTCTCTCTCTCTCTCTCTCTCTCTCTCTCTCTCTCTCTCTCTCTCTCTCTCTCTCTTGGACACAAATTCGACCGCCCGCTTGGCGACAATTGAGCCGCGGAGGCGTCAAGGCTTTGCCCAACTGTTTTTAAGGGCAAGTTATGGATGAAATTGCGTTATTTATCCGGCGCTCACTGCTGGTTCACGTACAATCGGTTCGTTTTCTTTCTCTAGTCTTTGATAGCTTTTTATATCTTACTTAGAAAAAAAAAAAAAAAAAAATGTTTGTCTGACAAACGTCTGCAGCTGAGTAACTTGTAGTTTAATTGAACTCTACAATTCCACGGATATTTGAATTTGTTTTATTCTAAACTAAATCTAATTTTCATTCGGTTATTTGATATTTAATTGTTATACTTTTTTATACCAATAAAGTATAAACATATACAATTTAAAAATTTATTATTATAATTAGTTTTACTTGGTTCGTTTGAAAGCAGCTCTAGGATAATCTTAATCAAACTTTTCCAAGAACTAAGAACAATCAAAAAAAAAAAAAAAACAAACATTTTTAATTCGTTCTAGTAAGAAACAAAAAAAGAAAAAAAAATGTACGAGAATTATTATTTTATTAATGATCGTAATAATTTCAACGTCGCAAATATGAAATATTTTTTTCCATAAAATATATGTTAAGCGACGCTTAAAAGAATATTTATAATTTAAAATTCTTCCATTCGTAAAAAAAGCCTTGATGCGTACTAATAAAGTTAAACGAAATGCATCGAGCTCTGACATATATATGTATTAAAATATTACAATCGAAGACAATGAAACTGTGGAATTTTTCGATTAGTATGAGACACAATGTAATATTACGAGCGGTAAGAAAAAACATTTTTTATACGAAAGAAACATCTTAATATAAAAACTTAACAATTTCAACAAATTTTTTTGTTCATTTTGCAGAAATACAAGTGGGTCTCGATGAATTTGCGAAATTATTAAAAATTTTAATTAGATTACAATAAATACCGGAAATTTTTTTTGTTTTTGAATCCCCAATCAAAGAATAATATTCGAGTTTTTAAATAACTAGTAATTAATATTTAAGAAAGTACATAAATTCAAACTTGATTTGTAAAATAAAACGCATTTTAGAGTTAAAGACGAAAGAGAATAATGTAGGTTAGCGATGTTGTAAGATTTAAATGAGATTTTAATTAGTTGACATATATACATTCACACAAACTTTGAAATGCATCATTATACAACTTTTGATAGCCACGCCAGAGTCAAATTTTTTTAAAGTGGAAAAATATTTAAGAAATATCGCGTTACATAACGAATGAGATTTAACATTTTTTTAAAAAAAAATATACTAAAATTCCATAGCGAGTAAAAATTTCGTGGATTCATAAAACTCGTAATATATAACTCGTTATAAGTATGTAGGTTGACATATTTAACTTCGAAAAGTAATAAAATAATATAAAATTTATAATTAAATACTTTTTTTTTTTTTTTTTTTTTTTTTTTCAATTCACATGCAGGCAAGATTTTATCAAGAAGGAGCCTTCTAAAGTTTATAAGTTACAACTTTGAAAAAAGATTAGCAAAGAAGGTTGGATTAGAACGAGATAAATTAATGTGTGCGAGTGAAAAAGAGATAGAAAAAAAATGGGGGGAAAAAAAAAAGGAAAAAAAAAAAAAAAAAAAAAAAAGCAGACTTAAAGAATTTTCAGGGCCACGAATAGCAAGTATATATAAATACGAGTGTAGGTAAGTTCGAGTATGCGAGAGTGTTGGAGCGTACATCTGTAAAGGTAAAAGCGCGAAACCTCGCGAAGGCCACAAGTGCGCTATAGTATAGACAGCTGCCGCGCGGTAAGGTCAAAGAGAGAAAGAAAAAAAAGTTTTTTTAACTCGAAGAACGAAGAAGATACGCAGTAATACAATGACGGTATTTAGTCGGTTATAAAAAGAGGAAGTAACCCGCAATGGTTTATTGTTCATACAGATATATTACATTTATCATCATGCGTGCATACATATGTTTGTATCGATGTACAAATATTTAAAAATTTGTGGATGTACAGCTTCTGACCCAACAATTTATATTGCTTAAAATTTAATTTTAGTTAAAATGTATAATTATTAAAAGCGGAAATATTTCAGAGTAATTTTGAAAAATTGAATTTGAATTTGAAGGTGCGTAAATTTTTGTGAATAAGGACAGGCTAGCGAAATAAATTCAACAATACAAAGCGTCAATTTATTTGGACAAGTGCGCAAAAAGTTTGAGCCTGCATATACGTTTTTATTTGCTTTTAATTGTAATTGTAAATTCAAAAAAAAAAAAAATTTTAATTTCCAACGATAAATTAACAATTGTTTGAAACAATGTATATACTGTAGTAGTTAACGGTAAGCTTAAAACAGTACGATATTAAAAACAGCTTTAAAAAACCGGTTTTCATAATGCACATGAATTTAAATGTGTATATCAATAAGGTGCATTAACAGGCAGGTTTTCTTACAGAAGAAAAAAAAAAAAAAAAAAAAAAAAAAAATTGGAAAAATATAAATTTTCCGACATGTATATTTATTTCGCATTATTTGTAGATAAATAGTAAATTTTATTTATAACGAGGAATAAATTTCAAAAAATTTATACCAGATATTAAAATTTTAATTATAACATCGAAACAATCAACAATTAACGATTCATTAATCATAAAAATTTTAACTTTTCTATCGCGTCTAGAATCTACGATTTAAAATCTTTCGATTTCTGAAAAGAAAAGCATTGGAATATCGAGGGTGGGGCATAGAAATGCAAATAAAACTATAGCAACAGTCGGAGAAAGAAAGCGACACGGTTTTTAATTGTTTCCAGAAAGAGAGAGGGAGAGAGAGAGAGAGAGAGAGAACAAAAATGACGAAGGTGACACAACGGGTGCATCGTACACGCGACGTTGATTTCCCAGTACTTTTTTATTCTTCTTCATTTTTCCTTTCTTTTTCAATCCATCTTCTGATATTAACATGACGCTCAGCGGTATTGATGTCATCCAAGCAGAGATCTCTAGACTGTTCACGTAGACACCGAATAAGATTTGCTGTGCCGATGAAATCGCGATATCGCCTTCATTCTACCGACCGCAGCAACTTATACTCTCTCCTATATTTCCTGTATATTACGCGACATATTTCAAATGCGTAAGTTCCGATGAGTTATCGCAATGTTCTTGGAAAAAAATTAATGCTCGTTAAACTTTTATTTCTCGTTTCTTTCCGTTCCTCATCCTCTTTCTTACCTTTTTTTTCTTACAAACGTGTAATTTTCTTTCTCATTACGTATTCGATTGTCTTTCCGATTGCGCGTCGTTATTTTTTTCGAATTTATTAAGAATCGTGAGGGAAAATTTTATTTTATTCGATAATTAGATGCTGGTCGATCTAATTAGATCACGTAATGAATTAAAAAATGTCTCGTTACAATAATGCAATATAGATAGATTTTGTATTTTCAAACGAGCAGCTTATTAAAAATAATTATTTATTAAACTTTTAAGCTTTACTTTATATTTTTATCATGTTTATAGTTATATTTCCTACATTAAATCAAAATAAATTTAATATACAATTTCAATATACTTTGATTATAACTATTATGCCAAGTATTTGATAATCGAATTTTATATTAAAAATCACAGAGCGTAAATTACTCCTGCTTTTGAAAATTCAATTAAAATTTGAAAATCAAAGCGAACCGTAACTAATAACAAATGCTATTATTATACATTCAGATAAAAAAAAAAAAAAAAAAAAAAATAAAAAAAATTTCTAATATAAAAGTACTAGTTTTAGAACAAAATACTTATTATTAAGCAGGTAAGGAAAATTTTATTCTTCCAACTGTGAAGGAAAAACTTTTAAAGCTACCGAGTTATGTGCATGTAAATAATTAAATTAATTTTTATTTATTTCATTTATTTTAAATAATGTTCTTAAATCTGCGGAATGAAGCAAATAAATTAATTGATGTGCAAGTGTCATGTATGAAATGAAACGAGATATATGTAAAAGTAATAAAAAATGCATATCACAATTTAAATAAATTATATTAGCTTTTTAAATGTATCGAGAGAGCCTGGTAGTTATTTGTATAATTGTAAAAAAAAAAAAAAAAAACGATGATGGAAATTTAACAAATATAAATATAATGTAATTAAAAAACGAAATAAAATATTAAAAGGTCGGTAGGTAAAGCGAAAAGAGTGAGCGAGTGAGAGAAAGAGAGAGAGAGAGAGAGAGAGAGAAGAAGGGAGGGGGAAGAAAGCGGTGTATACACCTGCCAACACGACAGCAGGGTGGAGGGCAAAGCACCTTTTACTCGGCGTCGCGTGGAGGTAGGGCAAACGACGCATTAGTAGGCAAAAAGCCGAGCGCGCTACAAAGTTCAAGGTCGCCTGCTTATAAAGAATCCTCCCTAGATTCGCGCTTCCACAGCTATGTACACTTGTGTGTATGTACATACGCTCGCGGACGAGGCGCATCAAACCGAGTCAATATATTCGGCGCAACATCGAGAGAGGAGAGCTAGTTCGGCAACCATACTATCCGCGATACTTTACCTCAAACAAACGAGCAACTCGTGTCCTTCTCCTCTCCCTCTCTTTCCTTCCCTCCCCCCCCCTCTCGCTCTTGCGCGCGCGCGTACGCGGACTCGTTCAGTGTTAACTTTGAATGGGCACTCAGATTAAAGACTTTCGTTATTTTTCAATTTAAATGGTTTAGAAACTTTCTTCGTTTCACTGATTTCACCTCTACGTTTAATTGAAATGTGAAATATACATATATATATATATATATATATATATATATATACACACACATGTAAATAGAAAAGGCGATTATAAAGAAGTTAAAATTTTCTATAATTGCTGCGCAGTAAAATTCGATCTTTCGAAAATATTTAAAAGATCACTATAAAAAATGGATAAAGTTCTTTCGCAATTTATGAATACAAAATTTCAAAAAAAATTAAATATTCTCAACCTTCGATATTGCATCTTTACTTTTCGTTAATGCTCTTACGATATCTCGAACCAATCAATCGACTTTCTCTCGATCACCCTATTTGCCTTTTTCCGACTTATCCTGGACTAATTCTATTTATTGCTTTTATGATACCCTCTTCCCCCCTCCCCTCATTTCTTCTTCTTTCGATCACCGGCGTATAGTTTATTAATAAACAATCTTTTATTACGAAAACATTTTGAAGTATTTGGGTTCTTTTGCACGTGATTCGATCTAGTGATTTGCGATTGATCGAATTTTCGACTCGCGTCTACCAATAATACGCAGACCATGCGGTTACGCAATTCTAATCAAGGAAGATATTTTAAAGCTTTATCGTATTGCAGCTGTTTGTTACGTAAAAAAAAAAAAAAAATAAAAATAAAAATAAAATTTTTTATTAACTCGATAAAGAGAAATGATTATTTGGTTACTTTTCAGTATAATTTCTTTTTCTCGCTAATATTCTTTCAAGAAGCAAATTTTCGGCAGCAACACGTGTTACTAAGATAAATTTATTTTATTTTATACACCAATTATTCAATGAAATCTTCATATAAATTTTATCGATAAAAAAATCCTCGCGAAAAAATCGAACATAAGAATTTTTTTATGTATAAATATATATACATATACACAAAGCAAAAAAACGCGCGTCGTTCGAGAAGACTTTGAAAAGTTTATTTATCACGGTCGTAAAAATCTCAAATAAACGAATCGTTATTGCCTTAAATAAACAATTCCGATAAAGCGGCATCGATGATGTCTTGTACCGCAAGAAGTTTTGCTTCGGAATCGCTCAGTTTTTTGAGCCGTATCAATATTTGAGAGTATGTAAAAGCGTTCAAGAGTGCAAAAATAGAAGCGACAAGCTTTGCAGCAGTGCCTCGAAATATTTTTCTGTTTTCTCCTCCTCACTCGATTTTCATATGTGTATATATGTATGTATGCATGCATGTATGTATGTATGTATATATATATATTTTTGTCTAACGCACTTCTATATTTTTATATGTATATATATATAAATAAAAGTGCGTTTGGCAAAAAAAAAAAAAAAAAAAAAAAAAAAAAAAAAAAAAAAAAAAAAAAAAAAAAAAAAAAAAAAAAAAAAAAAAAAAAAGGTAAAAAGTCGCGAACGCTAGTTAAGAGCGAGTGAATTAATAATCGGATATCGCGAATCGCTTGAATTTCAAAGTACACCGGTAATATACGCCACGAAAGTTTGACGTCAAGTGCAGCTTTCTGTGACGCACTTTATTTTTCCGCATTACGTGCCCAGGTACTCGAAAAGAGTGGCTCGAGCGTGCACCTCTCAACTTTATTTTTGTTTACGAAACAGTGCCGCGGCGCAACGAAAGCGTCACGATACGCGAAAGCGAGATTAGCCGCGTCGAACGTTGCAAGACCATCAGAGAATGCAACGTCCCGGCCGGTAGAAATAGGCAGACAGAAAAAGACAGAGGGAGGGAGAGAGTATGAGTGGACAGCGCGGCTTCGCCAACGGTAGTTAAATGACATCGTGAATAGAATATTTTTTATATCCTCCTTTGTAGCGACAAAAATGGTCGCTGCTATGTAGATTTGTTGAATTTAACAACGATGCGTTACGCTTTCGAAGATGTAAATTACGAAAAAGTGTGCTGGTAATTTAGAATTAAAAAAAAAACAAAAGAGACAAATTAAATGAAGTTTTTTTTTGCTACTTTTTAAAGCTACTCATTAGATCGTTCCGTGTTCAATCAAATTTTTTTTTATTTTTTAGTTTTTTTTTTCAACTGTCATTTTTAATTCTCGACGAGAAAATGTTCGCGCGAAGGATTGTTAACGCAATACATATACCTGTCACATTTTTTACGTTGAATAATGACGCGGAGCTACGATTTTACGTTACGGTTTTTTTTTTTTTCTTTTCTTTTAATCGCGAATAAAAGTATTCCGCTCTTGGAATCAAGTTGAACGATGCTTAAAATTTTTCACGAACGTTTAAGAGATGCTAAATCGCTTCGATTTAATCATCTCGAGAGCACATTTCAATATGATTTATGGATCTAACGTTGAACGACTAAACTTGTTCCCGAGATTATTTGAAAGATCATTATTATTCAAGAGAAATGCAAACAAGTTTCCTTATAATAAGATCCAGTTAAATAAAAATTTGCAATAAAATTCGCGCGCAATATTTTTAACGCTGTAAGGCTCAAAAGCGTTACGTTTTCTTCGTTACTGTGACTCTCATATCGTTGATCCGTAAAGAAAAAACCGGATTGAAAATGTATAATCTGCGAGATAAAATCCGAAATTCCCCCCCCTGTCTCTCTCTATCTCTCTCTCTCTCTCTCTCTCTCTCTCTCTCTCTCTCTCTCTCTCTCTCTCTCTCTCTCTCTCTCTCTCTCTCTCTCTCTCTTTTATATACGCGAGCTAAAAATTCGGAGGTTGGCGAGATGGTAGACGATTGGGATCCGTTCTTTTTTCCTTCGGTCTCTTCTCGTTATAAATATTTGTGTCCATACGCAAAGTGGGAGCTAATCGAAGGATACGAAGCGTCGAAGAGAAAAAAAGAACGATGAGGTGGAGAAGAAAAATACATAAAAGTATAGGTGTGTGTGTGTGTGTGTGTGTGTGTGTGTGTGTGTGTGTGTGTGTGTGTGTGTGTGTGTGTGTGTGTGTGTGTGTGTGTGTGTGTGTGTGTGTGTGTGTGCGCGCGCGCGCGTGCGCATGTGAGTTGTCACGATAGTGTGCGACGGAGGTATACCGAACGGTAGTGCATATTATGGCCGCTGTTGAGGAGAAAGAAGTACAAAAATAGAGAGTGACGACTCGCGCTAAATATTTACTTCTGTCTCGGCAAACTATCCTCAAGGCCGCGTCCATCTCCCGAATGAGTTATTGTGTACGTTTACCATCGGTTTATTACTTACGAGCCAAAGGGCAAGGGACAAAAAAAAGTACATGGAGCTTTTTATTGTCGGAATAAAACCTAAATAATGGAGTATACCCTACGAAGATGCGCTCGTTTAAAAATTTATTTATTTTCCAGACTGTTCGCAAACAAAAATTTTTTTCTCATTTGCTCACCGGCCGCCACAGTCGTCTCGTCGTTTATAATTAGCCAAACCGACCGAAAGAATCCGATAGAGGGCTATAAAAAAATAAAAAATAAAAAATAAAAAAAAATCGTTTTATTTTAATGTATCCTTTATTTTGTAGATTTTGTTCGAAGCCGCTCTCAAATGTCACCGGCATATGCACACACGGAGAAACATCAAGCAAAAGTGTATAATATTTTATAATAATACTTTTTAATCGTTTCGGCGTAATTCGTCATCCGTTAAAACAAAGGTTCGTGCAACGTGACGAAAAAAGTAAACAATGTATGCTCGATAATTGCAAAAACGTTAGAAAATAAAAAGCCGGTCACGGGCCGTGTCTTTGCTTATCGTGGAAAATCTACGAACTCGTGAGACTTTGCCTAGCAAAGAAAAGAGATAAGTTAACGGCGAGTCATCAGCCTTGACGCGTCATCGTCGCGTTTCGAGGTACTCGAAAGATCGGGGGCCCCTGACTTTTCCTCGCTTCACTTTTTATTCTATGTGTACCTGTGTGTGAATATACACGCTTTAAGTCGAAAAACTATGCCTCGTTCGCCGAGTAGCGAGCGATATCTCTCTCCGCAACGTAATCCCGTGCATGCTGGCGGAACTAGAGAGAGAGAGAGAGAGAGAGAGAGAGAGAGAGAGAGAGAGAGAGAGAGAGAGAAAGAGAGAGAGAAAGAGAGAGAGAAAAAGAGAGAGACAGAGAGAGAGAGAGAGAAAGAGAGAGAGAAAAAGAGAGAGACAGAGAGAGAGAGAGAGAAAGAGAGAGAGGAGGAGGGCCGGGAGGGGAGAGAAACACGTGAGCGAGTCCCCGACCTCCCTCAACGCGAGGCGCGGAGAGTATTATATACGCGCGCGGTTGAGCCAGCCAGTAGCGGCGGCAAACACCGAAGGTGTGGGAACGAATCCACGCGAGCTTCTAACTTGGGATACAGCAGCTTTGCCTCCCTCCCTCTCTCTCCTCTTTACGCTCCGCCGGCCCCTCTTAACTTTAACCTGACGACCCCCTCCCCCCTCTCTCTCTCTCTCTCTCTCTCTCTCTGTCTCTCTCCTCCTCCTCCTTTATTCCTCCGCACCCGCCGCGGCTAACCGACACCGCGCGCGGTTTTAGGGATTAGCGAAAAGCGCGCTTGTCTTCGCGTTGATTAATTTAATCCTTCATCGATCGATTGAACGATTGTTTTTCGATCTCCGATACCCGAGCCCTTTTTCCCCTGTTAAATTTTATCCCCATATTTAGCGATTATGTAATTAACCAATGCAATACACAAAGTTATAAGATTCCCCGTTTTTTTAAGCACGCATACATGTTTAATTTTATATCGGCGAAGTTGCAGCGTTATTACGTAATTTTGATACACGGTAAATTTTTTTTAGAGCAATTATGCTTTTATGGTGAAAAATTTTAACGTTAAAACGTTAATGCGAAAGAACACTTGATATAAAATACTACTATGATCAAAGAGTAAGACCAATTTTCAATTTAAATTTCGCGGGTTTATCGATTTGACGAAACTTTCTTTTTTTTAAGTTGGTAGCACTGTGAGAGACATCTGTGTCAAATTTCATGTCAATATATTCATTAGTTCGCAAGTGACGCTCGTTTTTGTGAACATTAAAAAGTGATTTCGGCGATTTTTATAATGTCAGATTTTAGTGAGCAAAGAAGTTGTATTAAATTTTGTTTTCGGAATGAAATTTCTTGAACAGAAACGTTCAGAATATTGCAGAAGGCCTTCGGTGAGCAGACTTTGTCGGAAAGAAATGTTTACAAGTAGTACAAACAGTTCAAATAAGGCAGAGACAGCGTCGAAGACAAAGAGCGTCCAGGACGACCATCGACATCAACTGATGAGAAACACGTCAAAGAAATAAAAAACCGTGTAATCAAAGATCGTCGGTTAACAATTAGAGACCTTGTTGATACTGTTGGCATGTAATTTGGAACGATTCAAGCAATTTTGAAAGATCATTTAGGTCTCAAACGCGTCAAATCTCGATTGGTTCCAAAAACATTCAATTTTTTTTTAAAAAGAGCGTCGTGTTAACGTGTGCGAAGAGATGCTTTCTGATTACCAGAACGTCATGGAACGCATTATTATGGGAGATGAGACATGGATCTATGCATACGATCCAGAAACAACCGATCAATCGAGCGAATATCTTGCCAAAGGTGAAGCAAGACCAAAAAGATCACGTCAAAGTCGTTCAAAAATCAAGGTCATGTTGACAGTTTTTTTCTTCGATTATCGTGGTGTTGTGCATTCAGAATTTCTTCGGCCGGGCCTAACTGTTAACAAGGAATATTATTTGAATGTTATGCGTCGTGTGCGTGAAGCTATTCACAAAAAGAGACCGGAATTGTGGCAAGACAACTCATGGTTTTTGCATCACGATAATGCACCGTCTCACACCGCGTTGATTATTCACGACTTTTTGGCCAAAAATTCAACTCATATCGTTCCACAACCACCGTATTCGCCTGATTTAGCGCCGTGTGACTTCTGGGTGTTTAATAAACTCAAAACACCACTCCGAGGACATCGTTTTGACTCGATTGAGGAGATTAAACGTGAATCGCTGCGTCAATTGAAGGCAATTTCGGAAAAGGACTTTTCTGACTATTTCAACGATTGGAAAAAACGTTGGCATAAATGTATTGTGTCGGGTGGGTACTACTTTAAAGGCAACAAAATAGATTTAAAAGAATAAATAAAGAATTAAAAAAAAAAAAAAAAAAAAAAAAAAAATTGGTCTTATTTTTTGATCATAGTAGTACATAATAATAAAATTGTTGCGCTAATTTAAATATAATTATTATTAAAAAATATGGATTGTTCATCAATGTTTGTATTACAAATGTTTGATTAAAATGCAAACAAATGATCTTGCGTATGTAGACATTGCATTGAAAAATTTTCATATCGGCAATCTAAAACATGCGACTCGCTTTTTAAAAAATACAAAGAAAATTAAAAGTGTAATTGGATATATTTTGATAAGCGATGCGAGCATGACGGGCATGGCTAAAGTTGTAATTATAAATATAATAATAAGATAAGGAATAAAGTTTGCGGTTATTTAACAAAAATATATACATTTTTATATTTTTCCAAGTCAACCGTCAATAGTACAGAGAAAAAATAGTACGCAAAGTCGCTAATTAAAAGTTGGCATTGTAACGAGTTCAAAATTAATACATATTACGAGATGCTGTTGAGTCTCTGACTTGTATTGTATAACGAAAATTGGCAATCTTCCGGCAATGTGAAATAAATTCAAATAATTCATTTGGATAATCGATGAATATGTCTTGGATACAACATTTACGTACATTGTATTATATACCATTTCACTCGAAATTTGCTTCTCGTGTCTGTCAGTTGCCTCTTAAATCCCCGTATAATAATTTAATCAAAAGATATTAGCAAATTGTAGAGTATAATAACCGTTTAAAGAAAATGTAGTGATATATTATAAAATAATCGAAATATATATTTATCGATAAAATAATAAATATTACAGAACCAATTGCAAAATTGGCACCTTGTATGAAATTATTCAACGAGAAGATAAGGTGCTTTTTATTTTTAAATCGAATAATCAATTGTTGTAACCAGCACGTAAACATCGAATGGGCAATAAAACTTGACGAATTCGTTTTTTCCGCATATGTTTTGCGTAAAAAATTTAGCCTCGAAGGCTGTAGATGTTATCTCGTCAAGCTGTGAGAATTTGAACGGCTTGGTACACGAGCTAAATTAAAAGCAAAGACCGTTATCTTTTGAAATATTTCGTCCGTCAATATCGGACTATAAAAAAAGTCGGCGTAGGTTACGAACAAAACGACAAGGCTCTCGTAAAAATCAACCAGCAATCGACGAGGAAGCAAATCCTCTAAATTCCCAGTGCTCCCGTGTTTGCGCTCGAGACAACGCGATAAAGAGTCGAGTCAACCGGAGTCAACTGACCTGGAATGCGGGGTTAGTTCCATTGCGTTCGCGGCGCTCGTTCCGTTCTGGTTGGATTGCTGTTGCTGTTGCTGATGCTGTTGCTGTTGCTGTTGCTGCGGCTGCTCCTGGTACACGTGGTTCTGCTCCTCCTCGTCGGTGCCGAGCTGCTGCTGCTGCTGCTGCTGCTGCTGCTGCTGCTGTTGTTGCTGCTGCACCGAACGTTGCATCGCTCTCGCTCTCGCCTGCTGCGGTGCCATGCTGTGGTGCAAATATTGCTGCCGATGCTGCGGCGGCGTCGTCTGCCACATGTCTAGTTGGTAGCCCGTGAACGAGCAAAACAACCAGCGGCCGGCTGTCCGCTCGGGCTCGACGAACCAATAGACGCACCGTCGCCGCCGCCGCCGCTGCTGCTGCTGCTGATGCTGCTGATGATGATGATGATGATAATGATGACGACAATGGACTCGCTACGCGGTACTGTCTTCAAGTTCAAAGTCGGCGCTGATGCGGCGTTGACGCGGTGACTGAAACTCTGCTGAAGGTTGCGGTCGGCAGCCGCGGCCATGTCGGCTCGTGCCGCCCCGGACGAACCCCCACTCACCTCGTGCGATTTGCGAGGCTCGCGAATGCACCGATTCCACCAACGGTCTTCTTACCTCGATAAGAGAGAGAAAGCTCGTGGCGAAGCTAACGCGCGTAGAGCGACGCCGAGGTCGAAGGTCCGAAGAAGGTGCAAGTCCGCGCGAGCGAGCGAGCGAGCGGCGCTGTGCCGCGAAAAGAGTCGTCGTAGTTGCGCGCTCGCAGCGTTGTTTTTCACTTTAAAATTAGCCTTGAGGCTAATCTCGCACGCCCGATCGTGCCCGGGGACAGATAAAGGCACTTTATCTACTCGAGGCTACAGCAAACATCCATTCGAATGGCATTATACGAGCTACTAACGGCAAGCTGCGCTCGCCGATTTGTACACAAGCTCAAACACACACGCGCTCACTTATATTCACATGCACACTTAGTACAACACTAATTTCAACGTCTATATTTATGTACGTACACGTATGTGCATATCTCTTAACGTACGGCTACGTTTATTCGTGACGATGGAAGGATTCGCGGAAAATATGGATCGCGATCTTCACTTTCTCTCACCGGCACAATGAGCTATTATACGCTCGCACTTTACACTTATCCGATTTGCTCTCCGCAGCTGTTTATATACTATATAGTCTTGACCGTTCGAACGAAAGCGTTTCTACCGCAAACTCGGGCTATAATCGCCGCTACGGTATAACATAAACGCTGGCTTTCGACTCGATCGCACTTCTACCCGGTTTACTTCCACTCGACCGAGCTGACGCCAGCAAGTACGAAACGCCTCGACTTTTCTCCTTGCGAAAATCTGTGTACGAGCGCGTACGGCCGTCTGCGCTTGTCGCTGGGTACGTCTGCCGAGCGGTATACGTCGCTCGTTTCTCCTTATCACGGCTATCTCCCTCTCTCTTTCTCTCTTTCTCTCTTTCTCTCTCTCTCTCTCTCTCTCTCTCTCTCTCTCTCTCTCTCACTCTCCTGCTTGCTCTGGCTTATAACGAGCCGCCGCACCGAATTACACGCGAGCGCGAACACCTTGGCTGCGCCAACTGGAGCCAATCGCGTCACGCGCACGATTTTCGCGACGCCGCGGCTGGGTGAAAAATAAGCCTCTTAGATTTCTTGTCAACTTGTTTGCCAGAGCGACAAGAAAAATAGACAAAACAATGCTAGCGGCAGCCGAGGTCAACGATCTCAGAGTCGCGAGTTACTGTTACTCACTCACACTCACTCTCTCTCTCTCTCTCTCTCTCTCTTTCTTATCGTCTCGGCCTCTCACAAAATTGCTGCTCTCGTGCTCCTCGAATTACAAGGACGAATCAGCCGTTGAGTATCCCGGTATGCCGTAGCTCCGGAGCTTGGAATCCAGCGCGTATATCCTTCTTCTATCTAGTGCAAGCTCGGCTTAATCAGGGAGAGATGCGCGTGCGACATCCGGCTATCTCTCTCTCTCTCTTCCTTGAGCGCGCGCAAAGAGTGAAAGAGAAAGAGAGAAAGGGAGAGAGAGAGAGAGAGGGAGAGAGAGCCGCTTTTTCTTATTCCTCTTCAGCTCTTCTCGACACACGGCGACTCCTCGAGAGGCGATCGTCGATCGATTCAGATTTCGAACTGGCGCCGCGCACCCCCGCTATCTCAGCACTTGTTGCGTCGGCTCTTTGCTCCTCAGCCGCCTCGGTGTTCTCTCGGCGATCGATGTGCGCTGCGTTGACAGGTTGGAGACGGTCGCTGATTCTTCCCACTCCTTTCCCGAGCTCCGACTTCCTCCGCCTCCTCTTCCGTTGCTCCGGAGCCGGTGTATTTATTATAAACAGTCCCTAGCGCCTTGCTGCCTCTCGTTCACTTATGCCTCTCTCCGCGGGCTTCTATTTTTGGCCTTCCTCGTTACTTTATTACCGAGAGTCCAAGATTCGCGCGTCGGACACAGCGCCTACGTACATTTACCCTCTCTCCTCTTTCTTTCTTTTATTTTGCTTTTACAAGCTGTGCCTCCCTCCTTCTCCTCGTGTGCGGCGTGTGACGTATGCGCGCCAATCAAAATATCGATCTCTTTCCGGGAGAGCCGTTACCTTTCTACCGTCCGCTTTTCGAAACGAGAACTCGAGTCTCGCGGTACGGCGATCCACCGGACGGAAATCGCCGCGCGCGATACAGCTGCACGGTTAATTTCGCGTTCGCGTTTGCGCGCGCGCGCGAGCGAAGAGGAAAACGAAAGCGAGGAGGAGTGCGCGAGAGGCGTGCTGTGAGTGGCGGCGGCGGCACCCGCGCTGACGGAGCGGAGGGGTTGACGCACAGCGCGCGACGGTTCGTTGCGTACTGGCTACGAAGCTTGGCTCTCGTTTTCCTCCCGTTCCCCGGCCAGCCGCCGCCGCCACTGCCGCCGGCAGCGCTGTCTTGGCGCCGGCGGAGATCGGCCGCGTACGCCACCATTCTCTCTTTCTTTCGCTTTCCTTCTCGCTTCTCGCTTCTCGCCTCTCTCTCTCTCACTCACTCACTTCGCACCGGCTTTTAAAATGCCGGCCGCCGTCTTTGCCGCCGAGCCGGCGATTTGCGCGTTTGGCAAGCGCGAAAACTTCTCTCTCGCGCCGCTGCGACTTGCGGCTCCTTACGCTTAATTTTTAATTTCCGAGCAACGACGACGCGCCCGTGAAAATAGCCGCGATTGCGCAGTAAGCTTTCGTTCGTTGATAAAACGTAAAAAGCCGGTTCTTCAAAATAAACCTGCCTTTTTTGTTTATTTTCTTTTCTTTTCTTTTTTTGCTTTAAAAATCATTTTGGATTTCAAAATAACACGAGAGAGCAATTGTTATAAAATCGCGAATGTCTAGAGTTTATGAAGCGGCTGAAATCGTAACGCACGTAGAATTCGTTGGCTCAATTTGAAATGGCTATATAAACAGTGGAGGTTTAAATCTATCTATTTATATTCTTTCTAAGATTATCTACAATGTATAATTCAAGTGCGCAAATAGTTAAATATGAAGCAAATGTATTAAAACGTTTAATAAAATGCCTTCAACATTAATCACTTTAAACGATCAATTTTGCGATGATTACACGTATCTCTTGATTATTCTTTCTTTAAATAATTTTTATGCAAAATTTAAATAAACTAGATTTACGCTTTAATAATCCCATTAAAAGATACTTTTTAATAATAATATATATTATACTTATATTTTTAATAATATTATATATTATATAAATATAATATTACGCGGGTAAGATTTGGTTAAAAACATACGTGTTATAGGTTTTTACCGATTTCTTTGAAATTATGAAAAAGAAAGATTTTTTGCACGATTTTATCGTAACATAGATTTTATTTGATGTAATTTTTTTTTTTGCTTGCGTGCGCAAATAATTTTTTAATGTTATAGAGTAATAAATAACCTACGCGTATCTTGTAAGGCGTTCATTATCAGTTTGATAATTTTTATTGAAGCTACAAAGGTAAATACTATACATTTGTGACATAATATAACATAATTTGTAAAAAGAAAAAAAAATACAACAGCTTTAAATACATATACGACAATAATTGATGATAAAATGCCAGAGTATCCCATATAAAACGTTATAATGTTACATAGCAAATTACTAAAACAATTTTTGAAACAACGAAGAGATATTTACAATTGCTGGTTATAACTCGAAATTTCGATTCGAACTCCTTATTTAGTTACCGAATCGGTCCGCGAGAAAGAGATAGAGAGAGAAAGAAAGAGAAAGAGAGAGAGAGAGAGAGAGAGAGAGAGAGAGAGAGAGAGAGAGAGAGAGAGAGAGAGAGAGAGAGAGAGAGAGAGAGAAAGAGGCAACTCGAAGAGAATTGTGATAAAAACGGTACGATGGCTGATAAGAACGCGCTCATAATTTATCACCCGTATAATTTTAAATTTGCAGGAAGTTCACATTCTGCGGTTACTGTTCATTTAAAATTTACCTTTTAAGAAAAAATATAACAAGTTTAAGAATACACGCCGATTGTTTTTCGTAGATTTATTGCCGACGACGGCACTAATAAAGAAGCAACTCGAGAAAAATATTCTTTCTTTTTGGTAATAAAGTTTAAAGTAAAAATTTTAGTGAATGAGTGAATCGCGAAAATGATTGTGCGCATTACATATTTTTTTTAATTCATAAACGATGTAATTTTTTTGCACGTCGAAACTTTGTAAATTAATCGCTTTTATCGTGTTTCATAAAACAAACAGCGATACGAGTATTTTAAAATTTTTGTTTCACTAATCGAGCAAGGTGCGCGCAGTAAGACACCGCGCTTGATTATTCTCCTTCTAATTCTCGATAAGAAACAATCAACGAATTAATAAACCCTATACATGTATGACACTAATAACGAATACATCAAAATACTAAATATTATCGGCGAAGAAGAAAAATTGATGTGCAAAATCATTTAATTGCAATTGTGGACAAATTTAACTTTGCAAGATAACACTTTTTAATTACAAAAAATAAAAAAAAAAAAAAAAAAAAAAAAAATTCAAAATGGCGAGTTGCGAGTTGAAAACAGTTGGTTACGAATAATGAATAATAGTTACATACACATATGGTTCGTTACTTTATATATCGCTGTTATCGCAAACTACTTGCACTGAAATAATATATACTATATTTCGTCGAATTTTTAAAGTAATCGCTGATCATGATTAAATGACCTTGGTTAAAAGAACTACAATGTCAATACAATAATAATTTTCCATCGGAGAAATTCGAAAGAAAATGCGACACAAACTTACCAATAAGACGAAATCGAATTTTCGGTCGTTGAGCCAGAGGAATAAACTCCGGCATCCTCGTCGTCTAGTTCCTCCTTCATCTTCAAATTCTAAAAATATAAATATTTTAAATGTAATTCCAATGTGTACGTAATCATCATTTAAATAAATTACTTCAATAACTTCGTCTCCCTTTCCAAATTTCAATTTTATTTTTTATTTTTTTTTTTTTTCTAATTATCTCTTTTTTAGAAGTGAAACTTTAAGAAAATAAAAAATTGCGCTCTTAAAACAAACTTAATACGACGCAATGCAACGTAATAATGATAATAATAATATTTAACTTTGACTATTTGTTTACATTGCAAAGCGGTGATAAATTTTAAGCTTAATATATAATAGATCTTTTAAGAGATTGAATACACTTTGTAGCCAAAAGAATATATATTGTGTATAAGCTAAATTTATTGTAAAATTTGAAGGATACATCGGGGTTAAACGTTATATAAAGTTTTAAAAATACACACACCATAGCCGCCCGAATTCTCGATATAACATCTTATAACATATATAATGAAAACATTTTTTTCCTGCGTTAATATGAAATCAGTGGGGTATGGATAAAGTTTACCACGCCGGCGATCGATTTCACATCAGTACTTTGCCCGCATATATGCGGCCACTGTCATCGTTCGACTTTTGAAGGTCTCTCGCCTTCTGTAATGCACGCTAAAATCGCGAATAATTGGCTGCGAGCTATATACCCCTGACTAGTTTGTTTAAAGGGAGTTTGGTTATATTTTTTGCCATTGAAATTTTGTGGAGTAGCGCCGCACCGTTTAATTAATTTGATTAATATTAAAATTAAAATATTTAGTCGATCTATAATTCAATAGATAAACGATATAATAATAACGCCGCAACGTTAAATTAATTAAAATTAAAATTAAAATTAAAATATTTAATTGATCTATAATTCGATATATAAACGATATAAACGAGAGTAATAAAACTTTGAAAGCCGTATGACGATTTGAAAATTTTCATACGCACCGGCATCGTTTATTTACTCTTTATTAAAGGAAAAATATCGCTACGTCAGAGAAAATAATATTTTTCTTACATTTTTTTCATTTTCTTTTTCAATCACCTTTAGTTGCTTATTATTCATGCTGTTTTCGTTTTTTTTACGTAAGTTATTTTAAAAGCAAAGTCACGGTCGTAAAATCACTTTACAATTGCTTTGTAAAAAATGCGATAGAAGAGAACGTCAAGAGTGCGAAAAACGTAATAAACGCACGGCTCTCAAGGCCGTTCAGCTGAAATATATCACAATGCGGTTAATAAATTTTTCAAAAAAAATCTTGTCGCGTTCTTTTAAAAACATTAATTTTTTTAACGCTTATTTAAAAATTAGATAAAGATCGCTTAATAAATTTAGGTAAGGATTAATAAGCCGACGCGCAAATTTTGAATATAAATAGTAAATTGCAGAAGCAGTAATCATTATGTGTCGATCTTTATCATTCAGCTAGCCTTGTACGCGCAAATGCTTACTTGTATTAATCGTAATTTCATTTAATGCAATTATGCTTATTTGATAAGGTGTTAAAAAAAACAAATAATTCAAAAAAGAATGCATAAAATGCTAAAATGTATAAAAAATAATATTCAAATGGAAATTACTTATTTAAACAAATATTTTCATAACATTGTATTCTATTGTGACCTCCGATATTAAAAAAAAAAAAAAAAGAATGAATAGACAATGCATATGAAGGTTTCAAAAAATGATAATTAATGCAATAATACATACACACACGCATTTAAAAAAATATCTGTAAACTTTTTCTATGAATATGTTTCATAGAAAATACAATTCATTAAAATCATCATTTTCCTTATATATATATATATATATATATATATATATATATATATATATATATATATATATATATATATATATTTGAATGCTTTTTATCAACCGCTACGATAATTATCGAAATCTTTGGCTTACTAGGAGTCGAGAAATAATCGTGTTATATTAATAATCTTTTGACAGGTCATAATTTAAACGTTTGCCGTTAAAATTATTAAAATATAAACTTTGTTATTTAATTTTCAATTTGAATACATGAAAAAGAAAAAAATAACGATAAAGCGATAAGCAGTATATATAATAAGAACGCTTTTGTAAAGCAAAGTTTAATCATTCGATCGACGAATTCGATATCATTACTTAATAATAAAAAAAAAAAAAAAAAAAAAAATACATCGAATGGTAGGCGGCAACGATGCCGATGTTTTCGATAAAATTTGACCTCATTTTTTCGTGCGAATTCGTATAAAACGTTCACCAAAGCGTTTCGCATCGAGTATAATGCAGATATCGTCAGTGTTGAGATATTTACACGTAACTTGGGCGGGCAAGAAACAAAAATGAAACAGCACGAGAGTAAGATAAGAATTTTTAGTTGACACCGAGAGCGCGTGAATTTAAGTTTTAGAAAATATGTCGGTTTCGCGACACGTACATATACATTATGCTGTTATGTAGTCGAGAAAGAGAGAGAGAGAGAGAGAGAGAGAGAGAGAGAGAGAGAAAGAAATTCGAGCTTCAGGTAAATTTTTCGTAGTTTATGTATTACGAGCAGTAGCTTGTACCTAGGTCATTGACATAATCTTTTACGCCTAGTGCACTATCTCAATTCGAGGTAGATACGTACGTGCTGTACGTAAAATCATACAGATACACGCATACACACGGGTGTGCACATGCTTACACACATGTATACGCGAACTCTGTATCTTCCCCTTCTTACGTCGCTCTTGACTTCTCTCTTTCTTATCTCCCTTCTATAGCGCTCTCGTAACGACTTCTTCACTCGTCGCTTCGTTCTACGATTACATACACAAACACGCACACACACATTCATACACAATAAAATTCTTCATTATCGAAACCTGCATATTTCGACCAACTTCTCTCTCTCTCTCTCTCACTCTTTCACACTCTTTCTCACTCTCACTCTCTCTCTCTCTCTCACTCTTTCACACTCTTTCTCACTCTCACTCTCTCTCTCACTCTTTCACACTCTCTCTCACTCTCTCTCTCACATTCTCTCTCTCACTCTTTCACACTCTCTCTCACTCTCTCTCTCACTCTTTCACACTCTCTCTCACTCTCTCTCTCTCACATTCTCTCTCTCACTCTTTCACACTCTCTCTCACTCTCTCACTCTTTTACTCTCTTTCTCCCGTTCTCAACTCTTCTCTTTCTTTTTTTCTTCAAGATAAGCGGTTGGCCTTGATTAAAAGTAAGCTCTTCGATGGAAGTAAAAAAAAAAAAAAGAAGAGAGAGAGAGAGAGAGAGAAAAGTATAAATGCATTTTATCCCGGTATTTGCATCTGATAATTTGAATAATCTTCCAGTCTGGAATCATTAGTGATTTGATCGTGAAAGTCGTAAATCAATATCCGACACTTTTTTTGTTCAAGAACATATTTTAATTTTAACCAAACTCAACAATCGATATTTAAAAATTATTTTTATCTATAATAAAGATATTTTGAACTTAGTTATCTTCGTTTACGAGCGTTGAATTTTTAATATCGTTCGAACCGAGAAAGAAATTTAAATTTAACCTATGTGTCTTTCTTGCAGCGCCTTATACTGATAAAACAAATATACCAAATTTTTATCATACGCGTTATTTCTTTCGTAAAATAAAAGCTTCGTAATTGTTAATTTTTTTTTTTTTTTTTTTTTTTTTTTTTTTTTTTTTTTTTTTTTTTTTTAATGCAGACAAAATAGTTCTTCGAAAGGTTTGAAGAAATAAAAGAAAAATTCGAATTATTGTATCAAATCATACATTTTTTGATTTTTTTAAAAATATTATATTTTTTTTTTTTGCTTTAAAAAAATTGAATGATTAAAATTTAAGATAAAATAATCAAAGTTTTTCGATACAATTTTAATTTGACCGTATTTTATTTTCAAGAATATATAAATAAGCGAAATAAAAACAGATTGGTAAAAAAGATTTTTCGAATCATTTTTTGTTCGAGCGATTTGAATACGTAAATACTTTTTTCCGACTAACAGTCAAGAGTTCGTAAAAAAGTGGCAGGTACTTTCCGTTCGAATCTTACAACGGAGATGAGCGGACGTTTTCTAATTGAAAAACAATTTCTAACTTTTGTTATATTTATTTAAACATTGTATTGTAAATTCTTTTATCTTCACCTTCTTTAGGGTTTAACTTTTAAAATTTTGAAATTTAATCCGGGTGAAAGAGTAAAAGCTTATAAGTTAAATAAGTCCAAATATTTTTGACTCGAAAAATTATAAACTTGCGTCAAGGTTGAAGCTTCAGCGGTTCGTAAAAGCCGCGACGATTACTAGCAAAAATGGTTTTTGTGTTGCGTATTTTTCTGCCGCGCAGGATACACTTTGAAGTCACGAAATGATAGAGAAAGAAAAAGAGAGAGAGAGAGAGAGAGAGAGAAACCGTTGTTCCACCTTGGCCTCGTAAGAGCGTAAATTTGCGTCGGTCAAGTGGGAGAAGGAGAGAAAAAAAGAAAAAAAGAACGAGCTAAGAAGCGAAAGAGAAGGAGAGAAGGAGAGAAAGAGAGAAAGAGAGAGAGAGAGAGAGAGAGAGAAAAGTCTCGATAGCGGGGAATAAATATGCTCAAAGGCGAAATGATTCGCGCGTATTCCAATCAAAGCCGGTGATTGTCGACGCATCGTCGCGACATCCTTCCCAGTTCTTTCCACCAACGAATAACTACTTTTTTTTTTTTTTTTGCATAAATTCTGTCGATACTGATTCTATAATATAAATAATAAAGATAAAGACAAGTATTTAATTCAACGGTACTATTCATTAAATTTCAAATTACTAAAGAGCAATTATTTTTATTGCGCAACTTGTAAAAAATATCGTGAAAAAAAAAAAAAAAAAAAAAAAAAAAAAAAAGTGCACTGGTAAATTGAAAATGAAAATATTATTTGCTAGTAGAAGAAATTTTTAATGTTTATTACGTGCTGAAAATATTTATCTTCCAAAGGTTCCTCAAAATACTTTACTTTAATTTAAGAAGAAAATAACACAAACAGCAGAAAGGCGGTTACTGCATCTTCACGTTGAAAGATTTCACAATTGAATAATTAAAATTACGAAATCCCACGCTTTTACACTCAATATAATATATGTATATATGTATTATATTGAACGGTCATTGTAAATATTATTGGAAAATAGAAAGACAACGTATAAAATATTGTGTTTAGTTTTTCAAATAGCCAGTACACAACTGTCGTACTGCGACGGTAATGTCAGCAATAACAACGACGCAGTCGTTTATCTGTCTCCCTCTTTCTCGTTCTCTCCCTCTCTCGGACGATTGCGCAGCAATTTCTGCATTTTTATTTTTATTTTTCTTTTTTGCATTTTCTTCCTTCCTCTTTCAATTGCAGCGCGAAAAAAAAAAAAAATCTCGGCTCGAGAATGAACCTCTTTTTCTTTTTATAATTGCCTTGAGCGATTAGATAACAAAATGCACAACGCCATCCTGGCTCTTGCTTTCAATAAAGCACATCTTAAATCATCGACGCGGTGTCGAACGCGCAGATGGACCGAGAACTTTAGCTTCAAAAAATACGTCGCAATGTTGATGTTACGCATAGGTTATAAACGTATTCGTAGGCATAGGTGTGCGCAAAACAAACGCAATCGATTTATTGATCGATTGACGCTTCGGCGTGTTTTGATTTTAATTATTCAGAATAATATACGCACACACGCATACACATCAACATTATTTATGTGTACATCGAGTATCCGCTTACACACTCTTTTAGTGTTTCGCACTGCGATGCAAACTATGTCGTGTCTTATTTTTGACGAAAACGATCGCAATAACTATCGTTTCGTTTTCGCATCTCCTCAAGTATCGCAAGCGTTTCTTTACCGATTTTGCATTGTACGCCAAAGGAAGTTTATTTTTAAAGTGTCTTTTAATTATTCACTCATTCATTTGCATTAAGCGATTTCTTTATTTAGAAATTCTGTAAAACATAAAAATCGACACTTGTTGCGAAAAGTAAATGGCCGATTGGCTTTAAAACTCATTGCCACGATGATGAAAGAGATTTTTTTTATTTTTTTTTTTTTTATTTCTTTTTTCTTCTTTTTTTTTTATTTACTCTGCTATGGCAAAAGTAATAAAATTCTAAAATTAAAACTCGTTATTGCATGGAAGCATTTTTATAAAACAATCTTTTACTTTTCGATTCTACACGGATAAATAAAAATATTTCGTTGTTTTTAAATTAATTTTAGTTTTGTTATTCTTTTGTTTCGTTTATTTCCAATGTTCATAAAAAATTATTGCTAACTCATTCATATTTTAAAATCGTCTAAAGTTAATTTCTCGATATTTCCAAGAATTCAAAAACGTGTTTTTTACTTTCATATTCATTTAGAAAAAGAAATTCCCATTGAGTGTAGATATATAAAAATGCTGAATAATTTAAATTAATTTTTTAAGAATTAAACGAATATTAAGAAATTCAATAAAGTAAAACTAAAACATCAAATATTTTATTTGCGACATCTTTATTGAAATTTAAATAATCTCTTATAATTATTATGTGCATTTTATCATTTTCTGATTTTGATTCACAAAAAGCGTTTATTTTTATAGAAGAATTTTATAAACACTTTTTCTGCATAATGTTTTTCTGAAAAAAAAAGACCACTGATAAAATAGATAAAATAAATCGCATAAGTATTTCGAGAAAAAAATTTGTCATAAATTTTTTTAATTACTTGCAGCTAAATCGTTGAGATTTAGAAAAAAAAAAAAAAAGATATTTTTATTTTTAATACTAATAAATAAGCGAGCTGGAGTGTAAAATAATATTTTGATAATTTTTTTTTTTACTAAAAACAAAAGAAAATTACAATCGCAAGAAAATGCCGTTTCAATTTTTTGCAATATCTTCGAGAAAAAAGTTTATTTATTTTTGTGAATTTACTGAATTATTTACTGCAATTTTTTCGAGAAAAAACATTTTTGTTTGCTCGAATATAAGTAAATTATAACACAAACAACGAAAATGCTAAATATCTTAGTTTTATGCATTAAGTTGTAGAAAGTATATAGGACTTCTTTACATGTTTCAAAGTTTATGTAAACTAAATACTATGTTGTAAACGTTTACGTTTTTGTACCGGAAAATTTTTTTCTCAGTAATAAGTCTGACTAATCTCTAGTTTGCACACATTAATTTATTCGAAAACCCTATAAATAAGAATAGATTATTTATGGAACATTCTAAATACATCCGATCTATTATTACGATTCGTGCGGATTTTTTTCACAAATTTCGTCTTCCAGTTAAAATCTTTCACGAGTCAATTTTTTTTTTTTTTCTTTTTTCTTTTATTCGCACGTTTATAATTGAAAATAGTGTATTTATTATGTTAACGGTAAGTTTTTTTTAAATAAATTGTTTGAATAATTGCAAGAAAATGTAAACAATAAATTATGTAAAATTTTAGAACGTACAAATGTTAACAACTTGCTTGTATAATTTAAAATTAGTTGAAAAAATGCGTATATGTGTGACCAGAATATTTATATAATTGGTGTAAACACGTCGAACGCTAAAATTTCAGCGGAAATAATATTTTAATTACTAAAGTGTGCATAGAAATAATAGCACAGCGTGAGAAACATATACGATCAAAAAGTTCAACGGACTTTAAAATTATTTTTAATACGAGACGATTTTTCATCGCTGACATCGTCGGTGTTGTGTTGCGGCAACATGTAACACGTTTACTCGTAACCCTTAGAAGCATCGACGTTTACACGATTTTCTTTTTCAATGCGCTCGCAATTATTTTTAGTAATAACTCCTCGAATTAACCAGTATGGCGATTTTAAAGAATTATAAAAATATTTTTAAGTTTTTGACGAGATAGCTCTTTTAAAACCAGCTAATGGACGCATTCGATAGTATAAAAGTAAAAAAAAAAAAAAAAAAAAAAATAAAAAAAAAAAATAAAAAAAAAAAAAAAAAAAATAAAAAAAATAAAAAAAAAAAAAATAAATAAATAAAAAAATGTTTTTACTCCCGGAGTCTTTTGTAACAAATTACTACCGAGTTGGAGTAAAAGGTAACAAAGTAAGCATAAATAATTTAGCGACTAAAACGAACGAGTATAGAACGTCTTCCGCAGGTTGGATAGCCAACGTTATTAATACGCAAAAGCCGGAGAAACATAAACATAGAAAGGGAGGGAAAATATATATCGAGTCGATACGCTGACGTAGCTCTTTCTCTCCGGCACTGACTTTGCCCCTATACACGCGGTGTCTACGCGCATACACACACTGCACGCCGCCGGCGAGCGCTCCAAGATATATACAAGAGCAGTCGCCGGGGAAGAGGGGGAGGAGGGAGGAACAGGCTAAGAATAAATACACGTAAGCTTGCGCGGACACACACTGCGGAGAGTATACACCGAGCGACTACTAACCGGTGAGCTAACGCTTGACCCAGTTAATCCGGCCGGCGTGATAGAGAGAGAGAGAGAGAGACCATCCTCCTTTGTTAATTAAATCCTTTAGTGTCCCCGCGCGTCAACTGGATAGAGTATACACATACGCGCGGCGGGCTTTCTACCTCTACCTCTCTCTCTCTCTATCTCCGAGGATTGGAAAATTCACGACGGATTCAAGCGCAAGCAGCAGGCGTATAAAAGCGAGCGCCACACGCTGCCCCTGAACTTACACTTGGCTGGACTTTGCCCGACATCGACTTTAGTTATCGAAATCATTTGCCTTTTTATCGTTCCCCGAGTATTTAAAATTACCAAGCGTCATAAAATTAACGAGCCGAAGTGCTTTGATTGCCTTTCCAGTAAAAGAGGGAGGGAGAGAGGGAGAGAGAGAGAGAGAATCTAGTAAATATTAATATTTTTATTTGTCGGGTCGACCTTGCAGTTGCTTGCTAGACATTAAAGTTAAGTGAACGTGATTTTATTTTATGAGACTTTAATTTTTATATTTCTACTGCCGATGCGAAACATCGGCGCTGCTCGAACTTTCAATGTGAAATTGATATGTTAAGTTTCCTTATTTACCTTATAATGGTTTATGTTAAAATAATGGTTTTGCGATTATATTTTTGAAATTCAATTAAACTATCGAAATTCAAGCTGTTTTTACTTTTTTAATTTAACGGTAAAACCTCGACGACAAACATTTCGCGATGTACAATCATTTTTTTATCTTTATCAGAAAAAAATGGACTTCCATATGAGAATAGTTAATTTTATTTTAGATCGGTATGACGTTTATATTTACATACTTTATCGCAAGAATTTTAATTTTTCAATATAAAAACTTTATGTATTGAGTAAAAAAAAAAAAAAATTCGCAATATATATACAAGACTCGTTTTGCTGCGTTATCTTTTTTTGTTTTACCTATAAATAATGAACGATTGTTAAATCGACTAGAAATCTAAAGTCATCGGCAATATTTTTAGTTTGTATAGAGATTAAAATGATACTTTTATCTAAGAGTTTCGCATTCGAAATAAAAATAAAACTTGCACGTTTCAAGCCGAATTTCGTATAAAATTTCAAACAGTAAAGCGAATTAAAAATCGTGTTTTTATCTGTATATACGGCTTATGTAATAAAAACGCAACGTTGCGAAAGCGAGACGAAGAAGAAGAAGAAGAAGAAGAAGAAGAAAAAGAAGAAGAAGGGGAGGGTGCGCGCGAATCGAGCGCGAGGGCCATTTTTGTGCGCACAGGTATAGGCGATGGAAAAAGTAAAAGAAAGGAAAAAAAAGGTGGGAATTAACCGGAGGCGCAACAAACAGTCATAGTACGTGACAACTAATACCGGCTTCTCGCACACCGTTAAATTATCGCTGCTCTTTACTCGAGGAAGCCGATAAACCTCCAGGCACTCGACGACGGAACATACCGAAGTCTGTATGCGCTTCTCGCGATACGTATACACCGTTGACCCACTGCTACTCGATATCTCCGCGCGCACTTCAATATTACATCTTATCGCGTTCCCGTTCCCCCTTCCATCTACCCTCCCTCGATGAAACTCTCTTGAGGAAAAGTACTTGGAAATACGCGATAGAAAATAATCTCAGATAGCACGGGGAGTTGCGCGGCCGTTACCGCTCTGCACGGATGACTTTCTGCGCGAGCGTTGAAAGAAACTCCGTGTATAATAGGCATACACGGTTTATCACGAGCTCTCAATACCTTCTCCTCTTCACCCTTCCCCCTTTTCTCTCCTAGCGAGCCTTTCTTTTTCTTCTCATTCACACTCTCCCGGCTCTCTCTCTCTCTCTCTCTCTCTCTCTCTCTTTTTCTTTTCTCTCTCTCTCTCTTTTCTCTCTACATATTACACGTTTTATGTTTGTCGGCTAATTTTTATCCCGCTTAAAAATCAAGCGCAATTCCAGCTCTCGACAATTTATTGAGCAACTAAATCAATCTTCTTACATCATTGTATATAATAAATGCACTCATTTGATTAAGTAAATTTGGACTTTATCGCTTACGCAGTTACATAATAAGGGAATAATACACAAATAGTCAAGTAAATTCGTTAATACTAGTGGCTAAAAAATGACGCAATTGGCGATTTTTTTTTTTTTTTTTTTTTTTTTTTTTTTTTTTTTTTTTTTTAAACAAAAATTTAATTAAAATTTCTCTCGGCTGCTAAAATTATTCTCGTACGATAACAAAAAAAGATGAGAGTTATTTATTATCATGCGGTAAAATATAGAATACATGTTTTTTTATAACGCTACGCTTGCGAATATTTATTTGAATCAGGGAAAAATATAAATGAAAGAAAATGACGTAATCAATAAATGTGTAAGGCCAAAAATTGAAATTAAAACATGTATATATATATATGTATAACGAATACAAATCTTTACATTCGTTTGGTATCGTATGTCTAAACTTTTTAAACGAGCCGTTTCAGCAACTGAAGACGAAGGGCGACGGATCATCGAATGCGTCCGCGCGCGGAAAGAAGAGAGTCAACGGCGCGTCTCGCTCCGGTCAAAATACAAGTATGTATATTAGAGCAAACGAGCATGTCGTTGACATCGCTAACGCGCCACGTTGTCGGAATGGCCCCTCAGGCTCAATTTCTACTGCACGCACGCGCGCCCGAAGTCTCTTTAATAAGATGAATGCTTATTTACTGCTACTGATGCTGCCGTTGTGTCTCCGCGAGTGAAAGAATAAACTCTCTCGTCGTGAGTGACGCTCTTTATTTTCTCCTTTTTTTCTCTTCTTTCCAATCAACTTCAATCGGCACAATTTGCATAACGATGACTTGCATAAAATAAATCAACAGCGCGAATAATATAAATTCAGGTCCGGTTGCGATCGTTTACTTTCACGTGCCTTCGATCGACGACATAAAATCAATGATATATCGATGCCATTTTGAAGATGGACGTTAAAAGAGAAGGAGACCCATTTATGCTCCTCGCATTTGTATACGCTTTTGGCTGTTTTTTTTTTTTTTTTTTTTTTTTTTTTTTTTTTTTTTTTTTTTTTGCACAGGAGAGAAGAGAAAAGGATGAAATTGCGAAATACGAAACTAGTTTCCGAAGGTTTCACGAGCCGAAAGAAAGAGAGAAACAAAAGTCGTGGCAATCCCGCGCCGCTCGAGAGAAAGAGAGAGAGGATAAATAAGGTATGTGGAGTGCGCGATGTTGACTTCGAAATCGGACTTTAGACTGACAAATTAATAGTCTCTTTCTCTCTCTCTCTCCTCTCTCTCTCTCTCTCTCTCTCTCTCGCTCGCTCGCTCTCCTTTCTTCTCCTTCGAAAATTAAAAACGAAGAAAAAGAAATCGAGATCCAGGAAGAGAAGCGTGAAGAGTTAGCCGAGTGCTAGGGGCTAGTGAACCCTGTGAGATTTGCCGGTCGCTCGCGAAAAGAAAAATACCATCTGAGCTTGCTGCGTCGCGTTCGGTTATTTTAACGTTAAGTTTGCTAGGCCTGCTCGGCTCCGCGGTTTATAATTAAACCGCGCGCGAGGGAGAGTCATGGCATACCGGACGGAGAGGGAGAGTTCCGAAACTTCATGGATAGCCTGAGCTTGACCTTGATATATACCTATATGCGAAGGTTCGAGAGGAGGGCTTGCACTGCTTTGACTCCCGATTCTCGTTCTCGTTCTCGTTCTCTCTCCTCTCTCTCTCTCTCTCTCTCTCTCTCTCTCTCTCTCTCTCTCTCTCTCTCTCTCTCTCTCTCTCTCTCTCTCTCTCTCTCTCGCTTGCTCTCCCGCTCTCCGAAATCCGACACCCAGACTTTACAGCACTTCGTTTTTGCTCTTTTTGTTACGCGATACGTTACGCGCGAAGTATCTTTCTTCGTTTTTTTTCCTTTTTCTTTACGTTTCATTTTTCTCTTCAGACTTTTGGCGTTTTAAATACAAGTCGCTATGTGTTTGTTTTCGATTCGTTCGCTTCTCTATACCCTATCAATTTTTAAGCTATAAAGATAAACGTTATCCGTTAATTTTTTTGGTTTTTTTTTTTCAATAAATTTTAACAAGTTAAATTGAATTTTTGTAAAGCGTAAAATATATCTAGTTAAGAATAAATACATTATCTTTATATATAATATTTTCAATTTATAAAAAAATTTTTATAATTCTCTCTCTTCACCTATTGATTATTGTAAGCGAATATAAACACATTGATTTTTAGCTAATACTTACAAAATATAGTTGCGTAAAACAACATCGTATTTTTATTTACTCAATAACTTTTTTTTCTTGTGTAAATATTTGATAACTTTATATTTAATTGATACTAATTATTTTAATTCGAAAATATGCAATTTTTCTCAATTAAAATAATCGTGCCTAATTCATTAAGATTTTATATTAATTAATCTGATCTTTTTTATTAACAAGGTTACTCTTAGTTTCGTTATAAATATTTTTTATTCTACAAATACATGTTTAAATTATATAAAAAAAATGTACATATTGTAAGTTAATCCGAGCTGATTATTATTATTATTATTTTTTAATGTAAGATACTTCGTTATACTCATAGATGCATCACCACGAAAAATTCAGGACAACCGAACAATAAGAGAACTAGAGATGAATACGCGCGCTAACAAGTCAACGAGGAAGGGGCAAAGAGAGGACAACGTCGCGGCGCCCCCGCGCGCTTCGTGTCGAAAGTCGAGAGGCCGGAGATGCTTACTCCTCTGCTTTATCAACCGAGCCCGATTCTATCTCCCACTCTCGCTCCCACCCAATGCCGCTAATGCGCGCTGGAGCATTGACCTCGATTACGAGACACCGCGAGCGCTTGACCTATATTATACCCGAGAGCCGAGCTCCTGCTATCTTGCAGCGCGCGCGCGCGCGCGATCGCGCGCATACTTCTATAATGGCTATTTGTTAAGCCCTCGTCGCCATACACCACAACAAATCTCAACTTATAAATAAATATATATACTTGCTCGTATTTTACACATGTACCTTAACTTTTAATGCGGTTATTTTTATCGATTCTACTGCACTGTCAATTACAATATGTCGGACGGCGATCGAACTCGTTTTTTCAATCACTTTCTTATGTATCGTACCACTTACCGTCCTGTAATCTTTCTAAACTATTTTTTTTATTTATTTATTTATTTATTTATTTTAACGTATGGATACAATTTTTACGAATCGAAAGCTTTACAGCATTTAATGTTTAAAACGAGCTACATGTTCTATAAAAGTGTTGCGTACTTGATATTGTTGCTTGATTTGACTTTTAATTTCACATTGATTTTATTCCATAACTATAGTTATACATATTTTCGAAAGCAAATTTTAATTTTTTCATCCGATAATTTTCAACGTACAATTTACTCACTCTATTGTTAGTAATTTTTACTAATTTATACATGTATATACATTTTTTAATCACAAAGTTTATAAAGCAAAAGAGTATATAAATAATTATAAGTTTCCATTTACGCGAATTCATAAGCTGGATTAAACGAAAAATATTACGCATTATATTTTCAATTTACAAAAAATGAATATCCTTTTGAGTAAAAATTTAAAATGTTGTTTCTAAAGAAACTTGGTTTTTTTCTTGTATCCGGCAATTAGACTCGTTAGTATTTAAACTCTATTCTCTTTCTCTTATACTTTTTGTATAAACAATGGTATGATACAACCCGTACATGTATGACAAGCATTCAAGGTTTATTCATACGACATCGTTTATTTGACGCATTGCATCTATCAAAAATGAAACCGGAGAGAAAAATTTCGGCAAAACAAAAGTTACCTATTTATTTAAATGAAAAAAACGCATTTCTCGTATATCCGAAAAAACCGATCGAATCTACGTCAGTCAGTATTCGTATGTAATGTTGAGTAATTTTTCTCAACGTGAGTACTTCTTAATATTATTATTTTACTATCGGTTCATTTAATAAGTAAAAATTAAGTAAACGTGTGTTATTTTAGAATAAACGTTTATTTTTTATATTTATAATCATATATATATATATATGTATATATAGATGAGAAAATTTATTATATTATTTTTTTTATAGAAAAAGCTATTTTATTCTGTTCGGAGTTTTTTTTTTTTTAATAATGGCATAATGTTAAAGAAATTATTAAAATTACGCATCCTCTTATGTTTATCTAAGCGGTAGGTGCCTATCACATCAAGGTTATGTTTTCCTGCTACTACGAAAAGAAAAAATACCCGGCTTTTGTTGCAGAAGTGAAATCGATCGATTAACTATTTAGCTATTAAAAAGTATTTTCAAAAATTTCTTCAACTTTGTTTCAATGTGAATAATACTTAAATAATGTTAGTTAGATTTAATTAATTATTACAAAATTTCAATTTTATAATTACGACAAAAATTCGATTTAATATAAAAAGATGTCTTCAGCATTAAGAAACAAGAGCGTTGTTACACAAGTAAACAAAGTAACTAAGACAAGAGGGAGGGAGGCACTCTACTTTTTTTTTCTTGTGTGGTGAGCCAAACAAATCGCGCCCTTGAGCAGAATCAAATTCTAATCATCTTACTCATATTTTGTAATACAGAATCTAAGACAATTGAAAGCATCTCACAAATTCTATATCATACTTCTGTTTGAGAACGAAAAGAAAAAATCGATTGATGTTACGTCGCATCATTTTTTGACTGTTTTTATTTCAGATTTTGGAGGTTAGGAATTATTATGCAAAAACTAAATTAGAACATTTGCTACTGCTAGTCGAAACCAGAAAAGATTTAAGATTATTGTCACACTTACTTGTTTATTGCAAAAATCCGGAATCTTCAAAATTATTTTTGTGTTGTCTTCTTACCGACACTTGGGGGTTTCTTTTGGGCAAAGCCGCGACAATGGCGGCCGCTTCTTCGTCATGAGACGGTGTTGCACATTATTTGCACCGTCTCTCTTTCTTTGCAATTGTTTTCACTGTTTTTTGTAATGCAGCTGATGTTGATCGACCAGAATCGTACCGGTAGAACGTGAAACGCTTACGATAACGAGATATGCCTACACGCACACAAGAATTTTAAACGTTACCAAGTATTTTCCGCGAGTTGACTGTATGAGTTGTACTAGCCGCGATTGCGCGAATCGCTCGCGCATAGGGGAAACGAGAGAGACGGCGCAACTACTATAGGCGCGATGCGAGACTTTGAAAGAGCAATCTGCCACTGGTTAGTTGATACGTTAATTTATATTACCAAAGAAAATAGACGGGTACGCGTCTATATATATATATATATTCTTTGATATTTGTTACTCAGTGGATAATCGTTGAGATTCTATTTGAATCGTCGAATGATGGCGTAACTACCAATATCAATACACTAATTCACTCAAATATTTTTATATTATCATTTTTGTTAATTTAAAATTTATAATAAGCATAAGTTAAAATAAATAAGTAAATTTAAAAATTATAAATTCTAACATATAATAAATAATATTTTTTATTTATACTCAAGAATAAAATTATTCTATTTAACGATTATCTTAACTTTAAAAGGTTATAACTAATAATTTGTTTAAAAATTCTATTTGTATAAAATTCTATTTGATAAAAAACCTATTCATATTGAAAAATTAATAACATATTTTATTCCATGATAAATATTTTTATTTGCATAAATTACAAATTATATTACCAAATTTTTCCTTATAAAATAAATTTTTTTTTTATATAAGTACAAGATACCGTATAAAATGTATATTGGATAAGTATGATTGTAATACAAAAAACTTAAGATTTAATTTTTGTAAATTATGTATGTAGTTTCCCTTCTACCAGGCACTATTTGACCATTGAAATTGTGAAGTAGCAGACAGTTTTTAGCTATTCCCGGCTTTACCTGTGTGCGGAGCAACCCAGCTGATCATTGAACTCGCGTCACAGAAGTTCCGAAAAACTTTTAAATATTATAAAAAACATAAGAAAATCTTATCTCCGAGAAAAACGAAACATCAAAAAATAAAAAATATGGCATTTGCATGCGTACGACAACGAGTAGCAAGCATTAGTTTGAGGAGGCAACCAAGAGAAATCAGCGTTTTTCTTGCACCAAGACTGATTATGTGTGACCAAAAGTGTCGAACAGTCGCTAAGGTAAATAATATATTTTGAGAATTTATCAGATGCATGATTTTTAAAAAATAGAAAATTTTAAGTTATTGATGTGTTCTTGCATTTTAAAAATGCCAATTAATTTTATTAAAAATTTTACTGATATTTAGTAATTTAAACGACGACTGACAACTGTAAAAAGGTTGATTTTTGGCCGCACGTTCCAAGACATTTTTCACTGGCTTTACATAATCGATTTGATAAAATATTATCGGCAATATTATGACTTTGATACTAAAACATTGATTTATTTTAAAAAATATCTCGGCAAATAATAACATTGTAAAATTAAGCATAGGAAATTTGCTCCTTAATTAATTTAATTATTGTGAAAAAATTGTACGTTAAGTGTAAATTTTAGGTTATACTAGTATTTGCTTTCAAATTGACGACCACAAAAAATTCAAAAATTCAATTCAGTACATTCAAAAATAAAATCAATTTTATGTTTCAAATGCTAATATGATAATATTAAAAATTAATCTTTTAATTTTAATGAAAGAATTTTTAAACTTAAATTAAGTTCTCTTAATTAAACTCTACAATAAATAAATTATTATATTTTTAGATTCGATATTTATAATTTAAAATTCGATTAATTAAAGTTTTAAGGTTCAAAAATAAGAGTAACACCGTACGTTTTTTATGTTAAATATTTAAAAACTTAAAGATGAATATATTAATAATAATAATAATAATAATAATAATAATATATAATTAATAATAAAATCAATTAATATTAATGAAGTTTTGCAACAAAAATTCTGTAAACAAACAGTACACTTCTAAATTTAAAGGAAGATAATAGTATTATGTGCATATACATAAACGTGTATATTTTGTTTAATAAAATTGAAAATTGCTTTTAAATTTTATTATTTCTAAAAAATCTCAAGTTTTTTACTTTTTTTTTTATTTATAATAGTAAATTTTAATGAGTAAATAACTTGCTTAATGCAAATTTATTAATATTTTTTTAACATAATTTATGATTCATAAATTTTATTTTTTCAAAGCAAAAAAGTATATAAATTGAATGTATCCGAACAAGTTTTAATAAGGAAACGCAGGTAACACCAGTTTTTTAGTTATTTACATAGCGTCTTATGTGTTAGTTATTTATGATTACTTAACACTAGATTTTGCACACAGACATTTATGAGTATACATATATATATCTGAAACGAGAGATGATTTCCGCTTATCTTGAATGGCGGGTATTAGACCTTGCTGACTTTTAGTGCTTCACCATATCTCGTTGCGTGCAAACGTTTCGACTTTCGGTGTTTCTATTTAATTGGTTTTTTTATCTTCTACAATATGACCAATGAAGCAGTTTGTTTTAATATTTTCTTTGTTTTTAATTTGATTTATTTAAATTTTTACATAATTTTACTAAAATATTTATTTTACTCTTTCAGGCTACCACCGAATTTAGAATTGAAAAAGATACCTTTGGTGAATTAAAGGTGCCAGCCGACAAATATTATGGAGCGCAAACGATGCGATCGGTACTCAATTTTCCAATCGGTGACAAATCTGAACGAATGCCGGTAAATATTTTCTCCGTAGTATTTTTTGTTACTTGTTTATTATTAATACTTTTGATTAATACTTTTGATTTTTTAGAAAGGAGTAATAATTGCCATGGGAATTTTGAAGAAAGCCGCCGCAGAGGTAAATAAGGAATTTGGATTAGAACCAAAAATCGCGGATGCTATTAGCAAAGCAGCGGATGATGTAATTAGTGGAAAACTCTACGAAGAACATTTTCCTTTGGTTATATGGCAAACTGGTTCAGGCACTCAGAGCAACATGAACACAAATGAGGTTTCTTAATTCAATACATTAATTTCATCAATAATAATAAATCCGCAAAATGAAGTTAGTTGAGTGTTTTCTTATGCATATTCACAAATTTTTCCGTATATTAATATAATGATTGAATATTTAAATTTTATTCCAAATATTTATCGTATTCTAATCATTCAATTGTCGATAAATAAATAAATTTTAACTTCAAATATATATGTGCAGTTATATAGTTTTAATTGTTATAAAATTGATTTTAATTTATAAGACATTTTTTTAGTACCAATTTATGTTATAAAGTATTACAAATGTATTTTTTTAAATTCCTTATAATTAATAATAAATAAAATTAGCCTAATAATATTAAAAATTATGGATTTTGTAAAGGTCATTTCAAATCGTGCCATAGAACTACTGGGAGGTCAATTGGGTTCAAAAACTCCTGTTCATCCAAATGATCACGTGAACAAGTCTCAAAGTTCCAATGATACTTTTCCAACGGCGATGCACATCGCTGTTGCTTTGGAAATAAATAAAATCTTACTTCCCGGTTTACAACAATTACATTGTGCACTGAAGCAGAAATCTGAAGCGTGGAAAGGCATTATTAAAATTGGCCGAACGCATACCCAAGATGCTGTGCCACTTACTCTCGGTCAAGAATTCTCCGGTAAATAAATTATATTTTTAAAAAATTAAGTTGTTTTATATTTTTTTAAATATAAGCACATATAGTTTTATTAAAATTTTACAATTTTTAAATTTAAAATATTCTAATCGACTTAAACTTTGTTAAATTTATAGCATACAAATATACGGTAAAAAATTGTTGAAAATTAACTTTTTACTGCAGGATATGCCACGCAAGTGGAAAATGGAATAGCGAGGGTAAAAGATACACTACCAAGACTTTATGAATTAGCTCTTGGTGGTACAGCTGTAGGTACCGGTTTAAACACAAGAAAAGGTTTTGCTGAAAAGACCGCTGCAAAAATTGCCTCCTTAACTGGCTTGCCTTTCGTCACTGCACCAAATAAATTCGAAGCGCTAGCCGCTCATGATGCTCTTGTTGAAGTTCACGGTGCACTTAACACAGTTGCAGTTTCTCTTATGAAAGTAAGTCTAAATAATGAAATACATAATCATTTAATGACGAAAAATTTTTTTTTATTTATGTAATAGGTAAAAATTATATAGATTTTTCACATGTTACTCTACTTTTAATAATTATTTTTAACACAATTATAAATATTTCATTATACATCCATTATTAAGATTTATAAAATTATTATCGTTACGAAATATTTATTTTTACTTAATTAAATTAATTTTTTTTTAATTTTCGTATTACTTATAGTGAATATTATTTTTTCAGTTTAAAACCCAGAAGATAGATATATAATAAAATAAAAATTTTTTTTTTGTTTCTAACTTTTCGTATATATTATTTTAAATTATTTTTGACAAAATATAAGTTAATTTTATATTAAAAATGTTTAAGATTGCTAATGACATTAGATTTTTGGGAAGTGGCCCACGATGTGGACTTGGAGAACTTAATCTTCCTGAAAATGAACCAGGTAGTTCGATTATGCCTGGAAAAGTCAATCCAACGCAATGTGAAGCGCTAACAATGGTGTGTGCCCAAGTTATGGGTAATCATGTCGCTACATCTATTGGTGGAAGCAATGGTCATTTTGAACTCAATGTATTTAAACCTGTAATAGTTGCTAATGTATTAAGATCAGCAAGACTTTTGGGAGATGCTTCTGCTACTTTCACAAAGAACTGCGTTAACGGTATCGAACCTAATATCGAAGCGATACAAAAAATTATGAATGAAAGTTTAATGTTGGTTACTGCTCTTAATCCTCACATTGGTTATGATAAGGTAAATTTTTTAATTTTAAATATTTAATTTATAGTTATTAATAAAGACTAATAAATATTTAATTTAATCTTAGGCTGCGGCTATTGCAAAACAAGCACACAAAGAAAAACTGACATTAAAAGAATCGGCTTTGAAAAACGGTTTGACTGCAGAGCAATTTGATGAATGGGTGAGGCCAGAGGAGATGCTTGGCCCTAAGTAAAATTGTTATTAAATGAATATTTTTAAATCTTATTGTTAGAACATTTACACTCAAAAATTGATTTAATAAAAATTCTCTTATAAAAATAAATATTGTTTATTAAAATTTTTTGCAATAAAAAATTATAAACTAAGTTCACTATTTTTATTCATAATAACATAAAATATCTATTAGTATTAAAAAGAAGATAGGTACATCTATTTTACTTTGTTTTGAAATTTGTCAGATATTCTTTATCTATGATGGAGGGGTAGAGGTCATAAAGCAATCATTCTTAAGAGCCATATTGATATCAGACCACTATTCAGTAAGAAATACTGAACTTTTAAAAAATGTTTATGAGTAATGTCAAACGAATATTATACAAAATTGGTGAAAGAAATTATGGTAAAATTGGTATTATTGGAGTACCATTTGAAAAAGGACAAGTTCGTAATTAATTTAAAAAATATAATATATATTTTTTTATTTTTACTTTTATATCGTAATTTTTTCAGAAAAAAGAAGGTGTTGCACAAGCTCCTAATACATTAAGAGCAGCAGGACTCATTGATGAATTAAAAACTTTAGGTACAAACATAAATTATATTTTTATTTTATATGAAAAAATAATAAATAATATGTCATTATATTTTTAGGATTAGATGTTAAGGACTATGGAAATATAAAATATGAAAGTTCAAATATCAGTGTAGATAACATGTCACATTTAGGTGATGTAGCTGGATGTACGCAAAAATTGTCAGAGATGGTTCAACATGTATTAAAAGAAGGTAGAAATGTTTTAACAATAGGAGGTGATCATAGTATAGGAATTGGATCTATAGATGGTCATGTAAAGGTAATATTAAAAAAAAGGTTTTAATTTTTAATTTTTTCAATTTTCATACTTTTTTTTTTTTTTAAGTTTAACAAAAACACTGCAATATTATGGATTGATGCACATGCTGATTTAAATACTAATAAAACTAGTGAAAGTGGAAATGTTCATGGAATGCCAGTAGCTTTGTTAACTTCAGAACTGGCAGATTATTGGCCTTATTTACCAGGAATGGATTGGCAGCAACCAATGTAAATATTTTTTAAAATAATAAAATAATAATATAAAAATATTTAATATATTCATAATTAAAAATTCTTTTCTCTAGGCTATCAATTAGAAATGTTGCTTACATTGGTTTGAGATCAGTTGATCGCTATGAAAGATTAGTCATAGAAAAATTTGGTATTACTGCTTATGATATGGAAGATATCGAAAGATATGGTATTTAATATTTTACATACATTACAGATTACTTCATTTATTTTATTAATATTTTTTAAATTTCAAAATTTAAAATGATGACAAATTTGTTTCTAAAAATTAATTTAAGCAAAGAAAATGAAATTTGCAGGTATTCATGATGTTATTCATATGGCTTTACGAAAGATTGATCCTGATGATGATAAATCATTGCATGTTAGTTTTGATATTGATTCATTAGATCCCCTTGAAGCTCCTAGTACAGGGACTCCAGGTATTTATTAAATAAATTATTAGGTGATATGTAAAATTATTAAATTATAAATACATTAATATTTTTAACTAGTTCGTGGAGGATTAACTCTTAGAGAAGCTATTCATAGTATGGAAGAATTATATAGAACTCAAAGATTAAATGCTCTTGACATAGTTGAAATAAATCCAGAAATTGGAGATAAAAACAGTGTTAATCTGACACTATCTGCGGCTATACATATAATACAAGCTAGTTTTGGTTACACAAGACGAGGGTTAAAAGTTCCAGAAGGTGTTACTGACATGCCTTTACAAACATTTAGATAATAAATACAATATTCTGAAAATTAATCTATTTTTTTTATTAAGAGTGTATAGTCTTTATAATTATCTAATATTAATGCTAGCAATGCTAATTTAGATTCATTACTATTTGATTTATAAATATAATTATATAATAATTTTCCACTTGTTTTTGATCCTTTTACTGGTACTTCCAAGTATATTGTTGTACCATTGTTTTCATGATATTCTTTTTTATCAATTCTTAATCGACCTGTTTTAATTGGTTCTCCTAAATATTTTATAGCTTCAGGATGGTTATTTAAAAGATTTATTGCTTCCTCGTAATGTTTCATTTTAGAAATTTTATTATGAATTATGTATGGTATTGTATTTATAGCAAAAACAGTGCCAATTCCTCCTACAATTCCTATACGTTTTGCAATTTTTTTTAATTGTTCAAATGATGCCATTGCTATGAAAATTGTTGTTATGTAATTGAAATGGTAAAAATCAATTTTTAATATAATTATTATTTTAATATATAAAAAATTATTTATATGAAAATAAAAATTTACGTACGATAATATTATATATTATTAAAATTAATAATATTAAACATAGTAATAATTTTCAAATCTGTATAACCTTTTCATTCTTCTGAGTTAGAATGTAAACAGAAGTTTCGATAAAAATTTGAAAATTTAAGCTGATTTCCATGAAATTATTTTATTGTCCATATTAACCTATAAGGAATGATTACAATTTGATCCATTTTAACATATATTTTGTTTACTTATCAATTAAGATAAATCTTAAAAAAATGTTAACTTTTTATTGTTTATAATATAAAATAATATAATATAAATATAAATATAAATATTATAAAATAATTTTAGTTTTTTTTCATCATTGTTGTAACATTAAAATTTTAATACATTTTAAGAAAATAAATATAAGTAATATATTAATTAAAATTTTTATTTAAAATTTTTAAAATTAATTTTCTTACAAGTTATAAAAGTTATAAAAATTTATTTATAAATGCTTTAAGCTACAATAGAGCATTGAGGGTATTATTAAATAATAAATAAATTAATCAAGAGAATAAATGCATTTTTAAATGTGAAGCATAATTGTAACAAATATTTTACAAAAATTTTCAAAAATGTTATAGCTTCATTTTTTATATTCTCAGCAATAATTAAATTATTCTAATATTTTGAAATTAGTTATAGTTTTATGCAATATCCAAAACATTATTATACATAATTTCAATTCCACAATATTATTATTTAAGCCTCAGTTGATTCTTGTTGTTCAAATTTTGGATATTTTGCTTCAACATCAGACCATGTTATTTTTCCTAGAGATAAGTCTCTTACAACACTTGGTAATTCATCCAACTGAAAAACATTTGAAAAAATGAAAATTTATATTTTTCTTATCAGTATATATCGCGTAGCATTTATTTCTTTATTAAAAACTATTTACGTTAATTCGAACTTGACTCATGCTATCTCTTTCTCTTAATGTCGCACTATGTGGTTCTTTAAATGTATCAAAATCAATAGTAATACCAAAAGGTATTGCTATTTCATCGGTTCTTGCATATCGACGACCTATACTACCAGATGCATCGTCAACTTTATGTGATACATCTACTTTTGTAAGTTCTTGAGCTATAAATAAAAAATAGAATAAAGATACCTAAAGATTTCAATTGAGATAAAATTATAAAACTTACATAATTTTTTTACAAAAGGAACAAATTCAGCATTTCCACTTAATGGCAAAACAGAACATTTCAGTGGCGCTACAATTGGTGGCAAACTGAAATATCTTCTTTGCTCATCACCGTCTCTTGTTTTAAAATTATGTTCAAACACTGCATACATAATTCGACCAATACCAAATGAAGGTTCAATTACTGAAGGAACAAATTCTTCAACATGAACAGTTTTTTTATACCTTTTTACTGTTACCATTTCTTTAGTTATTGTATATGAAGCATTGGATGTTTGCAATTCATGCTCTTCCTTTTGATTAAGATTTTTTTCTATTTCATCTATTTGTTTTTCCTCAAGAGCAGCAAGAGTATCCAATATTAATTTTGCTTCTTTGCGGAAAGTTTTTCCAATAATACCACGATTAGGTATAGCTTCACAAATATCAACAGTTTTAGGTTGAGATAATTTTTTTTCAGCAACAAGTTTAACTCCAGTAGCTTTTGTGTGTTGGGATAAATCATAAGCTGATCTAAAATTTCATTTGATATATCAGTTCTTATTAAGAATTTATAATAAATTTATTACAATGTTTCACCTGTCAGCACAGCCAACACATTCCACCCAGCCATAAGATGTCAAACATTCAGCATCCCAGCAATCACATGCATAGTGGGCCATTTCATTACCCATATGTTGTCTAAACCTTAATTTTTTTGGATCTACACCTACTTTCATAAGAAATTGTTGAATTCTAGCCATAAAGTAACCCAATGTTTCATTGGCTACAAGACTACTTTCTACTGCTTTTCCAATAGACATATATTCAGCACTTTTGCCATCCATTTGATTACAAGCTGAATAAAGAAGTAAATTAGTGTCTTTTAATGTAATAAATTTTGGATGATTCTTATCATTGGGATCACAAAAATGTTCAATTTCTGCCATTGTAAATTCCCTTACTCTAATTAATCCAGATCTTGGAGAAATTTCATTTCTGAAAGAGTTACCGATTTGAGCAGCTGCAAAAGGCAATTTATCTTGGTTGAATTCAAGAAGACGCTTGAAATTCACAAAAATTCCTTGGGCAGTTTCAGGCCTTAAAAAACCTTTGATTAAGCCAGTTGGTCCTATTTGTGTACCAAACATTAGATTAAATTCAATAGGTTCCGTAAGTTCATTTCCAGTTATTGGAGATTTTATATCAAATTTTTTAAGTACAGAACCCATTTCTTCTTTACTCATACCATCCAGTCTTATTACTATATCTTCACATTCATTTTTAACTTCCTCATTAATTTTTTTATCTGCACATAACTTTTCTAAATGTGCTTTTATCAAGTGATCTAGTCTAAAACATTCTCCATTTTTTGTATCTTTAACCATTAAATCAGCAAATCGTTCAACGTGACCTGAAGCTTTAAGAACAGGTTCAGGAGTCAAAATAGAACAATCAACTTCTAACATTTGTTCTTCAAGTATAAAAAAGTGTCTCCAAGCATTCAAAAGATTAGCTTTAAAGGCACAACCCATTGGTCCAAAATCATATTGTCCAGTAATTCCTCCATAAATAGCAAATGATTGATCAAAGAAAAATCTGCGTTTTAAAAGATCTTCCATTCTTGTCCTATCAAAGGTTGCTGAATCAGGTACCAATGAAAGTTCTTTGTCTTCTAATACCTTTTTGCGAAGCTTAAGTTCAGCAACTGCTCTTTTAATATCTAATTCTGGTGCCCCATCAGCTTTAAGTTTTCTAACTAAATCACCCTAAAGATAATAATTTTTATTTTAATAATTTTATTAAAAAATTCCAAACATTGAATTAATAATATATAATTGATGTTCAAATTATTTAATACAAAATATATTAAGTAAATATATCAAAAATTATAAAAAATATAAATGAATTAAATATATGTAAACATAGATAACTCATATTTTAATATAAAAATCAATAGTAAATTGAAAAAATGATGAAATGTCATGGCTTGCGTCTTTACTATACAAGTACTCAGAGATGAAGCCATATGGCGTTTGAATGCACAAAATACTGACCTGCTCCTTTACACTGGCACGCAAGGGTGCAAGTTCACTTTCAATATTTGGATCTGACATGTCTAAGGGAAAGTGTAACTTTACTTTGCGATGTTTTTTATTACTGCCCCAAACTACCGGAACAGTTACCGCGTGGCTCTTTAACCTGTTAAATGATACTGGTAAAATTCGTATTTGTTGCTGTAATGCGGCAGCGCAAAGTAATGAGCGTCTAACTCGCTTACTGCAATCCAGGAAAACACGCATCTGTGAAGTTATTTCTTGACGATTATCTACCTTTCATTTGTATACCACCACTCACTCTCTCACTTTTTCGCCGGTCCCGCTTTCAACAAAACGGGTTTAGATATATGATAATACTTTTAAATTATAAAATATTGTACAAAAATTTTTTAAAATATTAAAAAAGGAAATTTACTTTGCTAATAATAATTTATTTTTGTCAAAAGAGCATATGAAATGTATTTTTTAAATGAAAATATAAATTAAAAAAATAAATAAAATTTTTTTTTTTTTATTTTTCATTATTAAAAAATAAGAAAGTATATTCGTTCGTATAAAAAAGTAATGAAAAATTCTTATCAATTTTCCACATAAAAAATAAATAATTAATTAGTCCACAACGATTTTCAGTATGTCATTGTATATTATTAATGAATTATGTGAATAAAATTACAATTATATCGTATTTTAGAGTTATTGATTCATATTTAAATTCAAAATAAATAAAAAAATTTTTTCTTGCTGCAATCTATTGTAATTATTGAAAGTTTGAAGATTTAAAAAATAAGTTATTTGATTCAGCTTCGAAAAATTCCAAAGCAATGATACATTAAATTTATAGTTATAGAATCTAATGATATAATTTTACGCCGAAACACGATCTAAATTCCGATTTTCTTTTAAATTTGTGTGATTTTTAGATTGGTCAAAAATGCGGTGAGAGTACGGGTGAGAGCAATATCCAATTGCGCGGCAGATGATGAGTGGCGCTCAGCGCTGCTTTTACATTTTCCATCTCTTTCTTTTTCTTTTTCTCATTTCATCCTGTGCTTATTTCAGTTCAGTCTCTTCGGCTGGGCTGGATCGTGTAAAAAAAGAAAATAATAACCGAACACAAAATCACACGGCAACAAGGAAATTTATTCATATAACTAAAATGTCACATCAGACAGGAATAAAGGGTTAGTACGATAATTTTTTGAAAAAAATTTAATTATTAGGGTTATAAAATTTAAATATAGCAGAAAGCAATAAAATTACGATGTTTTTTTGTGGGTGCCTTTATCACGGAAATTTTTTAATTTGTTTCCAGCCAACGAAGCATTGAAAAAAATTTTCGCCAAGTGTAGAGATGGAAAAATTCGAGTGCTTAAAATTTCCATTGAAAATGGTAAGCATTATATTTTTTCAAAAAATTCTTTTTAATGATTGTTAGTTTTTATTTCAATTGTTTTATATAACAATGAAGGATAATCGGTTTGAAGGCAAGGTCGTCATTTTTGTATAATATTTTTTAACATTTTAAATTTGAACAGATTTATAATTATTGCTAATAATTTACAGAGGAACTGACACCATCTGCTTCATCAAAGCCAGTAGGGAAATGGCAGAATGACTATGATAAAATGATAAAACCTTTAATTGAAGAGAATCAACCAGCATATATTCTTTATCGGCTCGATTCTAAATCTGTAGATTCTGGGTATGATTGGCTTCTTATATCATGGTCTCCAGATACTGCTCCTGTTAGGCAAAAAATGTTATATGCTTCAACAAAAGCAACATTAAAACAAGAATTTGGTACAGCATCTATAAAAGAAGAATTACATGGAACTGTTGCTGAAGATATTAATTTAGAAGGTTATCATAGATACAAAAGAAATGATGCTGCCCCAGCTCCATTAACTACTGCTGAAGAAGAACTTGCTGAACTAAAAAAAACAACTGTTCACACTGATTATAGCGTTGAAACAAGACATCAAACTCTTAGTGGTGTTGCATTTCCAGTAACAGATGAAGCTAAGCAGGCAATAACAGATTTAGGGAAAGGTATTCATGAATATGTGCAACTTAAGATTGACATAGAAGAAGAAAAAATTCATTTAGTCATGGCCTGTGAAGTTTCATTAGATAAATTACCCACAAAAGTACCTTCAGACTCTGCTAGATATCACTTATACAATTTTAAACATACTCATGAAGGTGATTATATAGAGTGCATAGGTAAGATTTTCGATTTTTTTTTTTAAGATTTTATTTCAAATATTTGATTTGATTTATTTAATGTATTTAAAAAGAATTTTAAATTTAATAAAAATATATTTAGTTTTTATATATAGTATGCCTGGATATAGTTGCAGTATTAAAGAAAGAATGTTATACTCATCATGTAAAGCTCCCCTACTTGAATTAATTCAATCTTTAGGAGTAATAATAGCAAAAAAGGTGAGTTTTGTACAATTTTTTTAATGATTAATTAACTCTTTCTACGTAGATGGAAAATTGCATGAATAAGGTTTGGATTATAAAATTTGAAAATCAATTTTAATAATTTTAATATTACATATAATTTTATTATTTAAATTTTAAATATCAATATTGATATATAATAAACGATAATTCTTTAATGATAAATTTATTTGTTATAATATATTTGCCATTTTATTTTCTTCTCATTTATATAAAAAGTTGATTTAAAAAATTTGAAATTATTCCATACCTTTTTGAAACAAATTTTATTTAGAACTTAACTGTTTAACAATAAGTTTGAATTATGAAAAGTGAAGTTTGCTTTTTGAAAATTGATGAAAAAGTTTTGCGAACAAATTTTGACATTTTTTTTACGGAACTGCGACTGATCGCAGTTGGAAGTGACTAGTGGTGAAGAATTAGCAGACATGTTGGAAGACCCGCCAGTGAAAATAGATACAGGCAATTCGACGCCGGCAACTCCGTCGACGCCTTGTGCCCCACCCAATACAATAATTCAAAAGAAATCGAAGCCGAAGCGATCCTGCATTTTGAGTTAACAGGCCTAAAGTTTATTCTTTTGCTAATAATATTTCCTTTCCAAGAGAGGAAAGACTAAGCTGTTTTCAATATATTTACCTAATGAGAAAAATAAGCAAAAAAATATCGTCCAGAACTTCGGATTTCGACATTGTGATATAACGTGAATTATTCTGACAAATTAAAATGACGACCTTAATGGAAGTCGTATTTTTTGGATTATAAAAATTTCCAAGTTCATAGGATTAGTCGATTAACGTGATACGTATTATGATACGTAAATATTGTAATAGAAGAATAGAGACCTATCGTATTTTTCTAAATTTTCAATGAGTCTTTTTGTGTCATACAATGTGCGATTTTTACAATATTTCGATCATAAATAATTTTTCACTTTAAAAACAAAAATGCAGTCGAATTGGAAAAAAGCACAAATATGTAATGATTTAGAGATAATATTATTATTAAGAGTAGCCTGAAAAATACTTGAAGATAAAACAGTGATATTATTGCGAGCTCTTGTATATCATTTAAGAATAGTAAAAGTTAGGTGTTCATCATAAAATTCTCTAGTGTCACCAGTTGTCCGACTCGACTTAAAATAAGTTTTTCAAATTCAAATGATTTAGTTATAGCTATTTGTTTAATATAAAGTAAATATATTGTTTGTTATTTTTCTTATAATAAATTTTAATGAACATTCTTGATAAATAATAATAAATGTTCTTTAATAAACGTTGTATTGTACAAAATACAATTTTCTATACTAATATCAATACTTTGCAGATTTTAGATTAAAATTTTATCATCTAAAGCAAATTACTTTCATTTGCTGATAAATGAAAAGTCTGCTGTACTGCCTCTAATTAGTTCCTAGTCTTCAAAAACGTGATAGATTTACATGTATAAGTTATGTGTGGATGTTTTAAATGTTAATCTTTTGACTAACAGAGACTTAACTTAAGTTCGATGTCGGACATCATTTCTGTAGAAATTTACTAAAATATGCAAAGAAAAATAATTTTTAATAATAGTCAGTAAAAAGTCCTAAAAATCTAAAAATTTATTTCATTATTATTTTAATTAATAATTTTATAAAAATGAATTTAAAAAGAAATTAAGAATAATTTGCCTTATCTTCGAACTGTTTAAAATTTTATAATTATTTATCATGTATTTAATTAAAATTAAACATTTTTCTTTTTAATTTTAACTTTTTAAGAAAGTAAATTTTATGAGATTGTAGAATGATTAGTTTCAAAAAAAAAAAAAAAAAAAAAAAGTAACTATTTATACATAACTTTATTAGCCTTGAAAAATACCATATATGTGATGAAAGAAAAATAGTAAAAAAAAAATTAAAATTATATATTAAATGCTTAAAATACTATAATTTGCACTTGCCTAAATTGTTTATAGATTCTAATATTATACAATGACAGAATAATGCAGGAAAATTGATATTGCCTAAAAGAATATTTTATACATTGTACAATAAATATTTGCTCTCAAGTGACCAATGTATATTTACAAAAAACAAAAGTTATAAAACTGTGTCAAATTTCATTCTTTATGTGAATGATAAAACTTGTTCAAATTTAAATCGTGATTCCAAAGAAAAATAATTTTCTACATCATTTCTTCCATTTTTTTCAAAGTTGATAATTTTAGTGATAATATTAATTAAGTATGTATATATATATATATATATATATATATATATATATATATATATATGATGTGTACATGTACGCACTCACATTCTTGTTTGTGAATGTGTGTAAAAGTCAGTAAATTAGAAAATATCTTATATGTCTCAAAATTTTTAAATTCATGTATTTTGTGGATGTAATATTTAATACTTTTATATAATCAAAATTGTTATTTTAAAATTGTGTTTTAATGAATACTTTTTGAAGTAGAAATTATGATTTCAACGAAAAAATTTATTATTACTAAATTTTTAATTATAAATATTTTCTCATTTAATAACTCAAGTTTACTTATTTAAATTGGTCACAGCGCATAAATTATCTGGCTTTAAAGAAATTTATTTTACTTAAAATTTCAAGATATGTTTGTGCACGTGTTTGTGCACATATATACAGATTTACATATACGCAAACACTTATGCGTTCAAATTCACGCGCGCGTATACGTCTTGCAATTACAGTACTAATGTAAAAATAATATGTGACAGAGAAAAAAGTAATATTTAAGACTGATTTTGGCAGTTTTCATTTACTTTAAACTTCTTTTTAAATTTAATTTGATATATTCTATTTATATTTATATATAAACTTACAAACATTCCAGATCTGTAATATAAGTTAGAAGACGAGTATTAAAGAATCATGAAATATAGAAAATATTATTTTGAATAGTAAAATCTTGATTATGTAAATTTAACACTTTTCTTATATAATTCACTCATGCTTCTTTAATATAAAGTTTAAAGTAAATGTAGTAACAATAAAATCTAGCCATATAAATGTGAATGTGAAATTAAAGAGGCATTCTCTATTTTGTGTGATCTGTATTTTTTTAATACTACATACTAGCTTTTTATATGACTTAAAGTTGCAAATTCACTTGTAGTACTCTATTTTAACTGAAGTCAACTTCCATTTATTGATGTAACGCACAAATGAATATGTTAAAATATAGCAAATAGATTTATTGGATAAAGGCTTAAAAATTTTGTAAAATTTATGCTTAGTCATTTATGAATATTAAAGTTTTATGCTTGCCTGGGGCTGGATAATTTTTATATCTATGAGAGCAAAGTTGCTCCAGGCCTATTCTGTAATAACTTTTTGATTTATTCACAATAAACTAATGTTTATTTTTAATAAAGTTCTATCGATAATTCTAGGATTTTTATATTAAGAATGCATTATAAATGAAAATTTGATTGTGTATCTTGCCAATAATACATTAAGTATTAAAAATGTAATAAAATATCATGCCATAAAACTATGCAATAGTAGTTTTCTTTGATTATTTTTTTACATTTCCACCTTTTTACTATTAATCTAGGAACTGTTCTCGAAGGCAAATCATCTGAATGGTATGTAATTAAATATGAAAAATAACATGCATACATAAAAAATTGTTTACAAAATAGGCCTGAAGTACTTATTTAATCTTTAAATATTTTTATCTTAATACAAATATATTTTAATAAAGAATAATTTAAATTTTTGAACTTCTTTTACCATTTACTTAGCTTGAAATAGACGATGGAAAGGAACTAACAGAAGCCTTTTTACAAGATGAACTCCATCCTAAAGTGAATTTACATCGACCAAAGTTTGCCAAGCCGAAAGGTCCACCGAATAGAGGTGGAAAACGCATAACAAAGGTTCAAGAAACTGAGGTTTTGGAATGAAATTTTTTTATTGATTTTTTCGATATTTCATGTATATAAAAAGATTAGAAATCATTGGAAAACAATCAGAGTTAAGAAGTGTTAATATTCTGCAAAATTGTAATTTAAATGTCATTTTTACAGTATAATTGTTTTTTTTTTGCATATCAATTAACCGATTCAACATTTGAAATATTACATTTTTATAATGTATCTTTTTAAGAATTATTCTTATATTTCTAAAAAAACTTATAACGTTCGATAGTAATCAGGCCTATTCTGTAAATGAAATTCTTTCATACAATTGTTACTTAAACAATCACATTGAAACACTACTTAAATAATTACTTTTTTAAAAAATAATTATATAAATACATGCATACGAATGTTTCAATTAGATTTATAATTTACCTAAAAATATATTATATACAAGCATGATATTAACGAATGTATGTGTAACTGATAAACTACATTATGTAGTTACATTATTGGTATTTATTTTTTAAAATAATTTAGATTTTAAAAGTGGATTGTTGATGATTAAAGATAGTGTATTCTATTATTTTGAATATAAATATAAAAAAATAAACTGCTTATAATATTATTTACAAATTTTATTATTATTTACATTTTATTTTAATTAGTAATAAACTAATTTTTTAATAATAAGCTATTAGTTTTCCTTTAATTCTTTTTCCAAAAATTTCTTTGATGTTTCAATGCTGTTATCTTGAAAATTTTTCCGTATTAATCTAAAAAAAAATCAAATAATTTAGTATTCAAAAGCAATAACAGTTTTAAAATATTACTTACTCATCTCGATTGAATTTTGACTGGTAACTCCTATTTCTAAGATCATTTTCTGTGACATTAAATGCTAGTAATAAAATGTATTTCAATCCTGCATAAACAGTTCCAAGCAATCCACCGACAACTCCACCAACGATCATTCCTTTAAAACCTAATGAAAATTTGTACAAAGATCCAGCAGACATTCCTGCAGCTATATAATAAGAAACGGAATCTTTGTTTCGATAAACTGAAATAATGGTGTATGTAGCACTGAAATAAAATAATTTATAATCGAATATATATAAATTATTAATACGTAAAGAATTCTACATATGGTTAATTAATATATTACACAAATGTTGTACAAAAAACTGATGTTCTTGAGCCATATTTTACCATTCCTTTAAAAAAACTTGAAGCCATATTATCTATCAACTGTCGTTTGGCTTGATGTTGATTAATAAATTGCGTTGCTTCATTATTTTCAATAAAATTAATAAATGATTCTCTGCTTGTTATTGTGCCTCCATATATACCACCAATTAAAAAACTTCCCATAATAGAATTTAGCAATGAAATTGTTGCAGGATGTACTTCAAAGTTATTACTGAAAAAAAAAAAAATATATGAATTTTCAGCTATTAAATATGTATACATGCATAATAATTTTTAGCTATTAAATATATTTTTTTAATTTGAATAAAATCGATGATTGAATTATTGTAAAAATGTTACTTACTTTAAACGAAATAATTTTTTTAACCTATCAAATCCGGTTTCATCGAGATTTGTCGTTATAAGTTTGTCTTCGTCAGTTTTTGGTTTATCATGTGGATTTTCTTGATTAAATAATATAGGAAAAAATGCAAAAATTTGCTTTTTGTTCAAAAGTTTTGTAATCATGTCAGTATTTTAGTTTTTTACTATAGTTATTGCATTTTGTGTATATATATATATATAACGCGATTGATTCATCAGTCGGTAACAAGAAAATCTACTTAGTAAGTTTTTATAATAATTGAAATTATATAACTTCCAAAGTTTGCGACAATAAAATAACAATAAAAAAAATGATATATAGCTGACTTTATTTATATCAACAGGTAAGATTTTTAATTTTTGTTAATAGTACGTTAAAAAAAAGCATAAGATGCGGATAATAAGTAAAATCTTTTTTTTTTACTAATTTAAAACATTTAAGAAATTTTAATTTTTAATGTTCGTTATATCATATCAACTTTGATCGTTTATATTTGGCATGATTTGGATTTTTTTACATAAGTCATATCGAGCAGCGAGGAAACATAGCATAGAATATAAAGCGAAATAGAGGGGATAAAAAGCTTCAAAAGCAATACGTCAATTAGTAACAAAACGTTAAGTTGATGAGAGAAAAAATTAATAATGGGTTCGGAAAAGATACTCAAAAATAATAGTCCGAGAAAAGAACAAAAGGTATAATTCATAGTAGCAGATATAGGAGTATGCGAATACGTATAAGTACTCATAATTCGCAAACTGATCATGCCGGCCGGTGTAAGCATCGTTCATAACGATTCGTTTCTCTCAACGGATATCTCGGTCTTCCTCAGAGTTGTCCGCTTCCTCCTTGCTTACCTGTATATGTATAGGTACAGTATACAGCAGTGGGGTGTTGTGCATGTGCACGGCTGCGCGTGCCGGGGTAGCGAATGCAGTGGGCGTGCGCGGGCCGCAAACCGCGTGCACGTCAATAGGAGAGAATCATTCCCTCCCCCCTCGTACGATGGAAGGGATGGAAAATGAGAGGTTGAAGCGCACGCGGACCTACTGACCCCCACCTACGTGCGAAGCAATCGTCGTCAGCCAGGGCCGTATTATCAGGCAAAGCACGTGTATTTCATTTCTCGCCGGATTTTGTTCTTTTTAGAGCTGAGGCAAAATTGAGACTTGCTACTCATCAGACTGACATTAAATATAATACCCCTGAACCTTTATCAATTATAATATTTATCGCCTTAATTTTTTTTATTTTCTTTTCATTCATAAGAAAATATATTAATTAATATTTAATATATTAATTTATTATCAATTTTAATATTTGGTTATTAAAAATATCTATTTTTCACCGAAACATTGACTCTTAATTAAACATTTTATTTTGGTTAAATTATCATATAATTCTAGTTTTGTAGATTACGTATGAATGAGAAGTGATGTATTTAGAAAACTATGTTTTGCATTTATTAATTATTTTGTTTTTTTATTTATATAAGTAGTTTGATTTACTGTAACGAAATTTTTACATTTTAGTGAAACATAATATTTAGCAATATAATTACGATACTATTTGCATAAATTACGTCTATAAATTTTTATCAAAGTACCGCTTTAGCTTAAGATTTTTAATTTGAAACAGAATATTTATTTTACTCATTAGGCATACCGTTATTAGTAAGTAGATAAATGTAATTATTTCAAAACAATTAAAAATTTATTTAAAATTTTTAAAAGTATAATACAAATAAGAAGTGTGTAAGACATAAATAGTAGGAAAACATTTAGCGCTGAATAGGATTTTTATTTAAGGTAAAAATAAAATTTTAAATTTATTTAACAGTTTTAAAAAATTTAAATGTACAAAAAAGAATAAAAGTTTAGAGCCATCAATGAGAAAAGTCTATACGATCTGTTGTGATAGGAATTGCAATTTCTCAGACTGAAGAATATAAATTTTTTAGGAGTAATAATAATTTTAAAATTAACTTTTAGTTTCAGTAGAATTGACGCTTTTAAGTCAGACATAATTTTTCAACAGTATCTCTGGAAATGGGATGCCGTTGTTTTTATAACGTCAATAGTAGTTAGAATAGTTACATAGTCATCAAGCAATCTATCTTTATATATCATTGTAAAGGAATAAATACATTGGAGATACTGTGAATGAATGGTTGGTTGTAGGGATTCGTTTTACCACGTCTTATATGCATATGTTTTAAATTCGAAATGTCTCGACTATTGCATTAACGGAGGCCGTTTGGATTTAAGTACTTTTTTTACAAAAACAACGAGGTCGCATGTAAAATTTTCTCGCGATTGACAATGTTCAAAGGGATAAATAAGGAGAGATAATTTGAACAGAGAGATAAATAATAAGAAAATAAAGAGAGAGCTTTATTTATCGCGAGTTAAAAGGATTGCGTACGAGTCTCTGTAAAATGTTGGGGAAAATCCTCCGCGAGTTTTTCACACCGCGGTGTTCTTCCTACGGGTTTGCCCGCTGGGGGAGGCGCAGGCGCGCATCCGAAAAACATCGGAGGGGCAGCCGCCCCTTCCAGGTGGCGTCGCCGCCGTCGTCGTCGTCGTCGTCGTGGTCGTCGTCATCGTCGTCGGTCGTCGAGACGCGATCAAGTAGGCGACGAGCCTCAGAGTGAGAGCGCGGCCTCGTCCTGCTGGTTCAGGCGCTGTGACGAGACGAGAGACAATCGCACGACTTTACGCGCTGCTGTGCGTGCGTGTGCGCGTATGTGTATGTGTGTGTGTGTGCTCGTGTGCGCCACCGAGGCGTGGTGACGGAAGCGAAGTCGAGGAGTCAAAGCGTACCAGCGACTCGGACGTCGTCGTCGCCACCGTTGTTGCTTCATGTCGATCGGTCGTGAACCGTGATAAAGAGAAAGGGAGAGAGAGCGAGTAAAAGTGACGAAGGACCAAACCTGCCGGACTTGTTCGAGGAGCGCGAAGGCCGCGAGGATGGAGCAACAGCTGCCGCAGGGTAGAGAACGGAAAGAACAGCGACACCATGACGAAATCGAGACTTTGAGCAGCGAAAGCGCGCGCCAGTGAAAGAGAGAGAGAGAGAGAGAGAGGGAGTGAGGGAAAGAGAGCGAAAGAGAGAGAGAGAGAGAGCGAGAGAGAAAGTAAAGGAAAGACAGAAAGAGAAGAGCCATCTCGAGCGCGTCTAGCGGTGCGCGTCGTTTCGTCAGCGGATAATCGGTGCTCCGGGGCCGAGGAGCGATTCCGCGACGCGCGCTAATCTTTCGTGGGCCGAGAGAGCGCCGATCGTAGGCTTCTGGGTGCGTTATCGATTATTTGCGCGCGCTCAGACGCACGCACGGAGCGTGCAGCAGGAGCGAGAGAACGACAGCGAGTTACGGCACGGTTCTGCCCGCCGCTGAAACCTTTGCCGGGCCTGCTGGCGTACCCATGCGGCTGGGCGCCTCTTCGTACCTGTTCACGGCCAGTCCCTCCGAGCCGCGCGAACTTCGAGGCTGAGACAGTCGCGAGCCGAGGAAGAGGAGGACCAAGGGCCGAGGGCCGGGAGAGCATCGAGCGCCGGTGAAGGGCAGCAAATCCGACGCTTTCGTCGCCTTCGACGAGTGGACGGCGCAGACCGATCAAACGAGGGTGAGTTCCCCTTCTCTCTTTTATTTCCTTACGCGCGTCGCCCTCGGACTGGAATTCAGGTGGCGCGAAAGAAAACTTACTCGTGCGCTCTCCGATTCACAGGGATGGAGGGAGAGCAGGGCTGATTCGTTTCGCGTCGAAGCTGATTTAGATTAATTCGCTCGGCGCCCGAGCATCGGTGCAATCGTTACGGAAGGAAAAATTTTCTCGTTGTTCATTATTTGGAAAAGATGACGATGCGAGACGAGAAAAAAAATACCATTTATCGTTAAAGTAATTGTTAAAAACAAAAAGCAGAAAGAATTTTTTTCTCGCGCGTAAGCTCGGTCGTAATTCATACATTGAAATTCAAGAACTCGATATTTTTACGGTGTTATTTATTTATGTGTAAGAAGTTGCATATTTATGTTATGTATATATATATATATGTATACATAAATATCTATTTTCGGAAAGTTCATGAATAAAATTCGGAATGAATTCGAAGGAGTGCATACGTACGTGTAGAGATGTGTATACATACCAGTTTATCGATTCGAGGACGCACTGAAAATAAGTCACCGGGATATTGCATCAACGACTTTCTGAAAGCGGCGCAGCTAAAGGTGAAATAACATTTTATATTCGCGGCAAATAATTTTTATTAAAGTACAAAGTTTAACGAAACGTGCGAGCTCGTGATGCACGAGCGGGGCTACGCTAAACTTTCATGGAAATAATTAAATTTAGGCTTTCCATGCGAAAAAAAAAAAAAAAAAAATATATATATATATATACATGCGCGGTATGCTGCTATTCCTCTCGCTAAGAGAATTTAAAACGCACACAAGAGGGAGATAAAGAAAGAGGGGAGGGGGATGCATCCGCAGACGCACGCGCTCAGTCGAATATATATTCCTTCCTGATAAAACACGTTCCACGTCATGCCCGTATAATCCGGCAAACTCACCGCGGAACTTTGAAAAGGCAACAATTTTTTTTTTTTTTTTTTTTTTTCCTCTCAGTTTCCTTTTTCCGCCTTTTGATCGAAAAAAAAAACGAAAAAAAATAAAAAAAAGAAGAAAAAAAAAACGAGCCGAGCAAAGGAAAAAGTTTTTTAATCATTTCCAAAGTTTGTCGCTACCGCTTCCATGGACTCTTTTTCCGTTCCGACTGGCGCAATATATCGCGCGAATCCGGATGTTTCCTGACACGGCGCGATGTATATATAATACATACGATATATATATGTATATACTCAACTCGAAGCGCGGCTCGCCTTTGTAAGTTAGCGTCTAATTCACCTAGCGACTCTTTGAAGCTCGCGAGCCCGGGGCTATTGTGTATGCCGAAAGCGGAATAAGAATACGGAAAACATTGGCTTTTCTGCTTGGGTAAATAGATCAACTGTACGATATTGCGAATTAAAAATTTATATCCAAACTCGAGCAAACGAATTCGTTTGTACACTTGAACTTTTTTTTTTTTTTTTATTTTTTTTTTTTTTAATAAATTTACGTTTACGTTAAATTTATCGAAAATTTATTAATAATGATGATTGTTTTCGTCTCTATTAATTAATTAATTGAAAATTAGCCATATTTTTAATAGAAATGACAATGGCAAAAATTAGTAAGTTAGGTCGAGTATTTCGACAAATATTTCGTACCTAATAATAGCACAATGATATTTATAATTTTGTGATAGTAGCAGTACATTAAATTTATTATAATAATATAAGTGAATGTCAAATGAATTTTCAATTTTCTGAAAGAAATTTTCTTCTTAAATATATATAATTTCTTCAAATGTATTAGATATGAATGACATTCGATTTTCAATGGAGAGATTCAATATTAATAGAAAATGTGACATGCGTATATAAATATTCTTTATTATTCTTTATTAGAGGAATTTTTTAAGTAAATAATAATACTGTATTTAGGATTTTTTAAAATACTTTGGTCGTATATTTAACATTCGAAATAAATATTCGCATGTTTAGAGTCGCGCGGGAGTTATTTTAAAATGAAATTGATACTCGAATAAAAATTATTATTAACGACAAAGATGGGGAGAAAAGGTAAAATTATTACGATAGACACATACTAGTTAAATTTAGCGTAGAAAATACGAAGCTTATCCGTGAATAGTAAAACAAACATACAGCGACGATAAAGATGGCTTGATCCACATTTTCAAAGAGCTCGCGATACATTATATAGACACGAGGGAGTTTTTTTCGCGAGTCTCGCGAGATATCGGGACTAGTGCTTTTCATCGGGCACTTGACTCTCTTTTCGTCGCTCGTGACAAAAGTAAACGCACTCGGGGCTTTGTTCCTCCTCGGGCCTTGTTCTTACCTTCTATTCGCGCCGGCGTGGAAGCAAACGTCGAAGTCGCCGTGAAATCATAATCCGATACACGATAAAGCCTCATATTTGATGATATTTGAAACGCTAAATTTAAAAATAGTTTCATTCTTAATCGAGAAAGTTTGCGCAACTTCATTTCCGGCGAAATTTTAATAATTAAAAGGCGATAGATTTGAATTTTTCTTAATTTTACTGGAATTAATTTTAAGTTAATCAATGTTACTTACTAATTTTATTTATCGCAAAATGATTATTGAAGGAAAAATTTCAAATTAAAAAATAACAAAAAAAAAAAAAAAATAGTATTGTTACACATAGTTTACGAAAGAATTTAAAGATTATCGAGCGCTAATAGGAAAATTTTTATCTTAAAATAGCCTTGGCGATAAAAATAAAAAAATTATAATAACATGTGAGATGTTGCTGCTCTATCTGTATAACGTATAACGGCAAAGTAATTTTAAAATCCAAGCTTAACTTAGCGTGAAAAAGTTGCAGTGTAAGCTTATGCATAAGTTATTTCTTTTTTTCTCTCGCTCTCTTTATCCTTATTATATCTCGAAATTGCTCGAGAAAGAGTTCAATTTCCCGAGAAGATTTGTATAAGTAGAACGGACAAGAGAGCCTCATATTTAATAATGCGCGACAACAATGAGCTGAGAAAAACTTAACCTATAATCGTTGCACGGCTCCTTTCATAACGCTTCGCTCGAGTGCCTTATTAACGTGATTCCGCTGACGAGGCTGAAAAATCGATTTCGTATAATTCACAAGGGTTCAGGGTTAGGTGCGTGCGCGCGGCCTCCGAAATCTAAGACGCCTTATATCTTTGTCGTTCTGCATTATCGATTATTTAAAGAGAATGAAAAAATTTCTTGAATTATCCACTATGCAACCATTGACGAGGCGTTAACTCTCTGCCTTATCACTTAAATTTTTTTAAAAATTTTTCGTCGCCGTTCGAGCAAACGTCTTTTATTCAAATATTTGTACGAAAATTTCGTGATTTAAAAAATTCAATTAACTTTTAAATTATGTATAATATCGATAAAGAAAAAAAAAAAAAATAACAATAATAATAATAAAATTACCCGAGTGTCACCTTTTTACGATCAATAATGCAATATTTATTACTATCTCTTTATATTCGGTTTTATAGCTTAAAATGATAAAAATTACAGATATACTTGAAAAAGAAAAATAGATATATTCTTATATGTGTCCACATAGGAAGAAAAAAAAATGTACATGTTACCGAGGGGTCCTGTATCGGATCGAACGGCTCTGACACAGATTAATTTCAGTTGACTTGAGTCTCGACTGCGGCGTAGGCGTTCATGCGGAATGCGTACAACGGAAATGATCCCGGGGCGATTTTACAATCGCCGGGAAGCAGCTGATCCTCTCTCTCTCTCTCTCACTCCATCTATTATTTCCTTTTCTTCTCTCACTCTCTTTCGCAGTCTCGCTTGGTACTCGAGGAAAATTACGCGCTGCGGGTGTCGTTTATCTTTTGACTCCCTTTCCTTTTGTCTCTCCTTTTCGCTCGCTATCTTTGTTCAACTCTCGAAAAATCGATAGTACCTTTGCCCGTAAAGTATTTTAGCTTCGATCTCTTTGGGTGTTTGCTTCTTTTATTTTTTTTTCTTTCTTTTTTTTTTTTTTTTTGTTTCCTTACCAAACTTGGATTCAAGTTAGCACTTGTATAAATCTTGTTTTTTCATTCGGATTCTATCATTATTCTATGCCAAATAAACATCTACCTCGAGAATATCTCAAACCTCTAGAAATAAATTTTATTTTCTTAAGAGTACGGAATTTTATTTTTTTTTTTTTTTTATTTTTATAAAAATGACTTCGTTTCAACTTATATTAAATGTTGAATTGTTCGCAAAAGTTATTTGTTAAAAATAATTGTCGCGTTCACAGTGACAAATGTAGCTGCGCCTCGGAAATTCTCCTTAAAATTACCAATCGAAAGTATTTCGAGCTCTCGTGAAAGCTATTCCCGTTACGGTTGAAAGCATATACTATAAAAGTAAGCCTGGTGCATGAATATTACAAAAGTACAAACGTAGTAGTACACGAAAAAGGGCGAGAGAACTGTTAACGTAGATAACGCCCGAAATATATGCGAATCAATGAAGCGCAAGTTGAACAAAAATAGACGAGGTCGAGCGACGCGTGCACGTAACGCAGGCCACCCTCGGCGCACCCTCCCCCGCGTCCCAGAAAACCAGAGAGAGAAAGAGAGCGAGTCTCGAGGAAGAAAATCCAACGTTGTCGTTACCACTCGGCGGTAAATAAAAAAATTCCCACCGAGGCGCAACTCGGTCCCGATCGCCCGTTAAACCGCAAGAGTTCCCGATGACCCGCTTTTGAGACAGCCTTTTCGCGCAGATACGGCTCGCGGTTTCGCACAGCGACCTAGTAAACGCGCCTAACGCCTTCTATCTTTCTTTCTTTCTCTCTTGCGAGGGCCGCGATGATAAAAAAAAAAACGCTGAAAATTAAAAGAACGGATACGTCGCTGCTCGCGTGTTCGTCGTCGCTCGCGATAGACGAGTAACGCAAATGTGCACGAGCAATGTTTGCACACCGTGCGAATCTATCGCGAACAAATTGTTGTTGAAAACTTTAAACGAAGAAAGATTATTAACATTTTCTTGAAATTTACACCGCGCGCCCTGTACAGGAATTTATTTCTTATTCGTATCTATAATAGGTATACACATACGTATCAATTGCAATGGAAAGATTTTCAATTTTTTTTCTTTAGAATTGCATGAATTATTATCAAACATGGCCTCTCAATCTTTACTGAAAATTTATCTAAATTATTTTAAAACTTTCGTTGACAAATTTTAGAGAAAATCAGATAGATATTTTATTATTATATGGATCTTAAAATTTTAAAATTCAATAATCTACCATTTGATTTTGATTTTGATTTTGATTTTTTTTTTTCATATTTTTAAATAAAATTTTCGTTATGTTCAATTTATTGTATGCGAAAATGAGGTTTTCAAAATTTGAAAGTTCACGAGCTGCTTCTACGTCACGATTATGCTCTACAAACTTGCTTATAGTTGGAAGAAAATATTTTTTTTATTCCACTTACGCAAATGCGAAAAAGTAAAAAAAGTACCATTGCTATTTTTTTTTACTCTCGTAAATGAAAAATTGAATTACTTATCGATAATCGAATGAAAGTTGAAAAATTTAACCTTCGAGCCATTTTATTTTATACGTATTGGAAAAAAGTATATACAATACAGTGTCGAAGATTAAAAATTATCTCGAAAGCAAGATTAGCGCAAGCTTTCGATATCCGCGTGAGAATCGTCCTTGGCACAACGAAGCGTTTCTTAAACATGCGCTCGATAAATCTCAAAATATTTTCAATAAAAAAAAAAAAAAAAAAAAAAAGAGAAAGCAACAATTGCTTCGGCCAACTGTTACCAAACACCAAGTTGCAATAAAAAAGCTGGAAAGTACTCAAAAACTATGAAAGAAAAATATCTCGACAATCGATCGCTCGACAAGCTATCATCGTTAACGTATACGTACAAAATGAGCCTTCTTTTACACGTCCGTAAAACCGTTTCCGCTTTACAATCTCATCAAGCGCCGTGGCTGTTGCAGCGAGCGCGAGCGCGACGCCCGCGAAATTCTCGAAGAGGCGAGAAACCCGCGTTGCCTGTTGCTCACGAAAGCCTCCGCGAGTGACAAAGAGAGAGAGACCATCCTCCCTCCCTCTCTCTCTCTCTCTCTCTCTTTCAGTCTCGATCGCTGGAGCAGCTCTCCGGGGCACGGTCGACCTATGGACATATATATATAAGCACGTATCTCGTGCATCGCTACGAGTGTCGCGTGCTTACGCGCTGTATGTGTGCGCGCGCCCGCGTACGTATATACTAATATACACACACACACGTATGTATAGGTTTATATGTATAAAAGCGCGGGAACTGCGGAATTATTAACTCGAGGTTATACCTCGAGAGCAGCCTCGTACGTATTATCGCGTCGACGTATGGGCTGCGCCCACCGAGACTTCTTCGCGGAATAACGTAAACTTATACGAGTATAATATGCATGTATATACGCGGCGCCCTTAGCTAGTCAGCTAGCGGCCGTATAATTTGTCGAGTATATATGCGTGTGCGTGTCTACACGTAGCGCCTCTAGCAGCGGCTAAACTACTTACACACTCGTTAATAACTCTCCCATTATCCTAATTATCAACGTCGCGGCTTTCACAGCTCGCTAGCTCTTTTACGAGCTTAAGCTAGTGTGCAGCCATCCGAATAAAAATAATAATCGATCCATCCTGGCGAATAATTTTCTTACTTTCTTATTTTACAACCTCGAACCTCGCGCGTTTGTCCTTCTCTGAGAATTTCACCTATAATGTACATTATTTACCAGGAACGATATAAGAAGTATTTTAAAACAATATTTCGATCGTCTCGTGCATCCAACACACATCTGTCTGCGGTGATTCGCAACAGGTATTTCGTTGCCTCTTGCTTCTTTACACAGCGAGAAACAGGTTAATCGTCTAGTCCCCTACATCATTAGGCCTTTAACTGCAACAAGTTTTCCATTGTTTCGCTTTGCTATAAACATAATGCTTAAACGCCACGCACGTATACGATCGCTACTCGACGATGAAAAAATAATGAAATTTCCAAGAGACTAGCCGTGATTACTCGAACTCGACGAGACGCTCGATGCTGTGGTTTATCCTCAAACGATCGATGGCTATAGCACACAGCTGCTGAAACGTGTCGTTATGTTGCGCGGAGTAAGATGTAATTAAGGGCTTGCATAATGCCCTCGCTCGACGCTACCGCGAATTTCCGCGTACGCTTATAAACTTGATTTAGTGGACAAGTTGTGTAACACAAAGGCATTTATCCTATATATTTAACGGCGAATAATAACGATAACGCCTCCTCGCGCCTCGGTAACTTTTAAAGTTTCATTCGTGATATATAAAATTTAATAATTTTTTTTTAACCAATAAATTAAATCACTAGTCATTTTTAAACTCGAATTAGATCAACTCGAATCGAATAAATACAATTGGACGGATCTCTCTGGGTGTATATATATATATTTAAGTAGAAACGATCCGGGTATAATCAGGCGGCTCTGAGCGATTCCTCACTCGGTGCGCTGCTAATTGTTCATAAGCTACTCGTTCCGCGTCGACTCGTCGTCCCGAGAATTTGAAATAGGTTTTCGAGGCTTGCTCGTTCGTGCTTTTGCCCTTACCCGCGCTCGTTCAATATTGCAAAAATGAAAGTCGAGCTTTGGATATTTGAGAATTCAATTTTGAAAGTTCGCCTGGTGTTATCTGTGCGTGACTCAGCGTGAATTTTAATTACCTTGTAAATTTTAGTTTATGCTAAATGAGCTTGTGACGAATTCGAGTGTACGTGTGTGGCTACGCTCGTTACAAAGTTTCGATTGTTATCGATTTTAGGTAGCGAGTTATTGTAAATGCAAAACATGTCGAGTTTAATTTTTTCACTACCGGTTATTTTGACATTTTGACGTTTTTTTTTTTTTTTCAAAACTTAATTATCAAATGTTTCGTCGAATAATGCGCGACACAATTCGACATTCTCTCGAATCCAGTCTGTTATTTATCGTGAAAAATTGACAGCTCAATGTGGCGGACGTTATCAAAAATTATATTGATTAGGTAGATATTATAAAAAGTAATATTGAAAGCAGTCTTTAAAAAAATTATTTTAAATTTATTAATTTATGTTGTTTTTCTATAATTAATTTTGTGAAAATAATTAACAATTAATGTTTAATATATATACACAGCTGTATCGCGCTTATATACATATTTAAATTTTGATTGGCAATTTTCTGAAAGCGCATTTCGATTTATTGATTTCTTAACTCGATACCGATGAATGGCTTAAAATAGTTTGGTATTTTTTAATTAAAATTAATTAAATTGGCATTATTAAATCATATTAATTACGTAAAATAATAATAAAAGAAAATTCTAATAAATAATATACCTCATTATGGAGGAAATGAAAGTAGAGTCAAATTGAAATGGTATTATTAATAAATGGTACTATTAATAAGGTGCATTTCTAATGATGTACACAAATGTGGGTAAAATCCGCGGTGCGCGTTTAACATTTCGAAATGGTAAAACGACGGACATGCAAAACATAGACGGACGCATGACGAATAGCTTTGTACGGTATATGGTATATGTTTATGAACGTAGAATACACAACCGATATTTTTTAGCCCATAACTCGCGGCTAGTAAAACCACAAAATCGTTCGTATAGAATGATCTCGTGGTATATATGATATTCGCTTTTCGCTCTTTGCATTCACGGCAAGTGCGGCGATAAATTTTTTTACCGATTACTTACGCAATCGAAAAATTGTTAAAAAAAATTTTACACACTTGGTCGGATAAATTTTAAAAAATTAAATCGGCCTTTCGTAAAACGTAGTATGAAATAAATTTCGAATTCTTATCAGCACGAAATCGAGCAATTCTCGGTTAATTTAAACTAACACCGGCTTTAATGAGGAGTTTTATTACTATAAGCACCTTAATTGGTGGAATTTCAAGACGCGTTTTTTTTATCGCCGTGCTATATATATATATATATATATATATATCGCTGGCGCTTAGGTTAATGTTGCCGCTAGATAACGCTTGCGGTATGTTATTACGCGAGATCGCATAGCCTTTTGAACTTTACTCTCCATTAACTTACAATGTAGAAATGACGCGCGCGCGCGCGAGGCTTATGCGTCAATCATTGTCCAACGGTTTTATTTATTTTGAGCATTCTTTGATAAATTTTTATCTTAAAATTAACGAGCACTCGTGTCCTTACGTGAAAAATAAGAAAAATTATCAACACGAAGATGTAAAAAAAATCTGTTGTTACAATTATCGATCGGCTTGAAAAATTCAACGAAATATATAAAATATAAATTAAAATTGAGATCACAACGGCACTTGAGTATTCAATTGATTATACCGCTTGGAGTCGTTTTACAACAAAGAATAAATTAAAACGAATAAAGAGGGCGCGCAGCTAAGAGAACGCGGAAAATTAGTTTAAGAGGAATATTTAACGGTCTAATAACCTAACAATTCGAGGTTGAAACTTTAAGGGGCCAGGAATCCGGGCGAGCCGCAGAGAAACGACTCAGACTGTACGGCATCGAGGCGGTTCAATATTTCTCCGGCAAAGACGGAATTCCGCCTCGGTGCTGATTTCTCGGTACAAGAGAACCATTATAAGCGTACACTCGAGGAGATATCTACGTGCACGCTGGAGATGTTTTGTACCCCGTTGCGTACACATCGCATACTCATCTTATCGCGGATTCGAGAATGTCGCTCGAGTTATATGTGTGTATATAGCTCGAGGATTAACGATACTTGCGCTGTTTTTTTTTTTACGAAATTAAATTTTTTTTTTTTTTAAATTAATTTTTTTGTTTATTCGTTTGACAATTGTTATAAGATGTAATGAACGCTTTGAAAATGCATACATTTCTTTATTCGTTATCTAAATTCAAAATTTTTATTCATCCGGTTGCGTACATATTAAACGTTTTTAAAAAGTATAACATTATTTTCGATATATTTTATTAAATGTCGAATAATCAATTTTTTTTTTTTTTTTTTTTTTTTTTTTTTTTTTTAATATTGTATTTGCTGAAAATTTATTAAAAAATTACACGATGTAATAAATAATCGAAGCGAATCGGATCGATTGATCGAAATTATTCGCGTTGTTCATGATTTCGTTTGGGCGGAATACGATTACAACAATTGACGATCGTTTTACGGGAAACTCGATACAGGAAACAAATCGTCCCGCGTTCGTGCTTCCTTTGGTCATTATGCCGCGTCAACTAACATCAAACTGCGATATTAGATTTTCGAACTTGTCGTCGTTTTGCAAGCCGCGCGTATCGTCGCTTTTGCCGCGGAAAGTTTTTGCGCCGCTGTCTCCGCCGTCGCCGCTGTCGCGTTGTGTCACGTCGAGCTGCAACTTTTACTCGTAAAAGAACCGAACAAGTTTATCTCGATTAACTTTTTTATGCTAATTTATAAGTTTTTGAATTTCGTGTATTATTTGATTTCGATATTTTACATTTTTTTATTATTAAAATTTTTTTTTTTGTCAATAAATAAGTAAAAAAGATATATTTTTTTTCTTTTAATTTAATTTTTTCTTCGCAACAATGAAATGTTACTGCGTATATCAAATCGGTATTTAAATTATGAGAGGAGGAATTTCGGTAAAAGTCAATAGCGTTTACGCTCGAATTCCTCTATGACATGCCGTCATACACACACACACACACACACACACACACACACAACGGTGTTAATTTCAAAATTAGCCTTTTGCCTTCGAGGCCGAGCAAATTCCCGGTAGATTTCACGCGCGATAGTCATAACTCGCCTCGCTGCTTTTGCGATGTTTTACGTGCATTTATATGCATATCCATACAGCGAGTATGCGCAACTTGTGAAAAAATGCCAAAATGCGCGCGTAAAAGTTGCGCGCTGGAGGCTGACCTTACGCTCAGAATTTCTTATCTACTCTTTCTTTTGTTCGCGTATTCGAGAAACGTTTAAACGTTAACGCGTTTGCCCACCGCACACACGATGTTACGAGAACGGCTCGCACGAAACGGCCCCTCTGAGATACTTCGCTCGATGTTTGATCCTTGAAATCATCGAACGATAAGAAGCCTCTCTCACGAATTTTTGGAATAAAACGTTTAATCGAAAAGTTTAACCTCGTCGAGTTAAACTTGTTTATCGAGAATTTTGACGCGCGCGATCTGGAATTAATTATCGAGCGATCAATTAAATAAATATATAAAATTGCCCAAGTAATCGAATTATAAGATGCCGATGTTTCGCGTTTTTATCCGTTAAAACTTGCGATAAAGAATTTTTACATTTATTTTATTGCGGGAATAAATTAAAAGCCGATATGCGGATATTTATGTATAAATGTATACAATCTATCCGTTTTTCCTCAAATTAATGAAAAAATGAATGAACGAAATTTTTTGAGTATTTTTAAATTTATATGCGGTAAACCAAAGAAAAAAGAAAGCCACATTGGTTTTTAACGGTGCCGTTATGAATAAGAAATTTCTTTGTCGCGAAACAATAGCGTCGTAAAACCATGTGGATGGTACAATTTTCCATCAAACATCAGAACGCGTAAAATTTTTTCCGTCCTCGCGTGAAAGAAAAGAGAATTTAAAAGCGACAGAAATCAAAATGTATTGTCGCTTCGTGTCATCGATCGGAATACGTACATAAACATGTATATATATATATATATATATGTGTGTGTGCGTGTGTAAGCGACACATAACACGACACCTCGTTAGCTTACAGTATCGATAGCATACACGTCATCGGTAAAGCTCACGATATACAATCGGCTCGCCGTCGGAAAAGGTGGAACCGCGCGATGATCGGATATGTATTCGCAGGCAATTATCGATAATGACTAATTAAACGAGTAGCGTTTATACTATATGTATATACGCGTATCAGCGAGTACCAACTCCGCGGATCAATGGATTATGTAGTGAACGCCAGCGAGTGGCCAACGATTCATCAACGGGGAGGGATAGCCTTTTTTCATAAAAAAAAAATAATGAAGAGAGACAGAGAGAGAGAGAGAGAGAGAAAGAAAAGCAAGAGACGTAGTTCGAGTACCGGTCTGTCCGTATCCGGACATTGACTACTGCCACTCGGCGCATCGAACCGTCAACTCGAGCAGCTCGAGTCTGTCTGACCGATATTCAACGTATATATAGTATAACGTAGCCGCGTGCCGGGGTTCGTGTTTTTATTCTCCACCGTCGTCGCTTTATTTACACTCGCGCGGTGCAGGAAACTATCGACAACTGCTCGCTGTACGCGTATTTGTGCTTTTGTCACTCGCTTTTACGTCACTCGCTGGAGATATTATTGTCTAATTGCAATATCGAAGCTCGTCCCTTATCAATTCTGCAATAAAAATTTTCTTTTAACCTTTATAAATTACGTAATTTAATCGATATGATTTATTACCTTTTTTACTTTTTTCTTTTTTTTTTTTTTTTTTGTTTTTTAATTAACAGTATTTTAATTAGTTTATTTTGTTTTATTCTTAATGGTTTTATTGGAAGAGGCAAGCGATTTTAACGTAAAAGTGGACGTTCGTTTCTAGACGATAAATTCACCTGGAATTAGATAGAAGCAATCAACTTTCGAACGAAGAAAAGATCCGACGGTAATGGAAGAAGAGAGTTAAGAAAACCTCGCGAACAAGACAGTGAAAATATCTTGGCGAATAAATACCGAGGAAAAAAGAGGCGGCACGTTATTTACTCATTAACGTAAAATGTTTATGGTTACGTGCGACAAGAGCTTTAATTTCAATCCGTTAAAATAAAAACAAAAAAAAAAAAAAAACAATAATATAAGGAATACAAAGGTACGTTATGTTTCGCGGAAAAAAATAGAGTTAAAATAGCCGCGATTGTAGGCAAAAGCATACCACAGACACATGCACACACGTTCGGACAACCTAGGGTGCGACGAAAGATCGAGTAAAGAGAAAAAGGAGAGCAAACGCGATTAGGGTCAAACGCTGCGGGAGAATGGGAGGAGTGCCGAGGGGAAAGGTTATGTCTGGTGAGGGGGGGGGGGGGAAAGGAGAGGAAGAAGAAACGGGTGGGTTTTGGTCGAGCGCCAGGAGGAGAAGAGCAGGATGCCGCTCGGTCTCCTTTCTCGTTTCTCGCTTGCCCTTTTCTTTCGGCTCACAATCGGCTCGAATGAATTCCGAGTCACGTGCTAACCGAAAAGAAACTGCCGAGATGAAGCGCGAGCTACGTGCGGCTCTTTCTTAATTAATTTTCAAAGATTTTTTCATCCTCGGCGTTGTCTCTCTGTGAAAGAATATCCCGCGCATGCGAATGACTAACTTATCGAATAACAATCTCTTCCATTCTCTCGACAAATGGTATTGAAAGTTTAATTTTCGTTTACTTAATGCCAGTCACATTTTCCGCGCTTTACCTTAAATAACATATCAAATAGTCCGAGTAAAGTTTTACGATTCACTGGAAAAATTTGATCATTAACTATATTTTCTTTGTTATATCGAATGAATAAATTACCTGCATTCGCAAAATAGTTTTAAAGTTGAAATGTTTATCCAATCGTAGTATAAATTTAAAAGTTGTTCTTTATTACTTTGACAATCGAATCTTAATTATCGAAAAATTGTAAACTTGCTTATAAAATATTGAATCAATTAAAAAAAGTTTAATCATCCGGAAATACATAAACACTGAAAAGGTAAAAATGCAGCAATACATTGAAAAAAGAAAAAAAAAAAAAAAAAAAGGCGAGTATGCGTCTCGTAGGCGGAGCCAATGCGGCGGAGGAGTAGGAAAAAGAAAAAGATCGATGAGACTCTTGGCAGCGATTAAAGCGCCGGAAGTTTTCGCATCGAAACGTAGACTCACTACACGGCGGCGTGTAGAAAAGTCTAATTTAATTTACAGAAGGAAAAAATATATTCATCTTTGAGATTGTTAAATAAATATTTCCCTTTTTCATCCTTCCGGCGATTATAAACATTTATTAAAGGATACGTACGAGTATAATGTAATAATTTGTTGCCTTGGGGACACATGGCGGTGGCAGTAGCCCATCGATTTTTCTCCCTCGCACTTTTTTTTGAATATGGTTAAAGTCGCGTTTTATTTCGAAAGGAAAATTCCTAAAGATTACATTAGATAAATACATATATCTTATATATGTATCTCTTCTAAATGACATAAATTATGCCTCGCTATCGATTTTTTTATTCCGCCCACTTCTTCTTTCTTTTTGTATATTTTAAAATTTTTTTTTAAATTTACAAAATCATAGAATTATGTTTGGATTAAATCCAACCTTTATAATTCTATTTATTAAGGAAAATTATTTATTTATTTTTATTTATTAACGCAAATAAAATGATAATTAAAAATTGCAAAACGCGCATAAACTTTTACGTATATTTTTATAACGCTCGATGAAATACATTTTTTTAAATCCAGCGCGTAAGTTGCCGAGAATAAACAGCTGGGAAACAAAAGTTAATTAAGTTCTTTAATTAAGTTTAACAAACACGCGGGGGGACGAAAATAAAAAGAGCGAATATCGTCAAAGCGATTCGCGCGTTTACGTTTAAAAATTTATGATCACATGTCGGGCGCCGTCGTAGGTTCAAACGAGAGAGAGAGAGAGAGAGAGAGAGAGAGAGAGAGAGAGAGAGAGAGAAAGAGAGAGAAAACGAAAAAGAACATTAGATGTATAGGAGAAACTTGCTCGTTTTCAGACTACTTTTCTTTTTCTTTTTCACCTTTTACGACAGCGCAAAGAACCGCTTTGAACCGAGCGAACGACTGCCGTACACACATGAATATATATATATGTAAATACGCTCGAGGGAGAAGTAAAGGGAAGTTGGTAAGCGAGGAGAAAGAAAAATAGATCTTCCTATACACCTGGTGCTTATGCTTTTATCGAGGCACGGCTTGGAGATGTAAGCTTTTTTTCGGCTCGCTTGTTCGTTCCGACAGCCGTGGTTGAGTCGAGGGGTCTTATCAGAATCGAGCCCTCGACGTCTAATGTTTCTGCTCTTTCGCGCTTCTTCTTGGATTAATAGCTTCCCGTGCCACTTTATTTTTCTCGAGATTTAGCTGTGTTGGCGATTATTTTATCGATAGCGCGACCGTCGATCCCTCTCGATGCGAACGTTTGTTTTTTATTCTTTTTATTTTGACGAGTTGTGAAATAATTCCAAAAAATAGAGAGCATTAATTGAGCAACCGAGACTCTGAACTTAATGTTTCATACGAGTGGATGATTTTTTATTTTTTTCACTCAAAAATAATGAATTTTTTAACGAAATTAATTTTATCGAATGCAATTAATAAATTTTTAAATGAAAATTAAAGGAAAATAAAGTAATTTGAATATTAAATTTTTGCTTTTACTTGAAAAAATTCCGATGATTCGTGCCGGAGATAATCGGATTAAATGACAAGCCGAAGCCAGTCAATAAGCAAAGCTGCCTCGAGATTTAGAAGCGGAATCTGCTATTATCTGTATTAAGCTCAACTTCTGTCCTATATCCAAAGAACTTTACAGAGTTTTCGCGAGCTACGAGACTAATCAGCGATTACTATACTCTTTAACGACACTTTGCTACAATTATTGTTATTGTTACCAGAGTATACCTGGATGTTTTCGCATTTAAGCTCAGCGACTGAATAATCTTTTGATTCTTACCTGTCATGGTGTCGAATATAAATGAGTTTTTAAAAATAAGCCTTTCTGTGCTATTGTCGCGCACGACTGTCACGTTAACCTAATTTTTTCTTTTTTTTCTTTTTTTTTTTTTTTTCAACTGTTTTATTCAACGTCTTCTTGATACGTTATACGTACTTATACGTGATTCGGATTCTTTTAATTTAGATTTTTTTTTAATTTTTATTTCCAGAAATGATTGCATAATGCGCAGTTATTCTACGATATCCGCTATAATTATGAAAAATGTCGTTAGTTTTTAATTCCGAACGTTTTTTTCGCCGAGTGAAATTTATTACTTACGGCCTTTAAATTTTCTGGGTCAATGCAGTTTTCAGATGCAATGAAGAAAATAAATATCGCAGACATTTCGATTTGCAGAGATGCATAATAGAAATAAATTATACCGTTATTCAATGAGTAAAATAAGAAAAAAAAAAAAAAAAAAAAAGAAAAAAGAAAAAAGAAAAAAAAGATAAGAAAACTGTCGGTAAAAATATAAATTATTCACGTCTGGCGCAATTTTTCAATCAAATCGAAATGCATTTTTCAGATTTAATTAATTTTCTTCCTTCTACAATATTTCATACGCGTTCTCGGTACGTAAATGCTAATAATACAGTCGAAGCTTCATCCGAACGAAGAAATAGTCAAGGAGCGCTAGCTATAACATCGATAAGATAAATAATGAAATTCGCTCGGGCGTCAGCTGTCGCACGCAGGGGAAAGAAGAGAGCGAAGATCGGTAATCGGTATTCAATGCGTCGATTGCACCGAGCGTAAACGAGAAACCGAGCGGGCGGTCCGGGTACTATTGATCGATCGTCGCGGCGCTCCGCGTCTTCCTTTCGAAATCGAAGATTCGAAATAAGGAAAGTGAAAATTCTAGACGTATTGAAACGTATAAATTTATTGAAATGCAAAAGTCCTCGTCGAATAATGAGTAATCGATGAATTATAATAAACCGAAGAAGCGAGAGTCGGACGTTATAGATTGCAAATGCAAACAAATGCTGGACGTTGAGCGAAATTATGGAAATGTCGTATAAATAAATCACGTTATCGCGATTAATTGTATTTTTCCTTTTTTTCCGAATCTTTAAAAATTCACTCGTCCGTTTGCATATCGTAGCTGGATCTTGTTAAAAATTACCGGGCGTTAATTTTTCACGTGCGAGTGAAAAGTTTTCGAAAGGATTAAGATCGTCGACGGGGATATCAGTGAGGTAAAACGCCAGCGTTATATCGAACCAAGCGAGTTCATCCACGTTCGGCACGAGCTAAGAATTTGTAATTTTCGAAAGAAAAGCCCGAGCTGACCGGCGCACGCATTTCCTTGGCTACTATCGATTCTCGAATTTCATGAGGTGTACTACTCCCTCTTGACCGAAATGTATATATATATATATATATATATATATATATATATATATATATCTTAAACTCCTCTCAATGGTCTTCTCTCTTGGTTCGGTTCTTCGAGGGCATCAATATCGAGACGCGCAGATATACGACCTTTATTGTGATGAGGGAGGAGAGCACGCCTTGGAAAATTTACGAGAATTTTCGAACGCGTTCCTTTACTCTCTCTCTCTCTCTCTGCTCGAAATAGAACGTCTTATTTTTAAAACCCAGCGTCCGCGCCAGAGACAGAGCTTTCGGGCCGCGAGATACGAATTTATCTCGCGCGACGTTAAAAATGTAATTATCTTGATTTAACGCCGATGTATTTATGAATGATCATCCTTCGAGCGTTCGCTTTTTATTCGGGACGCACGCGCGGAGCCACGAAATCGGACGATGTATCGAGCGAAAGCCAAAGCGTCGCTACGATTTTATCGCGTTTAACTCGCCCTTATATGGGCTTTGTCCCTAAAAAATTATTTATAAATTTTTTTTTTTTTTTTTTTTTTTTTTTTTTTTTTTTCGTTTATTCGCCGGCAATTTTACGTAAGCGTAACCTACTTTTGTAGAGCGCGTCTCGGAGTACCGTAAAATTTTAAAAGCCAATGATGGCACACTGGAATTTTAAGGCGCCATAATTTTCATGAATAGTATGAATCGTATGAATTCTTTATAAAGTATGCTTTGTGTTGCATTAGGCTTTTACGCCCGTTATATATTGTAACACATTTTATCTATTTCGAAACATTTCCCATACGTGTATACATTTCCACGTTCCTTTTATTTAAATTTCTTCTTTTTATTTTTGCTAAAAGTTCGCGGCTCTCAAATAAATAAAGCTTTTATCAACAAAATCAAGGTTGTAACATATATCATAAGCGAGACTCAAGGGGCCGACAAGCTCAGAGAGCGCTTGATTTAAACGGATTATCGTATTCTTAAACAATGCCGCGTCGTCCGGTTTAATTAAATTTTGTATTTTAATGGTAACATTATATCAGATACGTTATTCTTTCTCCTTTCATTAGAGATTTTATTTAATAATAAACACTTTGCGCACACTGATGAAAAAAGAATTTTTCTTGACAAAAAAAGTAAATTTTCAAAAGGAAAAAAATACCGATATTGAACAACGGATCGGATGAAATTTTCCAACAGCTTTAATATTTTCGTTTGTTCAACGAAACATGCGAAAAGATGAAACGCGAGGATCGTGGCACATCGCACATCGAAAAGACGATTTCACAACGAACGAACAATTACCGGATAAAAGTCTGTTTGAGGGGTAACAGAAAAAGTCGTTCAATGAGATTAAATATCCGAGAGAGCGTAAAAATAAAATTGTCCGGGTAATTAAGGTAAGCGCGCTCTCAAAGCCGAGCTCTTTGCGCCGACGAAAGGGGAGAAGAAAAGTAAGGGCACGACGACGCGATATAACACAGAGAGTTGCCTTATGCGTTTGAGCTCGGCAAAAACCGCCAGCAGCGGCAGCTGTTTTCTTCAATTATCGCGCGAGCGCTCGAGGGAAGAAGAACGCATACGCGTCCTTTATATCGCGCGTTTCCTTGCGTCGCGAGCTTCACCGTACCTCGGCGTGTTTGTCGAGAGTCGGGGCCATTTTGAATTACAAATCGCCGACAAAGTTCCGCGAGATAGTCACGCGCACGTGTGTACATGTATACTATGTACGAGTATATCTGCCAATGCTTTTTGGCCGTCGGCAAAAACCGACAGTTCTTGTAACTCTCGTTACTTTGGCCCACTTTAATTGTTGTTTAGTTAGCCGAGAACTTCGCCCATTGTTTTCGTTTTATAAGAATATTTGATAAAAAAAAAAAAAAAAAAAAAAAAAAAATTATCTACATCGGTGTTTAAAATCTTTATGAAATTAAAATTTTTTGTTTCTTTTAAAATGCGCATATTAGTATGTAAATTTTAGCTATTCCAACATTGTCAGCCACAAAAAAAGTACTCGCAACGTTTAAAGTCTTCTCGTGGTCAAATAACCATCCGACTCGTCGTTCCATTTTTTAAACGCTTTTCGAGTATCCATAAATTTTCAGAACATTTTCACGATTATTTCTGATATTTATATTTGCTTAGCGCTGAACATTATTTCCTATATTGTTTGAGTTGGTTTACTTTATGGTTGCTGTACATCTTTTTTCGAGTACAACGCCGATAAATTTTTTTGTTGTTTTTTTGTTGTTGTTGTTTTTTTTTTTTTTTTTTTAACCAATCCGTTGCATTATATTTTAGAAAATGTTTTTCGTTATTTTTTTAAAACTGTTATACTATAAAATATTACCTTTTCGGGCTGAATAATTTTTATTATTCCGTCAAATGTTTTATTCACTTTTTTACCCGACTTTTACTATCATCTTTTATGCAACGTATTTTATTACTTTCTTCAGTTCATATATTTTAAATAAAACTTTGTTAAATAAATAAATTTAACGCTTCAACTTTAAACGCAGTCTTTCGATGTCACTGTATCAAAGTCGAAAGCACCGTTAGAGTAAGCGTACAGAAGAATGAAAGCCGAAAAAGAAGAAAAGCCGGGATGCGTATGCACTCACGAGACGGTATAATATAGAGCGAGAGAGAGAGAGAGAGAGAGAGAGAGAGAGAGAGAGAGAGAGATGAGCTGAAACGTTTCGGTAACTTTTCATAAAGAAAGGCGCGACGTTTGAAGCAAAACCAGGTGAAAAAAGAAAGACGTTTAAGAGGGGCTTAATATCCGGAAAAAAGCATAGTATTCTCTCTTCCCCGGCTCGACTATGCTCGGCTTGATGAATCTTGCTGCGCATTTCGGGGCTGCTCTTTTACATATAGCGCGCTCGTTGCCATTCTTTAAAATGTTCCCTCGTACTCGTCGGCCTATTATTTACTTTATTTTCTATAGTCTCGCTGATTCTTTGTTAAGTTGACAACACGCTCGAAAGTGTTCTTTTTAGTTTACGTTACAGAAAGGACAACTCCTCGGTCGAATTATCCTCGCTATTGTATATTTTTAAACGCGACGTTGAGAGTTAATTTTATCCCATACCATTTAAAATAGGATCTTGCCTCGGGGGGTAAAGTTATCGTTCCGAGGCGGTAATCGCGGAGGTTGGTCGATTTCGTCACTGGTCGTTCCTTCCTCCGTCATTGTACGGACGCCTAAAGCCGGAAGGATTCGCTTCGTCGTATTATCGGCATTTCTCGCGAGCGGCCGTATCATTTCCTGCCGCTCGGGAAATTAATTGCCGGAAATAAACTGCATACGCGCTCACCTACGCTACTTTCTGCCCGCGCGACCCACGCGGATTCGTCGCTCTCTGGCTTTTTAAACGGGAACAAAGTATGTATACGTGTGTGTGTGTGTATGTGTGTGTGTGTGTGTGTGTGTACGTACGCGACGCGCAAATATATGCCCGGGCACCCACGCTCGGATCGATGGAATTTACGAGTCGCTCTACGCGCTACGGCTCTCGTCCAAAATTTTATAAAATGAAAATTTCATTTCGACGTTGCCAAAATCGGGGTACAAGGCCGCTGTGGGCCGGTTTCCATTACGTTATGTATATACATATATATAACCGGATATGTTCCGTTTCGCATATTTTTCACCAATCGCTCGTTGAGCAGATGGTACGCGTATGTGACTCCGTTAACGATAACCTATCTCTCTCTCTCTCTCTCTCTCTCTCTCTCTCTCTCTCGGACGCGGACAATTTGCGTTTAATGGCGCGGAAAATCTATATGTTATTTGCTACTTGACTGACGTTCGTTAGAGTTATTATATTTTATCGTGATGAATCTCCAAGAGATCGATAAAGCTTTTCGTCCCTTTATTTTTTATGAATACGAAAGATGTAATTATAAGGACGGAAATTATCGTTGGGGAGAAATCGTTTTATAATGTTGAATTTTGTTAATATAAAAGGTATCGATTTGCAAATATTGTTTTTAAATAATGATTATTAATGGAATATTTTTATTTGTGTTTCAGCATCATGAAGCTGGATTTCATAGATAAGGAGAAAGGCCTGGAACTTTTTGGCAAGTTCATACGTACAAAGAATGTTGATAGTCTTCAGGGTGAACAAACAAGAGCTGGTTCCGAACAGGTTTATTCGGCCGGCTCGAAACAGAAACTACAGGTTAATTAACTATTTTATTAATAAATTTACTCTTTTGTTTTTGCTTTTTTTTTCAAAATTAACGATCAATAAACTTCACTTATTACAATTATATTTTTAACCTACATTGAATGTTTAATAAGTAGTAAAAAATTTTAGGCTTTCTTTCAAAATATATAATTATATATTTAAATATATAAAAAAAAAAACTACATAATTCAATATAAAATTAAAGTAGTAAATATATTTTAAATAAATATAATAAAAATTTTCTTTCCAATATCTTTTGAATATCGGAAAAATATACGGATTTAGCATTTGGCAATAAGGTCGCATCGTTATTAAATTTTTATTTCGACTTTATTTTTTAAAAGAATAAAACATATTATCCAGAATGAAGAAAAATAAGATTTAATTGTAATAGTGAAAAAGTTTATAATTTATAAGAATAAGACAGCGATTTATGTTCGTACATTTGAACCTCAAATCTTTCTCGAGCGAATATTTTGTCGTGGTTTAAAGTTTCAAAGTTTTTCAAAGAGAAGATACAAAAAAATTTCGTTGTACGACTGAGAATTGCGCGAGTATTCGCACTCATTCTGTCTCTCTGTCCCTCTTTCTTTTGCGTCTCAGACACACTCGTTTAGCGCAAAAGTTTCGTTCCCGTTGTCTCATATACTGCAAAGTCTTTACAAGCAACGTATACACATAACCGAACTTATTTGCTCTCAGCTTCTCGTGTTTCTCTTTCGCTCACTCTTTTTCCCGCTAGTTTAGCGAATGACGTCAAACCTCGACGGCGCCCTTTTCTTCCTTACCAAGTTACTATGCACACCTACAGGTATAGTTCTCGGCTGAATCCGCAAACGAAGAGAAGAGAGGCCAAACGAGTTTTTCGCAAGAATTTTTCAAATTTCTTGAAAATTAGAGATAATGTATTTTCCGCGCAGGCTGAGTGATGCCCTCAACGAAATAAATTGAAAAAGTGCCTCGAGAGAAAAGTGAATGGAAAAATTCGATTGTTTATAAAAATGGAACGTCTTCGTGGGCAGCGCTGTTTCTATATTGGATTTTTTATTTTCAGCTTCGATATTGTTTTAACGATGTGCATACATATATTAATCGCATTAAAAATTTTAAAAATGTGAACCTTAAATTCGCAAAGCTATTTCTATTTTGAATATATAACTTTTGCATATTTGCGTATTCATAAAACGGTGAGTTTTAAATAAAAATTTTGTTTAATTTAAACGTTTTAACGAGTACCTCATGACGGATTAAAAAGTATACCTCGTCTTAGTTGCAATGAAATTGAGGAAAATTTTGTATTCGAACAATTTTGGAATTACTATGAAACTCACAAATCTCATTAAAATGAAATAAATTGACGAGCGAAAAAATAAGTAAATCATATAATTGTGTTTAACGCGATAAAACTTCAAATAAAGGACAAACGACGAAAAACGACAATAAATTAATTGTTTAAGCGATTTACCCCCTTAGCTCATTTTATTTTTATTTTTCTAGATGCCGTTCGTTATTTCAACGCTTGTTTGTCACGTTTATAAGTACTCGAGGATATATCTACGCGCTCGATTACCTTTTTACGCGCACAGCTTCACGGTCCGATTCGCCGTTACCCCGAATTATATCCCGCATTTGTCTCGTTGTACTTCTTTTGTATCTCTCTTTACTTTTTTTTTTCCCCTCAAGATCACATTTATTAAGGATTGCGTTTTCGTCGCTTTTAAAAATATATATGCGAGTTTACTTTTGAGCACAAATATTTACATAATTACGACTGTGCTATTTTGACTTGACTAAAGTTTTAATTTATTCAATAATTCGCGTTTCATGAAATTACTGTTCGAGAAAATTAATTTTAAAGATTATTTTACGGACTTTAATTATTGAAAATAATTTATTTATCAAATAAAGTAGAATAATCGCAATTTTACGCGATCTAAACTTAATCGTAAATTTTATGCTATAAAGTATTATATAAAATTATGTTATGAGTTAAATTTATCTGCTATTTTATTACGATGAAATTTATTTTAGCTCGCGATCGATAAAATTTTTTAATACAATTGAAAATCCATTCAACTAATAAATTACCGATGTGTGCGCGCGCGCGCGTGTGTATGTGTGTGTTTGATCAAAGAACCACAACTTCGTACATATACTTACTTCTGATCTATAAAATATTTTCGACAAGGTGTGGTTACGCCCGTTGTTTATTTAAAGAAGTTGTTTATTTAAGTCCCGAATAAAATAACGATAAAACGGAAATTTCCTTTTTACTCGGTAAAAGTCGAAACTAAAGGCGTCATTGAGGGGGATTTTAGTTCCAGAGATAGATAGAGTCATCGCCTTGCGATCGCAGTTGTTCGGTAGTGGTCGCGCGGCGCTATTCGAAAAGTTCAAAGAGTCGGAGTTTGTTCAATGAATCGCGTGCTAGCTCCGAATAAAGTCGTTTGCGCTTTCGCGCGCTATATCTACGTCGAAAGAGAGCGAGAGAGGGAGAAAGATCGGGAGAAACTAATCCCCAAAAAAAGAGAGAGAGAGAGAGAAAGTCGTTTCGTAATTTTTCCAACGAGAAGAAGCTTACGCTTTTCTCAATGAACAAATTTCATTGTAGAATTATACCTGTCCTCGTTTGCGCTTATAATTTCTCCTGGCGCTTGATCCTTTTCTTGCTTTTGAAAACGCATTTCGAAAAGTTAAATTAAATTTTAATTAAATAGTGCATTGGACGTTAACCAACATACTACTTAACATTTGACGTTTCCAAGACTTTATCAACATTTTAATGGAAAAATCCGCGAATTTTGCTTTAAATATAATAATAAATAACGATGATTTTCTTTTAGCTAAATAGAAAAAATGTTATGCCGTTTAACGATTGCTTACGATTCACGTTTATGAAAGATAATGTTCATTTTTCATTGAAAATGAAAAGAAAACAAAGAAACGATAAAAAATTGATACGAAAAAATTAACAAAACCCCGAACAATTTGTCAGTTGCGAGAATAAAAGAAGCGTAAATGGCGAAAAAAAAAAAAAAAAAAAATTCCAACGGCCTTCTAATCGTTCCATGGGATAAGTAATCGTGCGCACGAGGCGGAAAAGCAACATTATACGAGTTTTGATTAACGAGACTCGCGTGTACTAACGTAAAGAGAGAGAGAGAGAGAGAGAGAGAGAGAGCGATAGTGAAAGCGTGCCTTTGACGTTATAGAAGTGCCTGACGACTCTGGACCTGACGTCCCTTGGTGTGGGATCATGCGTCGGGACAGGGATGTACCTTGTTGCGGGTATGGTGGCCCGGAGCGTCGCGGGACCCGGCGTCGTCATCTCCTTCATAATAGCCGCCATTGCATCAATATTTTCCGGTGAGCACAAGATAAACTTTTTATTATCTATATACAATATCTAGTATAAATAACTTAAATACGTAAGTACATATAAATGAATAAAAATATAACAGCGGGCTTTTTTTTCTTTCCAATGAAATTCGTTTATTCGACGAATAACTTTACTCGACAACCATTGCTTTGAACAAGCAAGTGGACGATAATCCCTTCTATAATTTTCTCTCAAAACGACTTTTAATTTTTCCGTTAAAGCCAACGACATTTTATCGTCGAAACTATACAGTCTATTTAATGTCAACAGTATCGTTGCCGTCTGTACTTTCGACGATGCGATAGAATATTTATCGCTGCGAACGCGTCTTTTCATTTTTTTTTTTTTTTTTTTTTTTTTTTTTCATCCATACTTGTGTACTTTATATTAGCTGTTGACATTACTCGGAACTATTCTGTAATTATTAGATCAGTAGAAATCAGTTTTTACATTTAGTTTGAATAAAACCGCGTAACATTAAATTTATTTATCTTTATTTTTATAAATAAACTATCAAACACTTGTAATTTGTACAAGTGCGCGACAAGTAACAATTTTTAAAAAAAAATGTTCGATTATCGTCAAAGGAAGCAAAAGTTGAGCCGTTTCATTTCCGTTTTAATGCTTCACTGGCAATTCAAAAGTTATAACTAAAAAGCTGAAAATAGAAAGCAACTTTGCTGTATTCCTTTGCGAAACTTGGTGAGATAAAGGAATTTTATTTTCCGCTAAAGCGGATTCTTTTTTTTCTTTTTTTTTTTTTTTTTTTTTTTTTTTTCTTTTCTTTTCTTTGCGTGCACCGACGTCACGAGAAATGACTGCTTTTAAACTTTTCGTTTTAAAAACTTTAACGAGTTATATAATATTGATATTTATTTTGCGCGATTCGTACAACTTTTTATAAAAATAAAACGATATGCCTTTCAATCGGATAGACGAAAAAGTTTTATCAATAATGAAAAAATAGTTAATGGGAGAAAAAAAACGAGTCGCAAAAACGGACAAAATATTTTCTATCGTCTTAATAAAGTAAGCGAGTTAATAAGCTTAAATAATGATAAGAAAAAAAAAAAAAGGAAAACAAAAAAAAGGGAAAAAATAATTGTACCTTCTTTTAACGATTGCAGGGGCGTGTTACGCCGAATTTGGAGTAAGAGTACCTCACACGACGGGCAGCGCTTATATGTACAGTTACGTGACCGTAGGCGAATTAATAGCATTCATTATTGGATGGAACATGGTGCTGGAGTACCTCATAGGTACGAGCGCTTGTGCCTGCGCCCTTAGCGCCTGCGTCGATGCCCTCGCTAACGGCGCCGTATCCGGTGCCATGGCCGATACATTTGGTACCATTTTCGGTGAGACGTCTCTGTTGTTACTATTTTTTTTCTTCTTCTCTCTCTCTCTCTCTCTCTTTTTTTTTTATATTTAACATTGTCAACTCTCTTTATTGTCGCACTTTATGTATTTTTAAACGTTTTTATTTCTAGATATACATATGTATATATATTCTTGGGTCTTGTAAGTTGTATCTTTTAACGCAAATCCGTGAATTTTGATGTATAAAAATTTAATTTTATCACACATTACACAGTTTTCAAAGCTTAAGAATTAACTAAGACGATGTGAAAAATTAAACTCCTTAAACTTTAGGGTTAAGTTAAAAATATATACAATTATAACTTTTATAAGATTCAAAACTAAACTCGTACAATAGCAGGGAGTTTAAGTTCGTTTCGTAATCGGCGTAATTCGGTATATCATGAACTTGTGCAATTATTACGCTGCCGCGAAGTGAATAATTGTCGCATTAGCATAAGCGCGTATTTTACTCAAGATCGTCGTGCACTGTTTTGCTTTCATTAGCTTTATTGTACTTAAGTTGTTACCTTCGTGCGTATACTTTCATTCCTTTTTACTTAAATATATACACACACACACACACACACAGCGTAATTGTTGGCGATTATTTTTTCATAATTTACATTTTAAATGCGATGGAATTATTCATTTTAATTTCTGAGATCACGTCTTTTCGAAACTTTAACTATCTAGTTTTCCAGTTTTATCATACATATTTAATGACGGTACATACATATAATAAATGGACTTTTATTTTCTTTTTAGTTTTGTCAATATTGTTAAATATTTCCTTGCCATTGTTTTTTTTTTTTTTTTTTTTGTAAGAAAAATGGGAAAATGTCGAGGAAAAAAGAAAATTAAACTTTTAAGAAAAAACACGATGGACGTAAAAGCGTGGTAAATTTAAAAAAAAAAAAAAAAAAAAAAAAAATGTTGAATCTCGTCTAAATATAATATTACACGGAAAATATGCATGAAGAAAGAGTTTTATTAACTGTTAAAGAGAAATGATAATGGGCAAGCAAAAGAAAAGTAGCATTGTGCCAGGCTCTCGAGTAGGATAGAACTTTTGACGTAGAAAAAAAGAGACGCCTTCCTCTTAACTTCTACATTAGATCTACCTTTAACGTGTATAAATATACATGTATAGAAGAAGGAGAGGGCGGAGAGGGGCTAAAAATATAACGAAGGCACAGACCGGCCTCTTAATTGGAAATTAGCGCGAAGTTGTAAGCCGCGAGTCAATTACGTACTTCGCCAAAGCATCTCAAGACCAACGAAGCATTCGTAATTACGAGCTTATTCGTTCTCTTTTCTCTTTGTTTCTTTCGTCCTTCTCAATCTCCCGTTGCTTTATTTTCTTTTTGCTTTTTTATTATTTAGCGAAATATTCCATTAAATAATACATCGAATCGGTCGAAAATTTATTAATTTTACTTATACATATGGATGGATAAAACGCGATAATTTATAAAACGCTAAGACAAATTAATATAAATGTATGAGATTTAAAATGATAAAACTTCAATAAATTGGATAAAGAATTCAACGGCGAGCGCAGCTGAAACTCGTGCAGATTTAACAATTATTGATGGAAAATTTAATTTTTATTTTTTTTTTTTTTTTTTTTTTATGTTGTGGTACATACCGCAGTGCTCACATCACACATACATACACGCGCGCACATAGATCCCCGCCACACACGCGAATTTTACGAGTACTAATGAATTTTTATCGATCCGAAAGCCAGTAGGAAGAGTATAACTAAAGTTTCTTTTTTTATACGTAGATTAGAGGTTCGCTCGAGGTGCTCGGTTATAAAAGAAAGCGGAAGAGTTGCCTCTCTTTCTCTTCTCTCTCTCTCTCTCTCTCTCACTTCGTCAGAGAGTAAAGCCAGCGAGAGTGCGAGCTAGCGCGAGTCTTTTCATCTCTCGTTTTTATGTTTCTTATTTTTTCATCTTTTTGCTTTCGTGCTTTTTTCCTCCCTCGTATAACCCTCCCACGCTGTGGCAACGACGAGGAGGAGGAGGAGGAGGAGGTGGAGAACGCGCAGCTGCTCCTAGTCGTGTATATATGCGAAAAGTTCATCGGTGGCCGTATAGCGCATAGCACCTGTGGACCTCATTGATCCTTTATACACAACCGGACATAGCGCGCGAGCTCCTGACTTTTTAACCTTTCTCCCTTTCTCTCTCTCTCTCTCTCTCTTTCTCTCTCTCTCTTACCTTCTCGCTCCGATTATATAATCCGAAGCGTTTCACCTTTACCTTTCTTACGTATATATATGTATACATGTATATAGCGAGTCCAATTCGTGGTAGCTCGCTTCTTTTTGCCATCCAATTTTCTTCGCGCTACTTTCCCTTTGCCGTGTTTCGTCTTTTCCGCTTCCTTTGCCGGACTTTACCTGCATTTTTTCGATCAATTTTCCTCGCTTTTCAAATCTCGTTGTACCCGATCGAATTGGGACAATTGGAATAAGGCTTTACCTCGAGGATAAAGGAGGATCTCGTGAAATTGATTTTAAATGTAATTTACTCCTTAGATCAAAACCTTTTTTGCATCTAATGAATTTTTTTTTCTTACTTAAAATTAATTCGACTTTAAATATTTTCAACGTTAAATTTGAATTTTCATAAAAACTCTTTGTTATAATAATTAACCAAACGATTAAATGTGAAATGGTAGTAGTAGACATCATAATTACGAATGATGACTTTTCATTAATATTTTTAAAATTATATACTTCTTCCCAGAGTTAATTTCCATTATTACAGTTTCCATAATTATAAGTATAGCAGTGATTTAGTAAGATTATTTTTCTTTTTTTACATTAATATTTCGTTCAACGTAAAAAATATTAATTTTTATGATGAACTTGCATGCTTATTAATATTAGTATTTATAAATATTTATTTCGTAAAATTACACTTCTCTTGTAAAATATGAAAAATTTTTAATTTAAAAATGCTCTTAAATTTTATTATTTTATTTATTATAAAATTTCGACTAGCGTTATGAAAAATGATAAATTTTTTTTTTACGTTCGATAAAATAAAAGTACATAAAAGTCAAAAAGCCAACGTAGCAACGATGTTTATTTTATTAGATAAGTTTACGGAACATCGTCTCTTCGTACAACATATTTGTAAGTAGAAAGCAAGTTGAAAAAACATACCGCGAGCTAAAAAAAAAAAAAAAAAAAAAAAAAACTCTTCTCCGAGGCAATTTTTTTTTACTTTATTACATATGTATACACATAAATATGTATATAATGCGAGATGGCGTATAGTACGAGAATCGTGCATAAAAAAAAAAAAAAAAAAAAAAAAAAAATATCAGGTATAAGCGCGAAAGCATGCGCGCGACGCCGTGAGATTTGCACGAGTATAAAAATGATCTCCGACACGCGAGTATTCGAAATGAGCGGAAAAGAAAAAATGATTAAAAAGCAAACATGGAGTCAGAGGGGAGCAAGAGATTTTGCACCTTCACGGTAAATGAAAGTATAAAGTTTCTTAGTTACCGTTGTTTTTTTTTTTTTTTTTTGTTTTTCTACAAAAAGAATCGCAAACATCGAGGAGGCCTCGAGTTAACGGGCAAGTTGATTAATTCAGCTTACTTGTGTCGCTCGATTTTCGTCGACGGTAACAAAGAGATTTCGATCAATCTTGGCTACGAAGAAATATTACAAGACCGTTTGCGTACTTCTTTACGTTAAGCGCGCACGCAATCGTCTCGCTTACACCTTTCCTACTTTGTCGCGAGTATGCCTGACTAATTTTTTTACGGTACAAGATCGATGCGTTATAATCTATTTTTCTTTCTCATTATCGAAAAAAATATATTATTTATACGTTTCTAAAATTATGAATTGTACATCTTTTTTTTTTTTTTTTTTTTTTTTTTTTAAATAAATTCAATGAATTTAATAGGATTTTATTATTAATGTCTAACTTGTGTAAGGAGATGTGTCGTATAGTTTACTCGTAAAACAAAAATAAAATAATGCTCGTATACAGCGAAATTGAGACTATTATTTTATTTTATTATCGCGGTATATGCGTTCTTGAAAATTTTCGAATAAAAAATATATAAAAAAGAAAGATAATCGATAAAAAAAATACACGTTTTATTTACGCAATTGAATTTTTAAAATATTTCCATCTGCTTCGTGTTCGTGCAGTTTCATTTAAAAAAACATTAATTTACTTTTTGAATGAATTTAATCCCGAATATTTTACGAGCATAGACTTTTCGAGTGATTATTCGTATATGTTTCTTTTTTTTCTTTTTTTTTTTTTTTAGTATTTTTGGTATTTTTTAGTAAATTAAAATTACTATAAAAATTATCTCTATATTATTTTCACGGTAATGAAATATAATTTTTCAAGGCACGAGATATCCAGCGAGCTCGTTAGTTTTTATCAAAGCGAGAAAAGGGCATGCGTGATAAAAAAAAAAAAAAACAAAAAAAAAACAAAAAAAAAGAAAAAACATACGTATTTTAGGAACGAAGCCAACGTATCGCGGAAAAAAATAATAAAAAGCTAAAGCGGCGCAAGTATAATACACGGCTATAAAAACATTGAACCAAAGCATTTATTGCGGGAGAAGGAAGGGTGGGAGAGGTGGGAAAGGAAACTGGAAATTCATACTGCAACGTTAAATTATACGCATGTATTTTTCCTCCCAGCAATAAAGTTTTACTTTATCAATTTTCAGGACGGCCGCCGGACTTTGTCGCTTTCGTCATCACGCTGCTGATGATGGTGTTGATGGCGGCGGGTGTTAAAAAGTCTCTGGTGTTTAACAACGTGTTGAACGCGATAAATCTCGCCGTGTGGGTCTTTATAATGGCGGCGGGTATGTTCTACGTCGACTCGACCAATTGGTCCGAGCACAATGGCTTCCTTCCCTTTGGCTGGAGCGGGGTAAGTCTTGTTTTCAACGATCGTCGATTTACACAAAAAAAAAAACAAAAAAAACAAAAAAAAAAAGAAAAAGACAACTCGAAATGACTCGCTTATCGCGCCGGCTGGCTAGTTGTTGAATATGCGCAGGGCTTTTTCGGAATATCAATTATTCATGGGAAAAAATGCTCTTTTAATATATAAGATCGTTTCGTCATTATACGCCGCTATACGTGACGCATCGGGGCCTGATATTTTCCAACAATTTTTTCACGCTCGTTTCGCATTTTTATTACACGACCGTATAGGTGTGTGTCTTAAAGCAATATGTGAATACGAATATAAACAAATGATCTCGTGAATATTAAGTATCGCTGAATTTTATATCGCAATAAATAAAAGATTTCGAATGTTTCTCTCTCAAAAGCCATCAAAAAGGCTAGGGAAAAATGTAAGAAAAACAAGTCACGACGGGCGCTCGTACAATAATACTCTCCGAGTCATCCTCCGCTGCTAGGGTAAAAATTTATCATACATGGTTTATTTACCATATATAAGACGCTACTCGGTTTATATAACGCGTTACATGTACAGTATATGTTGAGGAAAAAGAGGAATAACGAAGAGCAGAAAGATTCGCAGCTCGCACGAGGGAAATAGAGCGTCGGGTGAATGTAATTTCGTTCCGTTGCGAATGATCAAATCGCCGAGTTTCCAAGACTCCGATGCGAGTGGAGGACGACGGAGGATATTCTGCTTTATGAATCTATCTCGTATCCCTTTTTATAGCTGTAAATAACCGACTTTATACTGAATTTTCGACACGAAATTAACGTATTATTATTATTTCATTTCCTAAAATGGACGATAATTTATTATATTCTATTATATTACAGAAAAGTTCTTGAATATAAAATCAAATAATGAAAATAGTTTGGAATAAATTTACAGCAGCGTTCGGCATCAAAATTTCTTTGACAATCAAATATTTCCGTTGGTATAAATAATAATTTTTTACAACAGTAGTACAATTTTTCATGTATTTTAACTAAAAAAAAACAATAATAATTATAAATTCGAATACAATACAACGAGGAAAAAGAAAGTGCTTTTTTAGGTAATAAAGTTATAGTTGTTTCGATATAAAAATAAATAAATCGATAACCGACGAAATATTTAAAATTTGAAGAGCTCAAGTAGCGGTGGCATTACTTAATATTTCGTATAAATATTTATAGCGTCCCTAAGCAACTATCGCTTATGCATTTGAAAAATTCATAAGCTTTCATTCGCTTGGAGTTTCGGAAATGTCGATATGCGCGCGACTATATATGTATAACATATGCCGGCAACGTTTCTTCTTAAAAGCGACGCTAATGCACTCTTCTCGGTAAATGTCTTGAAATATTGATGCAGTAGCGATCGATCGATTTTTAAAATTCATACAACGATAAAAGGTATTTAAAAACCTAGTTGCCTTATTCGTGTATAAAATTTTTAAAATGAAGAAAATTAAAAAATTTACTCGTGTATTTAATCGATGATAAAATTAAATTAATGGAGAAACAATCAACAATGAATTAAAAATTTCATCCAGTGCCTTCGTCTCGTTGCGCAAAAATAGACCGAAGCTTTCTACATTCGAGACAATGGCAAACTTGTTGCGCACGTGTATACGTAAATATATATGCTTTAGCTGCTTGTCTTTTCGAGACGCGGAGAGAAAGACAGACAGAGAGAGAGAGAAAATTTACGCGAAGGACAAGCGTGTGTCTGAAATAGCGAAAAGAGGATTTTGAGTCGCGAAAATGTACCGTTGAGAAAACGAGTGAACCGGTGATAAAGAAAACGAGATGAATTTCGAATAAGAAGCCCGAGTGTACGGGAAATGACGAAATTCTCGAGACTGCGCTTTTAATCATTTCTCTTTCTCACTCTTTTTGTCTCTTGTACGACACTTGATCTCCGAGTTACAAGCCGAGGAAACTTTAAGCGTTTTTTCTTCCTGAAAATTTATGGGAAATTTCATCACGAGGAGGAGATAGTAAAGCTAGAGGTCAGCTTTACCCACTTGTACGTTTCCACCTTTTTTCACTATACGAGTACACGGCAATCTATTTCCTGTCTTGCAAGAAAAATCTTTATTTTCCACTGGCTCTATTGAATTTACCGCAAATATATTGCGATGGCCGTTTTACTTTTCGGCCGTAATATGTACATCGCACGACGTTGTGCTTTCGTTTCGTAAAACAATTTGCAATTTTTTTACTTACTTTTATAAAAAACGTAAACGCTTCCTTTTAAAATTCAAAAAGCAATCTCGCTTTTTATTACTCTCCCATTATTTCTCTCCTCTTGTTTATTTTAAATGTTGCAGACAAACGCGTATAGAGACAAATACGTCAAAGTTGCAGCGAATTCGCGCACAGGCGCTTCCTTTCGCGCTCGATATCTCCTTGAAAGTTGACCGATTGCGCTCTATCCTATCTCTCGCGTTGTTTTACAAGAATCTTAGAATGTCGAAAGGTTCCGCGAAAGGTTCTGGACGCTGGTTCGGCGTAAAAAACGTAATCGAGAATGAAAATTTCTACAAAGTTATCTTCTCTTTCTGCGCGATTAATAGAAAGAATCCTCCATGTCGGAACCTATACGTATATTTCTATAAATAAAAGTATAAACGGGACGACTATAAGGGACGTTTGCCTTCGAGTTCGTTTTTTTGTTTTTTTTTTGTTTTTTTTTTTTTAAAACAACGTAAACTCGTGCTCGCGTTAACGGCAAAAAGCGACGCCTATTGTAAACGGCGAAATACGTCGTTGATTCGTCCATAGGCATGTATGCATAATTTCGAGGTTTATACGTGTGTCCCAGGTGTTTACGGGGGCGGCCACGTGCTTCTACGCGTTTATAGGATTCGACATCATCGCCACGACGGGGGAGGAGGCGACGAATCCCAAGAGAAGCATCCCCCTAGCAATAGTTTCCTCGTTGATTATAATTCTCATCGCATACGTCACCAGCAGTATGGTCTTGACGTTGATCGGTGAGTACGCGGACAAGATCCGCATTAAATTAACTTATATCTTCGTTATATACAAACATGTATTATACATTTATACAAAATCGCGTGTTTGTACATATACGTTTAGCCTTTATTTTCGTCGAATAATTTAATGCTAAAAAAATGATAAATTATTTATTAAAATATTTGCGTTTAACGGGACTGAAATTTTATTAAATTTAGATTAAAAATAATTAAGGAACGATGAACAATGAATAAAGATGATACGTTATACGACTCGTTGCAGTACCGTATGACGAGGTCGATCAAGATTCAGCGCTGGTGGAGATGTTCGGTCAAGTCGCCGCTTACAAGTGCAAGTACATTGTCGCGGTCGGAGCTCTCGCTGGACTAACCGTCTCCATGTTCGGTAGCATGTTCCCCATGCCGAGAATTGTTTACGCGATGGCTCAAGATGGTTTGATCTTTCGGTAATGGCTTTCTTATATTTATTACAACCCTTATCGTATAATGTTTATCATTTCTTCAAAACCGTCGTTCAATTAACCAAATAATTATGTTTGAAAAGTGCTTTGAAAATAAATTTCTTCTCGGTAAATTTTTGTTATTATTATTATTATTATTATTATTATTATTATTATTATTATTATTTTAATTTAATCGAATACTTCGAGACGAGAAATTTTCATGACGTTATTTTAAACGCGATTGTGGAAAAATGCAACAAAGCCTTCGAAGTATATCTCACAATTTTCGAAAAAAAATTTCGTTAAACGAGTTAGTTCTTTTTCGTAATAACGAAAATTTTTTTGCGAAATAATAGTAAGGTTGCGCATGAGGTACGAAAAGAATTTTAAATACGTTTCAGATCCTTGAGTCAAATATGGCCAATGACGGGAACTCCGGCTCTGGCTACTCTCACGTCGGGACTGTGCGCGGCGTTCGCTGCGCTATTAATTCAGCTCGAAGTGCTCGTGGAAATGATGTCCATTGGTAAGAGAAGGCGCAAGAGTTTTTTTTTTTCCTGCATTTTCCGTGCTACCTTTGAATTGGAACGATTTATAATCGATAAATCGACATTTTTTAATAGTTCTTTTTAATCTTTTTTTTTTTTTTTTTTTTTTTTTTTTATATCGTTCGATCATTATTTTTAAATACGCTGTGAAAATACTCGTATTTCTCAACAATGTGAATATAGTGATATATCTATTAATAATTTGTTTTAAAAAAATTGATTGATAAAAATTGAGGCTCAAAAAACATACAGTTATTTTGAATATAATACAATCGAAGAGTTAAGCATTAATTTTTAATATAAATTAAAGTACGTCGTCGTATTCAACTAAAACTTTTTACAACATGTAACTTAATTTATTAAAGATTTTTCATTGTTTTCATTGCATTGTACGCGTTTAATTATAATTCCGCTCGTTCGGAGTAAGCTATTGTTATGCTTGCGCGGAGAACTTTGCCGAATGCGCGGAAAAAGAAAAAAAAAAAAAAAAAAAAAGAAGTATATATCGCCATCGTCGTCGTTGAGAAAATGAAAGCGCTCCGCTCGAACAATCGCGATAAAAGTCCGTCCGCGATGCATACGGTTCTAGTTGCATACGTATATATCTATACATACATACGTATAGTATATGTGTAAGCGTAAGCGCGCTGAAGAAGAAAACGTTTGCAGGTACGCTGTTGGCCTACACTCTGGTATCGACCTGCGTGCTGATCCTGCGATACCAGCCGCACACGACGAACCTCGTGGAGCTGCTGCCGCAGAGCCTACGGACGCCCTGCCGCTCGCCGTCTAAGGAGCCCCAGAGCAACGGTCAGCCGAGCTACGGTAAGGAGCTGCGCCCCGACCAGCTCTCCACCGCCCTCAACGCCGCCCAGAGTCACACCGGCCAGTCGGACCTCGGCGTCTCCAGCAACGGCCAGCGTATTATGGTGAGAGACAGCCTCTCTCCTCTCTAGCCGCAAATCGATCGGGCTCTAACTCAGCGGGCTACGCGATTGCTTTTCTCCCTCCCTTCTCTTTTCTAATATCGTCGCTCGTTACCGAGATGGATATCTTTGCTTCGAATATATCGATGACCAGTCGTTCGGTTCAAAGCTTTTACAAACGGATAAGCTAAAGCTCGAAGCCTGAGACGCGGCCGGGCCGGCGACGGCGACGGCGGCAAATAATCTAAAATAATCTCACGAGTATCTCGACGAGTTTCACGCGAAAATTCCACATAATCTTTTTCGCGTAAACTTTTTCGAGCGTTTAATAACGACGTCGACGTCGTCGAACGTTTACGAACAGGTACGACGAGTGCGAAGAGCAAACAGTTCATCGCCGGACTCGGACGACACCTACGGGGGCGAGGAGGACGAGATCGGCCTCGGCAAGGACGATCAGTACTTGGTCAGCGACAGGACGGAAAACAAATTTTACGGTAGCGTGCACGCCGCGGCTGCGGGATCGAGCTGCGGAAGCGCTCATCAGTATCCCGGTAATACGCCCATCATCGGACCGCCTCTCAATTATTTGCAGCGCAGGTTACAGGTAAAAATCGAACAAATTTATTTATTCACAAGCCTGTGTGTTACATCTAATCGATAAATTTTTGCTTGTACATCGATAAAATATTTAAAAAATTTAATAATATTGCTTGTTTAACAAAATTTTTTTTTGCCTACGTATTTTCAATTCAAATTATGTTAAAGTATCGATTATATATTTTTTTAACGTCGTAGGCGGCTCAGTATTTGTGTCCAGCAATCTTTCCATGGGTCGATAGAGGACCGGCAACCGAAGCCTCTGGTCGATATGTAATGAAGCTCGTTGGAATTTTGTACCTATTAATTCTCATATTCGACTTGATTATAGTTTGCGGAATGGGTAAGTTTTACACTTAATCATCGACAAATGTTTATCAGAGGCGCTTTAACAACTTGTATCTAAAAAAATGCAATAAAGTCAATTTATTTATTTATTTATTTATTTATTTTTTTTTTTCATATGTTTTCATATGATATATAATACTACTACTTTACCTCGAGCTAAATCGTAACTCTAATATTTGAAAATTTATTCACTTTGCAATATTGCATTTGACAAGTTGCGATACACTAGTATAAATAAATTTTTTAACACAAATTATTTATTATAACGCAGGTAATATGGGCAGCTTCACAACATTTCTGCTTTTCGTTTTCTTTTTTGCCATTGTTGGTATTCTTCTTGCCATTAGCAGAAAACCACAAAACAGGTAAAAACTTTTATATGTGTAATATACGTATATTTGAACAAAAAATGCTTCGTTATTTATTTTTAAAATAAAACATCGATAAATAATAATTTATTTAATCAGGAATACCATGATGTTCATGACACCTGGATTGCCATTTGTTCCGGCTATCGCTGTTACCGTTAACATTTACCTTATCTTCAAACTTAGTATTCTCACATTGGTGAGATTCACAATATGGATGATTCTCGGTAAGAAAATTAATTTCGATGGTGAAAAAAAAAAAAAAAAGGAACGCGAAGTATAAAACCATAGTAAAACCGAATGAAAAATCTTATGTTTTCCCATAGGTTTCCTAATGTACTTCTATTACGGCATAAAGCACAGCAGCCTGGAGGAGGGAAACGCGGAGATCGGAGGAGAAACGAGCGCGGCCGGGAACATCGAGCTGACGGTGACGGATCCGTCCAAGTCGCAGCCCCAACCCCCGGCCTCCTCGCCGTACGCGGGCTCCGACCGCAGCATCTACGAGGGCCAGCAGCTCGACGCGTTCGGCCAGCCGGTCTTCGGCAGCACCAATTTCGGCGGCACGCCCGCGCATCAACAGCAGCAGCATCAGCAGCAGCATCAGCAGCAGCATCAGCAACAACAGCAACAGTGGAGCGGTTCAGCCCTCTTCGTCGCCCAGGATAACTTCCCCTCCTGGGACGATTGAATCTCGCCGGACACCTTTACTCGAATAGTGCCACTCTTCTCCTTCTTGCTTTCGTCTTGTTTTTTATCGGCGCCCTTCCGTCGAGCGCGCTTCGCGCTCTTTTAGCACCGTTGAATCGATATCGATTGTCGACGATTCCTGCCAAGTCCTTTCGTTTCTTTTTCGTTTTTTTTCGGTTTTTTTTTCTTCTTTTGCTAAAAAGAAAAGAAAAAAAAAAAGAATAAAAATTTGGTTACCTTGCGATTGGCTTCGATCGAGGCCACTTTTCGATCGTCGCTTAAACTAAATTTTACCAAAATCACCGAGGAATGGAAAACATCTCTACAGCTCTATAGATTTAAAAGTCGCCTTTCAATTATTGCAAAGGCGATAAAAATGGCGAAAAAAAAAATCGCGAAATTTTGGATGATCGCAAGGTAACGTTCGACGGTGTTCCTTTGGTACTGAGTCCGGTGATACAGTGCCGGATTTCATTCAGTATTATTATTGTAAAATTTTTATGCGATATTACATTTTGATAAGTCTGCAAATTTTTTCATTTGTTGTTATTTTATATAAAACATACAGTGATTTAGAATACAATTGCATATAATGAAGGTGCATTGTTTAGAAATTTAGAGAAAAAAAAAGAAAAAAAAAAGAAAAAAAAAAAAAAAATGATAAAATAAAATGTAATTTTTTTAAAGTTGGATCTAATAAATTTTAACGACGCATATCGACTGCGCTACACACATATCATTAATGACTATTGTATTGAAAAATCGATCGATTATACGAAGAACTGAAACTTATCATATCAGAGAGAAGTGGTTTGCTTGACTGAAGACGATATATACTGTAGCTTAAATGTATTTTAATGAAAATAATGTACATTAAACAATCAATCAATAGTACGTTAATTAGCGTCACTATTCGAGTAAAAAATTTCTCAATGCGAAATATCTTTTTGAGCACTCTCATGGGTTCTTCTACATGATGTTAGTTATCGATATATTGATCAGTAAAAGATTTATAGTAGTCTATAATTAGCGGTTGAAAATTCGTATCACTTTTATACAAAAGAAAAAAAGAAATAACATAAACATAGTAAGGAAAGCAAAATAATGTTGTTTTGCAATTTTGTTAATTATTGTGCGCAAATTCTACTTGCCGTCAATCATACATATAAATATAAAGTCTAACAATAATACAGACAAGCAAAAATAAAAATGGTCTGTACTTTTGACAAGACAGTAGTATCCTTATTTATTTATTCCACTAGGAGTCAGTTTTCTGCAAAATATTGCAATTTGACCAATGTCTCTCATACCTGACATCAATAAATGATATTTACGTATCAAGAAATGTATGAAAATTGTGTATTTTTACTAAATTGGAATATAGCATTAGTTTTTACACTTTACCCAAAAATTGTCCGTTATATTTGAGTAGATGATAAAAACTAATTCAATATTCTGGCGTTTAATATAATTTAGTAATGCTCAGATGCAAGATATAAACCGAATTTGCAATTTTCCGAGGAAAACTGACTCCCGATAGAAAACTTAGGCAAAAAATGACGCCGATTTCGGACTCATCGAGTCAAAACGTTCGCAGGATACGATGGTCTTTTTAAGAGTACAAATAATTTTTTTCCCGTGTGCTTGTACAATATTTTTAAGCCGATAAGCTTAGATTTTAAACTACGTGAAACATGCCCTTTAAAAGAATGCGAGGTTTTTAATTTGTGCTTCCATAAGTTTTACGCATAACATCGGCACTTTAATAACGGTAAAATATTAGAATATATCGCACACGCAAACAGTCGAAATAAAAAACAAAAAAACAAAAAAATAAAAAAAAATAAAAAACAGAGAATATAATTGATCGGAACTAAGTGGGCACTTGTTGACGAATAATCTTTTTTTTTTTTTTTTTTTTGTGAGAAATGCGTAGCAATTAATTGCGGCAATATTATCTATATATATATATATTATTATTATAGTACTAAACAAACGTTGATGATTAAAAGAAAAAAGAGAGAGAAGAGAAAAATAATAAAGTAAGAAAATACAAATGAAATAGCGAGAAAGATAAAGAGAGAATGATACGTACAGAGAAGAATATATTAAATGATGTGAGTTGAAGAGACAACTATTTTATCGAAAGATAAAATATATATATATTCAATTTTCCATATATATATATATATATATATAAAGCGTTTAAGTTGTTGAAGATTTGCGATTGATTAAATATCGACGAAAGAGGATGAGAAGATTTGATGATAATAATGTGCTAGTTAGAGAAAGCGTGCGCGAATGACGAATAAAAGCAACATTACAAGTGAGTGCTTGATTATCTTGCCTAATTCTAGTCTTTCCCAAAAACAGCGTCATAGAGTTTTAACGTGTAACCCTGAATTTAAAAAAAAAAAAAAAAAAAAAAAAAAAAAAAAAAAAAAAAAAAAAAAAAAAAAAAAAAATGAAAAAAAATATGAAAAAAAAAAAAAAGTAATTGTGAACATTCTATCCGTCGTCTTCTATCCTACGTATGTTATACAATGATCGTTTCTTTAAACCGATTGTATTATATTGATTCTTACTAGAAATAAGAGATGTTGTGCTACCGACGATCGCCAAGTTATACACGACGCGTTATAAATAAACAAAAAAATAATTGCGAGATTTTCAGCATAATTATTTTTGCCGAGGCGACAAAGGAGTCGCGTGAATGTTTTATTTAAAAATTTTAACGAAACGAAGAATATCAGTTAGATGATAAAATTATAAGATTGAAATAACTTTTTCTTTTATTTATCTCGGTCACTTGGCGATTCTTGGCTTTAAATACAACATATATAAAGAAAGAGAGAGAGAGAGAGAGAGAGAGAGAGAGAGGTAAAAGAAAAATGCTACAAATTTTCTTTTGTAAATATATTTCGCTGTCTTGAGCGTTATTCCTCGTTGCTCCTCGAAGGTGTAATATTTACGACTTTCGCTGTGCTCGTCTGTCTGATTATTCTAAGACTATGTAATTTCAATCGGGTATCTATCTTATCTTGACGGAACTTTAAATACAAAAAAATCAATAAAAGTACTTACTTACTTACTTACTTACTTACTTACTTACTTACTTACTTACTTACTTACTTTATGCTATGATTATAGCTGTCAAGTTTATCGATTCGACTTTCGACTCGTTCTAAATGCTTTATTGCTCGGCTTCGTTTAACAATGCTTACGTTGACGAAAATTTCTCGAAATAAAGTCTTTTCTTATTCTCTCGCTATTTGCCAATAATGGTAAAATAAAATTGTCCGTTTGTTTTTAAAAGCATGATGGTTTAGATAAGAAACTTTGCTAATATATCGCTTTTATAAATCGCGAGGACTCTCATGTAATTCGTAGACGCGACTTTTATTCGAAAAACAAAAAGAAAAATAAAAAAAAGATACACATACACACACACACACACACACACACAAAAATACGAATAACCTATATAATTAAACGATGGAATAAAAAAAGTAAGGTCTGATCGAGACAGATATTTATATAGATATACAAGATGAAAAGATTACGATAATATAAAATATTATTATTATTATTATTATGATACATTTAAAATAAACATTAACGCGTCTTTTGCCGTTCGTGGATTTTCAAATGATTCGAATAAAAAACTATACATATTATAATATAAATAAATATTATAACGTATAACGATCTCTCGTTTAAATCTTGAAAAAAAAAAAAAAAAAAAAAAGTGAGAAACAAATGTTGTATTATTCTGTGAAAGAACAGTGCCTGTACCTCAGACGCTAGACGAGAATTAGAAAACTTTTTCGTTAGCGGCTTGCCAAAAATGACTAAGCGAGCCGACATTCGTATTAGAAACAAGACGATGTCGTGCGAATCGAAAGCGTCGAGAGAGAGAGAGAGAGAGAGAGAGAGAGAAACAGTTTAGCAACACATCGATGATTAAACAAGACATATCTCTAACTTTTCCGACTGTGAAACTCATATTTTTTTTTTTTTGTTCCATTTACATATTTTTTATTGTCTAATAAAGCCCGATTGATTGCAAGAAGTGCGGTGTGTGTAAAAATAATCCAAACGATCTCTCGGCTCTTTTGATTTTGCAGTGTGAAAGTAAAGTAGAGGGCTGAGGAATTCTTTGAAAATAATAAAAAAAAAAAAAAAAAAAAAAAAAAAATGAACGGAAATCAGGCGACCGTTATATCCTTTTAAATCTTAAGATCTACTATAAAATTTTAATTATTTTACGGAATTTAAAATGAATCGGACTTGTTTTAAAAATTATTAAATTATATTTACGTGAATTATTATTATTATTATTATTATTTTCGTTAAAAATTAATAAACGATGTAATCTTTCAAATTTTTAGATAGGACGAGCTCGGCCTATATATATATATATATTATACATATATATTATATATGTATAAATACATTAAGTTAAATTACTTTAGTACAAACCTTACTTTAGTACAAAATGTCACAGGAGACGACTCATATGTACGCTATTTTTTTTATCAAGCAATAAAATAATACATAGAAATATAATAAAAATTAATCACGCAAAATGTAAACAAATACGGAGTTACTTGCAAGCTTCTATTTTAAAATCGTTCTATTTTAAAATGTACTTAATGTATAATAACAGCGCTAAAGAAATTGTAACAGTTAACTGTATGATGAAAAGATGAAGAAAATCGGAAAAAGAAGGAAAAAAAAAATTTCAACCTGTGACATTATGTGTTTTTTAAAGTATACCAAGTTTCAAAATGAAAAACAAAGGAAAAAAAAAAAAATAATAATAATAAAATAAAAAACGTTATAAAATGAAAAAACTCGCGAGTCCAGTAGATAGTAAAGGTGCACTTTTGCGCGCCGATAAGAAATCTTTAAGAAAAAAGAAAAAATAATAATAATGAATTGGATCGTGACGACGTTAACCGTTGAAAAAAAAAAAAAAAAAAAAGAAATAAATAAATAAAAGAAAAGAAATTAAAGAGCCGCAGAGGAACGAGTGTTCTGACAGTCGTTGAGAAAAAAAACAAAAAAAAAACAAAAAAAAACAAAAAAAAAAAATGTATAACTTGTGTTTAGAAAATGTTCCAATCGGATCCGAACCTATAAAGCAATGCACACCGCCCAGTCGAGCGAGCACACAAACACACATACACGTATAGTAGAGTAAGGCGCGCGGAGGCGTCGCTCGTATTCCCGATACGTTTTAGCGATTTTACCGGAAAGGAGAAAAAAAAAGCACTCGGGAATGAGTCAATAGAATATAACTGATTTAATAATTGTCTCGTTGCCATTTTATTATTTTTCTTTAATTATTTTACAGTTTTTGTTACAATTTTTTTTAATACACGTTGTTATTGTTTATATATCGAAGTTGTTATTTCGATTTCTAAATTATCACTTTTAATTTAAACTTAATAAACCGTTTATTATACATAAGAATATCGAGCATGATAAATGTTCCTCGTACATTAAGTTTAACAGCTCAAATTGTCTATTGAATAATCCGTTGCGTATATCGCATCGTTGTATTTAAACTCACGGTTGAATATACTCCTTCTTGTATTAATCTTAAGAATCAAAGTACCAAAGGGGGTTGTGGTTAAGGTTGTCTATGTGGTGAAAAAAATAGTACAGCAAATTTGCAGAAAAAAAAAAAAAAATAAAAAAATAAAAAAAAAAAATAAAAAAAAGAATTGAAAAGAAAAAAACAAAAACGAAATTTAAAGCAAAAATTAAAAAATAAACAAGCAAACAAAAAAAAAAGCGATAAAAAAAGATGACAAAAAAAAAAAAAAAAAAAAAAAAAAAAAAAATTAAATAATAATAACAATTGTTCGTTATGTGTAAAATATCTGCACATATAAGGACGCGTTTATTGCAACGTACTTATATGCTGCGCGAGCAATGACTTCTGAATCTCTAGACCATAAGACTTATGAAAAAAGAAATAAAAATGATATAAAAGTATTCGAGATTTTCTTTATTTATTTTATTACCATGAAACACATATGTATATATTTATATATATATATATATATATATATATTTTTTTTTTTTTTCTACAAATTTTCACATTCTTTTTTTAAATAATTGTCAAAAAACGTTCAAAGTACGTGAAATTTTTTCGTTTAATAAATGCAGCTTTACTCAGATAACGAAATATTTCTAAAACAAAAATACAATATTTTGAAGAATAAAATTTTAATTGTTTTGGAAATAATTTAATATTTTTTTATTAAATACCTCAGGATTAGTCTTCTGGAAGCATTGAACGATATTCAACGCCGAATCGCAAGGATTTGTTCCAGCTATAATTTAAAATATTTTTTTTTTTTTTTTTACAATTGTGCAAATAATGTTTTCATCAACTTATTTATTCTAAAATTGTGCTTGAAATAAATAAAAATTAAATTTTCACTCACTAATCTGTCGACATTTTTCAACCATTTCCGTTCCGTGATCCTTGAAAGATTCAGGAATTTTCGACAAAACTTTATCAAAATCAAGGTGTCCATCGTGATCGAGCTAATAATATTGATATAACGTTTAAAATGATCCGTAAAAATAAAAAATAAATATTAATACGACGTGTATATGTAAATATTTACCAAATCAAAAGTGTTGAATATACACGAAAAGTAACATCCGAGTACTTCACTAGGATGGAAGTATCCTTCTACGGTCCTGTCAACGTGTTCTGAAATTTATTGCACAAATAATAAAGTATTTAAAGTTTTCAAGTTTGATTAAAATAAAAAAAAAAAAAAAAAAAAAAGAAAAAAAAAAGAGAGAATAAACGCGATTTTAATTAATTTTATCGTTATTAACCAATCTCGACGCCAGTTTCTCTGTGACATTTTTCTCGTACTCCTGCCACGAAGCCTTGAATTTCTTTAGGAATTTCCTACAATGATTAAGAGGAAAAACTTTAAATGTGCCGAAATGAGATTTTAAATTAGTTCAACGGCTAAAGGAAAATTTAAAAAATTTAATTAACAATAGTACTTACGTTAGCTTCAATTTTCATAAAAGAAAATATAACAATCAGAAGACAAAAATTTAAGTTTTTCATTTTTTAAGAAATTAAAATTATTTACGCAAATGGAGTATACATAAAGTCGCGTATGACAATGCGGTGATAAACTTTAGACTGATGGGAAAACGTACCAAGAGCTCTGTCTTATATACGCAACCGTGACATTAATAAGCAAGCATGAACAATCATTATAACGTCAGTTTTGCTAATTATGTTTCTGCAAAAATGATTGAATAATGCGTTGATTGTTTCTTTTGAAAAATTTAGTCATTCAAAATTTCAATAAACACAATTATTATACATGCTTTAGATTTTTAAATTATTGGCGATTAGCATATTTTTTTTTTTTTTTTATTATTATTACATATAAAAAAAAAAAAAAAAAATTGAAAATTTTGTCGATAAAACATATTTTGATTAGAAATATCGTTGTATTAAAAACAAAAATATTAAAAGAAACATTAAAAAAATAAATTAAAAAATCTAAAGCTCGTCGCAATTTTTAGATATTTTTTAATTCAATGTTATTTTCTTTTACAATTTAAATCAATTTATAGCTTAAAGTCCTTTATATTTTTTTGTATCCATAAAAATTATAATAAAAGCGATTGATTCGGTTGTAAAAAAAAAAAAAGGCACAAAAAGATTTGAAAAATAAATAATATACACGTATATTGAAGCAATAGAAGAGCATTCCTAGAACCATAAGCGTGACAATTGCTTTTGACTGAAATTGTCATAGTCGAAAATTACGCAAGCTCTATGCAAACGTGTCATGACTAAACAAACGTATCCTATGTTCTTGCAGTTGCCATGAGTCGAGTCATTTTACGTCCGGAAATTTATACATATATATATATATATATATATATATATATATGTCAAATTCATTCATAGTTTCAGTTGATTTAAGGTAAACGGTCACAAGGGTAAATGTACATTATAAATCATAAATTACGTGACTTATTTTCTTTATTTTTTTAATTTTTTTTTTTTTTTTTTTTTTTTTTTTTTCAAATGTCAACAATTGAAATTCAATTTATAGAATGACACTACACATACACATGTATACATATAATTATAATTAAAAATATTTACAAACGACGCTATTACGTAAAACTTAAAATTTAAATTATTTTTTATAAATTAATATAAGCTATGTTAAAGAAAAAAAAAAAAAAAAAAAAAAGAAAAAACGAAAAACGAAAATTAGCATTAAAAACCATTTCGATGTATGATTATATATTAAAAAAAGTTTTATCATTCACGCAGATATTTATCATCTATATATTTATACGATTATTTGTTTTTAATATACGACGATATTGATTGTACAAGTACTACGAATTACGGCGATTCAGTCCATGAACTTCTCTCAATTTTATAAAATTGAGCTAATCGGCGAATTGACATATTTTTGAGCACTTTTGACATTAACGGTCTAAATGAGCTTTATCAGCTTGTTTGTTATTAATTCGGATTTAAGCGTCTTCTTTACTTCAAAAGAGGTAGTAAGTCTGTAAAATTTTTAATAATTATATTAATTAAAGGTAATTTATCGTCGATTTGCTAAAACAAGAAAAACAACAACAACAACAACAACAACAACAACAACAACAATAATAATAATAATTATGATAATAATGGAACTTACTCTCGGCGATCTTTCGGCATAACACTTATTAAATGTATATGCGTATTCGCAAGTGTCGCCGGTTGCTATAAAGAAAAGCAATTCTTAGCGATTTTGTTAAATTAACGTTTTATCAACAGTTCCGACGCAAAAATCGATAGTCCCGTACACGTCGATATAAACGATATAGGGATTATTAAATGCAATTTTTGCGTCAGAGATATCGACAGACCGAATATAATCAAATAATAATAATAATAATAATAATAATAATAATAATAATAATAATAATAATAATAATAACATTAATAATAATAATGTCAATAATGAACGTAATTATCATAAAAATAAAATCAAAGTTAAAATAAATATAAATTTAATACAAATAAAAGAAATAAACTTAGAATAATAATAATAATAAAAAAAAATATATATATATATATATATATATATATATATATATATATGTATATATTTTGAAATTAATTGAAAATAATCGATCGTTCGAAGATAAATAAAATAAAAATCAAGGGTGTACTGTAGATACCGAAATATTTACCAAGGGCCTTGCATTCGTTGATTGCCTTTTGAACTTCGGTGCGATAAGCTGGTATTCTTTGGAAGAATGTCAGCATCCCGTTTAAGCTCAACTCCCGTTTTTCATCGATCAGTCCAAATTGCTCCCAAAGGCAGTACATGTAACACTTTTAATGCCATTTTTTTTTTTCTTTCTTTCTTTCTTTCTTTTCTTTATCTTTTTATCTTTTTAAATCCATCATTTAAGTTTTTATTTTCATCGATCACATATTCAATATTATTATATATATATATATATATATACTCGTAAAATCGTTGCGATCTCATTGCATTACTACAATAACACGGGGTGAAAAAATTTTTTTTTTCTAATTTACGAAATATACTTTTATTACTTTTATAATAAAATTAAAAATTTTCAAGTTATACTTTTATTAATTAAATATAAAAGCAAGCTCTTTTTCGCTAATCACTTTTTTATGCTCTATTCAAATTTCTTTCATTAAATACTTTATAAGAGTAAAGAAAACAACAATTTTTTCCAATTAAAAAAGTATTTTTAAATACACGAAAAACATTTGAATAAGAACAATACTATAGAATTATTTTTAAAATTAATACAATCTATTTTCACATCGTATTATTTTAACAAGCTTGAATTAATTAAAGCACGTTATGCTTTTTTAATATAGAAATAGTTGGAAATAGCGAGACGGCAACATTATACACATAAATTTCATTTATCTCATTTGATGTTTTGTCATTATTATTATAATTATATCAATAACGACATTGATATTAATATTTTATTATTAAATTTGATCGTTTGCAAATAATTTATTATATTATTTGAGAAAATTAAATTTTTTCATGCATTAATTAATGTACACTCCGTATAGTTTTTAATTAATTTCAGAAATTCAAAAAGAGGTCAATATTTTGCAGCGCCAAAATCGATTCTAACTGTCGAGCTTTTATACGAGTAAAATTTATTTATAAAACGAAGAAAAAATTAATTATAAAGTAAACTCAAAGTGTTCCATATTTTATAAACGAGTGGAAATTTTGCACGGATTTCTGATTTGGGCATTAAATTTTCATTTTCATATTTTATACTGTCATATCAATACATATTAATAAAGTTATAGATAATTAACAATTTTATTATTATGTTCATTATATAATATCAAAGATTATATAAAACATAAATATATATATATTATTTGAATTTTTAAAAAATTGATATAAATTTCAAAACATCTCGGAAGTTTCATTGAATTTAGAGGAGTATTATTCTTGTTAAAATTTTTATTCATGAATATTGATGAGCGAGCTTGAAAAATATGCTTTTCTAATAAGTTTTGAGTGTAAATAATTAACCTAGATTTTTGCTGCATTTATTTTTTACATTAGCATACATTGTTTTATATAAAAAATAAAAATGAAAACAGATAAATTTAAAAATATTTTACTTTAAAAACGAAAAAATTGTAATTTTAATTCTACATTAAAAATTTGTTTTATGAAAAATATTTGAAAAAATGTTTACCTTCAATTCCGGAGTGTCGGGCCACTGGCCATTTCTCACCGACTCGATGTCGGCTGTAAAAACATTTCGAAATCCATAACTGATACTTTTTTCGAATATTTGTTTTTTTTTTTTTTTTTTTTTTTTTTTTTTTATTGTGCGTAAAATAAACAACGTGCATTGTTTCAACGAAACTACAGGGTCGATGAATTTCTATTGATAACAATTAAATGAAAAAAAAAAAAATAATAATAATAATAATAATAATAATAATAATAGTAAATAAATCCAGCGGAATAATTTTTCAATGTTCATTAAATTTTAATTGAAAAATTTTATTTCATTTATTTATCATACAAATAATCTAAATTATACCAATTATAACTTATTAATTCATTTAGGGCAGTATGAATGGTTAAAAATTTTTAAAATAAAAAATTTGTTTTAATCGATAAAAGTGACGTTAAAAGGGCACTTATGTCAACTTTTTCATTAAATCAAGGAAATTGTGCGAGTTTCGCGTCAACTGAAATAAATTTTCCAAAGTATTGGGCAAAGATTTCTTAAGGGGTTGAAAGTTTAGTAGTAATGCGCTCGAATTACAATTATCAAATGAATAAAAACTTTGTTAAATTTTGAAATAAACAAAACGATACAGATTATTAATCGCGGGTACGCGACTTCGTCGAGTGTATACGAGTCGCCGCTGAATTGTATGAAGATCGGGGAGAAAAATTGAAAAAATAAAGGATAAAAAAAAGCTCGCTGGAGTGTGAAAATTGAATGGTTGATTTATTACCAGTGGCCACGCCCGTTTGCATTTGACAGGCGTTCACGACGCTGGCAGCGGTCGCAATCATCTTGTCGGATACGAAGCTGGGCCGCGTCTGTAAACACACGAAACATGCGATTCGATCGATATATTACATCTTTCTCTCTCAGCTCCCGCGCAAGAGCCGCGCGCGCGGCAACTCGACGTCCCCCCCCCTGCCCACGAATCCCATGGAAACGGATATCTCCCAGGCAGAAGTCCTGGAAATCTTTGCCGGACGAGGAGGCCCAAGGTGGCGAAAAATGAAAAAGATAAAAATAAGAAGCGCGTTCGCGATTGTACAGCGGTTACGGGAATCGAGCCGATGAGCGCGAATTTCGTATTCGCGGAGCAGCTGAAACAACGCGCCCTCTTCCCGAGCTCGTTCTGGCGGTAAATACGCGCCCGTACGAAACAATGCGCCTCGCTCTCGGCCGACGAATCTGCGGTCAATCGACGCCTCGCGCCCGGCGATTGCCTCCGCGAGGACGAGAGCGTGGCTGGAGCTCTCCCCGGTACATGGCAGACTGAAAGAGAGAGAGAGAGAGAGAGAGAGAGAGAGAAAGAGAGAGCGGAAAAACAAAAAGTAGCAAGAAAGAAAGGCAGAGAGAGAGAGAGAGAGAGAAAAGTGTAGACGTAGGCGTGTATATGAATACGATATACGTACCCCGGCGCGGACGACGGGCAGCCGATGCAGCGGTCCGAGCAAGGCGAGGGTGAGGAGAAGCAGCGGGGGTAACCTGCGCCGCGGGTACATGCTGGCGTATGCTGCGGCTTCTTGGAACGGACTGAAGCTGCAGCTACCGCGGGCAGGAAGGGTGCGCGACTGATCGCCGCCAACTACTCGCGGAGCGACACATGCCGAGACGGGGCGGAGGTGGCAACGGTGGCGGCGGCGACGGCGGCGGCGGCGGCGGTGGCGCGCTCCCTTCTTCCCCGCCGCCGTCGGCCGGGATATCGCGCTCGAGCGGGTGGGAAACCGAGTGCGCACCGCCCCTCCCCCCTCCCCCCTCCTCCTCATCACAGAAGAGAAAAAACCCATTTCCACCCTTCGAAACGGACAGGTATATTGTATCGTAAGGAAGAAGTTTTGCCATCTCATTTTTATGGCTGCTGACCCCTCCAATTTCATCACAACAGCTTCGCTTTTTAAATCTTTTTTTTCTGTTCCTCTTTCTCCTCCTTCCTTTCGTACTTTTCTTCCTTTGCCTTCTACCTCCAAGGGGCTTTGAAGCTTTCCATTTTTTCACCCAACAACAAATTAAACTTCCGTCTTTGTACAATAATTATATGCAACCGTTTCACTTGTGCTACGATAAATTTTTATAAAGTTGTAACAAATTAGTTTTACAAGACGCCGATAATAATACAAGTAGCTTTCTTGGAGCTGTTTTAATTAAAACACGTTTTAAAGTTCCATAATTATTTCTATAACCATCGTTTCATGAATTTATGATTTCCAACTAAAGTTTAACCTTAAAATGGAATGAAGTATAGAAATTTTATTCGTCTCCAAGATTGCTTTGTTCATTTCATGTTTATTACCTTTGAAAGATGTAATTTTAATTTTTGAATTTGTTAAAAGAAAAAAATGCGCATATGTAATTGGTGAGAAAAAGCTCTCGCATTTTTTGAGGATAAAATTTAATATAAGAAAAGTTAGATAGAATTATGAAAACTTGCAGCGAAAAAAAAAACAAACTAAAACTAGATTAAGTGAGCGGCAATGTTCCAAATCTCAACAATTTGTTCCACGTTTCACCTACTTTTTTGTTGACTTGTAGTGCTCTTTTTGTTTTGTTTCCTTTTGTTTTAGCGACTCGTAGCGTGTCACGATAATTTAATTTATCCTTTGATTATTTCTTCTTTTTCCACTCTGCTTTAAAAGCTGTAAAATTTATTTTCGCAAAGATAAACGCGCATACGCATCTTTGTTATGTTCGACGAGATGTGAAAAACGAGGATCGCCAGTCAAAAACATGCTCGCGATCGTTGTACCAAAATGCACACGCTCTGTTTCGCTTGTGTTACTCGTGCACATCGTTCGTCGAGTTTTTATTCTTATATTGCACAGCATCGCGAATATCAGCCGGAACTCGGATGCCCTCTTTTGTTTTCTCGTTTTGCTCCGGGAGTTGTTTCTTCGCTGGTATATTTGAATAAAACCCAGCCAACTCGAGCTTCAATTTATGATTGGAATTTTTTCACCCTAAGCTTACGCGATACCCGCGAACGATAATTCATTTACTTTAATTTCCTTAAAAAGTGAAAAGAAGAAAAAGAAGAAAAAAAAATGGGAGGAAAAAACAAAACAAATTAACGATAATTTTAATCAAGTCTTTCGGCTATTTTAGCAGCCAGAGAATACGTTAACTAGTTTTCGAGCTCAAAAAATAGAGAGACAAAAGGGCAAATGAAAGAAAGGTCCTTTGATTCATTGAGAATGAAAGGAGGAAGGAGAAGGAGAGCGGTTTCTTTCATGCCAAAAAAAAAAAAACAAAAAAAAAAAAAGCCAGCAAAGAGTGTAACTTTTTAAAAGAGCTTGAAAGACTTGTTTGAATTTTCAAGAACAAATAAAGCGAGTCGAGGTCCGGAAAAATTGGTCAGTAGATCAAGTGTCATAGGTGTAATTGTCCTTTTTAGCGCGACGATTCAAACGTTCTGCCATAGAGAAACTAAGCTAGATTGGCGGATGCGGTACTTTAGTCCCCTATGCTTTTTCTCTCATCAACTCTCGGATAGGGTATAACGCAATAGTCGCGCCGCGATCCTGCCAATTTGTTTCTATAATTCTATTTTCGTTAACTTTTCGGTTATTTTTATACTCGAACATTTATCGCAATGCGTCGGGTGTCGCTTTGAAGCTAAAAAGATTTTTTCTCCGTATGCTTAGTTTTATAACACAAATTGTCACGCTGTAAATTTTAGTTAGTTATTATTGGTTAAATATTTATTAAAATTCTGTAGAAATAAAAAGCAATTTTAAAACGATTTAAAAACTGTGCGAGCGAATTTGCTTGTTTTTAAAGGAAAGTAACATCCAACGGTAATATGATATTCAACGGAAATTTTAAATTCAGCAGCTCGATTGCATATTATACGTCAAACGACTTGACTCCAAGTGCGCTGTATTTTATTCGTTGGTTTTTCATTTCAAAAGGAAATGAAAGATTTTCTCGGTGACGGAGCGTCTCGCTGCAAGCGTTAGCCTACAGTCGTCGTCGCTGCTGGTGAGAGGAATCGTTTTTCAATTTCCGACCGACAAATGTAAGCACGCACAGCGAGAAGCTAAAAGATACGGTGAAAAAGAGTACGAGAGAGAGAGAGAGAGAGAGACAGACAGACAGACAGACATACAGACAGAGAAGAGATCGAGAAAGATAAAGGGAAAAAGAAAGGGAGCTTGTAAAAGCGAAGAGCCAAAGAGAGCAAGAGAATTGACTGCGACGTGTATATAGTATATGCACATAAACGCACTCGCCTGTCGCGTTTTACGCCCGAGCACTAAACGATTTTCTGGGTCAATACGACTCCCGCGAAAGCGTATATAAGTACACTTATCTCCATTTTGTCTTATAGTTTTAAATGTTTAATTAACAATCTGTAAATGCATCTTTATCGCCCTTTCTCTCTTTCGGGCTGTTCAATATCTTCATTAAAAGAGAGCGCACATTATTTCTTTCGAGAAACTTTAAGCACCAACCGAAGTAAAAGTGCCAGATTTTGTTAAAAAATTTATTATTGTCAAAGAAATTGACACTTTTTTAAATAATTGATTTAATTTATATTAAATAATCTTAATTACATTTTTGATAGTTAAAAACTTTGAAAGAGAGGACGTTATTAAATTATACTTTATAGGTAATACTGTTATTATTTTTTTAATTTTTTTCATGAGATGATGATGCGTCAAAGCAAAACAAAAGCTTATAATTTCTTTTATGAGCAGAAAATAGAAAAATTAACAAAAATCCTTGTATTTCATTGGCCTTTAAACTCATTAATATTTAAATAAAAATTATTCTTTTGTATTTAAAAACATAACGCAAAATTTTGCATTAATTTAACAAACTTTTAAAAACGTATCATTAAGCAGATTTACATAAATAAAAATATTTTCAATTTACTTTGAAAAATTATTCAATTAAGAAAAAAATTTATTTTGGAATCAAAAAATATTTTTCATAAATTTACTGAAAAATTTATTAACTTTTTATGGTATAATAAAAAAAAAAAAAAAAAAATTATAAAATTATTTTTTTTGCTTACAAGTTTAATAAGTAAAAGTACTGTCCAAAAGTATAATAATACTGTTCAATAGTATTCTTTCGGGCAAAATATTTGCAATGACTGTACAGCTGTTATATCTGCACAGTAGTCTGCATTCGTTATGGACGGAAGTGCTATTGACGCTTTCCATTTGCTTATTATCTACTATCTCTCTTCAACCCGTATACTAAACGCGTTTGTAAGCTTCCAGTGTGCAGTTGTGAACTTTTCACGTCTGCGCTTCAAGTCAAACCTTTGATTGGCTGATTCGAGCACAATATATTTAAAATACTTATGCATGTTTTATAAATTATTATTCGTTACTTTTAATAATTAACATATCATTGCTTAGCCGTTAGCAAATTTTGTCTGGTCGCCCTAGACTAAACTCGATTCCTACAAAATCACTTTTTATTACTTACTTTTAAGAAAATTAATCGATATATGAAATTAAAACGATCAAATAAATTAATAATAATAAAAAAAAAACAATATTAATTTACAAATAAATATGTATTCATCATATAAAATCATTTTTTATATTTTTTTATTAAAAAAAATAAATTATGTTTGGAGATTGAAAAAGTGTTCAGCATAAAAAATAAGCATTTTATATATTTTTGTATATACAGTATTTTTCTAAGCTTTAAATTTATTGCGCTAGAATCAGCGAATCAAGGGTGTAAGTCAAAGCGCAGGCGCGAAAAGCTCAGAATTGGAAGCCTTCATTGAGCTAGACCATACATAAGTCTACGAGCTAGTCGTAATTCAAAGCCAAAAAACGTACTATATTTCGTTTTCTTTAGCATTTAATCTACTTTTAAGTCAAAGCCTTTGGCTTTTAAAATATAAAAGATAAAACAACATTCTGCAAAATGAGTTTGAGAAAAAGTTCTGGATTTAAAGCAGCAAGATTTAAAACACTCAACGGTGATGATGACCCAAAAGGACTACAACGAAATATCCATAGACGGTACAGCTGAAGTATTGACCGCACCCGGCGCAATCAGCATTTTACCCGTCTTTTTCACTCTAGTTCCCTTTCTCTTTGTTTTTATATCAAAGACCTTTGAAGGGGTAATCGACGCTTTTCCTCTACGTCGAAAATGAGAAAAAAATAGAGTGCAAAATGTAGAAAAATAACTGCTTCATGCAAACATATACAAACTGTGTCAACAAGAACTTTTACTCGAGTGCTTTATTTCGTAATGCAAACGAATTACAATGAATTCTTCAATACGCTACGCAAAAAGTAGCTTAAGTGGATTTGAAAAAAGTAATCGAAAACTTTCGAAATGTTATTATTTTATACAAGGCTGTGTCTATTCGCACCAAAGACACGTAAATACCTTCATATAAGAGTACCGTCAAGAGTACTTAACATGGATATAACCTACAACTTTTTAATAAAAATGCACACGTGATTTTTCCAATTCAAATTAAATTAACGTAAATATTTTCCGTAGTATTTTTATGTACATGTAAAAGTGTAAAATCCCGAATAGACACAGCGTTTATTCAAATTTTCAGGGAATTTAAACGAATTAAAAGTGTTGACAGTATGTACGTAAGATAGAAATGGATAGCGGCCATTTGTTAAGTGGCTGCTTTATAAACTTTTAAATGGTACCACGTGTGTTTTTATTATTTTTTGGTAGGTATTTTCATTAACTTAATTAGATTTAAGATTTAAAAAAATCAACTATTAAACTTGAATTAATAAAAATTAACATTCTATTATTTGAACATATTCGAACATAGTATGCAATAAATTGTATATTTTCAGTTACTACTAGTACTTAGTAATTTATAAAAATGGGAAAGACAAGAGGTGTTCATGAAACTACACCAGAAATTCGAAATCGAATGGTTGGAATGTACGAGGCTGGTCTTGGACTTAGAGAGATTGCTGCAGCTGTTAATTATTCTGTAAATAATATCGTTTTAAAATGTTAAATTATGTGATATAATGTAGAAGTTTTTATGTTTATATAAATATTTTTTTTATTAATAGCAAAGAACTGTGAAAAGATGGCTTAATAGATTTGACAAAGAAGGAACTGTAGAAACACGAGACAGATGTGGTCGCAAAAGAGCAACTACTGAGGAACAAGATGAAGCTATTGTTCGTTTAGCTACACGAACTCCTATAACAGCTGCTAAAGCTGTACTTCCAGCTTTGGGACTCAATTGTTCTGTGGATACTGTTAGAGAAAGATTACATAAAGCTGGAATTCATAATTGGAATCCATGTAAAAAACATATACAAAAGATTCCTATAAAGTATGTAATCTGACATTTATATATTATTAATAAATACAATCTAAAACTAACTTTATACAATGTGCTTATAAATAGTAAGGCTATCTGATGGTAGTAGAGTAGTACTCATAATTGCCATTAGAATATTATCGCATTCTTTAATCTTGAATAAATAAACTTTAGTTTAACTAATATTATTGTAATAAATTAATTGTAACAATACATTTTTTTATTAGAAAAATTTATAAAGATTGTAATGTTTATAAAAATAATTTTTCGACAGTATTTACAATCTTATAATTTTAGTGCCACTGAAGGAGTAGGCATACAGCAGGCAGTTTGGAGAACCACTGGTACCCAACTTGGAAAAAAAAAATTGGGAAAAGAATCTGCTAAAGTCAAAGCTAATAATTCTTCTTCAAAAAAGAAGTTAGTTCCTCAAAAAACAAAATCTAAACAAGATTTTGATAGCAATGAAATACCCATTGATAATGTCGAACAATCTGAAGTGCAGCCAAATTTTTCATTTTCTTCTTCTCTACAAAATGAACAAGTACAACCACAAATTAATGAAATACAATCTGTGCCACCTTCACAATCATCATCTCCACCTCAACCTGTGATATCTACCAATCCGAGCCAGTATAGTCATTCATTAAATTTATTACCACAAACCCAACCAATTTATCATCAGCATTCAGGACTCAATGTTTCTCAAAATTGGCCTCTTGATCTTGTGCATAGTACCCATCATTATGCACAGGTAAACAAAGAAAAATTTATTTGATAGATTCAACAATAAGTTAATTATTAAGTAGTTCTATGATTTACTGGTTTTTTTTACAAACTTTGTAAGAAAATAATAAACTTATTTTTTTAATTACAGAATCAACAAAATCCAACACATCATGAACACCAAAATATGCAGCTTCAAACACATCCTCAATTGCACAATCACCAAAATACGCAACCTCCTCATCAACATATGCAAAATGAAATACAGCCATCAATTCATCAACATTGTAGCGATACCCATCAAGAAATTAATCAACATCAAGAATTATCTGAATTAACTCATGGAAAATTAAATGAGTCTCAAGATGATATAATCCATGTATGTTCGGATATTTGCTCAAATTCAAATAGTGACTCAAACGAAAATAGTCAAAATTCAAGTTTAAACAGTGAAGTGAGTAGTGAAAAAAATTGTAACTCAAGTAAAAAGAGTAGAGAAGCAAGACACAAAAAAAAAAAAGGAGGTAAAGTTAAAGGTACACTTGAAACAAGTGTTGAAATTCGTAATCGTATGATTGGAATGTCTGAAGCAGGGTTATCAACTTTATCAATTGCTCTTGCTATTAATAGATCTGTAAGATATTATTATTATTTATACATTATTTAAAATAATTAAATCAAGGAATTCCAATATGATTTGCAAATTATAGGAACGTACAGTTAAGAGGTGGTTAAATCGTTGGCATAAAGAAGGTAATGTGCAAACTAAAGAAAGAAAAGGTCGAAGACGCATTACTACAAAAGAGCAAGATAATGCTATTGTAGCAATGGCAATTCAACATCCGCTCACAGCGGCAAAACATGTAGCCCCTGCACTTGGACTTAAATGTAGTGTTGATACAGTCAGAGAAAGATTGCATAAAGCAGGAATTCACAGTTGGATATTAGGAATAAAACAAGGGTATTTTTAAATTAACTAATTATACTAATATATATTTAATATTTAGTTTTTGAATAAATATGCATTTATGTTCTCTTAGTCAAGGGAAAGCTGTTCATACAGTTCATCTTTGGCAACCTAGTGGAAATAGATCAAATAAAGCAAAAATTGATACCGATAAAAAAAGAAAATCATCAAGTAAAAAGTGCAGTCAGAACCCCAATGATGATTCTAAGCAGCAAAATAAAAAAAAGAAAGTAGAAACTCCTAAAGATATTCCTGTTTCAAATGTGATGCCAGAAGAAGCAAATATGCATTTCCAAAATCATTCCCAGTGTAAGCAAAATTATTTTGTATAAAATCTTTAGATTGTATATATTTTTTATTAAATTCATTGAGAAATTTTTTAAAGGTAATTACTATGATCACAATTTTTCTTAGATAGTCTTGAGTGAACAGAGAACACAAGAATCAAGTCTAATAATTTTCAAATTTTCTGTTCTACAATATTCAATTTTTAATAATAGCAATATTCAATTTTCTATTATATATTAACTTAAATTTGATAAAATGCACATATTTCTAGTTTATATATATATATATATATATATATATATATATATATGTATATACAGATAAACTAGAAATATGTGCATTTTATTAAATTTAAGTTTTACTAAATTAAGTATTATCAATAATATTTTACAATAAATTTATGTGTCAAATTTACAAATGATGGAATAAATTATTTAATCTAATTGTAGCTCCGTCAATGATACATTCAGATCATGATGTTCCTAGTACTTCCATTGGACTAGGACAATCTCAACCTCATATACAAGCACCTTCAGTATGTCCTCAAAATTCTGTACCACCTTTAACCCAGCAAGTAATGGGACCAGTAATGCAACAGAGATCAGATTGTAGATTAGCTATTTCAACGATCGTTCCGCCTGTACCAAATCAAAGCAGTGTCAATTTAACTTACCCATCTTGTATGATGGGAACCAATCAAGCAGCGCATATGGAGCAGACAGATCCTATGAATTTTGAACCTTACATTTGGAGTTTCTAAATGTATGAAAATATTCGGTATTATTCTTGATTTTAAAGCAGGCATGGGTATTAGAAAAATTAAATACGTAATTTTGGCGTACTTATGTTAATAAGTACGATAAATACTAATATATTTATTATAATAGTGTAATAAGTGTATATAACTTAATAATACAAAGTAGCACAAAATTAAAATTAAAATTAAAATTAGTATTTGCAAATCATAAATAATAAGTACTTCATAATTTCATAAAAATTTTTCCCATGACTGCTTTTAATCAGCTATTATAAATAGTACAAGAAAATATTTGGAAAATTATATTTATGTCTTCCTAAGTAGAAAATAATTTTTTAAAATGAAATTGAGTGTAATATAGTAATTTTATCACTTGAGTCATATTTATATTTATATTTAGCGATTGACACTAAGTAATGTTACTAAGTAACATTTAAAATATCTTTTAATTTTTATATATTATATTCACATGACAGTATTTTCATTAGAAAAAATATTTATTTGTGATCAACTTAACTTAATTTTTAGAAAAGTAAATTTGTATTTACAAAATTACATATTTATTTTAAATATACAGATTTATATTTTCGAGCAATTTTATAATAATTTTATTAAAAATAAATTTGTATAATATTTTACAAATGCTAGAATACGATTTGTTAAATGGAATTTAACATTTTAATTCAATATTAAAATTCATTAATAATAAAAGAATAAAAATTATTTACTTAATGAATAAATGAGAGAGATATTTTCAAATAAAATATTCGATTTTTATTTCACAAATAGTCATGGAATGTTTGTTTCAGCAACATTTATACTAATCTTATATATTTAAAATTTTTGTCCATAAAATTAAATGAAAATTCAAATTGTAATTATTTATATAATTATATATAAATATATGACATAATAAAAAATATTGATCTCAAAATATTTAGTCAAATCATATTTTTATGTAAAAATCAAGTCAATGTTAATAGCGTTAAATAAATTTGACTATTTGTATCATATGAATGTAAATGTTGATGCAAGAAAGAAAACTAATTTTATTTATTCTTAAAATTTTAGTGGCATGTAAGTTTTATATGACTACATTTATGACTATAAATATATTGAATATTGTAAAGAATAAAAGATAAGATTTAAATAGTCTTTAATCTTTAGCCTTAGGTTAGTAATTTAATACAAGGCAAATGAGTGATTTATAGATTTTTTCAATTGTAATTATAAAAAATTAGAAATAAAATATATCGTCCTTTTTTTAAAAATGTCTACATTTTTTATTATACAAATTGTATTATAAGTATATATAAAATATCTTATGTGACTTCCCAAATTTTTGATACATTATTTAAAACAGCTTCTGGTTCATTTTTATAAAATAAAAAGAAGCCTTGAATTTGAGCAGGGCTCACATTTCGTTTGTGAGCTAAAATACTTTCAGCAAATTGTTTTGCCATTTTTTCAGCTTTTCCATCTTGAAATTTATAAAATCTAAGAAACATTTGTTCAAGTTGTGTTGCAGTACACCATCCTGGAAAGTAAATAATAAAATTAAAAAAAAATATTATATATTTACATTAGATAAAAATATTAATTTTACCAATGTATTCTTTAAAATCAACTCTTCCAGGTCTGATTAATGCAGGATCTAATCTTTCTAAGTAATTAGTGGTCATAAATAAAATTCTGCCTTCAGACGAAGCAACTCCATCCAAAGCATTTAATAAACCACTAAGGGTGACACTATTTAAACCTTGATAAGCAGCCTGAACTTCTTTTGTCTCTTCTCTGCTAATAAATACAGCATCAATGTCTTCAAGTAAGATTATTGTTTGTTGTGGAGCGATTGCCAGTAAGTGATTTAGTCGGTCATCAGATAAATGCCTATCTGATAAATTTAATACACAAATACTGCGATCCAGCTCACCAGCTAAAGCAGTAATAAATGAAGATTTTCCACATCCAGGAGGTCCATATAATAAATAACCTCGCCGATACGGAATTCCTCTATCACTGTACCACGATACATTATTAATAAATTCTTGACAATCTTTCACTATCCGATCAGAAATACCTGTATCAAGTACCACACTTTTAAGTGGTCTTCTCTTTTTTGGGTGTCCAAATTGTCGCCATTCATGTCCCATGGCTACGTACATAATAGTTTTTCCTTTGTGTTCAGCTAAAGCCATTTGTCTAGCTATTACAAAAAAATTATATTAATAAAATATTTTAACAAGTTACATAAATCTATAAAATATTAATTACCTTCTTCAAGTATTTGAAAATAAATTCCTCTGTCTTTTCCAAAAGCAGTAAGAGTAACTGATTCAAATGGCATACCCATGTTGACATCATGCATTTGCTGTTCTCTAGTTCTTTCAACTTTAATCCAATTATTAAGGTATCTTAAATTATATAAAAATGAAGTAAGGTGTTCTTATAAGTGAAATAAATTAGTTAAATATAAATTTTTATACATATATTAAATTTTACAGATTTATGTAGTTAATAATTTTAAAATAAAAAAACATAAACCTAAAATAATGTGTGCCAACACTTGGTATAAAGTCATATTTTGTTGCAACATGTCCTGTGTCACTTTGTTCAAAACTTGTTGCTACAGCAAGATGCTGTGTTTTTCTTGCACCTTTATGCGTAATCCACTTTAAAAGCCAATCATAACTTTTGTCTCTACATGGTACTTCGAGTGTTATCATATAATGTCGTCTAAAAGAAAATCGAAATTGTACAATTAGTATTAAATTAATAGTACACCAATTATAAAAATAATAACATAATTATCAAGACAATATTTATAATACTAGTTAATTTAATAATAATTACCTAAAATATATCATACAACCTTGGAAAGTTTTCCTTAATATTGCTGCTCCAGCACCTAGTCCAAACAAACCAAACCCTGCACCAAAATATGGATTGTCGGACAAAGTTTTTACATACTCTATAAGAGTCATTTTAACTTATAATTTAATAGTTTACAATAATAATTTGTATTATCTTTAATGATCCATTAGATTAGAAAGATCGGTAATTCTTAGAATAATTTATAGTAAATTTATTATATATGAATAAATTAAATTTAAAATCCGTGTAATTTACATTATATTGTATTACTTTAATTAAAAAAATGAAATTAATGGAATAAAAATTTTTCTATACTATTTTTCTGCTCTACATTCAATACAGTATAAAAATTGTAGGTTATGTTATAATGTTTTGAGTTTACCGGATCCACGTGATTAGCGTAGCGGACGAATATTTTATATTATATAAAATGTATAGCTATGGTATATTATGCGTCGGCAGATTTCTGAATTTTCGACATCAAATTTTTGCATTTTTTTTTTTTTTTTTTTTTTAAATTCAACTTATTTTTCTATTTATAATTATTTAATCATTTTAGCAAAATCTTAAATAATCAAAATACTATATAAACGCGATACGATATGCATTTTCATTTTCTAACTTTTACTAGCTATTAAACATTATTATAATTTATAATGCCACAATACAAAGTGTAAAAGTCTTTTTATAATTCTTTTTATTCATTATGATAATTATAAAATTTTGAAAATAAATCAATTGTAAAAGTTTTATAAAATTTTAAAGCATAAACAGTAATTATTTGAATATTTAAAATTTAAAATTTGTTTAACATTATAAACAAAAAATTTAATCAAATTTAAATTTTTATTAAATTTTATTTAATATTTATATTTTACCAAATGATACGCATGTATATAATTATTGATGAAGAAAGGCAAGATAAAAAGTTGAAGTTAAATAGCAAAAATTTAAATATTTCGCATCTTACTATTTCAAAAAGAAAATATTTCTTTTTATTGAAATTTAATTGAATTAGTTTTAATTTTAATTAATTGTATTAATCGTTTCTCAGACTATGATTTGAATAAAATAAAAAAATTTGACATAACTTGCCATGTTTATTTAAGATTGTATTCGTTATTTTTATTTTAAAATAAATATAAGTTTATTAAAAAAAAATAAAATATTTTATTACAAAGTTATGAATTAATAAATAAATAGCTTATTAGATATACGATAACTGATCAAATATTGTAAAAATAATAAGATAAGTGTATTATGAGAAGAAGGTTGCACTTACCACATGAAATGGAAAACTACTTTATATTTGATTACAGTAAAAATATTCAGTTTATCGATTTATGCAACTGAAGCTCTTTAGCTTTTACGTAATGTTAATGCGAAAATTTTTAATCTACTTTTTCCATTTATCCGGCGTCGAGATTAATACTGATAAGGGACAAGTATAGAGAAATTTAAGAATTTAAGTTAGATAAAAAGGGGTATACAGAAGGTATGGATAAACATGAAAAATCATCGATAATTTGTTGAGGAGGAGATAAAAGATTGCGAGCTGTTTTGAGCAACAGTTAAGCGGCGCTCGATCAATTGACAAAAGCGAACGGCGCGCAAAGGCGCTCATGAATACACTCCGATCGCGGGAGTGTCGTAACGAGTCCGTGTGTGTCTGCCCACGCGTCCTTGCGCTTCGATCCAGTCGCACTTATGCATAAATTACACGAGGCCCTTTGATCGTTTTCAAGGTAGAGAGAGAGAGAGAGAGAGAGAGAGAGAGATAGAGAGAGAAAAAACGGGCGGGCCTGTGAAGTTTTCCGATGCGAGCGTTCCTATACGGCGCTTCGTCGGCTTCGTCGTCGTTTACGTCGCAAGGAATTAAAAGCCGCGCGAGACTTTCTTTCGAGCGCGCATGGACTACTTTAGCGAGCAAAAGGTGGGCGTCCCGCGAGCTCCGACATTTTCGTGCCTGCGCGATATTTCCCAATGGGTCCCCGCACGTACACGCGCGTATAATGCGTGCGCGTCCGGTCTTGTATACGTAATTGGGAGTCGCGAGAAAACTTGTTCGCGCTATACATAACATACATATATACATACACACACACACATATATATATATACATATACATATGCGTTTTTATGCGTACACACACGCAGTTGTCATTTCGACGATACCCAATTGATTAAAACTGTTATACTTTTCTCCACTGATTTCACCTATACGAGCGAAAACGAGTGCTCGATCAATTTCGAGTTCCCCCGGTACCGTAGGCCTTGGCTTCCTCTATATTAGGTATGAAAGTAAGCACGAATGAGCTCGTTCAATTGAAAGTATCTATTAGTTGATATTTCTTTTCAATTTTCAACCTTCTGTAATAACTTATTTAACGAAAGAGTCATTCGCGTCAAATAATAAACTTTATAATCTTTAATAAAGAAGAATTTCTTTAAAAGAAAAATGTAGATTCAGGTAGTTGTAGAATCTAATGCATCTCGTGTTATTTTAATTATTAAAAATCTTCAATATTTATTAGTTATTTTTATAACTTTTGTTGACAATTCTTATATTTATGTTGAACATTATTTTTAATCTAGACAGAGATGTCAAATTTTCTTGTAACAAGCATTAAAAAAAAATCAGATATATGCATTATTTTTTTTTAAAAAGAAACATATTTTATTTATAATAAATATACAATACTATCATATGTACAAACTTTTTATTTGCAATTTAAGTACAAGTTATAGTAATTAAGATCCAGTAAGACATTTACACATTATAAATAATTATGAGTAAATAATTAATAGTTTCAGTTTCTACCTTATTATTAACTAAATAGTAATTTAATTAACCAACATTAATTTAGAAAATGTGAATAATCTTATAATCTCATCGATTAAATAATTTTATCTTACATTTTAAATAAGCGAATGAAATAATTTTCTTTTGTCAATATTATAAATTTTTTTAAAACCTTGATTCCAACCTATGAATGAATTCAGCGCGAGTCGAAATTCGTACGTTTTAAAAATAAAGAAAAAAAAAAAAAAATGCAAAGATGCTTCATCATTAAGTATAAAAGTTTTAAAAAAACTAGATAGAGAAGAGAGTAGAGTGTCTTTTCAGGGCCGTATAAAATTCGGTAGGCGCGATTCCGCGAATTCGCGACAATCGGAAAGAAGAAGCGGAACCGAGTGCGACTCGAAGAGAAGAGAAGCGAGTTTCTTATGCTCGAGTTTGCTTACCTGATCTCTCTTTTCCTCTCTCTCTCTCTCTCTCTCTCTCTCTTTCTCTCTACCTTTCGGTTTCTCTGTTTCTTTGGCTGTTGGTTAGCGCACGGAGCAGCGCTCGAGAGAGATAGAGAGAGAGAGAGAGAGAGAGAGAGAGAGAGAGAGAGGTGGGCGTAAGGGCCGCACCGGAGAACGTCGTCCCGTGTTCCATACATGGCTATGATATGTGGAAACGGAGAGACACACGCGTACATACGTGAGCGAACGCGACGACGACGTAGAGAAAGAGAAAGAGAGAGAGAGAGAGAGAGAGAGAGAGAGAGAGAGAGAGAGAGAGAGGGAGAGGTAGGTAGGTAGAGAGTCCCCACCGCGAGTCCGAGCATGAACCGGTGTGCGCCACGAGCGGACGACTCGGCTTTGCCGCTCAGCAGGCTTATACTCGCGCGCGCGCTCGCGACCATCTCGACTCGCTGCTTAGAGCCGTCGTTTTGCTAACTTTGCGAGCTTCGGCATTATACTTCGATTTTCCAAAAGATTTTCCGCCTCGCGGACGATTTTGCACGATTGCGCGCGCGCGCGCGCCCCCGTGCGCATCGAATTCAAACGCGGAAGACGAGGTTTTCGTCCGCTAACGTAGACCGTGTCGAAATCGGAGATTTAGAGTAAAAAAAAAAAAAAAAAAAAAAAAAAAAAAAAAAAAAAAAAATATAATAATAATAATAATAATAAAAGAAAGACGATCAGGTTGATAAAGAGGGTGGAAAATGTACAAGGGACAAGCCAGTGTATAGAGTGATATGTGCGCGGAGGGCGGTAGAGACACAGAAAGAGGAGGAAGACGCAGAGGATAATCGCGGAGATCTGTACGTGGGACCAGCGCCCGCGGAGACGATCGTCGAGGTGCGTATGTATGAAACATTATGCGTGTCGTGGGTGTGCTTGCGTATTAATGCAAACGTGTGCGAGATCACATTGTGGGACTGCGTTATTTTTTTCCCTTCTCCAAGAACGCCGCCTCCGCTCTTCCTCTGCTTCGCAGCACCATACGAGAAGTGCGTGTGCGGATTTTTTTCTATATAGACGACTAGTAAAGCAGCTTGATACTTGAGTCACGGACTCGAGGTGTCTTGTGTGCCTAGCGCCGCGGACGTTTCCCCGCGTTATCGCGGATTCGAATTGTACAATTTAGCTCGTTTATGACGTTACGCCGCGCCTCTGTTACCGCGACTCAGCTTTTGTATACTCTACAGTTCTTAGTTTCTTGATTTTTTTTTTTTTTTTTTTTTAAGTAGGTAAAGAATCGTCTTTCATATCAGTTTCTTCTCGCTGCGTGCTCGTATATTGCCTCGTGTCTTTACACCGCCCGCGACTGAAACACGAGAAAGCTGAAATTTGAATTTATAATTTCATTCATAAGCTTCATAATTCTCTGTGTATATGCCTTCATTTATTAAGAATGGCCGAGGTTTCGTTATTAATCGACTATGCGTTCGCTTAAATTTTATTTAAAACTTTTGAACTTTTTAGTAAAAGATAATCAATCAGCCTCTTTTTAATTATAGTACTTTAAAATCAATATTAAAATTAAATTAAAAAATTATTCAAAATTAGACTAAGCTTATCTTTAATTGGTCAATGAACTAAAGAAAAGTATATTTAAATAACTAGTACTTATCAAATATTTTTTTTTTTGGTAACTAGAATATAAAGTTGGTTGGCAAAGTATCGTCGGTTGATTTATTTATTTTTTAATCGATAAACATTAAGCGAACTATCCGATCAAAATCGTTACGCAGTTGTCCAAAGATAAACACGTATGCGTGTACATGTAGAAAGTTTGGCGACAAAAAAGGCAAAAGAACGAGAGGTGGAAGGAGAGCGAGGAGAAAAAGTAGAAATAACTTAAAAACGGGCGTGAGCGCGGGCACTATTGCGCCGAGCGAAAGGCGAGAAGAGTGGAAGCACGTGGGCCGAAAGACTTGAATGAAACCAGCGGCTCGAGCGGCTAGCGTGCATTCATAAAGATCCACCTCGACAAGAGGAAGAGAGAGAGACAGAGAGAGAGAGAGAGAGAGAGCGAGCGCGCCCTTACCTCGATCATAAACGAGCCTGCATTTGCATGACATTATGTGACGCACGAGCGCCTCCGAAGCTTTTTAAAAATTCGGACCCGAGGTTCATCTCGGCGGCTCCCTTCTCTTTCTCTCTTTTCTGCGTTTCTTTGGGCAGCGATCGATTATTTCCCGCTCGGTATACAAGCGCACGCGCGCGCGCGCCCGTCGCGAGACTCGGCGACTTTTATAATTAAAACGTCGAAGGATCCGTGTGCAATATTTGTTAAATAACCGGTTCTCGCTCTGTCGAAATCGCTCGCCAAAATAAATTTATTATACGTATACGTAGAGACCGGCTGCGCCTTATCGATTTATCAATGAATCTTTTCAACCTGAATCTTGTTATTGGCAATTTTAGCGTCTTTCGTTATTTAAGACTTCTTGCGAAAATTCAATAAAATCCCGTGTACTTTGTGTAGTATCGGAAAAATTATTCTTGATAAAAAGCTGCTTTCTTTAAAAAAAAAAGTAAATACATAATATATAAATAAAACGAAAAATGGCTTTTATCTCTCTTTGCCTTTCAATATTATACATAAAAAAAAGATAACATATTTAAATATTTTTTTTTTTTAAATCATAATTATAAATTAGCTTAAACAATAAGAAAAGCTTCTTCATAACGGTCAAGTTTTACGTTTTTTATTGACATTTTATTCATTTTACAATTTTTTCATCTTACTTAATTGACTTTACAATGTTTTTTCTTGTTTTTTTTTCTTTTTTTCTTTCTTTCTTTTTTTTTTTTTTTTTTTTTTTTTTAATAATCTTTTACTTTAAATTATTTAATGTAATTGTCATCGTTTATATAGCCATTGTGCAATCAACAACTTGAATTTTTGCATCTGTAAAATAAAAATATTTAATATTTGTAATAGAATTATAATTACGAATAAATAATCGATACCGCAAAAATAAAGGCGAACGAAATAAATTAGCCGCCTTTAGCCGTTTTTCTTTTTGTCCTTTGGCCGTTCCTCGGCCTCAAGCTTTTGGCGCCGTTTCTTCTCTAGGGGTAACTTTGAGCGAAACTTTTGAAAGCTGTCCAGGTCCTTTTGCTCGAGCCTCTCGGGCGCCTCGAGCCATTGCTCGAATATCTCGGTGGATTGGAGCGGCCTGCGCTTGAAATCCATGCGGCGAGTTATGGAGAGAGATTTATCGAGGACCTCCTGGGCGAGCTCGATCTGCGTCTGGTTGGCCATGAGCCTCGCGAGACAGGACACATTTAAGTGTCTGTCGATGTATCGATGGCTCATCAGGGCCTTTGTATAAGCGAGGTACATCGTGCCGTAGTCGGCGACCGGTATGATTATGAACTTGTCGTGATGCTTGACGAACGGCTTCCCCGCCATGTACGGCTCCGTCGACGTCGTGAGAAAGAGAACCTGCATCGGCGAGACTTGTAATGCAGACTTGTTTTTTGCCCACCTCTCTCTCTTTCTCTCTCTCTCTCTCTCTCTCTCTTTCTTTCACGCGCAGTATGCGCGGCCATTAACGCATCGAGACTTACTCTTGAGGACGCGACTCGAAAAGCAAACAATTGCTAATACATGTATATGTGCGTATGAGTATAGGCGGCCTATTGGCCTGACGATCGAGCCCTTATTTTCAAAGGTAGGAAGAGGAGGCCTTTATTTTTGAAAGAGTGTGGGTGAGGCTGAACTTTTGTTCGCACGAATAAAAGTATCGTATCATTGTTCCTCTCTTCGCTTTGATTTTACGATTGCTATTCACGTTTTCGTGATTCATGTCATTTGCATCGTTATTGACTTTAAAAGTATATCTTGGAGTTATGAGAATTATTTTTAACGATAATGTGTTTTTACTTGTATACTTGTTTTATTAAATTTAATTATCGCTCGATTTTATTATTATTAAATGCCGGAAAACTATTAATTAAATTAAAATAATAAAAAAAATTTTGGTTGCGTTTTGAAATCGTTACTCGCGAAATCGTTGAAAAATTATATACCGAAAGGCTTGCTAAGCTTGAATTCGAAGGAGAAAAGAGGATCGAAGAAAAAGCTAAAAAACAATTACCCGATCGCCGGGTCGAATTCCCTTGAGGATTTTCTTGTAAATCGGCGCAAATCTCTTGGGGTTAACTCTTCTCAGATCTGGCGGTATCCTCTTAAACCAAGCCTTCTCCCCTTCGACCAACACGACCGACGGCGCGTAAGCTCTCGCTAACTTTACAACGGCGTGTACCAGCCTGTCTTGACTTTCCTTAGCCACAAATCGACCCACGTGCTTTTCCGGCGTCAGGTTGATAACTGTCGCCTTTTATTAACGATATACCATCATAAATTTATTAAAAATAATTTATTTATTATTTATAAATTTTTATTATTGCAAACTCATAAATAATAATAATAATAACATTATATATAAATAAAATATAAAATTAATTGATTTGTTAAAGTGTAATTTATTAACATTTTTTTCTATATCCTCGATTTTGAAACTATGCTATTTTAAATTAAAAAAAAAAAAAAAAAAAAAAAAAAAACCAGAGAGTCGGTGATACTCGCTTTCAATTCGGTGCATATGGCATGAGCGACGAAGAGCTGTCCACATCCGGGCGGCCCGCAGAGGCAAACCGATCGTACGAGGGGCGCGAGCTCGTGGACGGCTTTCGAGGCCATCGGTAGCACGCAATAATCCATCACGGGTTGCTTTATATCGCCTAGGCGTACTTCCGGATCGCCTCGAAGCACGTAGCTCACGACTCCCGGCCACTCGCTTAGGTGGCATTCCGGACAATCCCTGATGACTTTTGAGCGCGTAAGTTCGATTAACAGCTCGTCCGGCGTTACGTTCTCTAGAGGATCTTTCTTTTCCTTTGGCATTTTTCCTTCTTCCACATCTATCGATCAATTATAACATTGCAATTTTTTATTTTTTCTTTTAACGGTTCGGCATATTTTTTTTGCTTTTTATCGCGAACGTATAATCCCCGTTCTGCCGTATGAAATATATCGTTACACGGGGATAAATTTCGTAAAATTATCGATATTATTAATATATTATTAATAGGTGTTAATTAAATATTGAATAATTTTAATCGAGAGAAATAATGAATAATATAAAATGAGTAATATTGGTTGCTCAATCGTCTGTCTATTAAAATATTTATAAAATTTATAAATAGTGCGTTTGATGCAATAAAATAGTTAACGCGCGATATTAATATTTAACGATAAATAGCTGAGCGATTGCGAATCCCCGTTTTTCAATAATAAATAATATTGAAATACATTATCGAGTATGTTAGTTTATTAAAAACTGATTTTTTAAGCAAATTTTAAAATTTAAATTGCAAATAATCAAATTTAATTAATTTGTTAATACGAACTTTTTAATTTTTGTGGCTTGGGAAGTTCCATTTTTTCTTTATCATCCGCATGATCTAGCAAGAGCGCTTGATTTAACTCTTTTAATTCCGCGCGCATCAATTCGTCGGCCTTCTTGCGCATCTCTCGTTGCAATTCATAACATAGATTATCTTTAATCAAATCGATAACCAAAGCACCCTTCGGATCAAGTATTTGTTCAATGCGAAAGCTCCAAGTGTTAGTGAATTCATTATTCGTTTTCACGAGGAAGGGCAAAGCTTTCGACTCCTGCATTTTCCAGCCTTCGATTTCAAGAGAAGATTCCTCCTCTTGCTTCTGTTCGGGCTCCTGCGATGACTCCGCACTCGTTTTCTTACTTTCTTCCTCCGCTAATTCAGCGAGATACTCTTTAGGTGTACGAGCTTGTCCAGTGGCAATCATAATCGTTCCGCCGTTTTCCGCTTCAGGTATGGCATCGAAGTAACCCAATTCCTCGAACCACAATAGGAACCATTGTCGAATTTCGTCCTGTATATCTTCTACCAAACCAGGACCATGAATTTCCCAAATCTATTTAAATTGAGTCGTTAAAATTAGAATTGGAAAAATTAATTTTACGTTGAAAAAAAAAAAAAAAATGCAAGGAAACATAGCATTCGAATTATTTTATTTTTTTTAAATTTTAGAAAAATAAAGAAATTTTTACGATAACAAACTTTTTCTTTCTGATTTTTAATCGTGTCTTCCATTTGTTGTACAGCTAACATTTGCATATCGAGTCTCTCTTGAAAATCTGATTGGAAGTCTTTAAAAACTTTACGAGGTCTCCAACTGGGCATCGTCATACCAATCGCTTCTTCTTCTCGAGCACGTCTTCGTTTCATTTCTCGTCGTACGAAAAAACCTCTCCAAGTTTTCTGTATTGTAATTGCCGCATTAATCATTTCTTTTGGATCTATTTCCTTAAGAGTCAATTCCCCGGACGCTAATTTTCTTTCATAGTCTTGTTTACGTTTTACTGAAAAAAATATTTTTTTTTTAAATTTAGATTTGGATTTTTAAATTGAAATTATTTATTTTTTCGTTATATTCAACGAAATATTTTTTTAAATTTTTTTCATTTAATTTATCACGACGGTAGAGATTTAATGAACAAAAATTATATCACGTGCTTGTTTTTTTACAACACTCAAATATTTAGTAGCAAAGTGTTACAATTTAAATTATATAATCTACAAATCTAATAAATTTAACATGATTATATATACTTATATGTAGGTATTCGAAAAAGAGTCAGAGAGTCAAAGAAATTGTCAGGAAAAAAACTCGTCGGAAGTCGGAAGCATATTTTGGTTAAATTAAAACAATTTTATCGTTAAAGAATCGATTATTCGAAACAAAATTTCGAATGTGAATTTATTGGTATGCCGAGCTATCAAAAAACGAAGGATGGTAAGATCCGGTTTTGACTTCGATTTTTATTCGATTCTCGGGCCGAGAATTTTGCGCCCACGCTCGTAACGGTCTCCTTCAACACGCTCATTGCCTCGTCTATTTTTCGATATATCGCGTTTTGTGCATTGTTCATTTTTTTTTTTTTTTTTTTTTTTTTTTTTTTTCTTTTTAAATAATCAAGTTAAATAATAACTCTAGATTATGCTTTTGGCAATTTAAAAATTACTCTAAAATTTTTTTAATATATATTTGTAGCAAATCTACTTATGCACATTACAAAGCGTTGTTAAGTAAGAAGAAAATTTTTTATTAACATAATTGAGAATGATGATAAATCATTACCACCGATGGCAATCTTTCTACCAACTCTTGCGCGTTCGTGGCTTTGAATAAGTAAAATAGCATCGTTAAATGCTTTGCGTTCTGCTTCTTGTGCCAAGCGGGCAGCTTTTTCCTCCGGTGTCTCTTTTAATTCTACTTCGATGACCGATACAGCTTCAGATTTTGCTCTTTTTCTTCGCGCCAGTGCTGATTTTGAACCTAATGTGATAACCGATTCACGTACTGTAACTTCAGTATTAGCTGGATCATTTTTAATGACACGTTTTTCTAAAAATAAGTATATACAATTATCTTCTTTAATAATTGGATGTAAGCGACGTTAAAAAAAAATTAATATTATTTGTGCATTTATTTATGTTTATATATTGCTCGTTGCAGGTAATTTTTGCGCATATGCATGCTTTTTGATACATTTTCACTAAAATATGAATATTTTACAAAATTATATTTTATTAAGTTACACTGCGTTAAGTAACCGTTTTTTTTTTTTGTTTCTAATAAGAGTATCAAGATAAAAATATATTTTCATTCATTGATATTTTCTCACTTTGAGCAAAAAATATCTATTCAAAAGTACACGTTTTAATTTAAATAAAGAAAATTCCAATAATTAATAATGCATTATTGGTTGGGTATTGTGTATAATAGTCTGTAAGTTGCGTATAAATTACAGCGCCAGAAATATTGGTGCGACACGTTTTAAAGTTAAGATGGAGCAATAAACCATAGGCAGAAATAGAATACGGAGGCGTTAAAGTGACGCAGCTTGTCGGGATATCGTGCAACGACTCACGCGCTCTCGCGTACATTTTTTAAGAAAAGAGCAGAGGTGCAATTAGACAGCTCTTGCGCGCCCGACAAACCAAAGCGATTGCTTCGAGTAAAAGCAACTTATTAACTAACTCTCGTTCGCGTTGGCGAGCGAGTCCTCGACAAATTTTCTGCGTCTCTCGAACTCGGCTTTTCTCGCAGCGGCGTTGTAAACTGGCGCGCTCAGATCCACGTCGTCCGGCGTTAGCTTCATCTTGACCAATATATCGTTCGGCCAACTGATTGATATATTAAAACGATAAGATTTTTATGGCTTTTGATTTTTTTAACATTTATACGTACTATGATTATTTATGTTGATACAAAGTTTAAAAAAATTAAATTTAAAAAAATTTATCATATTTAGCCTTGGCTCGAACAAAAATTTCTCTTACGCTATAACATTTTTTATTATTTAATGCTTTTTTTTCTATTTTTTTTTTTTTTATCTAAAATTGATTAAATTACACAGGTTATTCGATCGAAGGTTTTCTAATAAAATTTTTATTTACGGGCACTCGGTGAGGATGAGATTGACTACTTCTTTGCGGTACTCGAGCATACGAACGATTGAATAATCAAGCATTTTTCCTACAAGTTCTCTTATTTGCGGTTGAACAATCTGATCGTGACAAACAGTTAAGCGCTGTATCATTCTCCGATATCTATAAATGACATTGATAAATAATATAAAATTAATAAGAATTATTACATTACATCGCGCTTAATAGTATTACCAACCGATAATATAATTCTACTGTTTTTTCTATGGCATCTTGTTTTCTTGTTATTGGTTTTCCATATTGAACAACTTTGTCTAATTCGAGAAGTTTTGTTAAATCTTTTTGCGCATTCAGCCATAATTTTGAGAAATACGTGTGTGACATTTAATTTTATTATTTATTTATATGTTTTACAAGAATTTTGTCTTAATTTTCCAAACTTTTTTTGATTATTAGGTTATAACTTAATGGTCCATCTTAAAATTTAAAAACTTATTTTAGCTATATATCGTGAATATTGTTACATATTCGTCATAAATTTTTGTAACGACGCATTGTTGATATTTATTTGCTTGCTTCAATAAACAATCTTACAGGTTTTTCTAAAAATAAATATACACATTTTTAATAAATTTTAATAATTTATAGGTACACACAATTTAAATTACTTAACCTATATTATCATTATAAACTTTTTTAAACTTTTTAAAACAAAAAGATTACACGGAATATATTTTTATGAATGGCTTACCAAAATTTTCAGAATGCCGAATACATATCGATGCTTTCTCATCGCGGCGACGATAATCTCGGCGTCTTCTCTTGACGCTGCGATAAATTATTCTACAACGGTGACGTCGAGCACGCAGTCGGCATTACTAATCCCAATAGAAAACTCGACAACGGCAACGGCCAAGAGAATCGACCTTCGAAATTTTAACGTAACCGCCACCAAAGAATCCCCGCCGAATGTCACCAACAACGAGTGTAAATGCCCAAATTTAACGGGTGCTGGTATCGAGTGTTCCTGTGACTTTCCTCATACCCTTAGATGCATCGGAGATCGAACCGCGTTACAGGTATTGTTTTCCGATAATTTTATTAAACAAAATAGCAGTCAACAAAAAATTTATTTAATCTATTTTAATAAAAAATTTGAAAAAAAAAAAAAAAATATCTTAACTTTAAAAAATTTAATGCTATAATAAAACAACAATAATGCAGGATGCGTCGGTTGAAGAAAGAATTGAAAATTATTTTTCTTTTTCATACGACAGACAATAAGCGACCAACTCCGATGTAAAAGTTCGGGAATGATTTCCTTGCTGGACGTAACGGTCTCGGGAATTTCAGTGCTTCCGGCCAACTTCCTCGAAGACGTTGCGCTGCACGGGCTCGTCGTGTCCACGGGTGAATTGCAACGCGTTCATGAAAACGCTTTCGTCTCTCTCGCTCTGCCGCTTCAAGCTCTCGGGCTACCGAACAATCTTTTGGACAGCATACCGACAGCCGCGTTCGCCAAACTCGTTGGATTGGAGCGGCTCGATTTGTCCCACAACAAGCTCAAAAAACTCGAGGCTAATTCTTTTCAGGTACTCTTCGACACTCTTTCGGTCTTTTATTTGTGTCCATAAATATAAGCGCGAAAAAATTGCTTGAGCTATGTAGGCGATTTTGCATTGTTAAAACATTTTTGTTAAAGCATACATTACAATGAAAATTTACGTTAATAGGAGGTCATCTTGAACGAACGAAGTAATTTGTATTCACATTACTCGATGAATACAATACAATTATAAATATTTTTTAAAGAAAATTTTCAAAGTATTAAGTTTATATTATATATTACAATGAAACACATGTAAAGCCGGTGGTCCGTGGGAAATCTAGAATAATTAAATTTAAGAATAATTCAATGTAATTTAAAAATAATTTCGATACTAAAATTATTACGAAATGCTATAGTAAACGCGTAATATAAAAAAATTTCAGAGACTTACAAATGTCACGTATTTGGATCTTTCGGAGAACCTCTTATCTCAACTATCACCGCAAGCATTCGCATCTCTGCCGAGCTTACGATCGTTGAAAATGCGAGGAAATCGACTTAGCGTGTCAGCTCTATCGGCTCTTCGTGGCTTGAAAAATTTAGAGGAACTCGATCTTTCGGAAAATTTGCTTACTGGTTCACTCGGACCGAATCTACTGCCTCCTATGCCGAGACTTCGCTACCTGAGCGTCGCTAAAAACCAATTGCAAAACGTTTCTCAAGGCGCCTTAATGGGACTGAAAAATTTGTCCTCGCTAAGTTTGAGTCACAATCAGGTATAAAATTTTCTTTTTATAAAAATTCGATTGATTATAAATTTTTAAATTTAAATATTTAGCTCGATTTATTGTTTTATTGCCGCGACGTATAGGAATAAAGGCTTAACTACAAGTAAATTATTTCTTGCAGATCGACGTTTTAGAAGATCACGCGTTCAAGTACTTATCGACCCTCCAACACTTGGACCTAGCTAACAACGACATCGTTGCCGTATCCAGCTCTTCCCTGGCTCACCTGGAAAATCTAAAGAGTCTCGATTTAACTCATAATTTTTTGCGCTCGCTAAACGGCGATCTAATATTGCCGTTACGTAGTCTCGAGGATTTACGTCTCGATGATAACGACATAACGATGGTTACCAGCGATGTGCCGACTTCCAAGCTTAAACTCAAGAGCCTGTCGCTTTCGGACAATCCGCTCAACTGCGATTGCACACTGCTTGAGTTTGCCAACTGGCTGGCTAACTCGACTCTCGAGGAAGAGGATAAGGTCTCGGCGGTGTGCGCGACCCCACCCGCCCTCGAAAATGGAATTCTCACGCAAGTTTCTCCTGGAAGTCTGTTGTGCGGTGATCCGACGCCTTCTATCGTTACTAGACCGCCCCTCGCTGCTGCTCAACTCACACTTGATGTAATTTTAATAATATATATATATATATATGTATTCTTTATACCAAATATTAAAATATTATTAATGCTAAAATACGTATTTTCGTAGGCATCGTTATAACGATAGTTTAATTTTTTCTCTTATCAGGAATTCCATTACGACGAGGCAACGGGAATAGATCTTTTATGGCACGTGGAGCCGTGTACCGAACATTACACTTGCGACACTCTCATCGTATACGAAGCAATCGGCGATAAACAGGTCCAAATTGCTTCGAACCCTATTCACTGCGATTCGCGACTCATGCACGACCCTTGCTCCCTACTCATCGGTCTACCCTCTAGTTTAATGCTTCAGCCCGGTCACAAATACCGCTATTGCGTTGTCCTAATGGTACCCAGCGGATACGACGAGGTATCTCTCGGTCTTGGTTGTAGCGACATTATCGTTCTCGAAGAGTCGCTTCACCTCATGCCCGATGAACGACGACAGCCTCGCATCGATCCCGAGATATCCACCGTCCGTGTCAACGTCTCCAGCGACGGTTATCTCAAGGTAAATTAACGATAAATCACTCGGTATTTTACAATACAACTATAAAAATTAATGCCCAAGTTATTACGAATAACGATAAACCGTTGATAAAACGACATTGTTTACGTTTAGGTGGAAGTGACGATGTCCGCTCCTTCTCGAACGGATTGCGAAATCGATTTGGACATTTTTGCAGCTGAATCCGGCCAAGTTCATCGTAGACGAGTAAACTGTAGCTCGGGAGCAACGACGTTATCGGGTCTAGTGCCCGGCCATTACAGAGTATGCGCGAGCGTTGACGACGAGGAAAGAGAAAAAACTCACGAGCGAAAGAAAATGAGAGAAGGTAAAGCCAAATGCGTCGAGGTGCAAACTTTCAGGCAAAACAACGAGATTCTCTTATTGCTACTTGCGGCTGTGCTCTGTGTTTTCATCGTTGTAATCTTTTTGGTGGGCAGAAGTTTATTAAAAAAAACGAAAAAAGAGCCGATACAGCCCCAGTGTTTTATGCCTGCTCAAGAAGTCGAAATTACTCACAAGGCTCATTACATTAAACTACTAGCGACCACAAAAGTTTAAACGATTTTTCTTTTAAACTTTAAATATCATTTTTCATCTACCTTTCAAATTTATAAATCTTATAGTAGAAGTACCTTTGATTTAAAATTGTCAATTTTTTAGAATTTTTACAATACGTTTTAAAAATAATAGTCATAATTTTAACTAACTTTATTCAAAAGAAAAATAGATATTTACGAAAAACTTACCAATTTACTCATCATAACTTAAAAAAATATCTAGGAAAATATTATTTCTGCAAGAGATTATAAATTTACGTTGATTTATTTAAAAATAATAAATTTTTGTTTTTGATAATTTTATGAAAAAGAATTTCAATGAATTCAATATGAAAAATTTAGCGAATTTAATTGATGCAAGAAAATATTTGCTGATTGTATATACAAAGAAAATGAAAATCAATTTATTGTATCGTAAATTTAAATTTTTATCAATGGGAAGCCCGAATGAATCACCGATGAATGACTAAAAAAATTTTAATTTTCGTTTTTTATGATGAATGATTTTATAAATTCTGATATGATATATAAATATATATATATATGTTGATTTTTAACGAATGAATGATATGGCTTTCACAACATTCCCTAAATGTAAATAATTATTTCTTTTAGCTTTTTTTATAAATTGTTACTAACTCAGAGGCTTAACAAAGTTTGTAATTTAAAGTTCTTATCGATAAATTATGCGTTACGATCTATTTCAAAGATGTTAGTAAATGAAGCTACTTTCTCTTGTACAAACATTATTTTAATAATTGTTAATCGCTTTATTATATTATATTTTGCTTTAAAAGCTGTTGTAAATAGTATTCTTTATAAGCATTCGTTTATGTATAACTAGACGCTCTAAAATTGTTGTTGATACTTATATATATTATTAAATAACATATCATTACGTGAAATTATTTTCTTCTTTAACGCATGTTTATTAATTTATTACCTACGCTACTATATATATACTTTAAAATTATACACGCGCCAGTGAAAAATAAAACTATCGTACCGAGTGTCGGTAACATAACGCACATGTATATGCAATATTTTTTGAATATCAATTTTTTTATACGACACCTCCTACTATTAAAACAAAATTTACTTCTAATCGTTATATATAATATTAAATTATTTTTATCATTCATAAATTTTTTATACTACTTACGTACAAGTGTAAGACAAAATTAAAAAAAAGTTATTAAATTCTATATTTAAAAATGTTAAAATCGTGTATAATTAGTGAAAGTTATTCAATCGTATATTCAATCGAAAAAAAATAAATAAAATATGATTTTCATACTCCTGAGATAAATAAATAATAATCTGATAAGCGTGTTTGTTTTAATTAATTCAAAATATATTCACTTAAATTTTAAATATTAATATAAAGTCTTTTTCAATTATTAATTTATAATAAAAGTAAGTAATTTTAAAAAGTATCATAACTCAAAATAATATTGACATTAATAATAATTCTAAATAAATTTATCTAATTTATAAACAAGCTTATATTTTATATTTTAAATATTAAACTAATTACTACATATTCTATTAGTATTGAGTAATCATATTTCATAAAAATAAAAGCTTTTACACAATTGTGTTTAAATAATATTTATTTTTAACTAATAATTAAAGTTTTTATTATTGAAATTTTTATCAGCTAATTATATAGTCCAGCGCAACATTCAAATAGTTTCAAATGTATTTAAACAAGAAAAATAATTTTTTCTATGGCTACGATTGCATCATACATTTTTACAAATAAATCAGCGCGCTTTACATCTTTTAATAATACTATAAAAGAGTTTTATTAAGTACGAGAGTAAAATTTAGTAATAGAATTTTAACAGCTAATCATGTGGTGATTGTATACGTGAGAAACACAATGGAATTTTCAGCGTCTATAAAACAACTTAATCATCATACAATCATCAAAAAGTTTTATATTTCATTGCAGTCAATTAACGATAGCGAAAAATCGCTTCACACGAAATAATCTATCTTTACGAGTGCAGCTTAGATACAAGTGGAAGATGTAGGTCCATTTCTTCGCGCTCTTATTTTTTCCCTTTTACCGGACTGCGCACATGAGCAGCACCGAGCTACGAATACGGACTCGTCTCTCTCTCTCTCTTACAATCCGGAGAAGTCTAAGCGCACGATATGTCGCAACCAAATTGCTATATTCACGCACGAGGATAGGCAAACGGAAAACGGCGGGCTTTCAACTCGAGCGCATTACTCACCTGCGTATGCGTTCGCTCGTAAGACTTTTTTTTACGCGTACGTTATTTTTTATTTATTTTTTTTTTTTTCGTTTCGTGATAAAAAAAATAACGCTTTCGTAATGATAACTCAATTCAAATTGCCAAAGGACTTGGTTTGTAGAGCTACTAGTGAGAGAGAGAGAGAGAGAGAGAGAGAGAGAGAGACAAGATGTATTTAAATGATGATTTATTTCGAAGCGTTGTGTGTTTCGTCGCTTTCTCCTCTTTTTAATCTCTCGAGGATTATAATTAAAACGAAGCCCAGTTGAAATGTCGGTCGAACACTTCGATTCGAGACGCAAATAAGTAGAGATCGGCTTTGCGAGCGTTTACGGACAACGAAGCGCTATATTTTTGCGAGAAACGCGCTAGGTTTTTACGCAATCCTTCGAAAAGCGCACTCCTCGCGACGAGTGCATGCGAGAGGAGAAAAACGCAATAGTGCAAGGGGAAGAGTATGTGTGTGTGTGTGTGTGTGTGTATATATATATATACGCGCACGGGGAATAATTAGGCGCGCGAAAATAGCGATTGTTATATTCGAGTAAGATACAAAAGAAAAGAGACGCGACAGGATTAAAATTGCCGCGTGGGAGGTGGAGTTACGTTGCGCGCACGCACGACGACGACGACGACGAGTACCCACACCAGCGGGGAGGGAGGGACTTGCGGTCGTCATAAAGCGCAAAGTTGCGACAAAGCCCGAATAAGCGCTATGCTGTCTCATTCGTCTCTTATCTATTGCGACTTCGCGGCGAAAATCTTTTTTTACCTGCGAGAAGCGCGCGGTGTATAGATATGTACGTGTATATAGATATATATATATATATATAGATATATTCTGTGTTCTCTTCCTCTCGCTCACCGGCTTCTGTTACTTTGTTTTCTCTCAGCTTGCGAGATACTGCGAGAAATAATAATATCGCTGAAAGTGAACTTGGCTATTCATTATATGTATATAAGCGTTCTCGAAAAGAATGGAAATATATATCTTTTTAACAAGAATATATTTAGGTATAAAATACACACCGTGTAATTATAAATTTTAATAGCCATATTTTGAAGAATTTCCCAGAGTTTTTATTTTATAATGAAATTTAAGAAAGTTCAAGATATGTATGCTAAACACGCGTTAAATCTTTTTTTTTTGAGGTAAACCTTCCTGCCGTTTAAATATAATCATTTATATTTTGCGGCTTTTAACCGTGAAATAAACATTTCGAATTTAAACGTTTTTTATACCTAATTTTCGCCATTAAAATGCAATCTTATGCAGTTGTACATAAATATTTATATTATTTTTTCAAGAAAACATTATTTTTTTTTTTTTTTTTTTTTTTTTTTTTTTTTTTTTTACATTTCAATTACAATTATTTTTAAGACTTACCGTTGGATATTAATTTTTTTTTCTTTTCTGCATCATTGTCATTTTACGCAAAAAAAAAATTAAATAAAATTTACAATTTTTATGGATTAAATTTCATTTGACCGTATATTATATAGCTCCAGCGACTTTTCAAGCCACTTTAATTAAAATTTGAAAAACTAAGAAATCGTCTCTGCTGTGATAATGATGACTTTCTCTAATAAAAATTTTTCATCCCAATAAAATTATTCAACTTTATTTTATTGTAACGTCGGTGTTTAATAGTTTAAGTGAACAATTACAATCACCATTATCTATTTGAAAATATTGTAAGTAAAGAAAGGAGGCACGAAAGAAGTAAAAAAAAAAAAAAAAAAAAAAAAAAATGTTGAAAACGACAGTAAGTAATCGCACGTTTCTACCGTTCGAATCGATCCATAAAATATAATACAGCACGAGCAATTTAATAAAGAAACCATTGTTTGCGGCAAATATTCAAAGAAAGGAATGGCCCTTTTTGTTAATGCCGCATTAAGTAGCGCACCGTCAGACAATTTAATTGCCCGGAGATATAGATACTAGTATATATTATGTATAATGATAATAATACTATCGAAAACTCGATGTAAGCCGATAAATTTCACCTTTCTTTTGCGCAATAATCGATCTCGTATGTACAACCGCATCTCGTTGTGTACATAAGTTTAAAAATAAACGTATTTCTGTCCGTAGCGAATAAAATTTCGCGTACGTCGTATATCGTAATATTATAAAAGTGGCAAGCGTAACGTAATTACTATAGAGAGAGGAGACGCTGAGTTCGCTCCTTCTTCGCTCCTTCTCTCTGTTGATTCACAGACCTTCTCACAATTCTCACGCGTATTCTTTCTTTTTCCATCGAATTCGATAGCATCGTACGCGCGCTTCAACCTTATTTATTTTTTTATTTATTTTTTTTTTTTTTTCTTTTCTCCGTCTTTTCTTTTACGCAATATCCAGGAGCGTCTGCTCGACTAATTGCAATTATCGCGATGTAAGCGATGTAAGCTCTACGCGTCGGAGTATCGACAATACGTATACACCGGAAGAAATTTTTGAGACTAGCGGGAATGCCGCTTTATATGTACATTTATTTTTACATACACACACAAACACCCGCTCGTAAATTTTTATATGCTCTTCTTTAACGAAATTATTTTCCTCTCGACTTATTCTGTACGACGTACGTGTACCGCAGTTAACGAGCCTCTCGTCCGTACGCACGTTAAGTACGCGTTCGTCTTAGCGGTCTTACAAATTCGTTTCGCAATTTATTCAAGCGTATGCGGCGCAGCATCTTATGAACGTTTCTCATGGCGAGCTGCGCCAACGACGAGCCACTAATTATTTTATTATCTGCCATAAAGTTACTGTCCTTTATTATTATTTCGTTATTATTAAACGTTAATTATTTTATTTATGAAATTATAGACAGTTCATCGTGGATAATCGAAAGGATATATAAGTTGTTAAAATTAATTCGAATTTAAAATATTTGAAAATATTTTATTGTTTAATGTTTTGAAATATCAGGAAGATTAAAATATTATAAATTGATAATAATTTTTGCTTAAAATTTCAATAAATAAGATTACAAGAAGACGAAACTTTCAAAGCCATAAGGGCTCGCTGCTTCGTTGCTTTGATAGATTTATTAAAATCAAGCCAAACGATACGAAAAAAGTTTTATCTTTTCCTATTGTAAAATTATATTAGGAGATTTCAATTGCTTAATCTACTACGTTAACTAATTATTAAAATAAAACGTAAAAACCTAGAAAAAAAAAAAAAAAAAATTAAAAAACAAATAAATTGTATATTACAATGCATATTGCAATATTAACTAAAAATAATACCCGTCTATTTAAAAATTTACAAAGCATCTTGCAAACCGATACTTTCGATTACGTTTATACTCAAATCTTTTTAAACGTCTATCGCTATCTATTTATCTTTTTAGCGTATGCAATTACTTTCTACATTTGTTAAAATAATATTGAGAGTAACGATGAAATAAAAAAAACGTGACAATTGAGTAATGCGTTAAAAATGATGCATTCATTAAAAACGAGCGCGCGTTTATATTTCGGAGAGATCGGGATAAGAAAAAAAAAGAAAAAGAAACCGTTGCATTAGGAATTCAAGATATGATAATATGTTTCACTTTTGATCGATCGAATTGTCGCTCTCGTTAAAAGAGAGAGAGAGAGAGAGAGAGAGAGAGAGAGAGAGAGAAAAGGCGAGACTCGCCCATTGGCATTTAGACAAATCGGGGAAAGGAAGAAATTTCGTTTTCGTTTTCGAATGCCTCGAGGGAGCCAAACTCCGTCGTCTAAAAGCGTCCACACGAAACTTCGGACGAAGAAAGTCATCTCAACACCCACTCGACCTCACGGACGAACTCGTCGTTAAAACGTCGCTATTTCGACACTTTTCTTAATCATTTTACTTTCGATTTTGACAATTTATAAGCGCATCGTTTGATTTATCAATTAGATTTCATAAAAAGAAAATTTCATTTATCAATCGAGCTTACTTTCCCTGGCTGTTTTGTATTATTTTGATGGGCTTAAACGACCGATGATTCCACAAATTTGATTGTTATGTCGGATGCGAGAATTGCATCGGTCGTTTTATTTTGTCGACTAAATAAACTTTAAAAAAAAAAATTAATAATCATTCCTCATACATATGCGTTTATGAAAAAAATCAATTTATCATTTTTTATTTGAATTGTATTAGAAAACGTTTGATTAATGATCGGTCTACTTAACGTAAATATTATATACTTGTTTGTATATATATATATGAAAATCTGAGCGAAAAACAAGTAAGAAAGAAACGTAGAAACGACCAGAAACGGAAGAATAGTTTCGAAACGATATTAAAAATTTCCTCACGAAGCATCAAGTCTATCCGGAAATCTAATAGTTCGACGCTCGATCGAGCGTTTCGGTTGTATTTAATTGTTGGGCAATGGCAAGTTGATTCGCATGGCGCGCAGTTTTATGAGAATCGTGGGCCTTTTTAGTTAAACGACCTCCAAATGAACATGTCAACGAGCCTTTTTGCGTTATCTCTTTCTCGGTAACGTGAAAGTTTTCGTCAGCTGGCTGTTGTTGTTTAAAACAAAAAAAAAAAAAAATATATATATATATAAATATAAATAAATAATCCTTTCTAACTCGTTATTTAGTTTTTTGTAATTACGTAAAAGTTTATAAAAACTTTATGATCTTTTGTGTTCATTGTACATTCAATAAGGATCTAATGAAAGACATTAAATGTTAATATTTTAAACGTCATTATATTGTTTTCAATAATTTTAAAAGTAATTCGAAATGTCGTTTTAATGACATTTTTCTAAAATTTAATGCCATTTTTATAAAATGGAATAATGATAAAAAATTATTGACGAAAAAATATTTTCATAAGTAACAAACGAAATTTTGTAATATCAGGTAAATTAATAATCTAAAATATTAACCGCTGATTAATTAAGTTGATTTCCGACGAAATTAAAATATCAAATAATATAAAAAATTACAGTTTGTCAGTAGAATGTTCTAGAATAAAGTTTTTGTTAAAAAGTGTAATTTAATAAAAGTTTATTTTAATGTTTATATTTATAAATTCATAATTAATGCAATGTTTTAGTATTAATTTAAATGCTGAATAATAAATTTCAATTGTCGTAAACGAAATAATTTTTAAAAACTTTGATTTAACTTTTCAATATCGTCGTGCATGATAGATCGACGAATTCAAATGTTTAAAAGTGAAAAAATTCGGAAAAGCCCGTCGGGAAATTAACGAGCGGCTCCCGATAGCTTAGAGCAAAATTTTAAGATCCGAATTCGAAAAGAGTTTATTTTGGAAAGGAGACAGAGGGTACAGAAGAAGGATATTCGGAAGGTACTAGCGCCGTAACGTTCGCGTTCTCCCACCTACCACGGCGAGTCTCGAGCTCTTCTCTGCTCGCCGGAGAGGTAAAACTCTCGGACGTTTTCCGATCTCCCGCAGTCTCGATCTCCTTCTCATCGCCGAACAACTCGGCAAAAACGCGCGCACACTTACACGAACTCACACAAGCAAACACAAAGACACTCGCTCTATCGGTGGGCGCTTCACTCGTCCCGAAAATCTTTCGCTCAAGGAGTACAGCTTCTTTTTAACTTTTTTTTAACTACACCTCCCTTATTCTCCGCTCGTTAATTTTTTACGCGGACGAGGCTCGTCGAGGAGCGCGAGTTTGATCGCCAAAGAGCTCTCGGGTGATAATCGCCGAGTTGAATATTTATCATTATTTCATTCGGAATATATTGTACGAGTGAAAATTTCGCCACGATGTGGCGAAAGGTACCCGTGTATTGTTTAGGAGCGATTTTGTTGCTGCAACTTGGAGATGTCGTTGCCGCTGAAGCTGCTCCTACGATTCTCTCCTCCGACATACCTCACTTGCAGCAAGTAAGTTTAATCATTCTTTTTTTTATTTTTTTTTTTTTTTTTTTTAATGCACGAATTCATTTAATAAAATAATGCTGCGCGAAAATAATTTTATTTAAAAAAAAAAAAAAAAAAAAAAAAAAAAAAAAATACCTCTATCGCCGGACTGGCTTACGAGTTGAAAGGGAAATTTTTTTAATAAATTCGCGATGAAAATTACAACCGCGCACGGCCAAACGTAAAGTGAACTTGAAAACGGCGAAAACTTTCACGAGTTTACAGTTCCACGTTTAGTTTGAACGCCGCGATGACTCGCGCTACGCAACCGTGAAGTCCCCTATCATTAGCGGTCATTGCCAGACGAGCTAAGCAAACCTGCTAAATATTAACAAAGCGAAACAACAATTTTACGTTAGAGACGCGTTGCTAATTTTTTTTTTTTTTTTTTTAACTCGAGCCGCTGTTTGTCTTTTCGGTAACGAAAAAATAAAAGAAAAAACGATCACCTGACTGCGGTTCGTTATGAGTCTTTGGTGTGCGAGATAAAAATAATTTATTCATCTAAATTATGAGAGAAATTTCTAAATAGACGCGGGGGCTTCAATTAATTTTCATAGCAAGTTGTTTATATTGTATTCTTTCGTACAATTGAATACAACAATGAATAATATATTTATGTTTATTATTTTTTCTTCAAAGCTAATATTTAATTGTAATTAAATTTATCATTAAAAACTCGACATTCATCGTGTTATTATAATTTATTTCGCTCTTTACTGTATATTAATATTCCTTACGCAGCATAACAATTAATAATCCATTATTACTCGAATCTATTAAAAGAATTGAAATGTTTCCGTTTCATAATCAGTATTCGATCGTGACTGCGAGAAAATCAGATGTTTTTACTTTTTTAAATAAAAAGCTCTATTTAACGCTTGGCTAAACTTGTTAATGAAACTAACAACAATATTGAAGTATAAAATATGCTGGGGAAAAGTCGAAAATTATTTCTATAAAAAAACATACCGGTGTTGTATGCAGATTTATAATTGTACCATTGCACGATGATCCTGATAAAATTGTTAATATTTAATATTCTTCAACGAATAAAAAAAAAAAAAAAAAAAAAATACTTTGCGATGCTTTAAATATTATGTTAATTGATGTTAAAATTGAATTTATCGTTTATGCAAAGTTAAGCAAAGAAAGAAATTCGGTTAAAACGTTTTGCTTGCGGTAATGAACTTTATGACTTTTTTATGATATTAATTATCTAATATTTAATAAAACAAGATAATTTTTTTAATGGAAAATAAATTCTTATACTCTATAAAGATTTTATTTTTGCATTTTAATTTTTATTTACTTGTTGAAGCACGTTTAAGTACTATCGCTAAATGAAATACCGTAAATTATTTAATAAAAAAGAAAACGCTTTAAACGGGGTTATATAAATATTTATATTATCCTGCATAAATGTTAAATTGTTTATGATAGAATTATCCATTTCGCAAAGGAAATAAATTTAATAATGTCGTTTAATTATCGGTGTTTATAAATAAAGGTACAATCGAGAAATAGAAAGTTAAACGTTTGCACGTTGCTTATGTAGCAGGAAACATAATCGAGGGTGACTCGCTCGCTTCAAAAGCAAGCCCGTGCATCGACTTTATTACGGCGTCGGGCAGGTAGCAATATTCGCGCGATCAAGTTGATTATAAGGAACCGACAAAAATTTTTTATATACCGGCTTGTAACCTTCTCAATAATCGCAGCGCAGGCTGCACGAAGGCTGCAACAAGGCGGGCGAATATCTCGAGGAAAACGCGACGTACACGCGAGGATCTTAAAAAAAAAAAAAACAAAAAGCCTTTCCGAGTTACGCTTCGCGAGCTCAGATCGCCGGGAAAGAAAACAAAAATCCTTAGCTACCGCTTTTTATTTTACGGAATGATAGAAGAATAAAAAAAAAAAAAAAAAAAAAAAAAAAAAGGAAAGACGCGCCGACGAAAGTGTGAGCCTGAAATTATTATATTAAAACTATATCGCGATCAATTTTTTTGTTAAATGCTGGAACGGAACCGCTTACCGGCAAAGTAGTAGCGTTACGGACATTACGACATTGCGTCGATTTAAATTTCATTATCTGGAAAAAAAGAGACTGATTTAATTACGCATTTCCTATTTATAAAGATGCCGGTTACGAATCGGCCGATACTTGGATACGTAACGAAGTAAAAGCAGATGAAAAAAGTCAATTTTAGATTCACGCTTTAAAAAAATTGTAATTTTTCGACGTTTGTACCGTTCGTAAAAAATAATGTGAGAATTGAATATTATCTTTTTTTTTTCTATACAAAAAATCGTCTCTCGGTGCCGGCGGTCGCGGCTATTCCCTTCACAATTTCTACATAAAGCTAAATAGAGAATGCGCGTGTAATATCGAAGCAAGTCGCATTAAGGCACAATCAGCGGCGCATTGCGCAATTGGAGCTCCGCTCGCTCTATAAGCATATATATATATGTATATATATAACAGAGAGTCGAAGAAGTTTCTCGTATTTGAATTAGCATAAAAACAAAAAACAAAAAACAAAAAAAAAAAAAAAAAAAGATAAAACGAAAAAGGCCGTTAAGTCAAAAGATATTAGTCTCCACTCTCTTCCTCCAGAGCAGAAAAAATGGTCGAGTAAAACGTTTAGACAGCCGGAATCGACAAAGTGAAATCAGGTAATTACAAGCGTAAGATCGAGCTCTCGAGAAGAGCGGAAAGAGCAAAGAATATGGAGAGAGAGAGAGAGAGAGAGAGAAAGCCAAAGTTCGATCGAACGCCGATTGGTGAATGAAAAAAATCGGTTGACCGATCGTTGAAACACCTCGTGATCGGCTATGCGTTATACGGCTATGTAACTAAGGTACGAGAGAGGACGTCAAGGTTCAGCGAAAACGTTCGTTCCCAGAGCACGCAAGCTCTATATATAATATTATACGTGTAAGTATATATATATATATATATATATCAACGAGGTTAAACGCTTAAATGCGGTAATAATAATTGCCGGCCGGCCGGTTCGTTCTCACACGCGTTCCAATCAAATCGATTAGCTCGTGCGGTATCGTACGTTTCTTGCATGCATTCGATCGTCGATCGGAACCCGAGTTTTGTATATATATATATATATCTCCGATATTCCTTTCCGATAAAGCGTTACCAAGGTGGTAGATTCGAGCGATATAGCGCTCCGTTGCACATCAATTTACGTAAGCGCGTAGCCGAGAAAGGAAAAGCCACACGGGTGGTGAATATATATATATATATGTGTGTGTGTGTGTATATGCGGTAGTCGCGTTCGAGATAGTTCTCACTCTTTCCTTCTGGCGCTGGCTTTTTTCGTCGTTTTTCTCAAACTTCGCTTGTATCCTACTACATGCCTCAGCATTTTTACTTTTCTTCGCTCGGCGCAGGATTTTTCGCTCGGATTGTTTGTCGTGCAAGCCGTCGGATGCGCGTTCCTTAAGGAAAATTTTATTCGCGACTTTTCGCTCTGGAATACATTAAATAAGAACGAGTAAATAATGCTTTGTACTCGAGCGCGCGCGCGAGCGATATTATCATTCGATTGCGTAAAATGCTCACTTTTATAATTATGTCATCGTGATGAGTGAAAATATTTTAGCGGTTTTGAAGACTTAATAACTATAGACGCGTATTACCGCGCGATTTGATGTACGTAATGCGACGACACCACAACAACGTTTTTGTAAAACGTTTCGTCTTGAAGAACGTTTAACGTTACCAAATATCGTATATAATTAACTTGGATGAAAAAAAAATGTAAACTTAAATTTATCTGCGCGCTGTGACTTTTCAATTTTATTTAACAAATAAATTTTCATCCGCGTGTACGTTGCCGTTGTTTATAGCGAGATAAAAAATAACGCGAATAACAAAGATAACGACGTCGTTCTCAATTTGCCAAAGGCAATCGTTTTAATTTTCGGTACGACGCCGTAATTGATAGAAAAAAATTTTTAATCGTCACGCAACACCACGCGAGAGCAAAGTTAAGAGAGCAGAATAACGAAATCCCATATGGAGAAGATCCCGCGCCATCGACTTCGCCTCGATTAAAACGCTCGAAGATCAGAGACGCCTCGGTTTGCGTTATTATCGCGGCGCTGTAAAATTTTTATATCCTCGCGTGCGAGACGAGCCAACGATGGATGAAAAAATATTCGGTCAAAACTCGCGCAATCGACGGCGAGACATTGCGTCACGGTGGCCCGTTACGTTCGACTAGAAAAATAATTAACGACGTGTAACGGTTAATAGCCGCGATTCTTCCTCGCTAAAGCAGCCTCCGCTCGGGACGTAATCACCGACCGCTTATTATTTCAACGAGGGAGCTTTGAAGATTTCTCAACGCCCGCCTGGAATATCGCTCTCTATTAATTAATACTTTATCCGCTACCCGGCGCTTTGTAATATATTAATGAATTTTTCTCCCGCTTAGAAATATTTGCAAACTCGGAATTTCTTAATAACCGTTGAACACATTAATATACGTAATATAGTAACGCGGAAAGCAATTTCATTTCGTTTCCATTTGATCAATTTCAGGACGATATTTTTGTTTTAACGCTTAAAAGTGAAAGTCGTTCGCCGAAACATTGTTTTCATTACATTTTATTATTTAAAATTTATTCGATTTATAATATATCTAAATCGGTCGTTTAAATTCTTTATTAAAATTTGATATTCAGAGAAAATAAAATCGCGTATTTGAATATTAGGGGAAAAATAACGTTTTGATGATTTTATTTGACACCTTAGCGTCTAATTTTTGACAAAAGCTTCTTTAGATGTAGAAACGCGATTATAGACAGCAACAAGTTGGCGATATAGATAAAAAACTATCGCGATTGTATTATAAAAGAGCGAAAAAGTCTGTTTTATAGCGCGTATCGAGACGAAGATTAAAGTATCGAAGTAGCGATTTACGACGCCTTTCACTTATATCCACGCATATGTACGTCGTTCCTCTTCCATGCAATGCGCCATCCGCACGCGCTGATTTCTCACGTGAACTTTGTTAGCGCGTACGCCGAAGAATTATCGCTCTTGTAAGTATACGTGTATAAATGTATACATGTGTAAGCCCGGAAAGAAGAATCGTAGGTATTCCGAGTTGGTAAATACTCGCGAAACGGAAGTATCGAGAGCTACTTCCGCCACGTCTCCCTCTCGACTCTTTCTCTTTCTCTTGATTGTTGCTTTATTTGCTTTAGCGAGCGCGGACGAACGCTGAACTTTGTCGTCGTGAAAATCTTTACGTTTTCTTTTTTTTTCTCTTGGTAAATTTATTATTCTAGCCGATCGTTTTCACGAAAATAAAAACTTACGTTTATATACATTATGCATAAAAATAGCGATGCATTGTATAACGCGTATTACCTAAAGCTCATACCCATACAGACAGTATCAAATAGTAATTAATACAAATTATTTATTTTCCTTTCATTAGCTATATATTTATTTCGAAAATATATTTATACGAGATTAAGAAAAAATGAAAAAAAGCAGCCTTTATTAACGGATACATACCTCGTTGTGAAACTACGACATTCTCCGCGCTCGACATTGTTTCACACGACGGCGTTTTATTCGAGGTATTAATTTACAAAAAAAAATTTACAACAAAGCTCTAAGCAACTTGAAATGTAAAAAATGTCATATTCACAGAGACGAAGTTAACGGGGGAGTGATAAGGGAGCGAACGAAAGACGTTGATGCAACGTTTCACAAGAGATCCTTCAAAATTTTACCGAATTAAAATCCGCACGAATCTTGGCGTGAGATTAGATTGGGTTATGAAAAATACATACCCTCTGGTCTGGTACATTTGAGAAAGTATTAAGAGACGCTCGTGGTCCCGTTGTTCATTTCGCTGAGAGCGAGAGAGCGAGAGAGAGAGAGAGAGACAACGCAAATTGCTTCACCAAGAGGCGGTACATACTGCGAAAAATTCACACGGGAAATTTTATTCTTTTCCCTCCCTCAATCGCGTATACACGTATACTTATATATCTATGTCGAATATGTACGACGCACATATGCATGCATTTATCGGGGTTACGAGGACTATATACGAGGCGAATGTCTCGCGATTCGTTCTCGCGTTGCGTCGCGATGTTTTTCTTCTCGCGATAGTTTACTCTATGTAAGCTGCGCGTTTACGTACTTTGATCATCGTTTTAAAGTTAATAAATTTACCCGCTTATTAATCGTATTGTAGCTATTGCAGTCTCGCTTTATTTATTTATTTATTATTTTTTTTTTTTTTTTTTTTTTTTTTTTTTTTGTCTTGAACGCTTTGTGGATATGTACGCGAAAGTGAATTTAAATTTCACATTTACTTCTTAAAAGGAGAAAGTTTCAAGGAAGATTTTAGGAAACTCTGTTCTACGGTTTCAAAATTAATTGAACAAATGTTTCAATCATAACTTTGCAAATGTCTAAAATTACAAATCTCGACATCGTTTCGACACGTTTTTTTTTATTAAATCTTAAGAAAAAAAAAAAAAATAATATAAAATTTTTATTTAAATAAATTTACTTTGAGCAATAATACAATTTTTTTTATTAAATAAAATATTTATTAATAATACTCGCCAAATTAACGTTTCCTTTTGCACGCGGCAGCATTTATTTTTCATTCTTACGTGATACACGAAAGTATATAGAAAATAAATGCCGGCTGTTTATTTTTTTACACTCCGTAAGTTAAATGTAGGATACGCGCCGAGTTTTTCACGGAATGTGGAGAAAATTATGAATAAAAAAAGCGAATAACCGGTGCCCGCCATTGCCTCTTGTAATAGGAGCTTGTGTACGTATTTTATATATGTATATGTAAAGCTGCTGCAGTATATATCGTTATAAGTTACTGTAGCGCGCAAAGTATCTCGAGCGTGAATAAAAATGACGCGTTACCGCGCGATTCATTGAATTAGCGCTGCTGCCTCCGTAAACTACTTCGGTAATAATACCGCTGAGGCCGGTTTTTTCTGTGTTTAAAAACTTGAAGCACTGCTCATAAATCGATATATGTGTGTGTGTGTGTGTGTGTGTGCCGCTTGCAAACTTGGCAATGATCCTCTGATTCGTTCTATGCGAATTGTTAAACAGCGCTAATCTCTATTAGAGATACCCGCGTTTCCACATTCTACGACTTGTGATTATTATTTTTTTTTTTTTTTTTTTCAACCATACATCGAGAGCGGTTAAGAAATCTAATCAATGTAGTTTGAAAATATAATATTACATCAGCAAGACGAGAAAAAAAATTCATTAAAATGTTATAGAGAAGCATTAATTATCGGTTATCGAGAATTTTCTCACATAAAATAAATAATTATTTGAAATAATGAAATACATTTAAAGTTTACTTAAAAAAACTCGTTGCTGCTTACAAAACTTTAATATGCTTTACTATATTGTTTAATCGTACGAAATGCAAAATAAAAAAATTATGTTTTTTAAAATTAAATTTAGTAAAATTATATTCTTAAATTAATTAAAGATAGAAAAAAAAAAACCAAAAGAATACCGTTAAATATTGCTGAAAAATAAACCATCGTGGTTTAGCCGTCTAGATAAATGTATACCGTTGAATTTATTGTTTTGTATATGACTTCATTCAAATACAGCGTAACTCGTTTAAAGTGAAATGAAAATTGATCGGAGTTGAAATTTATTTTCGCGTAAAAAATTTTCTATAAATCGTCAAGCGGTCATTGTTACTTTAAACGCTGTATCGTTAAAATATCGGCAATATGTTATAAACAGATTTTCTTATTAAATAATATAAATAACGTTTTATAGATGTAATTATTTTTTAGTAAATATTCAAGTAAGAATAGAAATCGGCTAAATTGAAAACGATAAATTTAATATTAATTATTTAAAATACTTTTTTTAAAAATTTATTGATTGCAAATAACTTTAGCATTCGTCAGAATAAATATTTGTGTGTGTGTGTGTCATTAAATTTTTATTGTCAATTTTAAAACTCAGTATATTAATAAATAAAATTTAAACTACGCGATAAATAACAGTGAACTCTCATGAATTAACAGCATTTTTATTATTCAAATTTTAGATTCACATATCGGGACGTTTAATCTAAAGCAGACGTGGATTTTTTCATCACAATTAAAAAATGAGGTTAAAGTAAGAAAGTCGTCACGTACGCTTACTCGTGTAATATATTGTATCATATAATTAGACATCGTTTTAATTTCATATGAAAAAAAAATAAAAAAAAAAAAAAAAAAATGTAAGAAAAAGAAATGCAAAACGGTATTTTTTACTTTACAAAAGGAGAGTCGACAAAGAGACAATTTTCATTCTCGTTGTTGATTGACTTAACATCTCCTTGAAGGCAAATCGTAACGACCCTCTTTGCGATAATGAGTGCACACATAGGCATGCAAATATGTCTGCATATAAATGTGTGGATGAAAGTATTGCGTAGATTAAGCGGGCGCAGAAATCGAACCGAGAACTCGAATAGAGAGTGAGAGAGAGAGAGAGAGATCAAGACAAAAATACAGAGCAGCGCGATACAGCCAGCTCGTAGCTCGGGTGAAGGTGAAGGATGTATCACGCTCTCTACTTTCTCCGTAGCGTACCGTAGGTTCAAAGGAGCCCGCGATCTCTTAAACAGCCGTCGAGCTGCCGGAGCAGCCGCGATTACTAGGCACGATATATCGTCGAAGGAAATCGGATAACCGAGATACCGATCGATCCCACCTCGATCGACGTCGACCTTTCCTGTCTCCCGTCTAAAGCGAATTTTTGTCCTCTTCCGTGTACGAGTACGTATTCCCATGCGTATTTTCGTCGATCTAAGGAAGAGGGTGATCGAGTCGTTGCGCGCTGAGATCGGCGCACCGCGAGTAAAAGTTAAACGGCCGAGCGAAACGGAAATCGGAATGGAGGATCTCGCGCGTCCACGTGTATTATACGGAGGCATGCGCTGGTACTGAGTATACCAAACTCTATAGACGAGTCCATAGGTCGCGCGGAAAAGAAAGTTGTGTATATGAGGCGCGGCGCTAAACTGACCGATACTCTCGCTGACCGATCGTCTTGCCATTATTCCAGATAAATATATGTATGAATATATATATAAATACTCGGAATATTTAATTGCTCGACGAATTATTCTGCCGGATCTTTCGGTTTTCAATTTCACTTTTATAATTGAAACCAGCTGGATCGATTATTATTTCGGTGCATCGAAAGTTTTATATACATATATATGTATCTCTTCCTATATATTTCCTTCGTCATGTTAATCATAAATTCTATCCAATTAATAATTTTCTTTTATTTTGAATTACGGCTCAAGGCAATAATAGAAAGGCCTTTTCCTTTTTTGTTACTTTACTTTCTTTCTCGCGATCTACGTATACATAACCATTCTGTATATCGTATAACTAATTTTATTTTCAAATTATCAAACCGTTTAGATTATAATCGGAACATAAATATTTGAATATCATTTCTCCAAGGCATTAATCAAGAGATTAGTATAAAAATTTTTAACGCTTCTTGAGATGTATGTCATTTAGGTGTGTGGACATTTCTTTTTTTTTTTTTTATCTCCAGTTGAATACACAGTTTGTCGGGCTTTGCGCGTAAAATAATTTTATAACGCGAAGAAATAAACGTCGTTGTAAACAAAACAAACGTCAAATAACAATGAATTTATTTTCATATTAAAATAAGATAAGCGATTCTAAAAGCCAATAAACTTCAAACGTTAAAATGCTTAAAAAAAAAAAAAAAAAAAAGAAAAAAATCAACGACGAACGCTCGAGTTTAATGAGGAGCCAGTGGAACTCGTCGCTTGTAAATAAGTAAGTCATCGAGAAGTACTGGGTAATGCCGAAGTAAGAAACGACGCTGTAATTTAGATGAAAGCGAGATAAAGTTATAAAAAATAACGATGCTGACGAAATAATGCCGGGGCGCGATTCTTGGCTTGTTTCTTGTGCACATGATGACACTTTCAGTCATTATAATTGTCTTTCACGATTGCGCTTCCAGATTTTATTTCTTACCGAATGAATCTTTTTTTTTTTTTTTTTTTCATCGTTTCTCGCTACGACGCGTTCTTTTCTCTTCTTTTATTTTTTCAAAATAGACCAAAAACTAATGTAACTATGTGCAGTTGATATATTATATTTTTTTGTATTGCACTGACGATGTATTTTTTTTTTTTTTTTTTTTTTTTTGGACGTAATAAAGAAAACCTTATTAATCAACTGTGAAACTTTGCATGGAAAAAAAAAAAACAAATTAACAAGAGTCGTCGTCTTACGCAACTTTGTCCGCGTAACTGAAGAGTTTGTAATGCTCGTTGTTTTTCAACGTTACGTGATCTAAATTTAAAATAGACAAAAGTAAAACCAACGTTTTTGAGAAAGCTCTATCGGCGTATCGCGTACAAATTGTTGCTTCTTCGCTACCGTATGCTAAGTTGGATTTTTTTTTTTTTTTTTTCTTTTTCCCAACGCGTTCCAAGCTACCGATTAAATACCAGTTTAGAAGTTGGTTCGGACTAATGGTAGAAAATGAGCGTTGAACATTTCTTATGAAAATAAAATACAAGCTTATACCCGTAATCGTTACACCGGTGCAACGTGAATAGCTATTAGACAAAAATGTTACGTTTACTTTAATTATACACATTATTTTAGTATACATAAAATTTATTTATTTTAAATAGTAAACAATTTGTTTTTCATAATTTACTGAAATTATATAGCCGAAATTGTAGGGTGTAACAAAAATATTGCTTCTTTTTTTTTTTTTTTTTTGGATATTAAAGAATTTTGTCGTCGTAAACAAGTAAAGTAACAATAATTAAAAAAATTAATATCTTTCTTTATTAAATTTAATGAGAATAGTTTAAAGAGCTATAGAAAACCTACGTAAATTACGAACAATTACGCATATTGCACTGGATAAATTAGATTCTTTTTCATAAAATTAACTTCATTCGAATATTCTGTAGCAACTTTGGGTTTGCGGTTTAAATCTCTGTAATGGTTTTTATCCGTCGGTTATTGCGTGTATATACGTACGGGATACTCCAAGTCGAGAAGGTATTTGTTATGGCATGAAAACGGCGTTAATCTTTAAGGAAGGCTTTCTTCAAAGGAGCGCCTTTTTCAATTACTTCCGCTTTCTCGCGCACTCTTTATCTTTAAAAGGAAGAGAGGAAGGGGAGGTATCGAAATAAACCACGACGAGATTAACTCGCGCAGGTGAATACCTGCGACGCGCGTCTCTCTCTCTCTCTCTCTCTTTTGTTCGAATGCCGCGGTTAAAATGGAAAGTGTACTCTCCTCTTGATGACCCCACCGTCGTAAAACGTCGGTATTTTCCGGAGTGTAACGCGAAACCGAAGGTCACTTCGAGAGAGTATATGTATAAGCGTGCGCTTTGCGAGAAAAGGACGCAGCTTTATTATACGAGACTCTTCTCCCTCTCTCTCTCTCTCTCTCTCTCTCTCGCTTTAAATTTACGATCCGCAATCAATATTCACACGAGCATCGGAAACATTTTCCAATTTTAAAATGATGCACGCGAATAACGCGAGGTTTGTCATCGTTGAGTAATGGGCAATCGTAAACGATACTTTATCCGTACGAAAAAGGTTTTTTTTTACCTTTTGTTAAAAATAATCTGTTTATTTTCTAATATCGACGCGCACAATTTGAAATTTAGATGCGGGAGGAGAAAAAATTGTGATAAAGCAATTACTTTAATTTGTACAAAAAATTAAAAAAAAATAATAGTAAACGTTAAAATGATTTATTACGTGCAAGCATTTGTCAATTTTTTATTTTTTTTTTTATTTATTTATTTATTTATTTGTAAATATATTAATAGTATTTTTTTTTTAAATTATTAAGTGTGCAATTTAATATAAAACTGCATTCATTAGAATTATTTATTCTTGAAACGAGATCATCACGCTCTACTTATTCTTCAACGATGTATGAAAGCAAAGATGAATTAAATGAGGAGAAATATCTAGATATAGATTTTTTGAGACGAATGAAATAAGCGAAATAAATTAATAACTTTTTCCATTTAAAATAAAAATTATGCCGATAAATGAAGAAAATAAAAAGCAATAAAAAAAAAATTACTCTTTTTATAATAAATAAATATTAAATATGAGCAGGTAACAAAATAATTTACCATCCGCGTTAAAATCAACTGTAAGTCCTATAAAAAAGACGCCATTACCGTGACGGAATAACGCGATAATTTTAAGCGTGCGGTCAGCGAGTCGAGGCCCGAACACTCGACGCTGCATAAACGACGCGTATGCATAAGCGCGGTTACTCCGAGTACGAGAGCAACGGCCGCGCGAGAAAATCGAGAAGCAACGAGACGCGCGTTCGCTTTATTTTACAAGCCACGTATGCGTACTCGTATACCAGCGAATAACTGCACGACGCCTCGTGGCATTTTAATCTACCGTATAATCCACGTGAATTCCTCTTTCGCGTATCACGCGGTAAATAATCCGTGATTTTTCATTTCTCTCGTACGTGCGCGCGAGGATGAAGTTTTGCGAGTTTTGCCCGAAAATAAGCTGAATTTCCCAACCGAGTTAATGTACGAAGAAACTCGAAAGTTTATAATAAAACAATAATTGGGAGCCGATAGACGTCATTTGAATCATCGTTGCTCACAATGAATCTCAGAGCCAAGCGACTTTATCAACGAGAGCAAGCAAAAAACAATAAATCATCGAGAAAAGACACAAAACGCGCAAACGTACTATCGATTGGTAATATTAAAAAATATTGCAAATATAAAGAGACTAGAATATTTTATACTTTCATTTCGATGTAAATGAACGATATAAAATGCCGATGAAAAGCGTCAGTTGTTACACTTTCGAGTCGATTTAACGCGCCTCTCCGAGCTTAGCCGTCGATCCAAAGATACTCGAAAATTAATTTTAAAACATCGCAATTTACTTAATCGGTCTCTACTTTGATCTATATATATATATATTTTTCTTTTAACTTCTTTATATTCAAAACAAGTGCGCATAAAGTGCGAGTTAGGCTATAAATCGCTTTAATTTATTTACATTTTCGCGTGTAAAAATTGTGAGAGTTGTAAAGTAGTAGATCTTCTTTACTTTTGGATCAGTCTACTAATACTATACTATGTCGAAACCTAGTTAAATAATGATAAAATGTTAAACGTAAAATGTAAATTAAAAAGAAATCGCTTAAAAACCATGAGTTATTTATAATTTTAATTTAAACCCGCGTCTTACATCCTCGCTGTTGCATCGACGCGACTTTCTCCCGACATTTCAATACCACTTTAATCTCAAAATATCTTTTCATTAAAAGATGAATTTTGAAAAAGCCCACCAAAATATCATCGCTACGATAAAGCGTGCATAACATTCGACTTTCTCATCCGAGAAATTAAAAAAAAAACTTTTTCAGCTCTTCGCGCTTTCTTATAATTAGCGCATAATTAACTTTCGATAAAGCTATTGTTGCAAATTTTAAAATCTAATGCATATTCGTAATATAGTATGTCCTTGCTTACGTTTACGTAAATAAAATTTTTCGGGTTAATAAAGTCTTTTGTAGAGATTTGTTTTTAATAACGCTAACGAATCATCAATTTTAAATGGAAAGTAAATCGATAATAAATTGATTGAGTAAAAATAAAAAAAATTGAAGCCTTTTTTATACTCAATGAATAATTTTTGAAGATGATGCGTGCTTCCTGCTTAAATAAAAAAAAAAAAAAAAAAAAAAAAAAAAAAAAAAAAAAAAAAAAAATGAATGACATTAATTACAGCTATCCAAAGATATCTTACACGCGCTTCCTTTCACTCGAAGTATAGTATAAATACACACGAGTAGCGCGAAAAGCTCAAGCGACGGTTGAAGGAATCAAACGAAAGTAAGAGGTACACGCGCGTTCCTTAGCTTCTCCTCTCCTGCCTCGTGTCGTAACTATAAGAATTAAAAATAAAACATAACGTAGAGAAAGAGAGAGAGATAGAGAGAGAGAGAGAGAGAGAGAGAGAGAAATTGATAAACCGGCAAACGCGGGCGGTAAATAAATATTGCACTTACGCTCTGTTATTAGATAACCGATCCGCCGATATACTTAAAATTTACAGGTGTATAGAAAGCGGCGAGTCTCGCGCGTCGACGCTCAAAATGATGCGCACACTCGAAATCATCCTACAACAATTTGTCATTGTATATATATATATATATATATATTTATATATACATAAGTTGAAAGTCGTGCGTTAATACGCGACGACCAGCGAAGAATTTCTCTTCTCCGTTTGCCGGTCATCGAACTCTCACACACTCCTTTGGTGAACTTTGTTTCCGCGTATATTAAATCAATCAACAGAAAAAAGTAGTTGCTTAACTTTAATTTTTTTTTCCTCTGCCCCAGTAGTGGGTTTTATATCTTTTTGTTGTTCTCCTTTTTTTTTTTTTTTTTTTTTTTTTTAGAGAACGGAGATGTTGGATTCGGAAGCTACTAAGACAAAAAAAAATGTCTTTAATTCTTTATTCAAAATTCGTTCAACCGTTTCACTTAAACTTTCAAAGCGTCTGATCTTTTTTTTTTGTGGACGGTAATCTATTTTAAATCGAATATTATTTCAAAATAACTTGAAACTTTTTATCATCATGGTTAATGCATCTGCTATAAAGTGAAATTTCAACGAATTATCAAATTCAAACGTATTTTTCTTATGCACTTTTATAACCATATTAATGAAATAAATAAATTTTAAATAAAATAAGATAACTTTCTATTTTCGAAATGCAATGAAATTTAAAAGCTTCTTCATTTATAATGAAAAAGAAGCGGAGCGACTCTAAAAATGTCTATTCACCGAGACTTATGTGAAAAATAATAATCTTTATATAATTAACATCGATTAGTTCGCTATAAATCGCTCTAGATTTTCTTTTTCACTTTGAACTTTTTCTCCCTCGTTTTCGTAAGAGCGGCTACCGTAATCGGACATCGTTAATCGCTCTCTACGAATTCTTCCGACGTCTGCCGCGGCTCCTTTATCTCGGCCGATGAGATCACGTTTTCAACTATAATACGGAGCTTGAAACGAAAAAAAAAAAAAAAATCAAATTAATAAAACGAATTCGACTTTTCCGTGTACTGTATTTATGGAACTACTGTTTTTTGTGTGAGCCCGACCGTGCCGTGAAAGCGAGAGGACGAATATATATATATATATATATATATATATATATATATATATATATATATATATATATATATATATATATATATATATATATATATATATATATATATATATACATATAGTAAGTGGGCTTTGGTGGAAAGTGTTAACGTACACGTAACTGATCGAGTTGCCCGTCATGCCGCGCGAATTCGGTCGACTAAAAACGATAAAGATGAGGTAAGCATTTGATGAGGCATTCAATGACGGAAGATCGATAATTGTCGAGTCGACTTCCGACATTGTCACTTTGAGAACTCGGTTAGTCAAAAAAATTACCGTCTCGAGATAGAGCGAGATATTATCTTGAAATATTTGACGATTTTATAATTAAACTATAGCCGTTTAAAATTAAAGAGTTTTTATTATTGTTTGTACAGGTTTCGAGAAAAAAAAAAAAAAAAATTTCATTTGAGTAAATGTATTCCTTACCGTCGATGCAAATATCATTAGAAAGCTCTCGAATAGTCAAGGTTGTTATTCTTGAATGAAATCATAAATATTAAAATAAATTATTGCATTACCGTATTAACATTAACACAATTCTGCGGATTATTGAAAATAAAAAATATCAAGTCTTGAGCCATAATGAAATAAAATAAAATTATCATAAAGTCGAACTGAAAAATATTGATTCAATGGTAATTTTATATTATTTAAAAAAAAAAGGATTAAAAAAATATTAATAACGAACTCTTGAAATAACTCATATATTTACTTTTGAAAAATTAATATCATAAAATTAGATTTAAAACGTACCAATACATATAAACGCTCCAGCTATATAAATCTGCGATACCATTACAGACTTATTCTACTTAAAATATGTCGGCAGTCATTACTTACACTTAATGTATATCTGCACGTTGAAAATATACATTTGCGTAATAGCGAGTGAAAATTTTTCAAAAATTCCATTTAAATTTACCATTCGAAGAGATATATTTTTTTCCCGTGTAATCGATATGCCGACGAGTGTTTGCACGAGGAAAAAAAAAAGGAAGGAAAAAATAATGAACGATTTAAAAATTTTGCAAAACATCGTAGCAGCTAACGATGTAAATAAATTTTCTCGCATTGTGGAAGCGAATACATCAATAACGCATAGCGTTCTAAATTCTTAAAATATTAATCAAGGGTTTGCAATCGTACGAGTGAGCGAACATGCAACAACTAGCGTAAGAGATTTAGTCTCTCGTAATTATAACGGAACTCTCGAGATAAATAAAAGAATGGATGTAGGGAGCTCGGCTAACAGCGATTATATACGGCAAACAAGCGATTTAATTGAATCGACGTCAGAACGCGGAGGGCCGCCGCGTTCTCGGGCTTCCTGGGCTCTTTCGTCACGCACCGTTAGAGCACGAGTACCCGTACAGCGCGTGTTTACTCACGGGCGCACACGCCAAGGTGCACACGTATACGGAGCTTGTGCGAATTTACCTCTTGCTCTCTCGCTCGCCATTGTTGTACACGCGTACGGCAACGTTTCTCTCGACGAGAGGCAAAACTTTCTAACGTAAACGCGCAGACCCAATTCTTCCCTCTTTATTTATAAGCGTATATGTATGCGTACAGCTGACGCGATTTCATCACGCTTTTCGAATAACGTAAACACACACACACACACAGATAAAAAAAAGGTACTCGCGCACTTGGAGAATCAAGCAAATTTTTTTTTTTTTTTTTTTTTTTTCTGGCACGTACGAGTATAGAACTTACGATAGACTCTACGATGCTTTTCAGCTTTTGTCTGCGTTGCGTCTAGTTAACAACATTTTACACGTGATGAATCTTGATTTATTCCGTATTTTTTTTTTTTTTTTTTTTTTTTTTTTTTAATTCAGACAGCTTTGAAAATGACTTATTAACAGGCAATTAAGAAACTCAAAAATGACTAGTTTAAACCTCTTGAATTTTACAGAAATAACCGCAAGGAAATTCCAGCAAAAGTTTTGTCTCTTTTTAGATTTGTTTTAAAAACCGCGAAATTACAAGCTTCATATGTAACGGGTATCGATAAGCTATACGTAAATCAGGCAACTAACTGAGATGTAATCGAGAGTAAATTAAGACAATTTATCGAAGAGAGTTAATGAGCTAGATATCTTCACGGTACTCGTTTAATCTACTTCCCGGTTGCGCATGCACCTTATACCTTCTTTCATTTTATTCCGTAATGCTTTCGCATTCATAAGAGATAGTTATTTTCGATCATTTATCGCGTAGACGTTAAACGGATGACCGCCCGGCGAAACGAGGTGCAACGAGAATTCGCGCAATCGCACTCCTTAAACCATTACTTTGCACGCGCTATCTCGCTCTCTCGCTTTCTCCCCCTCTCTGTGTTAACGGCTCTAGATTTGCACGTTACGAAACTCTTTGAGAAAATTTTAGGGTAATTTATTTTATCGTAAAATTCGCTACTTGTGCGAATGTGTTACGATTTACGCGTTTAGTGTATCGCTTTACCAAGAAAATGATGATTTATTATTCTAAAAAGAGCGATTTTATATTTTTAAAATTTTTTTTAAGTTATTTTATGATCTTGAAGAATGATTTTATATAACTGCTTGATTAGAAAGGCGTTTATTTCTTTTTGTCGCAGTTCCCAGCTCGTCAATCGCCGGATCTGCGCCCACGATTATCAGCGTCGCAGCAAACGCAAATTCTTAGCGATGTCCAACAACATCAGCAATACAGCTTCCCTCCATCCGATTCTTCGTTTTCCACTCAAATTCCAAATTTAACATCTCAATTGTCGCATTCGGCTAAAAGTAGCACTCCGTTCTCGTCTTTGGCTCGATACAAAGTCGACCGTAAGAAACAAAATCAACAAATTCAACAACAGCTGCAAAATCTTCAGCAAAGAATTCAACAGCAACAGCAACAACTCACCAATCAATTGGGCCAAACTTTCCTTCAGACGGCCAATCCATTGTTTCAGCAGCCACTTGATTTGAAAAATCAATTCCAATTCAATTACCGTCCAGCGAGTAATAGCTATCCAAATTTACAAACTATTCCCTTACAAAATATACCAAGCGATTATTCTCAATCGGTATTCAACGATCCGCAAAATGAACAGCTTCAAGAATATTTCGAAAAGCAGCGTCAGCTTGAAATTTTACAACGACAGAGGGAGCAATTGCTCCTGGAACAACAAGAATTACGACGCCAACAGGAATTATTGAGAATACAACAAGAACAGCTGAGGACCACCATTTTACCAACAACCACACTCGCCTCGACGACAACGACGCCGGCTACTTCGACTAGACCTATCACAACTCCATCCTCTCTGTTGCTGTCGTCACCCACGTCGAGAAAAATCACACCTTCGGAAAGCGAACTTTTCTTAAGAGCGATTGCGACTCATCAAAAGAAATTTACCACGACGACAAAACCATCGAGCACCGTTCAGAAACCGCGACAAGAAAGAGTCCAAGATACGTTGAACGAGCAATCGATTCCTAAGGATCTTTTGGCGCTCATTCAAGCGCAACAAAATCAAGCCGTACAAGCTGGTAAACCGAAACCTCAAATAAAAGTCATTTATCAAACGGAAAAGCCATCGACAACGACGAAGAGTAAATCTTCTTCCTCGACGATTTTGTCGGATAAGGATTTACTATTGAAACAATTAAAAATTGCGCTTGCTCAATCCGGCGACGGTGATAAGGAAAGAAACGTAACAACTCGTGACATCGTTTTACCCAATGGTAAAAAATTGCAAGTTATCCACGCGCCGAACGGTTTGCCTTCGAACACCGGGGCTGGAACAACGACGACGAGGATGACGACGACGACGACGACGACGATTAAACCACCAAAGGCTATATTCGACGAACTGACAAAGGGAGTCTTACCACCGGGTGCGGACTTTGAAGTACTTCGTCACAACAACGATGGAAAATTAGAAGATTTGGGCAAAAACGTCCTGCAGAATCAACCGGCGAAAAAAGTCACCTTTGTCGTTCTCGAAGAACAACCGGACGGAAGTTACAAGGTGCAAGGTGTAAAAGGAAACGCGGAAAAAGACTCCGCCAGCGACGTAGATTCGATCGTCGAACGCATCAAGAAAGGAGAAATAAAACTCCCGCCCAGCAGCACGAGAAATCCTTCCCCGTCTACCGCGAAACCCGGCCGAACTCAATCGGCCGATTCTTCCGACGTCTCAGTTAACTCTCTATCGACGACCTTCAGACCTACCCTACCAACGACTCGGGCTCCTCCTCAAGTCTCCGTCTCGCCTAACTCGGTGTCGTCGTCCAACGACAAGTACGTAACTTCTGCCTCGTCCATCTCCGGTCACGTGCTCAATTCCATCGGTACGACGGCCAAGCCTGCCGTGAGCCACGTGACTTTCAAGTATCCCTCGACGCAGTACTCGTCGAGCACCGCGGGATTCGACAGCAACGAGATCCTCTCCTCGACTACGCCATCGAGTTTTTCCCACTCGAGTACCAAAGCCGCTCATGGCGCGAGACCCCAGACATCACAATCCCCGACAACGAAATCGTCCGCGTATACTACACCTGGACAAAATTACGCAGCGAGCAAAGAGAGCTTGTCGAACTTGCTGAGAAGGGAGGGACTGTTTGCCATGGCCAAATATCTCAGGCAGTCGGGCTTGGACAATGTGCTCAACGAAACTGGTAAAATATTTAAAAAATTTCATATTCCTTTTTACATTTACACATTTCTATCTATGTATAATCAAACGCGGCGTCATTTTTTTTTTACGACGATGAGAAAAATAGTATATTAGCTAATGAATTTCTATTTGCATGCTTTTCTATTCACCAAAGTAAGAGCGATTTAAATAGTTTCGTAAGATTCGTTAATATTTGAAAGTTAGTTATACGAATAAAGAGTAATGAATATACATACATCGGTCAATTGATAGAGCATTAAAAATACGCTAATTGAATAACAAATTATCGTTTGTTTGCAAATGGCCTTAAATTTAAATAATTTATTAATCTCAACAGCGATACTTTTGATTTTCCACGTTACAAACGTTTCGCGAGAAATTCGTTTTCTTTGAAAATAATCAACGCAATTCGTCGTTTTTCGCTAAATTATTATCTTGCGCGGCTCTTATCACGACCGTTCGTATGTATATATATATACATACGAGCGTTCTTTATTCCCGATGTATAATATAATAAGGTGCGCGGGGATACGGTTATCGGATCGGTTATCGGCTTCCGCAGCTCGCCGTTCCACACCTCCGAACCTCCCGGCAAAAACGACGCGACGGGGCCGTTCTCACGCCGCGGAGTCGAAGTCGAAGTAACAAAGTATAAGCGAAGATAGCGATGGTAAAGTGGGGCAGGCGGGACTCTCCGAGAATCCGGGGCTCTCGTCGGGCATTCGCTCGACGTATATATATATATATATATATATTCTTGGCTCCCGGCAAGTTGTGGCGACGGCAAACGATTCGCGATCTAATTATTTCTCACCGCTAATTATCGCCGGGTTATAACAGCTCGTCATTACATTGTTTATCGCTTAGAGATGAATTAGCGTATAGGTATATGTAATCGTCGCGCATACGTCTACACAGTTGTCTTGTACCTGGTAACTACTTACTTTCTCGCGAAGGCTAAGCCGTTTGAAGCGAGCGAGTTTTCGCAAGCGCCGGCAAGAGCATCGATATTTCTTCTCGAGTGCCGTAAAACTTTTATATGATCCAACGGTTGCTCTCGTAATAATTTTGTCTCGCGAGCGCGCCCGCGAGATCTGACGTTTTATTCCTTGATGTAAAGATAAATCTTTTGTTCGCGTTGCGCATCTCCGTTTCTTTATCCTTCTTTCTCGATTTATTTCTTTCGCGTATATAATTTAAGGCAACGTCGTAATTGCTTTAAAAAAAAAAAAAATCTCAAACTATACTTTACTTTTATTTTTCAAAGCAAATTTTATTTTTATGACTTCAAAGATAAGGCCGACAGACGAATGTGATCTGGATAATCTCTTTATTGAATTTAATGCTCTTCCCTTTCTCCGAACGGCTTATATCTATATATGTAAGTTTGTTGAGAAAAATGGCAAAGTTCGAATAGTAAAGACAAGCGTACACATAACGTTCATTAAACCGTGTTGGCGTAATCGGGCGAAAAATAAAGGCAATTATTTCATTGTCTTGAAAGAATAATTAATTAACGCCTTTTCACGGCTAATTAAATCGCGCGCTTCCATTATTTATCAAATGGTAATTTGTCTAACGAACATGCTTTAATAATACTTGTCGTTGACTAATTCCTCGTAAAAGATTATCTAAACGCCGTTACGAAAGGATATAAGCAATATTTACAAAGGGATTTTATTCCGTTAAAAAAACAAACAAAAAAAAAAAAAAAATAAATAAACAGGACCCTACACGATATTCGTACCGACGGACAAGGCCTTCCGAACTCTATTGGTGCAACTCGGCGGTCCCGAGAAAGCGGAACAAAAGTTCCGCGAGAATCCACGGCTGCTGAGTGGGGTAAGAAGCGCGCCTTGTTCAATTATTAATATTTAATGATATTTCATATCGAAAAGCGAAATATATTATTAACTTGCTTGATAAATTTGAAGCTTCTGCTGCATCACGTCGTCCCGGGAGCTTTCAGGATCGAAAGCCTGCAGGACGAAATGACGGGTGTGAGTCTCGCGGGTACGCAGCTGCGCGTCAACGTTTATTCGATGCACGATCACGAGTGGAACGACATAAAGGTAAATCAAATTTTACATTAGCTCTCGGTGTACTATCGACGACTTTATGAATATGTAATAGTTTTAACAACAATAACGTTATGTAATTTTAAACGTCATTGTTTCTCACCTCCTCTATGATATTTATTTTTCTTGTTTCAATCTAACGTGTTTTTTTAAAAATTTTTATAAATAAATTTTATCTTTAACTTTATCTTTATTATTAATATACAGCAGTGTAGAATTTTAAAGCATTAAATTATCAAATTTCTTTTAAATATCCGGCAATTCGAATACCTTTCACGCGCATATGCGCAAGCGCGCGATAAAAGTTTACGTGCACCTTGCACGACAATTACTTCGTCCATTCACGTACTCCTTCGCTCGAATACAAAGTATTCATTATCCCAAACGATACTTTAAATCTTGATAAAATATTCTTCGCGAGTATACGTCCTTTTAATGATTAGCTACGGAAAATTGTCAGGTGACGACGGTGAACGGAGCCAGAGTGGCGCCCAACAAACGCGACGTGGAAATACCTCAAGGTTTGGCCCACGCCATTGATCGAGTAATGTTTCCACTTCCGGTCGGAGATTTAGTTCAAACGCTTCAAGCCGATCGCGAGAGGAGATTCTCCAACTTCCTCAAGCTCCTTCACGCCTCCGGACTCGAGGAAATGCTTTCGGGTAAGTTATTTATTTGATATAAAGATGTCTTTTTTGTTTTTTTTTTTTTCTTTTTTTTTTTTTTTTTTTTTTGTTCTATTTTGCCAACGAAACGTCTTCTTTTATTTTGTTTAACGACGCAATACCTTTGTTAATTCCTTCATTACAACAATAATGAAAAAAAATTTCTATATATTAAACCGATCGACTCGTTTTTCATTTTGACCAAAGTAAATAAACTATTTGTATATACTTGAAATAATAGTTTGATAATAACGGCTAACAACGGATAATTACTTAATTTAGTGTTTGCGGGTTAAAGTAACGCGTATTGCAACTTTAATTCGCAACAATGATATTTCGATTACTCAACGCTCCACGGACTGCATCATCCGTTTTGTTTCGTTCGCAATTGAGCTCAGAGCTCAGAGAATTTTGTCATTTTCTCGTTTTTCAAATGATTTTATCGAAATACCCAGAATAATAATTTATAAAAATTGTTTAACTCGATGTCGAGTTTATTGCTACCTCGAGCGATCCCGTAATAATGCTACCGGTGAAAGTGGAACAAACGAATTATTTTCGGTGTCTTTTAAATATTTGTACGACTGCTTTTTATTTTTCTACTCTTTTTTTTTTTTTTTTTTTTAGCAAATACAATTTAGATCACATACTTGTTGTTTAACTGAATATTGTCACATTATGTAATTTTAACACAATTATCCGACATTACAGAGACTAAATTCCAAGTGACTTTACAGATTTTAAATCTACTTTGAGAACAAATATCTATATATTAAATATATATTTTTTAGAAAAAAAAAAAAAAAAAAAAAAAAAAAAAAACAAAGAAAAATAAAATATTAAATTACACAAATGCTTTATTACTAATTAACATATCCATTTTGAATAATAATAGTAATATAATAACGGCCCTGTAGCAATATTTCGTCTATTTAACGACGCTCGGTTAACTTTATGTAATATCAATAAATATCGCCGACAACTTTTTCTTTAATATTGCTAAATTCCAAATGCTAATAAACTGTGACACACACATTTTCTTTGGCCACAAATTGTTACAAATTCTCGATGAAAATCCATACGAAATCGAAGCTATCTCATTATCGCTTTCGATTATTTTCTCTTTCATCATCGATGGCGCTGAGATTAGGATAAAAAAAAAATGTATAAAAATTGCAAACGACGCGTAAAATTTTTCAGGTACAAAGACGTTCACGTTGTTCGCGCCAACGGACGCGGCGTTCGTCGAGGCCGCGACGAAGAACAACGGCGTACCGATTTGGCAGGAGTCGGACGGTCCAGAAGCCGCGAAGGAAGTCGTTTTCAGGCACGTGATACCCACGACACTTTACACGGCCGGGATGAGGTATTATCACCAAAAGGAATCGCTCAGGCAGCAAAAGCCCGTGCAAATTCAAAAGACTGGCGGTAAGTCTTGTTCATCTTATTCGACTTTTCCTTAAATTGTTTAACCAGCGCCCACGAGTGCAACGAAATAGCTAAAACTCAATTTACAAAGAGAAACAATTAGATACTTCCTCAAAAGAGCGTACGAAACACGAGCATGAAGATATATAATGGTGGGAAATCGGAGAACTTTTTATTTCCAAGTCGCCCGCGACGAGACGACTTTGCGAATAAAAGTTATTCTTTGCGGCGTATATAGTTCTCTTTACGTAATCGCGCGATATTTCGCAAAATTGATCAAATCGCAATAAAATAAGGCAGCGCTTAACGAGCAGTCCTCGTGTAAGGGATCTAGTTGAATTACAACGCCGCTCGATAATTAATAGTATACACGAGAGATGGGCCCGTTCAATATTGACACTGGTACATTTACGCGATGCTGTTAGACGATTAACTTTAAAAGAGCCAAAGACAAGATGGAAATTTTACCATCGCGCCTGGGACGTCGATCTCGAGTGTCGAGGGAAAACGTTCGACTCTTTTCCGCGTACTTGCGTTAGCCGAGAGTTGCCGTCCACGGCAGAGAGGAAGAGTTAACGGAAAGCGCCGTTAGTTTTGTCCGCTCGCGATCGCCCGCGGTCAGTCGAGAGTTGCGAAAGCCGCCGCGTGCATCCGACGTCCGCGAGAAAGTGATCCTCGTGAGCCGGCGAGCGATCCTTCTTTCGTAACTCTCTCGCATCCTATCTCTTTCTCTCCTCCTCGAGGTCGTACGCGCGACCGGCTCCTCGATCGCATTTTCGCCAAGTGCTCCGCTCCGTTTGCGCATTCGGAGAATGTGAATATATACACATACACACACACACACATTTATATATATACATGTACTCATGCTTTCGTCCTTTCGAAATGCATCGAGTCTGGTTTATTGCGCGTATACAAGGAGCACTGATTAAATAACGAATTACGCTCATCCGTTCGAGGCAAAATTTATGCGCAACGATATTTTTTTTTTTTTTTTTTATCTTACATTTGTAGTTCGTTGTGAATTATTAATGTACGGATCTTTGATTAAAAAATTTTTTTTTTTTTTTTTTTTTTTTTTTAACGACAGCTAAACTCTAATGGAAAGTAAAAAGAAGTTTTTACTTGCACTAATTATTTCGTAAGAAAATATAAATCAATGCAAGAAACGATCTTCTCAAAGTAATAGTGTGGTTAAATTTTATGCCAGTACAAGAATACGATTAAAATCGTTGTATTATCGGCTCAAGTATTTATGGTTGTGAAAATACTTAAAATAATTTAATTTTCAATCGTGCTGTTAAAATTATTAGATTAAAAGTAATAGACGTTTTAAAGATTTTAACCTCGATGCAAAAATTTTATAAACGTCGACGATGATTTTATTAAAACAAAATTTAGCGAACAAAATTTTCCATGAATTTATTTGTCAATGAGACGAGATTTATTACAGTTGTAAATAAAATAGTAAGACACAAAGAAAGGATATAAAAAAAAGTTATATGTAAATGTGCGAATCTCCACGGAGTGTAACCAACGATCAACCTACTTACTCGTCGGGCATCGTTTAACGCGTCCGCGCGTACGCGGGCTTCGCTTCATGAATATGCAGCCTTTGGCGTACCGATAATATCGCTTGAGGATACCCGAGAGATTGCCGCCATTCTTTCGGACTCGCCGGACCGTGCGGGCCCGGATAGTCGCAAGCCCGAGAGGTGCGCCTCTATACAAGGGGAGAGGGTAACTGTATCGTAAAAATCGTTTTTACCGCGCAGCGAATGTGTGCAGTACGCGCTTCGGGCGAAATCGTGCGGCTCTAGTTTTTCTCACTTTTCGCATGCACGAGCCGATTTTACCAAGATTTTTTTATCCAAGATTGTTGAAGATAACTTGTATTATTGTTCCGCGCGTGAAAACTTTTTGAAAATATTTAGTAATAAAGGAAACGTTGTAGCGTTTACGAGATACTAAAAATTATGAATAAAAATAATATATTCACATTTTTTTTTTTTTTTTTTTTTTTTTTTTTTTTGGAGAACTTTTCGTTTTATTTCATTATTTGTTGCAGGTCGCATTCGTGTAAACGAAGGACACATTATTACTTACAACGTGCCAGCGACAAACGGAGTTCTGCACGCCATCGATGCGGTCATGTGAGCAACGAGTCAATCTACGTTCATCATACAAAGCTTTATAACGGAAATTATTTTTTATAAAAAATAATTGTATAAAAAATACGCAATGAAAATCTCTGAGTTTCACGAGATATTTCTTGGCTGTACCTGAGTGAAAAAAAAAAAAAAAAAAAAAAAAAAAAAAAAAAAAAAAAAAAAAAAAAAAAAAAAAAAAAAAAGAGAAATAAAAAGAATACGCAAAGCTACGAGGAGAACAAAAAATCATTGGGATATTTATACGAGAAATCGAATTGGACAAAATAAAATGCCATACGAGTTGTGACGTGAGAACGCGAATATCTATTGCTACATTTCTCGATTAATTTAGGTTTAATTTTCGTTTCTTTTACTAATTTATGCTATACACAAAATCGTACACATGAGGCATGCAGACGCCAGCACTTTTCACACATAAACACTACTACTTAGTTTTACGTAAAAGTATATATTATTTTATAAATAAATGTACAGAATTTTTTATCAAACTTTTTCGTTTTTTCTTTTTTTACCTTTCTTTTATTTTTTTTTTTTTTTTTTTTTTTATACAATTCTAATTATATTAATATAACATAATGTAACACTTTTGGCAAAATATAAACAACCAATTTGAGATGTATATGTATACAAAACATTAAACAGTCATTATATACAACAAAATAAACATTTAATTGAATGTTTTTCATAATGCACACGGAGAAAAATTTATCGTAAATTGCATGAGAAAACTTTAGATAGTTCAGTTGTCGACTATTATATTATCATTGTAACATTTACAATAAATGTTTCTCCGTGTAATTTATACAAAAAAAATTAAAATAAAATTTATCTTTTTATATACATATTATCGAAAATATTGTTTTTGATTTAATCCTTAATAAATTAGTAGGAAGATTATGAACATTCAACCTGCAAAACTTTTTACGCAATATTTTGTGTAAAAAAGTGTCGAGTGAATGTCCATTTTTTCAACTTTAAATTGCCGTTAATGTACATTTAAATTCTTCATATAGTATCATTAATAAATATATTTAAAATTTGATAAGTTTAAAAATATTTACATATCGCAATGCGTAGAATAATAATTTAATTTAATTTAATAGTTGGTTTTATATTTCTTAATCTCAACCATTATGTGATGAATATTGGTCAATTGCGGTCTAGCATTAGCAGGTAAAATTTTATGAAATCTGTGATAATACTGTACGAGCTGAGTCATAGCTCGTTGGACTAACGAAGTTCCAAGAAGAAGACTAGGAAATGATTTGACTACTTCTTTATTAATTTCTTCTAATGCTCGTTTCCAATTATTTGTAAATGATTGCACTAATGCTAAAGCTTTTCCCTCTTGTCTTTTCAAATCTTCTACTTGCCCTTTTTCTATTAATACTTCAGATTCTTTAACTAATTGAATAATACCACCAAAATGTGGACTTAAAATTTCTTCAACATATTCTTCCGATCTTGCATTCAATTGTTCTCGAAAACTTTCAGCCTCTTTTGAATTATCTCTAGTTCTCTCCTGTAAAGAAAAATTTTTTTAATTAAAAATAAACTAATATCACTATTAACTTAAATAAAATTAACTTTTGAAATAATGTCTAGTATTACCATAAGAACTCCAAGTACAAGATCGTAATTATTTATAAGAAAAACAAGTTGTTGAGTTCTTTGTGGAAATACTGCAGCCATTCTAAGAAGAAAACATTGCACAGCTTCTCTTAATTCTGCTAAAAGTTGAGTAGCACCTTCACAAGGAAAACCTTCTCCAACACCAATCATAGCTGCACTGAATTCTGCATATCTTCTTGTTATCTATTTATAAAATAATAATAGCAACTATCAATGTTGTAAAAATAGAAAGAACATATTTAACATAAAAAAATTACAATACTATTATTTAAAAATTAAAATTCTACGCTTACATAATGAGGTCCAGTTTCTTTTGTAAATTTTGTAGGATCACAGTCTTTAATGCTCTCTATATTCAATTGGAAAATTTTCTCAAATCTGAAATATTATAAAAAAATGAAATTTTAAAACGAATCAAACATTTTAGATATATCATTAAAGTAATAATATGTTACCTAGGCCAAATTATTGAAGTCATATTATCCCAATATTTATCAAGTGCTGGCACGACTCTTTTATGACACATTAATTGGTACCTCATAACTAAATGTAAGCACAAAAATAGAGCTATAGAATCGTATGAATCGTCAACAAATGATTTTAAATTTTTTTGCAATAAATTAAGTGTTTTCTCCATAACCTATATTTAAAATAAATTAAATATTTTATTAATGATAAACATGTATAAAAAATATATACATTAATATTTTGCTGTAAAATTTACTTGATTGAAGAGAAGTAATGCTTGCGATCCTCGTACTTTAAAAAACTCTGTTAAAAACAAATATTCACGACATCCATTATCTACTAATGCATACTGTTCACTTCTAAATAAAGCTTCATAGTGATACTAAATAAAAAATAATAAAGAGTGTAATTTTAATAAAAATCTTCAATTAATAATAAATAAATTCTTACAGTAAACATTTGATTAAATTACAAATTATCGTTACTCACTTTTGTTTTTGAAGCTGTATGAGGTACTATTATTGGAGATTCTAATTGAGAAGACAGTACTTCACCTCTAGCTCCAATAGAAAATACTGTTCCTCGATGTTTTAAATGTGATTTATGAAAAAGTCCTCTGCTGGCAGTATCTTCTACACCCATTAAATCATCTTTTGAGGGGCTTTCATCAAACTATATTTAAATTACATTTATTAATAATATATTTAATTAATCCAAAAATTATGTATCTAGTAACACGATCTATCAAACATACCTGCAATTTTTTTAACCTAGAACAGTAAGATTTGAAATAAGAGTAATAAATTTTACTCATTGTATCAATATATTCTGCACAAATTTCTTCAGCTATATTTCTTTCATTAGCAAGAATGAATTCAAAGAATAATTTATATTTTAACATATTATTTTGAGGCACTTGAAAATTGGTCATTGGCTTTCTAAATTTATATATTTGTTCTAAAAGATAGGTTCTAATTTTTGCCATTGCTTTTACTTTTAATTTTTCTAAAATGTCTTTTACATCATAACATGATTTTGCCTCTTTAAAACTTTGCTCCTTTACAAAATTTATTTTATGGTTAAGTATTTCAAGATTTGTCACAAATTCTTTTTCAGTAACAGGACTATCCATAATACCACTAAATGTAAATCAACGTTATAATTTAAAATAAGTTTAAAAATATCTGTAATTAATAAACTTTTCTTACGCTATTAATACTTCTGAAACTGTCATATCTTCAATAAACTGGCTCAGAGGTCCTCGAATAACTTGACGATTAGTTAATTGTTGACTCATAGCAATTGATTTACGTTGAAGATAAAGAATTTCTTCACTTATACTGCCTAAGTCTGATTGAAAACCCAATAACATAGATTCCATTTGCTAAAAAATTAAAAAAATTAAATGATACATTTTTACTATGTAATAATAAATAGGTATAGAACTATTATTCTTTCAATATGGGACAATGAAAATATTAACCTCTAAAATATTGTCGCATGCTGTAATTTGATTATGTAAACTAGCTATATTTTCACTTTCTTTTATATAATCTTGAATACACTTATTCTCAACTTCTTGAAGTTCTTTTTCGATTTGCGTGGAATATTGCCGAAGATCTGTACCAGTTTTTAGTACTTCTTGCACAAGATCATCTTCAAGATCTTGTGGCAATGGAGCTTCATCATCGAGAACATCGCTTTCCGTAGACATTTTAAATATTTGATTTTATAAGAATTAGACGTTATTCAATTTTACCTAATTAATAAAGAGGTAAAATACATTTTTATTATTGAATAAATAAAAATTATTGAATATAATAACACGTTACTTTCGTGTGGTAAACTGCAATGGTTTACCTAGCTAATAAGCGCGCTGCCAAAAATCTTGTTTTTTGATCAGATTAGGTTAGTTCGACTAACCTCTGATGGTGTTTAGTCAACTATAAGGATTTCGAATGAAATCGTATGTATGTGATATCATATACGCGTACTATATGCGTATACATTTAAACCACAATGAATTTATGAATTAAAACGATACATTGACGAAAATCACAAATTATAATATATATTTATATACACATAAATTATTATGTTATAAAGATAATAAGTGACGTGTTTTTAAAATATATAAATTATAAAATGCTCAATTTTAAATGTCATGATTTAAAATATTTTATTCTTATAATAATAATGGTTTTGATACGCAACATTTTATCAAAATTAAAAGAAAAGTGCAATAATGGATTTTTTATTTTTTAATATTATTATAAATATATCAATTTTAAAAAAATTTATTAAAAATATATATATATATTGCAGGAAAAGTTGTTTTTAATTAAATATATGACACATATATTTATGAAGATTATTCATACCATTAATACACTGTATATGACTTATTAAAATTTGCACATATTGATAAAATAAAAGTATTGATAAAAATTTGATAAGTAATATTGTTTATATCTCTTAGTCTGAATTGGCGCAAAAAGAATCTTTATAAAAGAGAGATGAAAATGCATAGTGGTGTCGAAAGAACGAGCACAATTAGTAAACTGACACGCAATTTGACGAATTTCAGTTTTAATTGATTTATTCAAACGATTCGCGTGTTCGCAAGAGCAGACGACCGAAACGCATATTCAGCGCCTGCGCTCATGTTGTAATCAATATATCGAACGAAAGAGGAATAGAAACAGAGTAAAGCAAAGCAGAAAGAGAGGGAAGAAGAAACGTGATAGCGATTCCATCGCTGGCCGCTGTTGTGCGGCTCCGTGAGTCTAGTCGGGACTCGGAACTCCGTAGACGTGCTCCGACGTTTGGTACTCGTCGTTGGCTGTCTTTTCTCTCTTTTTCTCCGGAAGTCCTTTTATTTCTGCTCTCTATCCTTTTTCTATTAACCCTATTTCGCAGCGCTTTCTTCATTTCGAAGAAGTTGAATATCGCTTATTAATAACCTTCGACATCATGGAGAGCGGCGAGGCGAAGAAAACAATGAACGAGAAGAGTTACATTCTCGACTCGAGGAAGCCCTTCGAGGACGTGAGTTTTTTGCACCCATACCCATTACGCTTTTTACTCGCTTTGTTTAATTCTTTCTTCATCTTGCTTGGTGGCATTTTAAGAAAATATACGCGAATGAACATTTTTTATGTTTTTCAGTAAAATATTAAAACACTTGTTTAAATTAAAAATAAAGACATTAAAAAATGTTAAAATGCAAAATCAAGCGAATCAAATAAACTGCGTTTAAACTTGTTTAAATATTTTTAAAAGCTCTACCCCTATATTTTTTCAAAATTATTTTCATTCGCGTACTATTACAAAGTTAAATGTTTAATGTAATTGCCAAGTTTTCAGCTAGTTTTGAGTTTCAACCACTTCATCTGATCGATAAATATTTTTTTATTCTACATTAAGCAATGTTAAATTCATTATGAAATCTTTCTATATAATCAATGATTTCTCATATCTTAGCTTTAAGAAAATAAGTAATCTTTATATATTTTGAAGAAATATCGTGAAATTTTTATTTAAAAGAGTCGCTATCGTACAACATATTCTTATTTCCTTTTAAAAATTAAAAAAATTTAACCGTTAAAAAAATAGCATTTCGATTGTGTGTAACCTGGCATTGTACATCATTGCAATAACATATTGTACGATGAACGTCACTGTAATTAACATTAATTGCAATAATTTATATTTGTAAGAAACATTCAAACTGATGTATTGTCATATTTAGGATTGCGCATAAAGATAAAATAAAATGGACGTCTTGTGTTTTTCATTAATTGAGAAATGTCTGGATGAACTTTAAACAGTGATGATTCATCGCAGTGAATAGGGTCGAATTTTCCGCGAGACGCCCTCAAGTAGGTACATCGTGTTATTTATTTTATCTGGGCTTTTATTTATTTCTAGTTTTTTTTTTTTTTTTTTTATCTATGTAGACGTTCGCGACGACTAGCGTATTTTGTGCTAACCGTTGCAGAGGATTAGATTTCCGGATCAGTAAATAGATATCGGTGGTTCCACACAACGAACTATTACTCTGTATGTTTGCACGTATATACGTGCATAAAAAAGTGGAGTCAATTCAGCTAAAAGCGAAAGTTGCTTTTGTCATATATTATGCAGTTGATATATATATATATATATATATATATATATATATATATATATATATATTTGATTCGGGCATTGATTTTTAAGAAAGTTTGTAAACAAACTTTTCTTTCTAAAAAATAATCATAATAATATTGACCTCGTTTATTCATTTTTGCGCGTTTAATGTTTTAAACAATTTTGGACAAGTTTTACATCTTAAAAAATAATTTTTAAAATCTATATAAGATAAATATTGCTTTTAATAATAAATTGTATGACTTTGTATTGCAACGTTACTATATTTATATTAAATAAGCTTAAACTAATAAATATGTTAATAGTGATGTCAAAGTCGATCGTCATTTTTTTTTTTTTTTTTTTTTTTCAGTCACTATTCCAGTTAATATATTTAAAAAGATTGGTAATATTTAAAAACAATTTATTTCAACAGCGTCGTATTATAAAATAATTTACGTAACGAGTCATTTAACGTCGCTGCTCCAATTTGACAACCTATTTAAGAGCAAAAGAAATTTTGTCGACGGAAAATTTTTCATAACGAGCTTTTTGAAATCATTTAATAACGAGAGCCACTTGCTCTTAAAATTTCTTAGAGCGAATTATTCATATTAGTGCATTCTTCTTTGTCGGCGTTAAAAACCAGGAAAAACTGACTCAAACGAGATGTGTGCGCTTTAGATAGATAAAGACCCTTATATTACACGTACATAAAGTACGGTCGTCCTTTACATTTGACGGTCGTTTATTTCATCGTTAGGGGCTCTAACTTTTTTTCTATTTACAGATAATTGCTCAGATGAAAAACACTTGCATATAGATACTACAGTGAATTGAATTAAACGCCGCGCGCATTAATCGAAAAAGCTTAAGGCGAGAATGAGAGATGAAGGAGGGGGGGGGGGGAAGTGTTTTTTTGAAGTGTTGAATACGTGCCATTAGCTACAAAAATCGATCGAGTCCTTTGATTATTTTTTTTTTGAATATTACAGTAATATAATTTTACGCTTGAGGCCAGTTTACAAAATACTTTTATGATTAATTTCGTCGTATCATAGAGAGTATTTGCAAATTGAATTTGTACATGCACTTACATAGCTCTTAAATATTGAATTAAAGGTAAAATTTATTATTAACATTGTAAGGAATTATCGATTTACATCGCTAAATTGTATAAAAAAAAAACTGTATAAATGAAAATACTCGTACAAAGTTTATTCGTCGACAAAAATTTTTTTCCGTAAAGTTTGTCATCGCCTGTATACAGTTAGTAATGTCATTAAAAAAATATTCAGAAAATAAAAATTTTATTGTATTTATTGAAAAATTTATTTTTGCAATTTGTTACAAAAATTTTAGAAAATGTCTATTTTATTTTCGAAATAATTCATAATTTTTTAAGTTTTTATAAATAGACGAAAACTATATGTTGAAAAATCCGTGCGATCAAAATGTAATGTGACTTATATTTTTTAATGACGAGGAATAAAATAATAGGTTCCGACGTAATATTGAGAACCGCATGTTCTTGACTTGGCCGCAAAAGCGTAATACCGAGCGCGTGTTTATTATGTGCATTTAAGAGAAAAACGGAGCAAACGCGTACGTTGCCTTTATTAAATTCCATCATGGCAAATTCATTCTGATTTACTTTTCAACGCGCCAACCTAAAAATTCCGAGTGAAAATCGTGCGAAAAAATAGAAAAAGTAAGGAATGGAAAAATATTAATTTCTCACATCGATGTTCGTTTTTATTCTCGTATTATTGTTTATTCAGACTCTTTAGTTATAGTTAGTTTTTTTATCTAGTTACTATTTTTATAAGCATTGAATTTTATTAATAAAAAAAAATGATTAAAGCCAAGATACTTGAGACCAAAGAGTATTGTTTAATACGCGAAACAAAATACTTACGCAAATGTAATACAAATCGGAAGGAAAATCAAATAGACGCGTGGAATTAATTTTTAAAGTCGTTACAAGAAACAATATTGTCGTAGTCAGTTTATAGAACGACGTACCGCGAAAAACCGTTATATATACACCAAACGCAAAGTTTTTTTTTTTTTTTTTTTTTGTCCATTCGAACGATAAAGTCGGAGCGCTCGCGCGAGTACAGAGAATCGAAACTAAAGTAAAGGAAGAGCGCGAGAGCGTCAGCAACGGTTATACGCGCGTCACGCTCGGAAGGAGGCGTAGGAGTATACGAGGCCTCGGTGGGCGCATCTCCCACGCGCGCGCCAGAGGTTCGCGTATACACACCCATCGCCGGCGATAGTTTATATAGCACCTTAACGAGAACGCGCCGCGCCCTCGAGCAGTTAAGCGCCGGAGCTCGTTCGCGCGCGCGAACGAGGAAGAACTCGATCGAGCCCTTTGTACGATTCCGGGAATCTACTTTGGGATATTATTATTGTAACCTGTTAATCGAGGAGTTCGCGTGGGCGAGAAAACGGAGCCTTTTAATTTAAACTTTTGTATATAACAATCGCGCGCGTATGTACGTACATATATATATATATATATATATATATATAGGCGCTTATGTGTGAAACATTAATCCAGCGCCTCGATTTACTTTATCGCGCGCGTGCGGCTCGCTTGCACAATTATCGCCAAAAATTAATCCGGAAACTAAAAGTTTTGATGATTTTGTAAACGAACGCGGCAACTTTTCGGGCTTCTATATATATATATATATATATATATATATATATATATATATCAGGGTTGTGTTTGCGTGCTGGAAAATATCGGTGAGATACTAGAACCGTTGAATAAAGAAAGTGCTTTGTCCAGATAATTACGATTACCTCGAGAGCTCACGGTGGCACTGTACTGTGATCGAAAAAGCCGATGTCGTAATATAGAAAGCGACACGAAAGTTTCGCGAGCGGATTAGCCGCGACTCTTGTAAGGCCTTTGCGAGTTGCGCCTCTAAGTGCGCTATATATACTTACACTCCAAGCCCAACCTCTCTCTCTCTCTTTCTCTCTCTTTCTCTCTCGCTCTCGCTCTCTCTCTCTCTCTCTCTCTGACTTTTAGCGTGCAACAGGTGGACGCGAACCGCTGCTACTGCCTTTCAATCATTCATTCTCGTCAAAATCTACCGCACTTGAAAAAGTCGAGTTATATTAGGAGTGCTTTGCTCGCTTTGTGCTCTTCGGCTGTGTTTTGTGAATTCGAAGTCAAAAGCAACGTACGTTTTAAAAGATCGGCGTCTTAAAGTGAACATGAATCAATTGTGAATATTTTATCGGGACTGTTTCTTTACGTGCGTAAATTTCTGCTTTAAAGGTTAATTAAATTTACATATATTGTTGGACGATTTAATGGTTTTTTTTTTTTTTATTTTTTTTGTTTAAAGCGGTTAAGTACTAAAACTTTAAAAAAAAAGTGATCAATAGGCGATTGGTTGAGTTTGAATTAATTTTAAAAAGAAAGCGCCCGAGCATACAATTGAAGTTGAATTTTAAAAACGAGGATAGATCGGTGCAATAGTGCTTCGTGATATTGCGCATTTACGTAAGAGCTGCAGGTCGAGTTAACGAGTGCAGTTTTGCGTGACTTAGAGCAACATTTCAAATAAGCTTTGTACATCGGGCCGATATCCATACACACACATATATATATATATATGTATATTTATAAACTTTGAATTTGGTAACCTTGATATATGTATAAAAGCATATTACGCTCGCAGCATATTGCGCTATGAATATCGAGTAAAGGAAATTTAGAATATCTTCTTGTAACTTCGACAGGGTGGCAGCCTCGGCTCCGAGGACTCTTTCGACGACATGAGGCGACTCGTTAGGGTAAGATGTGGCCACTTATCAAGTTTTGGCAATCGCATGTTAATTATTACCAAATGATCGATTAGAATTTTATAATAAAAATATAAATTGCGAGTTGCTTTTTGTCTTGATAATAACATAATGGCTTAGTAGATTATTAAACAGCATGATTTACGCATATATTGATATTTCTCATTTAAATATAAAAAATTATCTTTATTGTGCAATAATTTTTTAATTATTTTATCATTAATTAATAATTATTAACAGGATTAATCAGTTTTAAATAAGTTTTAAAATTGGTCGCTTAATTAATTAATATTTTATTTAAACGAAAAATTACAGCTTTAGGAAGATTATTAATAAACCATAATATCATCTAAAACTTGTCATCAGGGTATTCGGATCTCTCTTCGTTTCAAATTCTGTTAACGTCTGATCGTATACTTCAAGTTTATATCCGTTGAAGAAAATTGTATTTCAAATATAATTACAAAATTTTTATCGCTGTGGATTTTAATTTCTAATAATGCATTTAATTATATCGTTAATAATATTTTAAATTAAAATTATTTTCTGTATATTGCGTATTACATTTATCTTTACATTAATAATTTAAGGATTGTTAGAACATTACGTAGATGTCACTTAGTTTTTAAGCGTTACATTACAATATAAAATTTTTGCATTTTTAATATATATATATATATATTATATATTCAGGGCTATATTGAATTATTGCTTTTTTGGAAAATGTTGGTTGATCTTCGTGCTGTGTGACTGATATCTTTTTTTTTATTATTTTTGTTTAAATAATATTGCAATCAAATGAATAAGCCCTTTGGTTGATAATAAAAAAAAAAAAAATTGTTAGAAATATGCATGAGTTCATTGTCGTTCATTTATCGTTAATTAATCGGTATTACATTAGAAACTGTCGTCGATAATTTTAAAATGTCAATGTCATTATCGCATCGATATTGGCTAAAGTAACTTTTCTTCAATAATCAGGAAAAATTGAAGTCGCGTGCCGCTTGCAATTAATAACGTTAAACCTATCCATATACATGAAAACCTGATTTAACGAAATAAACGCGAACGATATATACATTGCACCATAAACACCAGGGCCTTTTACTTTTATGAAATAATTATCTGTGGAACAAGTCGTGATTAAAAGCGCGGCACGAAAATAGAGCATTAAAACTGCACGACGCGTTTAATCGCGCTCGGGATATTCCGGAATCTCGTGGGAAATGAGAAATGGTACAACGATAAGGCTACACGCGTATATTATATCGACTTGAAGTTTCCTCCTTTCATTCCGTATACCTACCTATACAGTTACTTTTTTCTCCTTGTCTAAGCTCGTTTATAACGTTTTTTTTTTTCTTTCTTTTTTTTTTTTTTTTTCGAAAACACATGTTTTTCGTATTAAACAAATCCTTTAAAAACTTTCACAGAACGCTTTGTTATAATTTTACCTTGCTGCTTTTAAAAATAGAAAAAAAAAAAAAAAAAAAAAAACAAATAATAGCTATAGTATTCGAATGTTTCGCTCGAAAGAAAATAACGATACCGGATGATTTGATTTATCCATAACGTAACGGAAAGATTAAAGTCGCTAAATCAACGATTTTAAAAATTCAAAATTCATAGCTTTGCGCTCAATCGCTAAGCAAATATCCCAGAATTATCGCAAGTCGGTGGAATTTTCCACTATACTTTGTACTAAATTTTACCATAAATGGGGTATTCATTTTCTGACAAAGGAATACATTATTGACATATTTCAGTGGTAAAGTTCAGACACTAAAAACGAGACTTTTTATAATGTTCACAATGCATATAATCCGCATTTATTCTAGAATGTTGTAGAAAATATATCATTTATCATAAAACACGCTTAGGTGGCGTAAGCGTCATTTGTGAAATTTAAAAATTTTTTATCAACAAAAAAAAAAGTTTAGTTCACTTTGCATGGAAAATCTAGAAGCTTTTAAAGCAATTTTTTCGTAAAATAAACGAACTCATATACACATACATATATAACCGTCGGCACTATCGTGCTGTGCGTTGCGTGCATGCGCGTTGATAAATTAACGGCAAACTCCTCTCATCGATACTTATTTAGATGATTAATTAATGTTTACCCACATAAGGCGCTTAAGAACTTTTGATAAGTCGAATCTTCGTTTAAATTATTTTCGACGTGAAAAATATATATCTTATCGTCGGATAATTAACGTTAAAAGCTACAAATTTTAATAAATTTCAATTGTTGATAAAAGAAGGAAGACGAATATTATGTTATGTGTACCTAGAATTATTAATATTCATAATAAAATTGTTTATTTTTCCCCCGAGACTTTTCCGATTACCTTATGAATCGTTATAAAATAAAGCGTTTTTTAACAATGATTTATTTATGAAGCAGTTGTTGAAACGACGTTAAACATTTTAATGAAATATAATGAAAATATGAAAAAAAATAAATAAATAAATGCAATAAAAGTTATATTTCATACAAAATTTTCGACGCGTAGGATTTCCGACGCGCTGAAACATTTCGCATAATCGTATACAACATTACCGGCGTCATCGCGTAGAAATGCTTTACGAGAAAAACGATCGATCGTCTCTGGCCCAGCTCACAATGAAAATCAAGTCCCTCTCTCGCCTCCGTACGATTTCGCTTCCGCCTTTATTCATCTTTCCCTTAGCAAGGGGAAGATCAGAGACTTTGCCGTTGCGTTATATGTATATCGTCGTGAAGTACCGAATAACATTGTTTTCATTTATAGGAAGAGGAAGAGGATTCGGGAAAGTTCACGAGTTTACCCCTGGCCAGCTTTAACTTCATCAATTCCATTATAGGCAGTGGCGTCATCGGTAAGACACACAAACCTTTTTTTTTTCTTTTTTTCTTTTTTTCTTTTTTTTTCCTTACTTTTCAAATTCAATAGTCGCTTACGAAAGCTGATTATCGGAAAATTGTCTTTTATCGCATTAATATTAAGCGGCAAAGGCTATTGTTTTTTATCGCTGTATATTGGTATTCGAAAATAAAGTAAATATATAAACAAACTCGCTATTATAAAATAAGAATGATTAAAAATTAGACAACTTTTATTTAACAGGGATTCCTTATGCGCTCCATCAAGCCGGATTCGGCCTCGGAATGGCTCTTTTAGTCATCGTCGCCATTTTAACAGATTATTCCCTTATTCTAATGGTCAGAAGTGGACATCTGTGCGGAGAAATGAGCTATCAGGGCTTGATGCGGGCAAGTTTTGGACGTCCCGGATTTTACATTCTGACCGCGCTTCAATTCATTTATCCATTCATCGGTATACCCTTTCACGAATTAACAATTTTAATTTTTATTTTAAATAATATTCTCGTTAAATTTTGTACTTTATTGATGTTTATCGATGTTAAAATAATGCAAAACAATTTTATGATACAGTAATTACAATTAATATAGCAAAGTGATGTAATTACTTGATTAATTTACAATTTTTAACGATTGATTTCAGCAATGGTCTCGTACAACGTCGTAGTGGGCGACACGGTAACGAAAGTCCTTATACGGGTGACAGGACTAGACACGGATAGTTTTTTCGTAAAACGAGAATTTGTCATCTTTCTTGCGACATTTTTAATTGTGATTCCCCTCTGCCTGTACAGAAATGTTGCAAGACTGGCCAAGATATCATTTTTATCTCTGGTCTGTGTTGGCTTTATTCTCCTCGCAATATTTATCAGAATGGGATCTATGTCATCGATTGTGTAAGTATATTTTCGATTTTAATACAAAGAAAAAAATTGACTAAATTCCCTTCTCTCATCGTATAATTATTGATTGACTGTTTTCGATTTTACACAATATATAAATAATATATAAATAATGAATAAAGCAAGGTTAAATTTTCTTTCGATCGATTATAAACGGCTTAATTATTTGAACAGGCCGAGTCACGAAGACAGTTGGAGGTTTGGTAACGTAGCGGGAATCGTGCCGGCGGTTGGCATAATGGCGTTCGCATTCATGTGTCATCACAATACTTTTTTGATTTATGGCTCGATCGAGCGAGCGACCCAAGAAAAGTGGGAAGTTGTCACGCACTGGTCGCTCTTTACCTCTTTTCTCATTGCCGCCGCTTTTGGCATTGCCGGCTACGCCACCTTCACCGGCTATGTTCAAGGAGACTTGATGGAGAACTACTGCTGGACCGACGATCTCATGAACTTATCCAGAGTCATGTTCAGCGGCACCATCCTCCTCACTTTTCCCATTGAATGCTTCGTCACTCGCGAGGTAGGTTTTATGGTCGTTATGGTCGTTTATTACAATGAATTGCTATTTTATTCAATTTTTTAACTGCAAAACGTAACGGTTATTTATCAATCCGAATAAACTTACCCGTATATGACACTTTTTTTAAAGCTTTGACGTCTAATAAAAGTTTGAATGATCTTGAAAATAAAGAAAAAATCTTATTATTATTTTTCACAGGTAATAATGACAGCGATCCGAGGTACAGACGAGGTGGAGAATCACGACGCCTACATCGCGGGCTCTGACCGCAAGTATCTGATAACCACAATGACGATAATCACGGTGGCTTATCTCATTTCCATGTCTACCGACTGCCTCGGCGTAGTTCTCGAGCTCAATGGCGTTCTAGCCGCGGTGCCGCTCGCTTACGTGCTTCCGGCTTTGTGTTATCTCAAACTCGAGGAGGGTCCCCTTCTATCCTCGAAGAAACTTCCGGCCCTGGGCCTTCTCGTCGCGGGTGTCTTCGCCGCGGTCTCTGGTCTCCTCCTTCTCGTATTCAATAGCTCGGGCTCTACCTCTTGCGTTCACGGCGGAGTCATGCCCTACTGCCAACCGGCCAACTCGACCGTCGGCAGCACCCTCGTCCCGACCGCGACGACGAGTTCGCTGAGCAGCGTTGCAACCACGCCGATTTCCGTGGCGACGTCCGCGCCGATTTCCGCGGCGACATCCGCGGCGACATCCGCAGCGACATCCGCGGCTACGGTAGCCTCGACGACGGCGTCGACGATGTCGCTGATTTCCTCGACGCCGGCGGCGCTTCCCAGCTCAACGATGTTACCGAGTTAAACGACGCTGTGCTTCCTACGCACCGAGGATACAACCATGCGTCCAAATACATTCATGGCTATAAGTTCAGAACCGAAAAGGTTGCTGAAGTTTTTTTTTCAAAGCACCTGAAACTTATGTATTTTAGAAAGCGCAGTTGCCAAAGCTATGTAAGTCAGGTGCCGTTTGATTTATTTATTTATTATTATTATTTTTCTTATGCAAGACGCATTTTTTTTTTTTTTTTTTTTTTTTTTTTTTTTTTTTTTTTTTTTTTTTGTATTTCATTCGACAGGCATTTCTACCAAATTTTTAGCTTTTACTTATGATATCTTTTTATTCGACAATTTGCCGTTATTGTTATCAAATAGATAAAACAATATTTTATTCGCTTAAAATTCTTAAGAAATTTACAATCTCGTACCGTGAACTTTTTAATTCAGGTTCAGATATAAATTTAAAAGGCAGGTAATAAGATTATAATTAAACTATGCTACATATAACCAAAATTAAAAAAAAAAAAAAAAAAAAAAAAAAAAACGATCGAATTATTTTTTTACATCATAAATAGACAGTTTTACATAAGACTGTAATGAAAGTAAATAAAAGTAAGTTTAGGTAAAATTATACGACAAATTTCATTGCGTTCAACAATATCACAGTAATTGATTCGAAAAAATGTGCTAATTAAAACGGAAATACTCGTTATAAATAAAACGTTTAAGGGTATCAAGAATCATATAATTAAGTTATTATTAAAATGATACGCCTTTATTATAGAAATTTGATGTTTTTTTTTTTTTTTTTTTTTTTTTTTTTTAGAATTAATGCAGTGCTTAAAAATATCTATCCTGCCTTTATCAATCTATAGTTGACTCTGAGTTGATAAACGGTACTTTTATAAACTTTTACATAAATTATATTAACTTATTTTAAAAAATTTATTATTAATTTTATGATAAATTTTAAATAACGAGTAAGCAATGTTTAGGTCGGAAAAATAAATATTATAAATCAAGTATTTTTCATAGATTATAATGAAATGAAACAATCATCTATCTACTTGCAATTTATTTAAACAATAAAAAGCAAATTCTACGACCTTAAGATTTAACGAATAATTTGTGACAGACAATATTTTTCGTGTCAAAATAAGATTTTTATATTGTTAAGTGCTCTCTTAATACTTTTGTAGAAGCTCTTTTTTTGATAATTTTATTCTGACTTTTCATGAAAGAAAATTTAAAGTGTTCGAATGTAAGAACGCGCAAATTTTTGAAATAAGAAAAAAAAAAAAAAAAGAACTGTTAAGCAATTTTGTGATTGCAAATAAAATAATTGAGAATGTTTATTATATAAAAGAATGTTGACGAAAATTGCAACCAGTTTTCGCTACTGTTGGATTTTATTAGAAAATGTTTAAGAAAATCTATATAAAATTATATAGCCTTTTTGCCTATTTTTTTCGTTTCTTTATCAAAACTGGATTCACTTTGACCAAAAAAAAAAGTTATTTTTTTCGAATAAAAGAATCCAGTGCTTAAATAATTTGTTTGAAAAAAAAAAAAACAAAAAAACAAAAAAAAAATACCGCACTCATTGTTTGATAGAATAACGAAATCAAAGATTATACAAATTAAAAAACTTTTAATAAGGTTTCATGAAAACCAAAAGAGACCATATAAAAGAAAGTATTTAGAGGACAAATATTTCCAGCTTTTAAATAACTTTCTATATCTAAAACTATTTCACCATTTCTCGGTGTTGATATTTATAAGCGTACTCATCAAAACTTGTATAACTAAAAATGACATATATTTATTCTTTATCAAAAAAGGGAAAATATACAATTCTATATTTAAATGTAATTTGTTGTATTATAAATTCATATTACACTGCTTTCCCATACAATAAATAACTATTGAACACAAATTTTTATAAAATCGTATTTGTAAAATAATATTCTCGTTAATTTTGACTTTTTTTTTTGACTTTATAACATTAGTTGCTAAAATTGTATGTATCAAACGTAAAATTAGAGAAAGTTTAAAAATAATCAACTGTCTACGATTAGACTCAAGGAAAGCGCGGGATAAACGTTCCTTAATAAGATAAAAAATATATGAGCTATTGATAATAATTAAAAAAAAATCAAAGACAAAATAATTAAAATATTATTGTAATATAAATCAAATAATCGTTATGCGTAAGATACAAATATTAACAAAACTATTCAAGTTCGAAAGGCTTCTTAGCGTTTTACTGTATTTATTTATTTTTAAAAACTTGCTTTAGTCTCTAGTTTCTATACATTTAACTATTCTCGTCTGTGATTTTATTTTTTCAACATGCTTATTTTGTACATGATGAATATTACAATAAAAAATATATTTAATACGACAAAACGCCAATGACAAATGTGTTATGATTATAAGATGGATATGCAAGATGAAAGCAAATGTGTACATAATATACATTAACAGATGAGCCTAAATATATTATATGTATACATATATATATATATGATATTTATTCAAGTTAGTTAATATATTTTCATTAGCATATGGCTAATATACAAACATTCATGTCAAATTTGATTTAGCTATATAACTATACATATATATATATATATATAATTTTGTAAAGCGCATAAATTCATTATAATATAAACGAAATAAAAACAAAAAAATAAATAATAAAAAAAAAATAAAAATTATAGCAAAAGCCTGCATAATGATAAAAACTTAAAAATGGCAAAACCATTTTTACTCTGTGATAGTTAACCTGGATATAAAGCGAGTTATAAAATTAAAATGATTATAATGTGTATGTTGATGTAAGTTTACTTCATACGAAATTCAATTCGTAAATAAAACGAATTTACAGCCATACATTGCATTTTATTACATTTTCCTTTTAGCGTTTAGTAATTAGTTAAGTCGAAAAACGCAACAAATTACATGAATAAAGCTGAATAATAAGCAGGTCCGGTACATATATAAATTATTAACTCATCGATAATAATAACGCAAATTTCATCAGTTGATAACACGATCGAGAGTCTCGTCGCGGGGATCGATACGCATTAGATCCTAAATCCACTATACTCACAGCGCTACAATCCACCTTACCATGCCTACTTTTTGCGCGCATTATTAATAAAAATATATATTTTGCAAACATTAATTTTTAAAAACATTTGTTTTTTTTTTTTTTTTTTTTTTTTTTTTTTTTTTTTTTTTTTTTTTTTTTTTTTTTTAATATTTGTTAAGTTTGTTCGAGGTGGAAAACATAAGAATACGCATATATAGATATCAAAAAATATTTTCATAGTAAAAATTGATGAAACAATTAATAAAAAAGGTATTCAAATACCTTTACTACTCAAATCATGTGCATACATTTTTAAAATGTAGTAATATTTATTTTTTTATATTTAAAAAATTATTATAAGTACATTTAATAGATGTTCGAATACAAAGTAATTTTTAATCCTATAGTTTTTTAAATTATAAAATAATCGAAATGAATGTATTAAAAGATTAAGAAAAACTTTTTAAATACAATAATGAATAAAAATAATTTTAAATATACAGCATACTTAAAATTTGTAATATGCACCGTATAATAATTGTAATATATATCATATGTTATTAATTTAATTAATTTATTAATTAAATAAAAATATACTATTGAATATGTATTGTAAATATACTATTAAATATATATATATATAAAATAAACTTGTTATATAAATAAAAATAATTTATAAAAATGTGTATCTATCTGGCATGTGAATAAAACGCATGAGTAGTATCGGGTCGTCGTGTATCTTACAGCGCTGTATTTGGTGGATTTCAGAATTGATAGGACCTCTGTCACCATTTGGAACTGTATATACGCCCGCGGTCGGTAACGTCAATGTGAATATTAGTTAAATAACTAACCGCTACACGAGCTACATACAATTGCTCTTTCCTGCTACTCACTTACTCCAATGCTCACAAGTTTTTACTTTCCACCTCTCTCTCTCACTCTCTCTCTCTCTCTCTCTTAGTATTATATAGCGTGTCGACAAAACTTGCTGTCTGCTCTCGGCATTGCATAGAAAGTTTCGATTCGACACTCCGTTCTTTCAATCAGTACAACGGCAAAGATGGCCAGCGATGTAGAGGTTCCTAGCCTCCTGGAAAGTTTATCAGAACTTATTGGCGCACCGATAGACGCATTACGTCTTCTAATCTCTATTCTTTTAGGTAATTATACATTTGTGTCTTTCCTCGTTTTTATAAAAATATTTGCTTAATTTTTAAGTGATCTTTCTAAGTTTTATTTAATATAAGAATCAAATTTAGAATATCTTTTAACCTAAATATATTATGAAGCTAGAAAGTTTTAAATCATAAAGCTGCTTAACATGAGAAAGTCAGTTTCTAACTAATCTTGATGCTATGAAAATATGTAAATTAAGATTATTATTATTATTATTATTATTTAATTTTCTTTATCATTTAGGTTATGATAAATTATTTGATTTAAGAATGTTGATTATCTACGAAATTAATCATTTTTTATCTTTTAAGTCAAAATCATTAGAAGCTGAAAATCATAATTATAATGAAATATCGAACTAAATTTTCTTTAAAAAGATTAACATTATTACAGGTTAGAAATTGATTTGAAATTTTCGTAGTAGATATTGCGCCAATGCTCCAGGTGGTCATAAGTGTGTCGAGCTGAATTACAATATTTATGTTTAAATTTTTAATTAAAATTATCTTTCTAGAATTAATTGACATCATTTTTTTTTCTTATTATTAAAAAATAAACGAAAGTCATGCAAAATTACTTGATTAAGGAAGTAACAACAATTTAATAAAATTAAACTACAATCTTTATTTTAACTGATATCAATAACTATAAGTGGATATTGAAAAGTCGCAACTATAAAATCACCAACGTCATGTAGGATGATTCTTTATTCACGAATCAGATGAATTGCACTTATTCGGTCAGAGTGCATTAATAGTAGACCAAGATCAAAGTGTAGGCAAGATCAAGGTGCAGATAGCCTGCACTGAATAATTTTGAGTCATTAATGACCACGTGACTATTTGTTTCATGCAAATAACAAATTCGATGTGAAAATATAATTTTCAATATATTTAATTTAATTTATTAATTATAAAATGTATGTTACTTTAATATTTACACAATTTACTGTCATACAATATTAATTTAAAAAAAATTATCGTTCATTTTGTTATAGTAATAAAATTGCAATTTTTAAAATCTAATTTTTTTCATGCATCAGCTCGGCAATAATTTGATTATTTGCAGCGAACACTATTTATTATTAAAAATATGTTTACATGGAAGTTTGAAGATTGTAAATGAAAAAAATTCTAATCATTTTAGTATCGTGTGTTATTTAATATTGCAATAATTTGCGACCGCTAAATTTCATCACATAAAACGTACATGTCTTTAGAAAAATGTGTGAATTTACATGATTTATAGTAACGTATTTATGCAAACAGCTGTCAGTTCCAAAACTTGTTCTTAAATATAATTCAGTTGAAACATTATTAATTATAAATAGAAAGAAAATAAAATCAAGTGTTCAAAATCATCAATAATTCAAATTAATTTAAATAAATTTTGGTTTAAGAATATATTTTGTAAAAATGTTATTAATGTAAACATTTTTTTGTATATTTAAAAATAATATGCATATGAACGTGATGAATGTGAATAAAAACAATATTAAAATTCATTATGAGCTATTGAAATTCACGATGACTTTTCTAACGATATGCGCGTAAATATTACTTTAACCATTTTTCTTTGTTAATAATATCTTGATTCAGTGGCTTGTTTTTGCTCTTGTTGCAGGTTTTCCACTCGCGCTGATTCATAGGCAAGTATTCTTCGGAAAAAGTCCGACGATTCAGCATTGCTACTTTGTTGCGTGCGGTATTGCTATTGGCTTTTGGAACTATGGTACGTTTGAAAACTGGTTTATTATAATACTCTTTTACATTTAAATTTATTGTATATCATTATTTGTATCTATAATAATTCTTTTTCTAAAAAAAAATTTCTTTTCTTTTTTAATTGTATATATAAATATTGTTAAATTAAAAATAATTTATCAGTATTTTTCAATAATAGAATTTCAATTTGAAATTTCAAGTCAATGCCCATTATCATATTCAACATCGGTTTATTTTTAAAACAAACTATCTAACAATTATGTAAAGAACATGATAATGACTGTAGACTTAACATTTTAAATTGAAAGCCTATTATTGTAAAAATAATGATGTAACATTTTTAATATTTATAATGCTTTATTTTTATATAAAAGCAGTAGAAACAATTTTTATCACAAAATTAAGTTACAGCCATATTTAAGCGTTATGCGTAAACGTCAAACTGTATGTATACATTTCTAAAAATCTAGAATTTGTTTAATTTAAATCCATTTTTATAATTGGATCGAAAATAAAGCACACGCTGTTATTTTGTTTGTAAACTTTTTTTTTTAATTGAATAATATCTAATAAATTTTTCATCATAATTTTACTATATTTTAATATTATTTCAATTAAGCTTAAAAATAATAGCAATTAATTTACAATAAATTTTTATGTCATTTAGAATGGACCATATTACATACAGTATCTGCGATGCTTGTCACGTATTTGGTACTCAAAATTTTTGGAAGTTCATCAACCACCGTGATTATCACATTTACATTCAATATGGCATATTTAATCTACGGTAACTATTAAGTGTCGAAAAAATTGATGTTATACGTAAAAAGAAAAATTCATTAATGTAAATTTTTAGGCTATTTTACGACGGCAACGGATGTGTACGATATAAAGTGGACTATGCCACAGTGTGTATTAACATTGAGATTAATCGGTTTTGCTTTTGATTTGTGGGATGGTAAAAAGCCAGAGGTGAGAGCAAGTATAATAATAAATTAGATTTTCAAAAGCAATAAATCAAACATCACTGATTGTTTAATAATAAATTTTATAGGACAAGTTATCCGATACGCAAAAAAAGACGGCGTTAAAAGAATTGCCTTCTTTACTTGAAACGGCGGCGTTTAACTTTTTTCCTGGTTCATTTTTAATCGGACCACAATTTAGTATGCGACGTTATTTGGATTATGTGAATGGAAAACTTATTGAAACTGTATGCTTTTCATTATAGAATTGAAAATTTATAAATATTATTTTTCAAATTAATAATTTTTCAATATTTTTTCAGAAAATAGATAGCGATGGCCAAATAAAACCACCAAATTCTTTAATGCCTGGCATTTATCGAGCATTGATTGGCTTTGTCTATGTTGCAATGTATCAAATTGGTATTCAATATGTTTCTGATCAGTATTTACTTGATCCTGAATTTGACAATTTAGGATTTTTCAAGCGATGTTTTCTTCTTGGTCTTTGGGGACGATGCAATCTTTATAAATATATTAGTTGTTGGTTAATTACTGAGGGTGTACGTAAAATTTATAAAATACCTTTATATTTTTTAATTTTTATAATTCTTTATAATTGATTTATATTCATTGATTAGGCATGCATAGTATTTGGTTTGACGTATAATGGAAATGATGAAGATGGTAATGAAAAATGGGATGGTTGTGCCAATGTTAATCTTTTGACTTTTGAAAATGCCACCGAATTTAATCATTACATCCAATCATTCAATATTAACACTAATAATTGGTGTGCTGAATATGTATATAAACGATTAAAATTCCTTGGCTCAAAATTTTATAGTCAATTAATGACTCTTATATTTCTTGCGGTTTGGCATGGTCTTCATAGCGGATACTACATGTGTTTCTTCCAAGAATTTATCATTATCTTCTTAGAAAAAGATGTAAGTTCTTTTTATCATTATTATTTAATTATTATTATATATATTTCATAAATATATTATGTTTATTTTTATAGCTTAAACCGGTACTCGTTAAAAATGAAAAATTGCAAAACTTAGGGAAAGAAAGTTTCCTCTTTAGAGCATTAATATGGACGCTTCTTAAAATTTATACATTTGTCTTCATGGGTTACAGTCTCATACCGTTTGTTCTTTTATCATATTCACGATATATGAAAGTGTACAAGAGTTTTTACTTTATGGGCCACGTTATCTTTTTAGTATACCCATTACTTGCGCCGTATATTAAAAAAGCGTTGAGGTTAAAAAGAATACAAGAACATAGTGAATAATTATTCAACGCACAATTTTTTTTTTTTTTTTTTTTTTTTTGTACAAATCATCAAATATTTATTAATTTTATTCTCCTATCTACAATTGTACAAAGATATTTACTAACTAGAAAAAGTCATAATACATTATAAATATTTAGTATAATTAATTCACTTTTCTATTCTTCAAGAATGCTTATAAAATTTGAAGTATTGCGAAATATAATTTTTAATTTACTTAAAAAAGAGAAACGTTATATTTATTATTGATAAATTATTAGTTGATACAAGGTAATGGAATAAGTTGGTTATTTTTTCATATAATATGAGTATGTGTGTAGTACATTTTTAGTTACAAAGTTTTTTTTACTAAATTATCGAATTAAAATAATATCAAAATATTATTAATGTCAAAATTTTGAATCCAACTAGTGCCTGAAATCAAATAATATTTTTGATAAGAAAAAGAATAATTTTAAAAGTATTACCGTTATTTAATTAACATTATCCATATTAATACACTTACAGTACTGTTGTAGATAGGTCGAAAAAATCTATAAGTTATTTATGCCATGATCGATTACAAATGTCGATATGATAATAATTAATGAGCATAATATAATTAAGTTGCATTATCAAAATTTTAACTTACACGTATTTATATGATTATAAATTTGTTGATCGAAACGCAATGCTTATGTAATATAAAATCAAAAAAAAACAAAAAAAAAAAAAAAAAAAAAAAAAAATATTGTTGCAACTGATAGTACTTCATTTAAGAATCTAAACTTAAACATTTTTAAAAAACTTTTTATAATTAATTATATTTATTTGATACGATAAAATTTTAAATGATTTTTGTAAAATATCGGGAATAATATGTATTTTTATAAAATTTTTAACTTCTATAGCTCGAATTTTTTGTAAATATGTAATTGCAGTATTTATTATTTAACAACTAGCCGCTTTTAAATAAAATATAAATTTTATAAAATTAATCCAATTATAAATGATTTGAATACACAATAGCAAGATTTATTGTAACTTGAAGTTTTATAAAACGAAAAACTATAACGTAATAGATATAATAAATTTTAAGATCATTTAATATTGCAAAAGGATTAAGGCTGTGGTAACTGTTATATTAAAAATACATAAACGCCATTATTTTATACTTGAAATAATAAAGGACAAATATGAGATCAAGTATGTAAATGGAATTTGTAATTAAATCAAATGCGTAATCGAATCATACGGTTTTGTTTAGAAATATATACTAAAAATAAAATCTCTGTTTATTGTAGAAATTCGAGTTTCCTTAACATGTTATCAAGCATAAACATTGAAAGTTTTTTAACGACACTGCACAATGAATAAAGTTTTTAAGTATAATTTTATATGTAGAACATTCTATTAAAAATATCGTGTTATTTAAAAAAAAAAAAAAAAAAAAATCAAGCAAATTAAAGCAGCTATAAACTTAAAACATAATTATGTTTAATAAAGTACTCATATTGAAACTTCCATTGGTGTACTAAAATTAATGAGATTTATTCAAGATATTAGAAAAAAGTAGGTATTATGACAATATCAATTTTCATACACATAAGGACTGATGTTTTCATTTTTAAAATAATTAATTTTTCGTAAACAATGTATACGTAAATTTATAAATTTTAATAATTGAAAGTGTTTGATAAAATTATAATGATTTTCAATATATACGGTGCATAGACGTTAGAAAAGTTGTTTGAATAAGAATGACATAAAGAAACTCGAAGTTCTAAGTAACGGAAAACAAAATAGCGCGGCATAATAGATGGGTTGCGATTGTTCCGGGACATGTCGTAGGTGGACTAAATGACTCATGCATAGCCGAGTATCCGGAAATTGCGTAAAAGACTAGGCGCAACCCGACAATCTTCGGAGCGCGCTCCGTTTGCTCTGCTCTGCTTGAAACGATGCAGGAGAGGAGTCGCGAAAATGGACAAACTTTCCCCTGCTCGTTCGTTCGTGTCTCCGCCCGGTGTAGCAAAAAGTCCCATCGAAATTAAGCGCACGTTTGCCGATCGCGCTAGGCCTCCGGCACACAGAGAAGCACGGCGCACGGCGCAAGAGAAAGACGACGACGCGATGCGATTTACGCGCGTGCGAAACGAGTCTTCTTGTTGCTCGCCTTTCTTTCTCAATCGCCATTGTAAAAAAAAAAAAAAAAAAAAAAAAAAAATAAACAACTCGCTTTCACTCGAGTCCGCGCGCTCCTTACTCTATACACATAGGTACCTTTTGTTTTCCACGAGAAGCTTCCTCCCGTTGATAAAGCGTTGTAATTAACGAGCAGAAAAGCGATCGACCGGGGAGTAGGGGGTTGGGGGCCGTCCACCAAGACCGACACCCTGAAAACTGTCTCGTAGCTTCTTCTTAGCGAGCGTGGAAATTAAACGGTTCTTGTATTTGTTAAAACTCGGCGCGCGATCGAGACTTTAGACTTTTCAAGCGACAATTTTTTTTTTTATTAAAACTTTGTTGTTTTTTTAACTTATTACTACGCACGACGTGACCTCTAATTAAATCTTTTCTTTAATACACATTTATTGTAAAGGTCTATCGTCTTCGCAGCAAAATCATCGTCATTATATTCTACGATAAAAACAGCAAACGAACGTCATTGCAAATGGTACCGATATACGTATATTTATTTTCAATGCTATTTAAAGTGTTCTTTATTGAATAGTAATAATAATTATCTCGTGATTAATATCTATAAATAGTTATAGTTTATTAATTTATGTGCACGAAATGATAATGTAGCAAAAAAAAACGAAAAAAAAAACTAAGATTCATTATTTATGTTTAGGAATGAATTTAAGTAAACCTAAATAAACATTACTGAAAACTGATTGACTTTTTGACATAATATCATTTTAGTAAAATTTATTAAACATTTAAGTAAACTATTGTTGTAGAAAATATTTATAAAAAATTTTTTGTTTGTAAATAAACGAAGAAAAGATAGATTTCGCATTATAGAATTTTCAATAAGATTTGCTTAAATATTATATGTAATTCACTATATTTTTACATAATTGAATGAAAAAAAAAAAAAAAATAAGAAAGAAAACAACAATTATAAAATGTTTGTTGTGTGTCAATAAATGTTTGATAATAATGTATGTTTGAGAAAATTGATGTATTTACGACTAATTATTTACACGCTAATTGAAATTTTAATGAGATTATTCTTTATTTTTAATAAAGTTTTGAATGTTTTATGCTTAAATAACAAACATTATCGCATTATATTATTAGTTTTTAACATAATAAATTATTGAAATTGTGATTCAATATATGCATACTTTATTGTAATGTTTTACTACATTTAACGAATTTGTAAAAAATATAATCGAATCTCTGGGATAGGCGAATGTAAAAGAAAAAAATCACAACTACCAGTAGTACTTGGGGATAATAAAAATATATTTCTCATGATTCTTGTGTTGTGTGTTGTGTGTGTGTGTGTGTGTGTTTGTGTGTATATAATATCCACCTTATTTATTTAGTCTTTTTTTTTTATTTATTTATTTTTTTTATTGATATTAATCATCATTTTATATAAAAAAATATTTTATTACAAAACACCCCGTTAAATCAACGAGGAAAGTTAAACATTTACGGTTTGTTTATCATTTTCAAGGTATAAAAAAACATATAAAGTATATACAGAGGCGCTCTTATCTAAATAATGCAAAGCGATTACGAAACTCCATTCGGACGAGCGTGGCTTTCATTTTAAGAATAAACATCGTTTGAATGCATAAAGTCACTTTCTAAGTTTCTTATTTAGAAATCTGAACGCGTTTTGTTATCGTTGTTACATTACATCTTTGATAATAATAATAAAAAAAAAAAAAAAAAAAAATCTCGTTGCACTTGGAAAATTCTAGATGCTCTCGATCATACTTCACGCTCGGCGAGCGCGCGTTTTCACTTTTCTCCGCGACTCGCGGGAGTATACATGTACGTGCCTCGAAAGCGCGTGCGAAAATAAAATGAAAAAAAAAAAAATACTGCACGAAGATTCGTAATCGCTTCGCAATCTGGCGCACCGGCACTTTACGATTGTGTCCGATGATTACATTTTGCGTTGTGAAAATAAAAATTGAAAAAAAAAAAAAAACCAAACGAAAAATCACGCAAGGAAAATTTATAATAAATCGTCCTTTTCGCGCTATTATTCTCCGTTAATGTATATTATACGAAGACATTTTTTGCAGAATCCAGAAAGTCCGAATTCTTTTGATAGAAAGCTTTGTTTTTACGTTTTGATTTTTTCTTGAAAAAAAAAAAACAATGATCGCGAGATATATAAGTATCGAGAGAGGCGTTTGCTTATGCGTTAATATCGCTCGAAGAAGAGGCAATCGAAAGCCTTAATTGAGATCCTCGAGCTATGGACTCTGGTTTAGCAATGCCGGCGATTTAGTAATGGCCGTCGTTAGGGCTGGAAGGAGGACCATAATTATCGATCGGAGTACCAGGTTGAGCGTTGGGTGGACCGTAAGTGCCTTGCTGCTGCTCCTTCTGTTAACAATCGATCATATACATATATGTTTGGCTCGCGATGAATTTTTTAACGAACTCAATTAAGAGGAAAAGAGGAAAAGAGATCGGCAATTTTTGAATTTTGATAAGTTTAACGCACCTGCGTCTTGTAGCGGATGAAGTAGACCTCGGGCTTGCTTGGCTGCGTAGGCGCCGGGGTCGGGATGACGAGCTCGGGCTGCTCCTCGGGCTTCTTAACCAAGACGTAGATGAGCGTCTTCTCCTCGTCGGGCTGGGGCAGAGGAGGAAGAGCCGGTGCGGTCGGGGTCGGAGGAGTGGGGGCCTTGATGAAGACGATCTTGTAGTGCTTCTGGGGCGGGGCCGCCGGGGCGACGTACTTCGGGGCCTTGTATTCCGGGGCCTCGGGCGGCGGCACGTGGACGTAAACGTGCTTGTGGATGACGGGCGACTGCTGGGGCGGGCCGTAGGCCGGCGCGGGGTAGCCGCCACCGGCGCCGGACTCCGAGGGCGCGGGGAAGTACGAGGAGGGTAGGGGCGGCTCGGGTCGGGCGAACGCCATGCCCGCCAAGGCCAGTACCTGAAACAACCACGACAATCGGGCCTCTTTCAAAACTCATTATCCCACCGCGTCGCTTGCAATATTTAATTCACGCGGCGTGTGACGCAAAACGCAGCCCGTCCTTACGCGCTCTCCGCAATTTGTCAACTTTCCAGATAATTCTCAAGCGTCCAACGTGACATTAACTCCGCGCGCGCATAAATTGCACATTTACATTCTATCGCGCTTTCGATGCTCCGCAAACTTTCTTTTGTATTTGCGCGGGGCTGGTACGTTGTTTGATTTTTAAAGCGTCAATTAAATCCACTTGTCGACATCTTTTTGCCTTTATTGTTTCTCAATTCGTTGCAATATACATTTTAATTGCCTCGTTGTACAATTTTAATAATAATAATAATAATAATAATAATAATAATTTTATCATTTTTCACCATGACACACAACAAATATTATTTTTACAATTTTCGCCCCTCTATCGTATCGTCGAAATTTTTATTTTTTTAATAAAAAATTTTAAACGTTATTGTATTTAACGCGACAATTTTCACGAAAACGTCCATTCAAAATGTCTCGTTCGAAACATAATTTATTCAAATTTTATCTTAAAGGCGATATGAGTTAACCAATGTTTTGTTCCATCATGCAAATAAAGTATCATTAATAAAAAGATAATAGGTGTGAAAACTTAACGAGAGCTCAGAAACGTCTACTTTTCAAACAATAACCAGTGATAAAATTTGTTCGATAAAAGATTGGCTTACAATAGATTTATTGTATGCACTTTTATTATTGTATGAAAATTTTCCTTTCCTTTACACAGGTAACAAAATACGTATTCTTAAAGCGGCTCACAATGAAAATTTTTTCATTTAATTTAATCTTCAATTATAATTTTGAGCGAATCAATTTATTATTTTAACGACAATTTAAACGAGCGATCGCAACAATGCGAATAAGCCATTCGAGAGAAAGTTAACGTTTGACATGGAAATTTTGACGCATTGTTTTATTTACTTTGCCAAAAGTATCTCAGCTTTAATTATTCGCATACCAGCCGAGCAGCGTAAAGCATTTACGTCTGTATCGCGGCAAAAAGACAGCTTAAAAATTTACGTGCCCATATTCGAACACAGCGCGCGCGACTCGAAAAATCGACGAAATGCTCCACTTATTTTTTATATACGCAATTTATGGAGAGGTGAAAGATTTAAGACAAGGTAAATGCAATTATTTTTATATTTCTCGAATATAAAATAAAAAAAAGTCTTAAGAACGCAAGATTACTGCTATCCATGCATATAAACGCACTTGTTTTGCCGAGATATAAACGTGGCTTACGTAAACGTTGTTTTATCGTGTTTGGAATATTAAAAAATTCTCTGCTCTCGTACGTCGTTTATAAAAAAAAAACTGTCAAACTTCTTTTTTCTTTTTTAAGCGACGTTTATTTTACGATTAAATTTATTCGTACAATAGTTTGTAGTGCATAATGAAGTACCGCTGTTAATTTAAATTAAAATTTTTAAGGAAAAAATCGATCAACAATTCCCATAAAGTCTTATCAAGACGAATAACATGTAAATGATCGATGAAAAAAATGACGAGAAAAAAAGAAAGAAGTCGAGCTTTTAGAAAAAATTAAACGAAAACGATATTAAATGGTAAACTGCGGTAAATTCATTGTAGCGCATTCATTGTAACGATAATATAAGCCGATGGGAAACATCTCGCGCGCCCATAATTTATCCAAGCCGGGTTGATTAGTTCGAGATCGTGCTTTCTCCGGCACGATAAATCGCTTCCTAATATCGCGGCGGTGCGTTGCAGATATATCGGGTCGCCTTAACGCTTTCGCGATTCGCTGGCTTACTCGCGAAATGTATACGCGCGCGCGCACACACAAATATATATATATATATATATATATATATATATATATATATATATACGACGGTCTGCCAGCGTTGATTATACGCCGTCCGATGGATTTTTCACGCGTTGCCGATTATATGCACATAGAGAAAGAGTTCGAAGGCTCGGGGGCGCGGGCGCCGGCGGTGATCTAATTGTTTCCGGTAGAAAAGCAAGGATTGCGCGTACGTACATACATACGCGGAGTGTCTCGCGTACACTCCTTGCCCTCTTAACGACTCCCGCGCTCGACTCTCCGTTTACGTATATGTACATGGGTAATAATAATGCGAGCGCGTATGGTTAATCAAAATTGCGCAACCAAGCCACGAACGTAAGCGTCTACACAATGACTCTCGCACATACTCGATTTCGATTTTATTCCTGATCGACCTTTTTTATGTTTACTTTTTAATTTTGCTTTCGATTTCGTTTTTTTTTTTTTTTTTTTTTTTTTGTTTTGTTTCGTTTTCTCGACGATGAAACAAACCTCTTCTTTCGCACGATACACTTTTATCTTGCGTTTGCTAAAAAGCAGTTCCGTCTCGTTATGTAGTTCGGGCACTTTTTCTTTAATCGTTCGTTAACTCGCACTCGATTTCTTTTCGATTTAATGCTTCTTTTTCAATTTTTATATTTTTTAATATCGCATTACACGTTATTTATCATATAATGTGTTAATGAACCAGTTTACGATTGTTTATTGCTAATATACATATTCTAATTATTTATTTTATAAATTAGTTCCATACAAATGACATGTTATATTTAAATACGACGTTAAAAAATATGTAATTTTTAATGATTAATAAAATTATCATACGTCGAAATGTAAAATTAAATATTTTCATTATTTTCATATTGTTTTTCTTTTCATAAAAAAGTTGTATAATTTTAATTTTCGTACTAAATAAGTTTATATATATAAGTAATTTTATATACACAGTAGAATTAATTATAGCTATATATCATGTTTTGTTATTTTAAACATTATTAAATTATTCAGCATTTAAAATTTAAATATTATTAAATAATAAAAATTATCGAGCATCTCAATCGTTGTATTATTGAATTAAAATAATTGTGAAATAAAAAATGACGTAAAAATACTAGGTGCAAAGATTTAAACGTCTGTGAAAGACTTTATTTTCGATTCAAAATAAAGAATTAAAAATAATTAATTCAATCGTAATAGCATGCAAATATTGCTAGTGGATATGGAAGCATTTATTAGAACCGCGTTTTTCTAATTGCATACTAAACTTGCGATATAAATAATTATTCTCGATTATTACAATGAAGGAAAAAGAATTTTTCTTACCCTTTTGTAACACTTTTAAATAAATTTAAATGTTAAAAACATGATAACACTTAAAAAGTAATTGTTTTAACACTAATAAAAGAGTGAAAAATTCAAAAAAACAAATGCAAATGCAGCTATTTGAATTGCAGTAACGTTTGTACAATCAACTTTTGAGCGCGAATGATGAATTATCCAGGTAAAACTTACATAACAAAAAAAATAAATAAATAAATAGACACGTGAGTTAATTGAATTGAGTTGACAAAAAACCATCCATCGTGTAAATATGGAAGAGATCTGTATCAAAGCACCGAATCGCTATCTAGAAAAAACCGATCGATTCAATTGAGCATACCTACTTAACAACCGAATTTGTTTTTTTTTTTTTTTTTTTTTTTTTTGTTTTTTTTTTTAATATTTTAGAAAATCTAATCACTTATAAGACACGCTATACAATCCAACAAATCGTATTGTTTTCCACGATTTTTCGTTTCACCAGCCTAGCGATTTGTTTATTTATAAACGGGCACTTGGATTAAATTGGCAACGTTACAAAATTTTTCAAAAATATCGTGCGAAAAAAAAAAATAAATAAATAAAAAACTACGTCACTTGCTGTTTTAAACGAACACAGCCGGCGCAAGGAGATGCGATTATAATGTAAAACACACGCGCATCACTGAGACGCTCGCTAAGGCGAGACTCGAGACTCGAGACGTCCTGCACCCTCGAGAGTTTAACGCTGCCGCGGTCGCTTCGGCGGTACTTACGATGAAAGCCTTCATGGCAGAGACGCTGGAGAAGCAGATGAGACGAGGATGCGAGTGCGTGGGACGCGTATGCGGCTTACCACCGAGGAAGCTAACTCGTTCGGTCAACCGTCCGACTCGCGTGTGTTCGCTCCTCCGTTCCCGATCCTCGGCTTATATAGCTCACCCAGAGCGGCTCCAGGGGTTCTTCGCGCCCGCGGCAGGGGAACGAGCGCCCGCCCGGGGAGAGGAGAAGGAGGGCGGCCCGATCGCCCGGTGCATCAAAAGCCGAGGTAGAAGGCGAAAGTCGACCTCGCGCTCGGCGCTCTATCGCAGGGGAATAAAACGGAGGTAAAAGGGGGCCGCGACGCGCCCGGATACGCGGAAAAATGCGAGCGCGTTCGCGAGGTAAATCCTCTCCTCCTCCGGGCTACCGAATCGATGGAAAATCCGAGCACTCGGGACGATGTTGCAATCTTGCTTTTGTACGCGACGCGCGCGAGCGTCGGTTCGTTGAGCTAAGCGAGCACGGACGCTTATAGCGACGACGAAGACGACGACGACGACGACGACGACGACGACGTCGACGATTTTCTCGTATCGCGACGATCGAGAACCGCCGCGGCAAAAGCTCCGCTGAGCTAAACGCACTCTTTGGTTTCGCTCCTCGCTCTACTTGGACTTTCGCTTTCCGCGATTTTATAATTAGCGAATATTATCAACGAGCTCGCTAAATCTTTACGAAGGATGCTTCCATGTCGCGCCGTTATTATGAAAATTCCGAAAGGTAAGAGGCTCGAGTTTAGTTACTTTACTTCCTCGTGTCGCATCTTACTACTCTTTGTATTACAAACTTCGATTTTGTTTTTGTTTTTTTTGTTTTTTTTTTTCATATTTCATTATTCAATGTCGCATTGAGCAATCGACATTCAAATGTTGTTGGTATGTAAAATGTACGAATAATTTTCAAGTGATGCGTATGTATATATATATGCCAGTTTACAAATTTTATGAATTTATTTTCAATTAATTTCAAGCAAATAATGAGTTACATTATTTATTCATAATAAATTAAAAATATCGTGGCTATTTTTACGAAATTTTACGAAAAATTTCTTTTTAACAAGCTATACATATTTGCAAATGTGATAAATAGTTAAACGATAAAAATAATCTGCATATACATTGGGTTATTAAATCATGAAAAATTAAGCATCAAAATCATGCAATATATAATGTTCACTTTTTTCTTTCTTTTTTTTTTTTTTTTTTTTTTTTTTTTAACGAAAATCATTAGTTTCGACATATAACAACTTTTAATGAACGCATTTCCATATACGCGATAGTTTATTGCTTCATGAATTTCTCGTACTCTTCTTCGTATTGCATAAATTAATTAATTATCAAATTATTATATTGATAAGTAATGATAATTGTACATATTATAATAATTAACTATAATGATTATTTATGAAAATAATTAATTTATAAAAATAAAAAAAAATACATCCGTTGGGAGCGATGAAAAGTAACTTCAACGACGCGACGATCTTTGAAATTATTACAACAAACGTTTGTTAACTAAATTGGAATACGTAATACACGTTCATATTTTCTAAAAATTCTGTATTCAAACTTATGAATTCGCGAAGCACATAAAAATTTTTATTTATATGAAACTTTCTCTTTGAGAAAGCAAAATGTAGAAGAGCTTTATTTTTTACGTATAAATTTAACGCTGTTTCTATAATGGTTAAATTTATTTATCTTGTTCCATACGCCAATATCATTTAGAATGTGTACATAAAATATATGTAATTTACTCACATTTAATAATGAATTTTAGTTTCTGTTTAATCAACATTATATTTTTCAGTTAAAGTCCGTTAAAAAGGGTAATTTTCCTAATCGGCGCACTAAAAACGGTTATCAAATAATTTTGATGTAAAGCTTGGTATCGTTTAAAAGTCAACGGCGATTGAAAAAAAAATACGAGTACATAATTACCGTATTACCCTTCATTATAATGTTTACCAACGATCGCCTTATTTTTTAAAGCTCATAAAGCTTTGTTTCATTTGAATTTTTTTGCGCTCTTTAAATACGTATATAAAAGTGGCCCGACGTAATCTTTAAAGTACACTACTTTCACTCAATTGCAACGCGCGCCGTGGGAATTGCAAAATTTTGAATAATTATTTCGTGCATTTGTCGCCGTAAAATTCAACGCGGCGAAAAAAAATTAATATTATCGATAAGATTTTAATATCTATACAACAAGCTAATGTTTAAAATTGAAGGGGTTGGTATACGCGTATATGCATGGGTATTTGCAATATGTGAAAATTTTGTGTGTCATCTCCTCGTAATAAATATATTTCAACGGTTTTATACATCCGATAGAAAATGAATTAGCTCGATAGATAAAAAAAAAAAAAAAAAAAAAATTAAAAACGAGCGTTTTCTTCTTTCCAGCTTCATAAATTCGAGAAGCGGCTAAAAGTTGGAAAAACAATAGAAATGTCGAGTCAAGTTTGGAATGAGCTCGACGAGCAGCGGTCAAACGAACGCGAGCAAAGATTAAGTAAGTCTTCTTTTTCTTCTCTCTCTCTCTTTCTTGATGAGCGAAGAGCTATAGCTATTGCGCAACGGACGATCTCTAAGGCTCGAAAGAAAAGCCCGTCAAATGCGTTTTTCACTTCATTGGCACTCTCGACACGCTCGTAAATCATGGAGCTCGTGATTTTTCAGCGCGAATTACGCATCGGCGCTGTTTATACCAATAGACGTTTCCTATAAACTCGAGCCGCATACTAAATTCGATCGGCGCGATTCTTCCGTCGTCGTCGTCGCCTTTTATTGACGCACCCGGTGGCGCTCGGCCATTAAAATCGACTCACGTTCGCTCCCCCCCCACCCACCCGACACTATCCGTCAGCTAGAGTGACGAAAAATTATATTATACGTTGTCGATGAAAGGAAATCTCACGATGCCGTAACTCTCATTTTATCGATGAACGTGTCGGGAAATTTTATTATCTCATTACGAGCGTTGAAATAATTTGTTGACGCCCCGTTACCGCGAAGATTGCAACGTGTTGCTTCGACGAAAGCGCTTGCCCGTTGCAAGATAGATTTTTCGGACAATTGAAAAACTTACTTACTTATTTACTCGACATAGCTAACCTAAATAGTTGTAAATTCAACAAAATCTTACAAGGCCAAGACCTGAATCTCGTAAAAGCTTCTAATCATTTCCAAAGTCTAAAAGAAATTAAATTTTCTTCGGATAAAATCGATCGACAGAATAAACGTTAAAATAAAAATGAACGAACGCGCTGCAGAAACAATAATAAAAATAATTTCGAAAGGTCTAAATATTTATACGCATACCGTTATCTCGCTCCTCGCACTCGGCGCGCACAACTACTGCGGCTTTCCCTCAGCGCTGTGGTTCTCGTAACCGGATATTCGAAATACGCGCGCACTCGTCGATTATTTTTTAGCAATTCTCCCGAATCATTAAAAAAAGTGTGGTGTTTAAGTAATTTATCGAATAACCGTAGCAATACGTTGCCGATGGTCATGCGCTCTTTCTTTTATATTTTTTCTATTCTCAAAGCTTTCGGTTTTTTTTTTAAATTTGGCTACTCCTTAAACTTCTTTCATTTCATCAAACAATTATTTCATTGCATTGCCGCTTGAGCGCCAGAAGAAAATCGCGCCTCGTTGCTCGATTCGAGCGCGGCCTTATTATTAGTTTATTCGCGATACAAAAAAATTCTTTCGCCCGGCTAACGATCAAAAGTTTATTCGTTTCTCTACTCCTCGCGCACAAGACGTCGCGCATCCTTTCATAACGTCGCCTCGGCCTCTTTCTAACGCGAGCTAATAACTAAGCGCGTAATAAAAACGCGTTTAAATTCGCGCCTCATCCTGTGTAAACGTTTAGCGCTGCAGTCAAGCTTGGCCAACCGTTACAATTTACACCTCAAAATGAAATTTTGAAAGATTCCAGCTTAGAAATTATCCAGCGAAGCTATACCGTAAAGAGCACCGGCGGAATATAACCAACTCGAATAAAAGATAAATAAAACGTTTTAACGGTGAAAGTGCCTTCTTTGTATACAATTTGCTCTTATCCAAATCATTTGGTTATCCGAGCGTATACGGGATACATCGCCTTAATGAAAAATTGATTTTCCCAAAAGCTACGCGGCCGTTAATCTTCGAACGTATACCTTAAATAAAAGAGCCAAGGATAAAAAAAAAAGATAACTCCAAGCCGAGCAAAAGCGGCCTTGTCCCTGTAGTAAGAAACGAGGAAGCGCGCTCCGAAGAAGGCACTTGGCGCGACTACTCCCCCGTTCGACGTGTATATATATATATATATATATATATATATATATATATATATATATATATATATACGTGGATATACTGTCTCGTCTCGTACGTATTACATACAAACGGTGCAGAGCCGAGCGTAAAAACGCGCGCACTTTCTCGCGTACGTACATATGTGTACACACACCGAGGATGAGGCGATTAGTTCGCGCAGCGCGCGCGTTAATTGAGCCACCGACTACTGCCGAGGACTTTTAACCGAGCTCTTTCTCCTCCCTACTTCGACTCGCGTCTTTTTCTTTCTTTGTTTTTTTTTTTTTTTTTGTTTTTTTGTTTTTTTTTTATTTTCTTTTTTTTTTTTTTTTTTTTTTTTTTTCTCTCTCTTAACTCCGCGCGTACGCGGCTGTAACGCCGTCGAGATTCTTACAAAATCCAACGCAATTTCGTAAATTGGCGCGCAGAGAGGAGAGCTAGATTAAACGAGATGTAATGTCGCGCTTAGGAGAGATTTCAAGAGCTCGGCTTTTTTTTTCTTTATTTTTTATGTTTTTTTTTTTTTTTTTACATCGGGCAGTTTTTATGCGCGCTATTTTTTTCGACCTCGATTCTTTAAACGAAGCACTAATTTTAAAATTTAACGTTCTTGCGTGTATATAGATGGGCGCTATTGCAAGACGCGAACGAGCGAGGTTTTAGTGGTTTTGAAAAACTAAAACCCCGTGTCTCTATGCCTAAGAAGTGTAAACCGTCCGTGGATAGTTTCTTCTCATTATGCAATCGTTAATCTCTTATTAATTATGGTTAAGATTTAATTTATCCTTTATACGTAATAATTTATCGGAATAATTTTACATCATTACACTTTCAAAATGTTTAATTTGTTAAATTTGTAAGAATGCAATAACTAATTTATATTAAATTTATAAATAAGTTACGTATAGGATTGATTAATTACTTCATCCAAATCTCAATTTAAAGACGGAGAGTTCACTTTCACGATGGAGATAACGCGCTCGAACACAATTATTCAATTTGACCAATTTTCACAGCACCGGCAAAACACGCGACTTAACGAGGAGTATTTTTTTTCTTTTTCTTTCGTTTTTTTTTTTTTTTTTTTCAACTCTGAATTATCTCGAGGTAAAAAAAAAAAAAAAAAAAAAAAAAAGCAGTTTGGACGATGTGCACGCACGTGAGACGAAATGCGAAACGAATTTACGATCATCTTGAATTTTCTTTTTTCCCGCTCAACTTTCGCCCCGATGAAGATCCGTTTTTTTTTTTTTTTTCGTAGCGAGATTATAAAGAGGCGTCGTTTTAGCGAAACAATTTCATTTAACTTCTTTCTTTCAATCGTACTACGTTTGTTAATGTTTATATAAAAAATGTCAAAGTAAAAGATGAATTAAGAAAATGAATGTTGTAGAAAAAAAGAATTGGTTTAAATAAATTTAAAATTTCATATGATGTATCTAAATAATATCGCAATTTTATACGTGTATGTATTATAAATTCTAGAATTTTACTTTCACCTGTGTGTAATATTGTAGTTTAATCCGCGTAACAATTGAATTAAATAAACTTTCATGAAGAAATGATAAAGCAACTTTTTGCTTGATCGGAATCGAAAGCAATTGTGAGAACTAAAAAATAATTCAATATTCAATTCTCAATATACCATTAAACGAATTTTTTTTTCTTTTTTTCAAATTTCGTGCTTCATTGGATTAATGAAAAATACTTACCATCTCTTCCATCATTTTTTACTATTTTAGATTTTCGTAGGAATAATCGTTACGAAATCATAAAAAAATTTTTTAAAAATAGTACGATTATTTCCATAAATATTTAGCTTCAAAATAAAATAATAAATAATTATTTTAAAACCCAATCAACCAACAAAAACAATGAAGAAAAGATTCTTTATTATCGAAAATTTACGAATAATATTCACTAAGCTGTGAAAAAAATATTCATAAAGAACATAAATTTGTACAGTATATTTTTACGACTTTGCAAATTCACAAGTTACGATTCCGAGGCATAAATTTTCTTTGTAGTATTGCGCAAACGGTAATAACTACTCGGGCAAGAGAATCTTGAAAGCTCTCACTCTCTCTCTCTCTCTCTCTCTCTCTCTTTCTCGTCGTTAATAACAATTATTGAAATCTTATCTAATCATCGGCGGTATAAAACCAATCTAATTTAATTTAAATGAAATAAATAAGCAATTGCAATGTTTATATAATAAGGAAATAAGGTGAAAAGTGCACATTTGCTTGTACAATTTATAAATTATCAGAAGCGAAATATTATTTTGAAGAAAAATCCAGTTTTCGATTATCAAAACTTTCTTTCACATATTGTTGCCGAAAATTTTTTTTTAAACGCCAAATTGTTCGTGATTTATTTAATGCATGTAATAAAAACGAGCTTTGAGGTTAAAAGCGTATCCAAAAAATTGCAGATTACCGGCGCAAAAGTAGAGAGGTTAGGTGCACGCAAGAAGACGATCGAGTCACGAAAAGAGCAAATAACGTGCCCGACGTCGTTGCCGTCGGCAATATCCGTGCCCGCGACCTTTGCACGTGACCTTTCTCGCGTGATCTCGCGTTATAATTTGCGCGAAATCGCTGCGTTTTCGCATTAAAAAATAAAGGAAGAACGATCGACGCGCCGATCGCCGTCACCGATATCACCGGTGCGCGCATTCGTCCTTGATTTTGAATTCCGTCGCGCCGTTGTCGTCGTCGTCGTCGTCGTCGTCGTCGTCGAAAGCATTGGATTTTTGCGCGTTTTGGATATCGAGCGAGCGGCCGCATAAGATTTTCAGCGAGCGTTCGCTCGCCACGGCGATATGTGCCTCCCGGGTGAAAGTCTTCGGGCCAATTACGGGCCGGCGGTGCTCTTCTGCTCTTCCTGGCTCGCCTCGCTAATCTCTTGCAAAAGAGACTCCAGCCCCGTGAGTTCGCTCACCGCGGCTATAACAGCTACTACTACCAATTGCGACGGTTAAAGCATCCGGAACTGGATTACGCGAGCCGAAGATGTAGCGCTCGTGGCGTAACTTTGCTTCGGTTTTATACGTATACAATATGCGTGTATATGTCTGTGTGTGTGTATACAAAACACGACGCGTGAAGTAATAGCCATGAGAAAAACTCGCTTCGCGATGAATGAGAGCCGCGAGCTAGTTTGCTCCTCTAACGAGCCACTTTGTGCGTTATGTTTCTCGTATATCCTATCTATCGCTCGCCGACGACGTTGTTAGCGCGTTGCGTTGTACGCGAGCTTCTTCTCCTTTTTCAGAAGATCGATCGCGGAGATCCCGATTTTTTACGTCGATATATTTCTCATACCCGTCCACGTGCACCGATGCCTTTTACAATCGCGATACATTTAATTGTAAAAAAGAAAATCAAAATCATCCGTTTATTTTTCTCGATGTATTTATGCGCGATCGGTCGACGATTCGGGTCATAGCTCCCGATGAAAAAAAAAAAAAAAAAAAAAAAAAAAAAATGTTTAAACATTCGATTTATCTCGCGCGCTCGCATAATGCAATTGAACGGCCTATGTGATCGCTGTGCGCGTTTTAATAAAAATATAGCGCACGCGCGCTCTGACGCAATGTCTTTGCTACCGTGCATATATATATATATGTATATATAGAGACGCAGTGAGAAATAGAGTCTGAGAAAGGATGTATTTCAACGTGAAAAATAAATATAGGCTTCGAGAAAAGCGGCTAGCGCTAAATCTCCCGCTCCGAGTTCTTCTTACATTAATTAATTTTTCTTGCTCGAAGTGTAAGGCAACTCGGAAAAATCTTCTTTTCTTAACATCCTGCATGACGAAGGAAAAAAAAAAAAAAAAAAAAAACTGTGAAAGTTTAATTTTATGAGAGATTACGTTACATAATGCGCGCATTTTGCGTTAATCGTTTCTCGCTCTGAGGGTTAGTCAATTTCCTAAGAGTGCTTCGTTTTTTTCTTTATAATAATAAATCGAATCAAAAATTTGGGTGAAAAATAATAGTTTATTGACTGCATCGACATAAATATACAATAGAAAAAAAAAAAAAAAAAAAAAAAAAAAAAGACAATATAAAATAAATAAAACTGGCCGGTATAATTAAACTAACAAATAAAAATGGCTCATTTTGAATTTTGCTTCCTCACGTTCGAGTAAGCGTAGTTGAGCTGCTCCTTTCGCATTTCGAATTCTCTCTGGAGCGCTCGCAATCGGTTTGCCGCTCTCGTGGCGCTGTCCTTGTCGTTCAATATCGCATCAACGTCCTGCTGACTGACTTGTAATTTCTTCAACAATCCTTCCGGTATGTCGAGCTGTGCGAGAAGGCTTTTCGCTCGATCGATCTTCCCCTTCCCTTCCGAGGCGCTCGGCTCCGAAGCGCTTTCCGGTGCATCGTCGGGCGTCCCGGCGATCGACGAGTTTTTCCTCTCAACAATATCTTCTTCATGGCTCGGTTGAACTTCGGTCTCGAGATCGCCCGTGGACTCGACGTCCTCGGAGATCCTTCGTTGATAGGTCGTGTCGGCCGCGTGGTTCGGAACGTTTTCGAACGGCTCGAGAACCGGGAGGGCCTGCTGCTCGAGAACCGGCGGCCAGGAGTTCGACTCTTCCGCGGCTTGCGTTCGAAGGTTGCTCGAGGGACTTTCAACGTGCACGCTGTAAGAGGCGTGAGGAGTCCAGGATTGGACCCAAACCTGCGACCGGCTGAATTCCGAATTATTCAAAGTCTCCGAGGGGATTGGATTCGTTGGTTTTTCCTCGATCGGCTTTTGTTCTGCAATTAAAATTTCGTTTAATACAGTCGTGAGAAAATATTTTATTTTTATTTCTACGGATAATATTTTATGTAAAAATTTTTTTTCTCGTTTATTTTATTTTATTTTATTATTTTTTTAATTTCTAGTTAAAAATTAAAGTCATGGTAAATGGTAAGATCTTTCGTAATTTAAAAAAGTAGTTTTTTATTGTTATCACGACCGCTGGCAAATTTAAGAAACTGGGACAAGGCTAATATTTAAACTAAACAACAATCGATGAATTTCAAGTATGTTAAAAAAAAAAAAAAAAACCTTTAAAGCGCGAAAATTTTATCGAGACATTCGGTTATTTAAAATACCAATGTCATACCGTTGAATTTTCTCAATAACGAATGTTTTTGTTCGGATTAATTAATCTTCGTAACCCGTGACAAGGTGAACAAGTTGGATGCTACAATCATGCCGCGTTTGATGAAATTTTAATGAAATAGTCATAATTATTTAGTATGAAAAATATTTATAATTACTTTTGACCGTAAATTTTGTAATGGAAAATTAACTTCTTTAATAAATAACGACAACAACAACGCATACTTTCTAAAAGTAAAATTATATCACGCTTTGCAAAGAAAATAAAATCCGATTAAACATTTCGTAGAATATTGTAAAGAATCTCCAAGTTTCACTTTCACGAATGTTTGCTTTCATTTATTTTTACACAGTTATAGTAATAGTAGTAGTAGTAGTAGTAGTAGTAGCAGCAGCAGTAGCGCAGTAACATCAAAGAGAGCGAGAAGAACCGTTAAGAATTATAAAACCCGAGTGATTAATTAAGGCATGAAACGAGTGCGGTTGAAAAGCGAATGAAATTGAAGATGCGAAAAAGGAAAAATAAAACAGACGCGTGCGTTTGTCTCTTTTTCTCTTACCAGCAAACGTTTCCCTTAACTGGTTTGCGTGATTGGCCGGAAACGACGGCTCAAAAAGAAGCGGTACCTCATTCGTGCCTTTACGAAACTCCACCGGGGCATTTTCATTCGGCAATAAATCGTTTTGCTGCAAGGTCAGCTGATTTTTTACTTGATTCGCGGGTACGGCCACCGCCACGTAAGGACCCTGGGTTTTCGGTAAGTAAATCGTCAGCGTCTCCTCGGCGTCGTTCGCCTCCGCGCTCTCGGTGCTCCTTTGGCTCTTACCGAAACCGAACCACGACGAGAAGAATCCGGGTTCCGAATTTTCGACCTCCGGTATTTCCTCCTCTTTCGATTCGACGATTTGATCCTTCGACGGAGCTCCCCAGAGTTTCGACCAAAGCCGTTCGAAGAAACCCGGATGACTCTCTTCTTCCTCTTTAATGGCCTCGGCGATGAGATCGCTCGCCTCGTCCGCGTCGTCTTCCGGCTCGGGTATGAAGGCAGCCAAGCCACCCAAATCGTCCAAGAAGCTGAGATCTACCGGCTCTTCGTTCGAGTTCTCCTTTGCTTCGATCGACGAAGCCGACTTACTCGATATCTCGCTCGACGGTGAATTTTGGTCAACATAACGAGCATCGAGCGCCGGTGATTTTATAACCTCCGTCTGAATGTAAACTGGTTTCAAATCGATTCCTTGATACTTGCGAATCTTCCACAGGGGATGACTGCTCAAATTCAAATTACCGCTCAGATCCGCTTGATTGAGAAGCATATGGTTTTCGTTAGAAATTACGGATTCGCTCGTAGACTCCGAAGATGAAAATGGCCAGATGCTGCGAGCTTGGCGATTATTTATCGCGGATGCGGTAGCTGCTCCAATTTCAAGTAGAATTGCGCACGCTAATGACAGCCACATTGTCTAAAAGGAATTATTATAATAATAAGACGCAATAAGAGATTTTAATTGTCCATTATTCAACGAGCTATTCAATTATTATTAATATTTCAATAATTTGGGTTAGCTTGTAATTAACGCATTTAACGTTACTCAAATACATAAGTAAACCGTGCATGTTAAGTTTATGTATTACATAAATATTACGAGATTAAATCGATTTAGGAAAATTTCAAAACATTTTTCCGTAATTTAATTTTTCACGAGTACAACTTCTTAATATCTAATCGCTAAACTTTATATCGAAAATAACGAAGATTTATAAAATTTTAAAAAATTTAAAGACCTGATTGTAAAGCAATTTATAATTGAAATAAAAATAAGAAGGAAAAAAGAAAAAGAGAAATTCAAATGAAACGTTTAATTAATGGATGCGCGCGCGCGCGCGCGGAAAAGCATTAATTCCCGGTATATATGCATAAGATACGTATGACGAAGTAGCGCAATAAAGAAAGAAAAATTAAAGAGTATCCGGCGCGCGCAACTTGTAATGGACGGGTAAATTAACTTTTTCTTTTTACACAATAATCCCGTTATTATGCACAGCGCTAAAAGATGCATTCCAAAATCTTCATCTGCATGGAACACGGATCTAATTATTGTTACGTTGCACTATGCCATCAAGTAAAGAAACGCGCCAAAAGTGATTTGCCGTTCACTCTCTCTCTCTCTCTCTCTCTCTCTCTCTCTCTCTCTCTCTCACTTCTCGAAGCGCGCAACATCTCCGGGGTAGCAATTTTACGACGCGCGGTTTTCTCTTCAACTGTAATGTTGCACGCTCATCTTATTTCTTATTCTTTTATTTTACTTTAACAAATCAGATAATCGACGCAATTTTTTAACGCTTAATAACGTGGCTCTTAATCATTCTAATAATAATATTTATTTTTAATTTTATTTAACATAACAAATAGTCAAATTTTTTTTATCTATACAGGCGCGTTTATTATTATCATTATTATTATCATTATTATTATTATTATTATTATTTTAAATCGCTATTAACACAATAACAGATCAATTTGTATTAATAAATTTTCATCTAAAATTCAATATTTAATGTGAAATCCATTTATTTTAAAGTTATCAACAACGCAAGAGCTTTTTTTCAAAATCAAGGATAAAGCCTTCTTTATTAAATAAATAAATATTCCATCGAAAATAAATTAAAATGTTGCAAAATAAATATTACTTACGTGACATAACATTTTTCTCCTGAAAATGTTTAAAGGCACTACGACAGCGACGATAACTGCAACATACGACGGACAATATACTTCAGACTTTCAAAATGTACTAATGCAAAAGTTCTCGGGTTCGCCCTTAAATAGATAAGTTTTCGTCCTTAAAGTGCCGCTACCTGAATATTTCAAACGATTCATCAAAGAGGACACATTTTTTCAATTATTGGAAAATGACCTGTACAATTATCTCGTCAAGATAATTTAAGGAATTTCCACTTTCACGCAAATTGAGTCAAAAGCTTAATGGGCTAAATGTATATGCATTTTCACATAATGTTGAAAATATTTTTTATTTTGTAGACTATTTCTTTTAATATTCTGCGCCGAAAATTTCTAACATTTGGTTGGATTTGATGCAATATTCTACTCACAATCAAAATTTAAACATAATTTAAAAACATTTTTTAAATTTATCGAACGAGAAAAAATTAATTTTTGAATCTTATAAAATTATTTAAGATATTCCTACAAATTAACAATTTATATAAGTAAAACGAATTTTCAGTAAGTTATATTTTTATTATAATTGAATGTTATAAATTAAATTTTTCAATAGATTGAATTATTTGATTATACGCAATTGAATTATCTAAATAAATGAAGCGAGCAATCGTGATATTTTATGACGGAATCTCGATGTTTGTAAATAAAATTAAATAATAATAAAACGTAATAATCATACCATTGTAATATTAATATAATAACAAAATAATTTTAATATAATTAAAATAATTTATTACAATATAAATATTTAAATACAATAAGTGTTATTTCAACAGCTGATATTTTAGTATTTTAGTTGTGCTAACGGTAAAACAGCCGCCAACGATTTATCGTACCGGTCTCTTCTCTGTCAAACTGTCGGTATTACCTACCGAGTAAATTTTCAAGATAATACCGATTTAAACCGGCTAAAGATCGTTTTTACAATCTTTTTCAACTTCTTAAAAGAGGACGCCACTTTTTTATTACACATTTGAAATATTTATTTAAATTTTTAACTTTTTCTTAAACTTTAATTTTTAAAAAGAATGTCTACTTATAATTTATGTGTCCATCTTTTAAAAGTTTATTATATCAAAGCAACGCGGATTAATATGCTCGATATACATTTACTTTACAATTATGAAACATAAAAATAAGAAAATCAACGGTACTATTATTATATCTATAAGTGACTAATTTTTTACATCACATACTTATATAATCAATTAAGAGCACTTGAAATATATATATATATATATATATATATATATATATATATATATATATATATATATATATATATATATATATATATATATATATATATATATATATATATATCATAGAATTTTTGGCGAATCGAAAGTTTTTTATAAATATTATTAATAACTATATATCGATTATAAAAGTTTATTAAGAAAACTTAATAATAATAATAATTAAAAAAAAAAAAATAGTACACAGTTTCTTAATGTTGAAAATAAAGTAGACTTAATGAAGTGGATACATGTAACACAAACTTGTTGCCAAATATAATCGATGAAAATTTATCAATTTTATCGAGAATCATCATGAGGCAACAATAAGAAAGGTTCGAAAGGGTCAGACATAGTAACAAAAAAAGCAATTTAGAAACCATCGTGAAAAAAAAAAAAAAAAAAAAAAATGAATAAAATAAAAATAAAAAAAATCGACTAATCTATCGGTGATCGATTGCATAAGATAGGAGCCGTGCTCGCACGGACATCATCATCATCATCATCATCATCATCATCACCATCAACGTCGGCGATGACGGCAATAACGGCAACGGACTCAGCGTGATATTCGATATGGTTATCTGAAAATGCGCAGGCGTCTTACGCGCTCGTTGCGTCAAATATCTTTTATTTTTCTCCATCCATCGCTCTATCCTCTCGATTTTTAACTCGTCACCTGCATACGCAAACAACAAATATAAATATCCAGACGTTACGTCAGTCAGCTTGTACACGTGTATACGAATGTATACATGTACTTGCTTCTCTCTCTCTCTCTATCTCATTGTTGGCCATTAGTATATCTTATAAAAGCAGTAGAAGACGAAGAAGAAGTAGGTGAGCGACAGATAACGGACGACGCTACCGGGTGAAAGCACGGGTCAGTCTAAGGCCACGCAACGCTCTAACGCGCTTACATCTATATTCAAATAATACTCATCGTCCTAGCGAACGCTAGCTCCGAGCGCCTCGATCCTTACATCTTTGCCCGCTATCTCTCGCTAAACTCCTCTAGGTATCTTTTTCTATCTCTCCCTCTCTCTCTCTCTCTCTCTCTCTCTCTCTCTCTCTCTCTCTCTCTCTCTCTCTCTCTGTATATATATATATATATATATATATATATATATATATATATATACTCTGTAGCTCTTTTATTTTTCTTTTCAAAGTTGCTTTCTACTCGGGATTTTTAAGCGGCGATTAATGCACGAAATACCGCGGATCCTCGAAAATAATCGATCGATTTTTAGTCAACTACGCTTTTTCTTTTCTTTTTTTTTTTTTTTTTCTATTCCTTTAAAATTTCACGTTGTTGTTGTTGGACTTATAAATTTAAATTTATCTCATCTTTCGAACATTAGTTATTACGCTCTCGTTTACTACTTCTTTATCATCCAAAATATCGACAATGGCATTTTACATTTCCACGGGATGTCTCCTTAAAAATACACCCGACACAAAGTACTGTTAGACACGTAGATGAATAAGCTCATTTTAATAACCGCGCTTTATCGAGACATCGACTGCGTTCGAATATGTTAACAGCGCCCGTGAACTCGGATCTTTCAACCATCTGTCTCATTATTTTCCTTCGAACGAGCGAGCCTATCAGCTGTTTCTGAGACACGGTCACGACCTTGCATGAATAATCCTTGAAAAGCGATGAAATCGCGGCTATGACGCTTTTGACTTCGAGATCGCCAAGTTAAACTAATTCTTTTATGCATTACCTTTACGCATGAGCAAATTATTATTCGAATGAATTTTTCTTAAATCTTATTATGTATTATTCTATTTTTTATGTAATTTTAGATAGAAAAATATAATGAAAAACGATTTTTTAAGCTATTATAATGAAAGCAATGAAATGGCATCGTCATTATTTTTAAAAATATTGAAAAATTATCGAGATAAATTTTTTCGTTAATAAATTTTAATCATTGTTTTGTTTTACTTAACAAAATGCTTAAAAATTATTTCTATAAATCACAGTTTCAATTTCTACTTTCGCGCATTCGAGTATTTCATAAAGTATTTGCTCGATGATGTTATCGTGTTTCTCAACATTATCCTAATTTATCGAAATCGTCGAGAAGGAGAAAAAAAAGTCTACAAATAGCTCTAGAAACTGTGGTAATAATGAACTCTTGACGGCATGAGAGAATAAAATAAATATTTGCCGAGCGCTGCCAGTTTCTTAGCTTGTATACGTCTTTTTTTTTTTTATTTATTTATTTATTTATTTATTTATTTATTTTCTTAAACGAAACATTAATAAAAGTCGTTAAATACGCGAATACTCATCGAGATATAATTTATGATGGTTGGATAAACCATTAGTATATATGTAAATTAAACTCGAGCGTGATTTCAACGCGGACAGTTTATCTATATAGAAGATACACAATATAAGGTATACTCACGTGTTGTGAGACACATCGTATACATATACATTTTCAGCCTACTAACCCGTACGGCGACTCTTACCGACGGAGCATCGTCAGCGTGTAAATGGTTTCCATACGCGCAAGCGCCTTTTCGATCGTATTAACATTTTTCTATACGTCCTTCTAGGCTGTATAGACATTCTATACGTCCTTTTAGGCTGTATATGTGCCAGGAGAAAAAAAAGTTAACAGCGCCACTGCTATGTATTTGTCGCTTCATATAGCCTAGCATTTGAGTCTTCATCGAAACTTATATTTTCGAAACGCGTAATAAGACTTATGTATGTTGAGCGAAGGAGAGAGAACGAGATAGCGATAAGAGCGCGCGCACCATTGCTCCCACGTGACCACCCTATCTCTGTCTCGCTCTCTCCTTCGCTCAGTATGTACATTCAAGCGACCACGGGGCTCTGCTTTTCTTTTGTTTTCTTTCAGTATAGTGTATCGTTGGTCGGTAATATTCGTTCTTAATATGTGAGAAGAAGAATAAAAATGGACAATTTATTAAATAATGAAAATAAGACGAGTGATAGTGACAGTGATGAAGAATGCAAACGTGAATTAAATAAACTAATAGAAAAAGCAAAGTCTAATATAATCCCGCAAAATTAAAAAATTTAATAATAAGTGATTTTAAAGTGATAATTTTTTAGTTTATAATTTTGTTTGTGATTTAGATAAATGATTTAAAAGTTTTTTGTGTGAAGAAATTAAATTTAAAATATTTAAAAAAGTTACTGTTTTTTCATGTTAAATAAGAGACTAAAATTCATTGATTATACAAAAAATGTGTTAAACAAATATAGTATTGTTATGATAAAAATAACATAAGAAAGTATTTATATTAATTATAATAGTATTAATATTATTAATAAGCCTTCAAATCTTATAAAAAAAACTTTTGTTAAAAATATTATTCTGTATAAATATTTAATAAATATACTCAAGAAATTTATATTTTTTAATAAATAATAATTGTTCAAGAATTAATTTTATTTTTAAATATTAATCCATTTACTATTTTTTTTAATTTCATAATTTATATTTATATTTACATTATGTTGTCTGTCACTTTTTGACACTACTACACATGTACATGTACGCGTGTGTGTACAAAATGCGCATGCGTTAGCAGACGATATCTGTAGTTTACGAACTGTCAGTATGGGTTCGAAATTGCATTTAATTGATATGCAACAAAATAAAATTAATTATTCTGTTAACTAAGTAAGAGTCTTCGTACGGGTTACAAGGCTGAAAAATTTTTTAAGCACCATGAGTGAACCTCGCGTCATTAAAGCTTTCGGCTCATATTTTGTGGATGGATAGAGGCGCCTTAGTCGCTCGCTGCGCTCGCGACTGCGGCCCTACTATCCATCCACAACATATTTTGCCTCAAGCTGTAATGACGCGAGGCTCGCACAAGGTACATAAATAACTAATACATACGATGTACGTACTAGGAAGCGATACACACAGCGACAACGTCATTCCCTACTTTGAAAATCACCAACGCTTTCTCGATCGGGATTTTACTTCGCTCGTGCGGTGCATATTATATACTACACAACACCAATCGGACTCGTACAATTAATGTTCTTCCGCAAAACAATCGAATTAATGGGTTAAGTTTCGCTTAAATTAACGAAAAAAAAAGAAAAAAAAAAAAAAAAAAAATAACTTTCTCTGCTACTCGCATATTCTATAAGGTCGTGTGTTGTTTGAGTTTTAAAAAAATGTTAATCTCTTTGGAGTCATTACATTAAAATAACTTTGTTTGATGTACACATTAAATTTACAGTTTTGTATTTTTGTAAATAAAATAAGTAATGTAACATGTTAAATATCTATATTAAAATAAATTCTTTTTTTATTAACTAGGTATTAAATGGCAGAAGGTGATGAAAGAAATAGCTTATGTATTTCATCAAAATTATCGTGCATCAAAGATTTATATCGATTTATAAGATGATGGTAACGTTGTAAAAAACTTGTTTACATTTTACGTAACGATGCAGCCTTGTGTTCAACTACAAAAGGAATGACAAAAAAGCTTTAAAGCCAAAAGAAAAATGAATTCTAAAGCACTCGTTGACAATGTCTTCATTTCACTCGCTCGTTCACCAAAACCTGATTCTTCGTTAGTTTACGCGGTTTTGATGTAATGAAAGGCGGAAAACGCTTTCGTGATTGGCATCTGTCCCGTGTAATTACGGAATTTGACGGCGAGCAAGCGAGCGAGAGATCAAACTCCGGATATATACGTTGCGCATGACAAAAATATTTTTTCAAACCTAACTTTCCTTTCTTATCCTAGTTTGATCGAAGTTTGTCAAAACTATTGAGCTATTAAACCAATTGAGTTTTAATACAAATTAAAAAAAAAAAAAAAAAAAATACTAGCCGATCGAGGATAAGTTAAACGTATCGTATTTCAAGATATCGTCAAAGACGGAATAATTTATAATATAGGATCTGCATTAATTTCGGGACGAGGAAATAAAAGAGTAGGTTCGCCGTTTTTTTTTTTCTTTTTTTATTTTTATGTTTTATTGAAAGAGGCCATCGAGCGTTTCGATGACCTTACGAGCGCCGGCGTTGTATCTCTTTTATTTTCTTATTTTCTCGCGGCAGACTCGAGTTCCGCGTCCGAACGAGCGCGTAATAAAGTTCGCGTGAAAGTTGCCTCGTGGGCCACGCTCTCGAGGCATCTTCTCTCGCGGGCCCCTCGCGATCGCCGTACGTATTAGCCCCGCGCGCCAAGAAAATCGCTTTCGCTGCACCTCCTGGCGATGACCAACGATGCCCCCCGGGCTTCGTCGATAAATTATAAACGCTACTTTCCATTGTGACTTTCCTCGGCGAGCTCTTTACATGCTCAAGTACTACTCGCTAAAGTGTACGAAACGAACAAAACGACGCAAAAAAAAATATATGTATAAAATAGAGGCAAAACAATTTTCCCGCTCGACGAGCGTTTCGTTTGTCATTTTTATTGCGCGGACTGTTACATAAAGTCGTTAGAAGAACGTTTTCTTATTTCTCTCAACGGTGTCCCTCTCACCCTCCCTCCCTCGAGTAAATTGCGTTTGTCAAACAAGAGATATGTTGAAAAAGAAGGAAGTTATTACGCGACGCAATTGCGTTGGAAAATTTAAAAGACAATTAAGAAAAGCCCCGCGCTCAACACCGTGCGAGCAAGCGCATCGAGCGAGTGTCATCTTCGCGAAAGCGAAAGGGGAGAGGTGAGAGGCTATAATGAAACTCGGGCTTCCCGTCGGCGTCTCTTTGTATGTACGTATGCGAGTGCACGCGGGGGCAGGGGGCAGGGGGAGAGAGGATGGGGAGGGGGAGAGTGGCATACAGCGAAACGCAAACTCCTCTTCGATTTTTCACATTCCAATTTACCGGAGATCAGTGAAAGTATCCTCATTCGATTCTCGGAAGCTTCTCGAAAAGAATTTTTTTTCATCGACCGTTAAATCGCCTCTAGGCCTTTTCGTTTCAGCCGCTCGATTCGATAAAAATCCAAAACATCGTTTCCCAGAATTCGCCTTTAGAAACTTCCGATCGAAAGTTGTATAAGCCCCGAAACTCTCTACGCGTCGCATTTATTTCGAAGCGTATCGTGCAAGTGCTCGTTTTTTTTTTTTTTTTTTTTTTTTTACAAAATCGATAACCGATCAACCCGGAAGAACGAGAAAGAAATATTTTTAAAGTTATAGCGTTTTTTTTTAAACAATTGCAGCGTTTGATAAAGAGAAAGGATAATAAGAGGGTAAAAGATGGGTAAGAAGATAATGAAATAAATCGATGATTTTCAGTTTATGTAAAAAAAATACATAAAAAAGCTTTATTTCGCCACCGTTTTCTTGCAAAAAATAAGTATAAAAAAGTTTTGTCCGAGCTCGGTCGGCTCGTGCTCGCGAGCCCCCGAGTCGGAAGTAACGCATCTGTTCGGCCGACGATATTTCGGCCGCGATTCGCTCGCATTAATATAATACAGTCGCAGAAGGCCAGTAGCAGGAGCCGCGGGTGTTGCAGCCTCGTCGCGTCCAGACACCTCCGGCGTACTCCTCCTCTCGCTCTTACTCTTCTCTTCGAACTCGAAGCTCGTCGTCGTCGTCTTCTTCTTCTTCTTGTTAACTATCTTACAACGGACCGATCTCGCCGCTCGCGCCTTCTGTGGTGATCGCAGTGTTGAGTTTGTGAGTGTGTCGTGGTGTTGTGTGAGCGGCCAAGCGGACGAGCCGGGAGGAAAGCGCTCGGGAATTGACTAGTATGGGCCCGAGGCGCCCGGGGGTCCGTAGTTCGAGCTCGGGCCGGATCCGCCACCGGATCCGCCGCCGATGCCGGCGCCGCCGCCGCCGCCGGACGAGCCTCCGTGACCGCCACCGATGCCACCGCCAATGCCGCCACCGCCGATGCCGCCACCGATGCCGCTGTCGCTGCCGATACCGCCGTCCAGGCCGCCGTGGCCTCCACCGATTCCGCCGCCGATTCCTCCGCCGATTCCTCCGCCGATTCCTCCGCCGATTCCTCCACCGATTCCTCCGGCGCCACCTCCCTCCTTCTGCAAAGATAAACAAATCGATTATTTTCATACGTTTCGTTCGTTTCGTCGTCTAGTCTCGTCGAGAACAATGGACAAAAACTAAAGTCGTCCATAAGCTTTTAACGTGCTTTTGCTACTAGTCCTTACCTGGGTCTTGTATTTGATGAAGTAAACTTCGGGTTTGCTGGGCTGAGTGGGAGCGGCCGTGGGAAGGCTGAATTCGGGCGCTTCTTCGGGCTTCTTAACCAAGACGTAGATGAGGGTCTTCTGTTCGTCCTGAGCTGGGAGGGCGGGGATGACCGGAGCGGTCGGGGTCGGGGGAGTGGGGGCCTTGATGAAGATGATCTTGTAGTGTTTCTGGGCCGGGGCAGCGGGTCCGAAGTTGCGAATGGGTCTGTCTTCGACTGGCTCTGGTGGGGGCACGTGCACGTAGATGTGCTTCTGGATCAGGGTGCCACCGCCGCTGCCGCCTCCGAATCCGGAGCCACCGCCGCTGCCGCCTCCGAATCCGGAGCCACCGCCGCTGCCGCCTCCGAATCCGGAGCCGCCACCGCCGCCGCCGCCACCACCGCCGAATCCGGATCCACCGCCGATTCCGCCTCCGAATCCGGATCCACCGCCGATTCCGCCTCCGAATCCGGATCCACCGCCGAATCCGCTTCCGCCTCCGAATCCACCGACACCTCCGTGTCCTCCGCCAAGTCCACCTCCGAATCCACCGCCGAATCCGCTGCCGCCTCCGTGACCACCGCCGAATCCACTGCTGCCTCCGTGGCCACCGCCGATTCCACCTCCGATTCCGCTGCCGATTCCGCTACCGCCTCCCGGGGCGCCGTAGCTGCCGCTGGGAATGCTGGGCTGCTGATAGGAGTAACCGGCTTCGGGCCGAGCGAACGCCACGGTGGCAAGAGCCAAGATCTGAAAAGTTTTCCGACCTCGTCATTCTCGGGTTCGATTCACCGCGCACTTTCTCATCCTCTACATCTTCTCAGTTTTAGATGGGAGAATCGTGCGAGTCGAGACGGTGGGAAGCAGATGGAAATAAAGATTTAAAAGTAGGCCGGAGTTATTAAAGCCGCGAAGTTAACCAAGTAAAACAATGTTTATTCTTTCTCTTTTACACGCGCAACTCTCACTAATTTTACTAAAATGGTGATGTGCGTTTGTTGCGAGTTTTATCTCGCGGAGAATAAAACTTTCGTTTTGATTAATTTAAAAGCGAGTACTTTTAACGCGTGAATTTTTTTCGAACTTTGCTTTGCGACGTTTGAAAAAGTAAATTTTTTAAAAGAAGAATGAAAAAGTGAAAAAAAAAATGAAGGAAAATGTTCGAAAAAGAATGTTAAATTAAAAAGAAACGAAGATCGAAGGCAGAAGTCAAGTAGCTGAAAATCGTTTATAGCTCGAATCAAAAGAGAGCAAAGGAGATAAGAAAGTAGGAGGAGAAAGAAAGCGGAAGATGTGAAAAGAAAGAGAGAAAGAAAGGAACGATCGGTGATAGAAGGGAAAGGAGGAAGGAGAGAGAAGAACGAGTCGTGAGAGAGAGAGAGAGAGAGATATCGTTTACCGGGACGGACTTACCATGAATGCCCTCATGGTTGCTGCTGTTCCTTGATTTGAGGACTGATGCTCCGTAGTTGTCTGGAGGCCCCCTTTTATACGGGCCAGAGAGTAACGGCCCCACTCGGCGGCCCGCCGACGGACCCATCACCTATGAGATGCGACGGAGCTATTGCAAATATCTCGCTCCTCGTCTCGCTCGCTTTCCTCGCGCCTTTCTCTCTCTTACTCTCTCACTCTCTCTCTCTCTCTCTCACTCTTCGGATATCTCTCGAATTTGCCCTCCCCCTCCCCCTCCTCTCCGGGTCGCCTCTCTCGCTGTAGTCACCTTTTGCACCTTACGCGAGCGCATCGCGCGTGGGCCCCGAAGATTCACCATTTTACGTGCGTGCGCTTCTTTTTTTTTCCTTTTTTTTTTTTTTTATTTTTTATTTTTGTATTATTTTCATTCCGTTTCCATACAGCTGCTTTCGTTCAGTACGAGAGAGAGAAAGAGAGAGACGGGCCAAGGAATTCCTCGGTAGTTTCATTTATTTTACTTTTCGTTGGAATACATTTTACTTTGAACAAATTATGCACGCTCGGCTAAACAAATCGACGATCCAATAAAGTTTTACAGCTAATAATAACATTTTTAAAAGAAGAGTACGTTATAAAAATAATTAAAAAAAAAAAAAAAAACATTCAACATCAAACGCTGTAATTGATTAATTTAAGTGACACGGAATAATTTCACGTCGAGATATGTAGCTGTCTTTCTGAAGGCAATTTAAACGTACGACATTGTATTCGGCTTGTAAACAATCAAATTCAAGTGTCAAACGTTATTGTGTTTGTAAGCTCGTAGCTTTAAATGCAACCATGACTTGAAAATCGTCGTTATTGTGCAGCAAAACTTATCTACGAGCCGTTACGATTTAAAATTACGCTTACTCACTTAATAAAGTTATTGAATCAATTTTCAAACGATACGCATTTTCAAATTATTAAATTCATCGTAATAAAGACAATAAATTAATGTATTGGGTAATAATTTTGATTACGAAAGCTATTATTACCAGTAATAGCTTTAATATTCTCAAATACATTAGATTTATTGATTTATTCGTGCTGCTTATTCGCAACGCAAAACAAAAATTAAAAGCTTAAACTAAGTAGTAATATACTTTCTACTTCGTCTTCGTGCAAATTTCAAAATTAATGCACAATCTATGCGGTAAATAATTCATAAATATTAACCAAGGGTTAAGAACCGAGAGAAAATACGACCTTACAAGGTTGATTATATTTTCGAGTATTTACGAGCTAAGCCTCGCTCGCGACGTATAATTTATATTCCTCGGCTGTTCCTTCCTTCTCATCTCCTATGCATGCAATCGATAAAACATTATTATCTAAAAAAAAAAAAAAAAAAAAAACGCTTTGCCACGCGAATATTATTATTAATTTTGTAATTTAAAAAATTTCTCAATCCTTATATTCAAAATAAGGTTTAAATTTCGAAAGTAGAAAGAATAAATAAACGATGATACATTCCAAACTTCATCGAGACGCATAAAGTTTTCAAAAACAAAATTAATATTAATCTTTTACAAATCCACGCGTTATTATTATTGGTATTGCGCAGGAAGAAATAAAAAAAAAAAAATAAAGCAAAAAACGTAACGATTGCGAGCAAGCGAGCGAGCGAGCGAGCGCGCGCGCAAAGAGAGAGAGAGAGAGACAGGAGACGCACGCGCAAGGACGAACGAGTTAAACTTTCAATTTCTGAAAGGAACGAAAGAGCAATTTCCCATGAAGGATGAAACATTTTGTTATTCATTATTTTGCTCCTTCCCGGGATAGACGAGCGCATCCTCGGGCGATCTTCCCTCACTCTTTCGAAACGAGCGCGTCGGCGAGTCCGTATACGAGAGCGGCTCCGGGTTGCTACCGGCTGACTCTTCGGGCTGACGTCGGTAGTAGTCCGGCTGTAGTAGGGGATAAATGTGTGTCTGGACGCTCCGCGAGAAAGTAAAGCGAGAGAAAGAGTACCATTTGACCCGAATATTTTTGTCTCTGGCGTTTCGGTTGCTTTTTTTTCTTTTTTTTTTCCTTTTCTTTTTCTTTCTTTCTTTTTTTTCTTATTATTATTATTTTTTTTTTTTTTTTTTGTTTTTTTTTTCGTTTTCGACGACGATAGAGCGAACGGAGCCTTGAAAGGTCTTCGTAGTCGGCCGGAAGCCTCTCGTCTCGCGCGCATCATTTCTAACTCGAGACTCCTCTCGGTGCCAACGTGCAGTGACTCTATCTCTGATACGCTTTAGCCAAACTTTTACGTTTCGTGTCGCGTCAATGTTTCTTTATTTTACGTCGACGTTTTTTTTTTTTTTTTTTTTTTTTTATTATCTTTTTATTTTAAAAATAAAGTCCTTCGCACTTAACACTTACCGTCATTCGTAAAAAAACTCAAGTTTAACAAGTGATTGATATAACATTCGACGTAATTTTCTTTACTTTACTTTAATTACAAATTAAAAGTAAAGTATATCGTCCATTTTTAAAGTAAATCTTAAATCGCCATAGTTTTTTATAACGCAATTCGACGAATCCACGTTGCTGGCACAATTATATTTATTTCCTTGTTACAATATACTCGTGTAAAAAGTGAAATGCAATTACAAGCGTACTTTATTACCGATAAAATTTGACGCGTTTGTTGTTAATTTTCAATTTACTTAGATAATAACAACTTTTTAATAATTTGTTAAAACGTTAATATCTTTGGAAAAAAAAAAAAAACAGTCAAGATAAGTTTTTGAAAATAAACAATTACATAAGGTTATTACGACATTACATAAGAGTTACCGATTCCAGGCATTAAAAAGAAATAATTCTATATAAATCAGAAGCAAATCTATCTTTAAATTGTTTTAAAAGAAGATTAAAATTAAGGGTTGGCCATCTAAATAAAGAAATGTTCGAATAAAAATCAACAAGATACTCGATTTTCCCTGATATATCTGTAATAAAAACAAAATTTACAAATTTTATAACAATTTTATAACAACGATTTATTTAACATTTAACAATCAGGAATGTCAAAATTTTCATATCAAACTTTTACGCAGAGTTAAAAGTAAAAAATTTAAAGAAAGCTCAAACGTTTGCGCGTGTAAAAATTGAAGGTGTGCCATTTTTTTTTTTTTTTTTTTTTTTTTAACGCTACTCTAAAAGAGTTACAATGTACGATTAAAAAAAGATCCAAAGGCAGCGTTTAACAGTCGCACTTGCGTATATGTATGTATGTATATATATACGCATAACAGGTAATTCTTAAAGGCTAAAAGACGATTAATCAAGCCGTTATTCGCCCAGAAATCCTCCTGGTGTAAATATTACCGAGTCGCAACGATAAATTACGCTAGGGATCGACGCCTCCAAGGTATCCGACAATTAAAAATAATTGAAACAATTTTCGGAGTTTCGCGGCGAGTACACAATGCAAACGAAACCCCCCTCCCCCCACCACTACCACCACCACCACCACCACCACCCATCCCAACCGACCGACACGCGAACGACACGCGAACGTATCGCGCGCAAGAGGCTTTAATTAAATGGTTTAATGCGTCAAGCAAAATTTTCGTTCTATTTTCCTGTCGAATGGAGACACGTCGCTCGAGAATGTTTGCGTTTATGAGCCAACGTTTCGAAATTGCCATGTGGTTTTTCAAAAAATATTAATACGAGTGAAATGTTTGTTGTATATTTTAATTCGATGTTCATATATATATATATATATATGTAGATCCTTTTCTACTCATCTATTCTCCTATCATAGTAAATGATAATATTTTTATACTCTAATATTGAAGCTTTCCACCACTTCATAATACCGTAATTCTCAGTTTATTTTATATTTTAAAAAAATTGCTTCTGCAATCTCATATTTAATTAATATATTCGTATTAGTCACTCTCTGTACATCTTAATTTGCATACTTGTGTAATTTGACACTTTCCTTTATAACTTACAGTAATTGTCAAAAAACGTTTACATACTTCTTTTTTTTTTCTTTTTTTTTTTTTTCTTTTTTTTAATATTCAGGTAATAAATTAAGATTGTTAAATTTAACGATATTACATATTGCTCCTTACGACGTGATCGATTGTAAAAAAATTTCATGTAGAAAGAAAAACATTTAGGAAAATCATTCGCTACCGTGGTTTTATTACTCGAACCTGCATTAAATGAAAAAAGTAAAGTACCATTAGTTTTACAGTCCAATTAGTCAATTACACTCCTGCGTAATTTGTTCATGTTTTTTTTTTTTTTTTTTTTTTTTTTTTCAAACAATTTGATGAGAAATTTCGTGAATTCGTTTCTGAGAATATAAAGTAATATCTCGTTAATAAAATAATGATAAAAGCTTTTAAAAAGTGAGAATAAAATAAATTAACAAGAGGACCCATCAAGGCTAAAAACATGTAAATGAAAAAAAAAAAAAAAAAAAAAATAAAACGGTAATTTAAACGCGCACAGGACGAGCCAAATTGCAAACAGCGTATAATTAATGTAAGCTTTCACCGTCGTTCTTCAAAATTACAATCGTACGTGCAAAATGCTGCCGAGCGAAAAAAAAAGGCAACTTTAACGTTTAAAGCGCGCTGTTTATTATATTTAACGCCGTTGTCGCTGCAGCTAGGACGAGTCGCATCGCCGATACACTCACCGCTTGCCAGGTAGATTTGACGTTGGAACGTAATACGCGCGAGATTACTATGACCGGTCTGAACGATAACGAGCCAACGATAACTTTTTTGAAATTATTAGTTGTACATTGTTGTGTTTGCTCAAAAGTTTTCGAAAAGAAATAAAGTAAGGTTCAAAACAATGAATGCTAATCAAACGTCAATTAAAAACTGTTTTCTTACTTACTCACTTACGCGACACAAGAAAGAAAAATAGAAAATATTCGCGAAAGCGCGAAATGAAAATTAATTTAATTTATAATCAACGTTGTTTGGAAAATATCAAAGGATTTGACTTATCTAGTATATTATTGATAAAAGCCTTTCATTGAATTTTGAACGCCGGTAATAAAATCCTTTTTTACTTTTTGAAAATTGATTCAATTTTCTGAAATTCTCGTTGTTAAGTTTATTGCGCTATCCCAATATCGGGTTATATCATAAAATATCGCAAAAGGATGCGCGAATCGTGTAAATAATATTATTATTAAATATGAAATTTCATTAAAATTTTTCCATATTTTAATAAAAATTAAATATATTTATCTTACAAAGTTATAAATATTAAAAATTTTTTAATATTTTAGCCTTGTGTCTTACATAAATTTAACACCGAAGAGAAAAACAAATCTGCGATCGCGCATATTATACTGTACATATCTGTAAAACTCGAATTGCTTTAATTTATTTCACCTTTTGATGATACAATCTTTGGCAAAGATATTAACTTTCTCAACTTGTTTGAATATTTATATAGTTTATTGAATAATATTCATTTGAATGAAAAAATTATAATTAATTCAATTCCTTAATAAAAATAATATATGTTTTTTCATAAAAATATCCACGAAATTTTAAGAAAATTTTTCATTTCGTTTAATGTATCTAAATAAAGAAAAATAGCGTCGATCTTAAAACGTAACTGTTAAAATGAATTAACAGGATGGCCATTTTCTAATAAATAAAGAGAAAATGAAAAGAAAAAAAAAAAAAAAAAAAAAAAAAAAAAAACAGAGACAAAAAAGAGGCGCTTGGTGTATAAGGAATCTAGGATAAAATCATCTAGTGGATAATGCCCGGGTTTGAAGAGACATAAATGCACGGGAGGGAATTTACGTAATGTGGAGCTACGCTACGCGGACGTTTCCTCGTTATCCCATCGAAATCCATCTCGGCTCGGCCATGGTATATTAGCGGCTAAGGAGAAGAATTATACAATGGAGGTAAATTTACAGTGCCGTAAAGTCTAAGTACCAATGTGTCGGTGGGAATGAGATACGTATATGTAAGCGCGCGTGCTCGTGCTTCCTTGTGGTCAGTCTCTCTCTCTCTCTCTATCTCTATCTTCTTACCTTTAGTTCTTCTTTATTTTCTTACAGGAACAAATTAGAAAAAGAAAGAGAGAGAGAGAGAGAGAGAGAAAGCGAACGAGTTATGCCTTTCTAGTTGCTAGTTTTTGTCGGATTTTTAATCGAAGGATGCTTTTGAGCGATACGCCAAGAAAGAAGCCCACCTTTCCTACGGCGTTGCCTGCTGAGATCATCTAAATTGGATTAAACTTTTATATGTATATATTGTACGTATACAGCGTTTAGAGAGCGAAACTCCAATATTTTGCACCTCCGGGGTATTTGGGGAGGAATCGGGGAAAGTCTTGGCCTTTACAAATACCTCGCTTCCTCTCGTCCACGAGACGTACGTATATACCTCACGAAATGATTGCGCAACCTGTGCGCGCATTTTATTTTAGATTTTTTTCATACCGGCAATGACGAATCAAGAAAATTCATCTCTTCCTCTCTCCCATCCACCGCCCGCGATGTTGATCTCGATTTTTTAATTAAAACTTCGCGATAATGCGAAATTGCCGCTCTCGTATTTCGTACGATTTAATATGCTTTGTCTTAAATTACACCTCCAATTATTTATAACTGCGCCAAATAAGCGAGTCATTCTCTCTCGTAACCCAACCGCCGTATCTACTCGTATATAACGTTGCGTTCTGCAACTAGAAATTCGTCGTATTTTTTACGCGCTACAAATAGTTTACATAAACAAACTTTTACAACTGCGTACATGAATTTAACGTTGCATTATATGCGAACGTATGTTATAGCACTTATTTAAATAAAAATAATATTTTCTCGACAAAGTTGAACGCTAGATTTCTCTTCAACAATATCGTAAACGTAATAAATATATTAAAGTCTTTAAATAAAACATTCGTTATAAAAAATGGAAAATTTATTGAAATAATATTAGAATTATTTAATAAATTTACAAATATTTACAATTATTACCATGGATTTTATAGAAGAATAAAAGGAGAAGAAGAAGAAGAAGAAAAAGAAGAAGAAAGAAAGAACATTGTTAAAACGTGTAATATTTGAATATATCTTAACGTAAGTGTATACTTTCTAATATAAAGCTTGTAGGCGTATTTCAAAATAGTCAGGATGTAAATCTATGGTAAAGATAAAGAATCTGTACCCAAAGACCGATCACCGATTTAATACAAAGGTAATAGAGAATCGTAATTTTAACATTAAATGCGTAATCTATAATTGAATACAAGTTGTTACGAAAAGAATATTTCTCCGTCGAAGCTTTTAATGACGCGAGTAATGTGTTACTTAAAAAAAAAAAAAAAAAAAAACAAAAAAAAAAAAAAAGAAAGAAAGAAAGAAAGAAAGAAAAAAAAGTGATGTACAAAAATAAAAATAACGGAAGCTCGTGACTTTCTCGCTTGAATAATTATATTTCGAAAACCAGATCCTTTGCAAGAGCCCGAACGAGTGAAAGAGAAAGAGAGTGTGTATTAAATTACAAGTTACGCTCAATCTCGTCGCATCCCATAAAACTCAAGCAGCGCATTAATGTATCAAATATTTTCAGACGTATTTTATACGCTCTGTTTAATGTTGCTCTTATTTTTATTAAATCTTCTTTTATTATCGAAAATCATTCATTATGTCGATGCTTTTATATACCTATTATTATTATTATTATTAGCATCTCTAAATAAACTATTTATTATTAAATTTAAAAAATGTGCAATTTTATAGCACCATTTTTTTTTTTTTTTTTTTTTTTTTTTTTTTTTTTTTTTTTTTTTTTTTTTTAATAAAAAAATTCATTAAATTTTCAACATAATAAAAAAGATATGATTTTTACGATAAAATTTTAGTATATATTTTATTATTAATCGTCAGCTGTAAATCGACGATTGACAAGATGAGCAAATGCTATTTTTTTCAAAATTCACGCAACAACTTGTTATATAATAATTACTGCGATATAGCAGATAATAATTTCTTCAGAAATCGTACGTAGAAAGGTTTTGGCGATCGTCGCGCGGTATATGTATTGCCAAGAGCAACGATTATTATACAAATGTGCCTCGGGTGTACATAACGTCGTGTCTTTTCTCAAGCGTCCAGTACAATGCGCGCAGGTGCTTCCCTCGATATATCTTCACTTTTACTTCTCGGCAAGCTCGTCGCATCACGGATCATTGGCTCGTTCCCGCGACAAGCTACAACCAATGTACCATATATAATCGGCCCGGAATCGGCCGATCGTTATACCAAGAAGACGTTCGCTCTCTTTTTCTCCTTCTCCCCGTTTCTCTCTCTCTCTCTCTCTCTCTCTCTCTCTTTTTCTTACTCTCTTGATTCTCTTGGTCAACGATTTGGCCTCCGGTTGATGCAAACGAATATTTCATCCCTTTCTCTCGATATTCTCTTTATACAATATATATATATACCGAGCAAGAATAAGGCAAACGTTCGATTACTCTGTTCACATGATATACACCGCAGCTGTATAAGAGCACAATGCGAGTCCGTTCTTTCCCTTTCTCTCCATACAGGAAAACGTAAGCTCGCGCGCGCGCGCGCGCGAGAGCGTGAGTGCGTCCACATAAATACAAGCTATATAGAAAATTTTTGGTTATTTCGAATGGAACATTATAACAGCCTTCGTCGTATAAATTTCTTCGGTGAATGGATTCGTTTGCGATAATAAATTAATTGGCGTTTTGTAAACATACATATACGCATAGAGACAGAGACGTAGAACAGCGAGCGAGTATTCAATGGCAAAAAAGCCCGAGAGAAACGATCGATTCCCGAAAGAAAGAGAGAGAGAGAGAGAGAGAGAGCCTGAGTGATGTAAGAATACGAGAGAAAGAGAGAGAGAGAGCGAGAGAAAGAGAAAGATTAATTAGAGAATCTTGGATTTAATAGAGAAGAGAGAAGTCTGAATACTCCTTTATTAGAGTGAATTAATTGAAGAGTTATACTTGCAGCTGATGAAATACACCGGCGAACCTTGATACTTTTAAAAAATCAAAGGCGATTCTCTTTTTGGGCAGCAGCCATCTCATCGATTTGTACTACGGACATTGAATTGCTTTAACGGCAAGAGTTTTATTTCATCATCGATGAAAGCGTCGACGCATTATATCTCGATATTGAAAAAGTCGAGTGTTTTTGCGCTCGAGGCGACGCTAAAACATTCCCCGGGTTTGTTTATAAAACAAAATCGAGCCGATGCGAGCGCGACTATGTAGTCTATCGAGGGTGCCACACGACTAATGAATAACGAAAACGCACTCGCGCGCGCGCGCGCGCAATTCCGTTCGACTTCGCTTATTTCGCGACGCGTTGTTCGACTCTCACCGTCAACTCTCTGCTCTTTTCTATATTCTTTGCGCGATGACGCGAGAGATTGAGCGAAACTTCTTAAAAAATGCGCCTCGACTCTTTCTTCTCTCCTCGATTCGTCAATTGCGCAAGAATAGAAAAAGAGCCGAAATCCCGTCCAATTAGAAGCGAAAAGTTTTTTTTTTCTTTCCTCTTCGCTGGCGAGGCTATTTGCACGCGAGAATTGCGAGAGCCGAATGTATGTATCTATGTATGTATCCATGTATATATGTATGTATGTATGTATATCGCTAAAAAAAAAATTTGGCAATTCTTTCACGCGTCTAACGCGTTCCGCTCTTTATAAATAAATTACGTATCCGCACGGTTCTGTCCTTTGTTCATTACTTTCACATTTAGTTTAAATATTCGCAAAGAGTCGAGAAGTAGCGGTTTTGGTATTCCCCCGTGTATCGCACACGCGCGACGAACAATGCAGAGCACGTGCTTCGATCTTTTAAGACTCGCGTCGCTCGGACTCGCCTTTTCCACTTTTTCGCGACGTTAAATTCTACCCTAATAAGCTCAACAATTTCTTTCGTCATAACTTAAATTAAATTCTCTCTCTCTCTCTCTCTCTTTCTCTCTCTCTTACCTTTTTTTGCTCTCGTATATTACGAAATTTCTCGAAATTAAAATATTTGCAATAGCGCGTCGTTCGTTTCTACGACAAACGATAAAAAAATTCTTTTATTTCCCTGGCTTTCTTTTTTCATTCACGCGCGCAAAACGAGGACGGCGCTTGTCTCGTTGATTTATTACGAGGACCTCCCTTTTCAACCAACAACGAGGAGGACCCTAATTTAACGTTTACGCCGCTTGGCGCGTAACGCGACGGGAATCACACACCGTACGGATTAAGGAACGCGTCGCGGAAATATTAGCAAACAATGAAGAGCCTACGCGATCGTAAAGCCGAAAAGGCGGCGCTGCTTCGAGAGATCGAATCCGCGATCGGCGAATCGATCCCGAGGCTTTCCACTTTGCCGTGGAAAATGTTATCTAAACGAGAAAGAAAGCCGTATCGACATTATTTAACAGTCAGGCTTTATCCATTTCTTATCTATTTATATAGAGAAATAAATTTAGATTAAAAAAAAAAAAAAAAAAAAACATAAAGTCAATGTTAACCTTTTTTTTTTTTTTTTTTTTTTTTTAAAATCAATTCCATCAATTTAACGAGCAATTACTTGTATATACGTGTATATACGAGTATATAATATATTTATACAAAATGAACAATTTGAAATAAGTAAAAGTTGTAAATACCGCATCGCGTCAGACGTTTTTGGAATATCCGACTGTTAAATGAGGAATAAAAATTCAGCGAGGAAGAAAAGTGCCGCGTTTATCACATAAACGCGTCTTACAAAGCACTTTCCCCTCGCTCGATTGGCTTCGCTCACTTCCGAGAAGCCAAGATGCATGCGAGATTCGAGACCGCGCGAATAAACTCTGCGAAATCAAAATTGAAGTCATAAAAAATATGTTTATGTATATATATATAATTATAAAAATAAAACGTTTTACTTAAAAATTTATAGATATATGTATATTGCATATGATTATTATAATTACAAATGTCGATTATTTCCTTAAGGAGCGGGTGGAAAGTTAAAAAATTTAATAATTCATGTGCCTTCTCGCAATATATTACGGCTATAAATTTTAAAAATAATAAATAAAGAAAGAAAAATATTTTATAAATTTCAATCGTTGTATTAAATGTACCATTCAAAAGAAATTATTATGCATTCGTGTTTAACGACGCGATGAATATGACAAATATATTAACACGGCTATTAAAATTTTAAATATAACACTTTCACTACTATAAGAAAATAGTGCGCGTCTATGGAAAATTTTATTTCAAAACACATTGTTACATTAGTTTTAAAAAAGTTTGTACGATTCGCTCGCAATTCGAAAAATAAATGTACTCTTTGCGTTTTATTTATTTTTACACGATAAACCGTGATAAATATTACAAAGATTATTCGAAATATTTACGACGGCAAACATCTACCTGGCAAGGAGTTGAAGAAACAAAAAAGAAACAAAAAAAAAAAAAAAAAAAAAAGAAAAAAAAACTCGAAAAGTAAAAGTGAGATTGGACTAGTGGAATGGAAGCTATTTATGGACGAAATGAGCGAGGCGCCTGCGGGAGTCTCGGAAGTTAATTTTTCGAATTTGAAAGAGAAAGAGAGAGAGAGAGAGAGAGAGAGAGAGAGAGAAAGCCTCGCTCGCTCGTTCGCGGAGAATCGTAATTGCCCGGTAACGAACGGTATCCCCGGTTCTTCGATCTTTGACCCTCCTGGCTACGGTAACTCAAGAGAGCTGCCGTCCGATCGTCGGCCGAATCTATTAGGTTGGAAACTATGAAACGGGCGTGCAGCTTAACACAGACTAAACTAAAAACGCCCGTTTCATAATTTCCAACCTAATATAATAATATCCAAGAGCACCTCGTGAGACGCTCGGCTGCTTTTGTACCATTACCTCCGTCGGTCTCTTCTGTATACACACTTATACGCTTTGCTGGTATTAATAACGGTGTGACGCTTAATGCTGGATTAAACTATAATTTATCTTCGGCGGATAGCGTTGATGAACTATTAAGTTTAAAAAGATGACAAACAGACAGATAATGTGATTCGTGAAAAATCGCTCGGAGCCGAACGTCTCTTGGTTTATCGTATTCATCGTGACGCGGTTCGACTTTTCATCTCCGTAAACATCTCTCGTATTCGATCTTTGCATTTTTCACTTTTTTTATTATTTTTTTTTTTTTTTTTCCAATATAATACAACCGACAATGAATAACTTTGTCAATAGTTGTTTTTCACGAGCTGCATACGTTGAGATAAAATAAAAGTTTGGATACGTTTGTTTGCTTTAATTTAATCATCGTTGCGCAACTGTATTCCAATGTACGTAAGTTTATCAAATATCACGCGTTTTATGTAACTTTAATTTATTATCCTAAACAAAACGATGAAGCGTGATTATGTGTTTCAATGATCGTTTTTAAAACTATTAATCGATCGTCAAATTTAACAAAAGGTTATGCTATTCATTTCTCACGCGTTATTTTCGTTCTATTTTCGGTGTAATTTTTTTCAATAAAATGTTTTTACTTTACATTTTCGCTAAAATAAAAAAAAATTATCTTGTCAATTTTAATTTCTATTTCATATAATATTGTCACATATAAAAGTTCAGAGTAAATCGTCGAATTAAAACTCTCGTCAGACAATAAAAGCTTGAATTTTCTTATTTAATAAAAAAAAAAAAAAAGCATTTTTAATTACATCATTCGACGCCGTTTAGTCTAAAAGTAATAATATAAATAGCGACAGTGCAGTAATATTGAGTAACATAAACGGTATATTATTTTAATCCGCCTACTTTTAAAATATTATTCCGCGCGTGTGACTTTCCGCCGTTGTCCGTTCACTTGTAGAAAGATAACAAAACCGCGAGATGTAATGACGCGCAATGATCTCTCGTTGTGCATACACGAATCGTGTATACATACCACGAGTACATTATACCAATAGTTACGTATATGCTGTGCATAAAAAAAAAAAAAAAAAATATTTTCAGTGACATCGATAAGATATTTTATTATATCATAGCATTAAAACATGTTGGTAAATTAATCGCTAATCTTTCGTTTGTTCAAATAATTATACATATAAAAATAAAGAAAAGAAAAAAAAAAAAAAAAACGAATTTTATATCGAAGATGAATTATTGCGTAAAACTTTATTTGCCGAATCATTCTGTGCAAATTCAACAAATGAATCGACAATCGAAATAATTTTCATATGATTAATAAACACTATTTTGTTCAATATCAAGATTATAATGTGTCTACAAAATTTCAATTAGATAATATTTAAAATCTATATTTTAGGTAAATTTAAAGATCAATGTTTAGTTTGACATTTTACGCGGGATATGCGATTTAAAAAATTTATAAGTTTAGCGCGTATTTTAACATAAACGTGTATATATATATATATATATATATATATATATATATATATATTATTTAAAAAGCCGTTTCAAAAACTATTATTAAGCCTTCTATGTTAGCTATAAAGGATACCAAAAAAAAAAAAAAAAAAAAAAAAAAATAAAATAAAATATAGTCGAAATAAATATAGTTTTTTTAAAGCAAATTTAACAATTTTAATAAACTATTTATCGTTGTAATGTTAAATTTACGATGCTCAAATAGTGCGCGTCATTTTCTTTTATATTTTTAACATTTTTCAATGATAAAAGATTAAATAATACGTGTATACGTAAGTGCCTAAAATTACTAAAATTTATAGCGGTTGCAATAGCTCTCAAATAGGACTTTCGCTCGACCGCGCGACGTTTATTAAAACATTTTACAACTATTCGAAAATGGTATTAAAATAAAAAAAAAAAAAAAGAAAAAAAAAAAAAAATTACCGGAGCCGTGTGTATAATCTAATGGAGACAAATATAATCAGAAGTTTAAGATTTAACCGCTTTTATTTATATGTTTATTATATATACAGTACGTAATTACGTGAAAGAAATTCATTGCTAATATGGTAATTAAAAAAAATTTTAAAAAATTTAGCGCTGGCTTGAAAAGTAAACATTTTCGTATACGTACTGACAAATGTTATATGGATGTCGTTATAGAGCGATGTTTTTTCATTATGGTCATTTTCTATAATCTTTTATAACGTTTATAGCATAAAAAAAAAAAAAAAGAAAGAAAGAAAAAAACGAAAATAAAGACAAAATATTAAGCGATCGAACGAGAGTCTTGAAGAATGTTTCAAAATAATTCACGACTCGAAGTTTAGTTTATTATTTAAACTCCGGTAATAGTTAAAATAAAAATAATGAGAAAGATCAAAGAAAAAACAAAAAAAAAAAAAAAGGTCGCGAACGTATGGATAATGTTTGCGCGGGTTAGGAGAAACGATAGCGTTTCTCAAAGGCAAAAAAATGCTACGAGAGCTCCAAAAGCCCTATCAAGAGATCAACGCGCACATGTGTATGTATGTGTATGTATAATATAATATGCATTGAAAGGGAATCGAGCGCAAGGAAACGGAATTCTCCAGAGACCGCGTGACCGTTGCGCAAAGAGCCTCGAGCCTCAGTTGCATGCACATATACATATACATATACATATATATATATATATATGTGTGTGTGTGTGTGTGTGTGTGTGTGTGTGTGTGTGTGTGTGTGTTCATGTACACGCGTGTAATATGCTTTCTCTCAATGAGAGGTGAAAATTCTGCACTTTCTTCGACGCGCTGCGTCTCTTCCTCCGATGATGCGCCAGCCTCTATTATACTCCGTCGCCGACGGCACGTCTCGAAAGATTATAAAACACACGGACGCGCACTCGCGCACCGAACCGGCTCTCCTCGAATTTTCTCGACCGGGACGTCCTATCGAAAAGCGCTCGTATATACGTATGTACATCTCGATTGATTTCAACCATTTTACAAATCGTCTTTTACATGCGTTATTCAATAATGAATTTTTTTTTTCTTTTTTTTTTTTTTTTTTTTTTTAATTTTCTAATTTAATAAAAAACTTTGATAAAGAAACTAGTCATAAATAATTTCCACGATCATTTTCATTCGTTGCTATAAATTTTATAAAAATCGTAAAGAAATATTAGAAAGTTGCGTTAATAATAATTGATTACGATAATTTTATTAAAAGAGAAGAGATGCAAGGCGATTGATAATTGATGCAAAATATACGACTGCATCGAGGCAGCGCTTTCACGTACAGCCTGTTACAAAGACAATGGACGTAAAATGGGGTAAAAATATAAACGCTAGCAAAGATAAAAAAAATAAGCGCAAGAACGAGATGTAAACGATTGCGCGAGCAACTAAACTTCCTTGCTTGCAGTCGCTCGCTAAGTATATACGAAAACTCGCTTTGATGCCAAAGTCAACGAGATAAATCTAGCCTTGATAATAAGTTTTATAATACGTTAAATATCAATTTTAAAAGCATTCTTTATATTTAAATACGAATCCTTAACGAATATATCCGCGTAAAATGGTCCAACAAAAGAAATTTAGATAATCCAATCGTAATCGGCTCGAGCGCGCGCGGAATCGTAAGTTTTGATAAAAGGCACAAAGCGATTCTCGATGTAAGCGGAGGCTTTCTTGGGACGGTGCGGCAGCGTCTGCCATTGACCCTAGGAGCGCGCGTACTTTCCCCGGCACCGGTTAGACAAGCTGCTCGTGTCGGCCTCGTCGTTTCCTTTCGTCTATCTCTCTCTCTCTCTCTCTCTCTCTCTCTCTCTCTTCCCCACCTCCGGGACCGATGAACCTCCTCGCGTCCTCGCTTCCTCCGCGAATTTTTTTTTTTTTTACCGATTCGTCTGGGAAACATATCCCCTTTCCGAACTATTCATCATTTTTTTTTTCCTATTCCTTAACCTTTAATTATATATTTGTATACATATCGATATTATCCGCGAACGCTGGAAAACTACTTGGGCTTAGGAAATTTATTTTTACTCTCACGCGAGCGAATTGAAAATATCGTTTATCTCTCTTCCTCCACATATAGGTATACAAACAATTTTGTGAAAGGAACGCTATACCAAATGCGCTCGATGACAATTGCTCGTTGTTTGCGTCGTTTAGAAATTGCAATAGGTATAAGAACATGCGTATGTGTATAGTTGTCGATTTATGGTCTTAAAGTTCTTTGATAACGCATTTTTAAAAATTCTCACGCGCAGTTTATAATAATGAAAACGGGCCCGGGAAAATTAGAGAAAAAGGAAAAATAAAAGGCCGCTCGTTTTGTTCGCGTCTGGCGAGTTATACAATAACTCGGGCGCGCAATACTTCAACCTTTGTTGCTATTACAGAAGGTTTTTTTCATTCGGCGGGATTAGAGGAACAAAAAACAAAAAAAAATAAATAAATAAATAAAAAAAGGAAGAGAAAAGAACGCACGTAAATGTCGTTAACGCGGGCAACTTCTGGTCGCTTTTCTCGGAAAGAAAACAAAAGGAAGAAAAAAAAATTGGAGGCCCACGGGTACAAAGTGCACGTACGTACGTACAGGCACTTATTTACAAAAGAGAAGAAAAGCGGTCGGTTTTAACGAGCGCGCGAACGGCAAAGAGACGCGAGAGGCGGCCACTGCTCTTCGACACCTTTCACCGAAGCGCCCGTCAAAACTCCCGAGCGGAGCACCTCTCGCAACGAAACTTGTTTCGCGGGGTTGCGCGCATCTCTGCAGGTCTTATATACATATGTATATCTCTGTGTGTGCGCGCGTGTGTGTGTGTGTATATGTGTGTGTATACGTGTGCGTGTGTGTGTGTGCATGTCCAATCAATAAAAAAGCCACGGGCGACGTTACACTATTTCCTCTGTCTCTCTGTCTTTCTCAACTTTATTCCTAATTTTTTTATTTCAGCTCTCGCGTGGAGCTTTGACGTGAATTCTTCTGCGTATACGTATCGAGCCGGACATTTCGAAATTCGATTAACTGGGTCAACGGGTCGTCCCGTGAAATTTAAATCCCCGCTCGCGAAACGTATTTTTTTTTTTTTTTTTTTTATATATATATATATACGTATCCTTTCATTGCTTCCCTCCTCGCTCTCACTTATACCGCTGCGATCTGTTACAGTTTACAAATGCTCTCTTCAAATATGCGTGCGTGTGTGTGTGTGTGTTGTGCATAAATTTTTAGTATACGGAGCGGTAAACGAACGCGCGCGAGAAGAAAAATTTAATTTTCAATAGTTTTTCTTTCCCTACTTTTATCGGCTACATTTATGCCGGATTGATTTACAAGTCTACTTTTACCGTTTAACGTTTAAAATTTATCGATAATTAATAAAGTTTCTTTTTACCTTAAATCAGCCGATTTCTCTATTTAAACGTTTATTATTAATTCCTGATGTTGGAATGCACATATAATTAAATACTAAAATCAATTTAAAAATAACTTATGATTGTATAGATATACAAGGGATAAAGAATATGTTGCAGTATATGTTCCGTCTCTCCTTTTCTTATTATGCCATTTTATAATGAAAAGGTGAAAAAAAAAAATGAAAAATTTATCATAAACGTGTATCTAATACGAACTAATAAAAATATCCGTAACTCTAAATGCGAGCAAGCCATTATTCATTTTCATTAGTTCCCTTCTGACCTGTCGGAACTTTTCTTTAAATTTATCCAATATACATATGGATATACGTATAGCGCTTATTTATGGAAGATTCGTGCCAAGAGTTCCTAATAACCCAAAAACGAGTTTTTTTTCTTTTTTTTTTTCCTTCTTTTTACTTTTTCAAAGCCGAATCTAATTAAACTCGTTTCCATTATTTTTCGCTCGTTGTTTGTTCGATTAAAGAAATAGGTTTTGAAAGTCGAAAGATGTTCCTTTATTTAAGATACTTATATGAAAAATAATCGTATAAGTTTCCCGCGGTTAAACTTATAAGAACATCTTATAAGAAAATTACAATTTTATCGCCGTTATATTCTTTATTAAATTAACGTGAGACACGCGCCGTTAATGGCTAAGGTCATTCAATGTAAATATAAATAATATAGTTAATAGTTCTAATTACCATACCGGAATTCGCATATATATATATATATACACACATGTCGCACTACTTTGATTGTTAATATTTTTGTTTTTTTTTTTTTTTTAAATTTGCACGCTGAATAAATTCGGTGAAAGTTTTGTTACCATATTAATATTTTTATCTTTCTAGTTTGTTTACTATTCTCGTCGTCGTCGTCGTCGTCGTCGTCGTCGTCATTATTAATTCATTTTGCATCTTGCTATCTCGAGATATTAATCCGTTGCCTTAACAATGACAATTAAAATAGCGCGTGCCGTGAACAACGACAACAAGGTCGATCTAGCATAAAAACACCAAATCTCTCACGTAATATTGTTGGTTAATATACTATAATATCATTTCTCTGACAAACTTTTAAGACAAACAACGACGTTGTGTACTCTCGAAATCATTTGATTATGAGCATTGTTGAACAAAAGTATCATAATTTTTATTAATTGCGAATTGACAAAAATTAAAGCCTTTCTCGTCTATTTAAATTATAACGTCTTGCGATATAATTATACGTTAAAGCTAGTTGTAAAATAAATTAGCAGATAATTATTATACATTTAAATGTGCGTGCGGATGCGTAATTAAAATAAAAATTTATGCAACACTTGAATCGTCGGCTCGTACGTTTTCTTTATTTTTTGCTACGTCTCTTTGCCAAGAGACAACTTTTTAAGCCAAGTAAAACGTTGGCGAAAAATACATATAATGCACAATATAACGTGTACATATATAGATATTCGTATTGCGAGGTTAGTGATCGTAAAAGGGTCAAAGCCGAGAGCTCCCGCATATGTGCCAATGCTGTTTACGCAAGTAGAAAATTAGCGATTTACGAAGAACAAAAGGAGCATATATATATATATATATATATATATATATATACATCGATCGCGAGCGAGCGTTCAGCTATCCATGAGTTTGCGCAATTTTTTTCATTTCTTTCTTTTTTTTTTTTTTTTTTCTTTTTTTACGGCACAAAACTAGCGCAAATCGTTACGTTAACGTTAAAAATCGAGGCAACTCGCGCGTTAACGTTATGCACTTCGTAAGCCGCGCGGCGATCGAGATGCGAATCGAGCATCGCGCTATACGCGACGCGATTTTAACGAATGATAAGATCGTTCGATTTTTCACCGTGGCCCATTACGTAAGGCCTTTTTCCAATCGAATTTTCTTAATGCGTTTCGGAATGCGGAAATCTGCCTCGTGGATGAGTTTCTTCGCAAATAAATGACCCGTGCCAGGAGTATATATGTACATATACTAAAATTCATTATCCCCGAGTCGCTGATTTTTATCGTTCGTTTTGAAGAAAAATCTTAAATAAGCCGGATAGTTGCGTTGAAGATATTTCTCATATTTTACGTAATTTCATAACGCGATCGAGAGAAAATTATTTAACCTGAACGAAACATAAATAAATATACTGTGTATCTACAATAGCGCGAAATGTTTAAACGATATATGTATATACACATTAATTAAATACCTTTTACACAAGCTGCCGAGTGGTTGAAATACTAAAGCGGTACGTTTGGATTCCCTATGCGCATTTACTTTACAATAAATGAAAAAAAAAATATTACATCGAGTAATTGACTTGTGTAAATAAATTATACGCCATTAATATAACTCTTTTTGCCATCCGTTTGAGAGACACGGCGGACTCGGACATTTAATCCTTATGTATCTCGAACATCGGTTTCGCAACGAGTCGAGCGATGCGTATCATCCCGAGTCCCTATTTATTCCGAGGTAAAAAATTGAAATTCCAAATTTTTACAATTAAACCTTGCGCAATTTTTTTCCATTTTTCTTTTTCTTTTTTTCTTTTTTTCTTTTTTTTTTTTTTTTTTTTTTTTTTAACTTCACGTTAATCGAAGGATAAAAAAGTTTTGTTTAAAAAATACACGTGATAAATGAGAAATATTCAGGTGAGCAAAGATTTTGAAAAATTAAAGATTTTGAAAGAAAAATAAAAGAAAAAAAAAATGATGAAGCGTTCGTTCAAAGGTGAAAATTCGTCGATTGCCGATGTTCAATCTCTTCGTGAGCAATAATTGTATAATCATCGGGAGAAGAAGGATGAACTAAGTGGTAATAAAAAATCGATTGAGGCACATAACGCATCGTTAAAAGTAATCGAGCTGGGAAGCGCTGAAAGGTGATGACGCGTGTGTGTGTGTGTGTGTGTGTGTGTGTGTGTGTGTGTGTGTGTGTGTGTATGCGTGTGATATTGCGTCACCGGTCGTAATAACACGCGCAACTAGTCCGTGGAAACTCGGTCAGACTCGAGCAGCAGAGACGGTTTTTCCGATTTTTTTTTTTTTTTTTTCAACTTTTCTCTTAACTTACACTTGATCTTTATATCGTATGCCTCGTTAAACTCAACCGTACGTCCACGCACATAGACATACACGCGTATGTGTATAACTTGATTCTAGTCTTTGTTGAAGGAACATTGCTTTATCGTTTATTGTATATCTGTCCGATAAGAAAATTTTTGCATATCGGAAATTAAGCAAGTGCGCACTTTTTAGTATTCCGTTCAAAAAAAAAAAAAAAAAAAAAAAAAAAAAAAAATCCGTACGTATATATTTATATATATATATATATATATATATATATATATATATATATATATATATATATATATATGCGCAAACTCCATTGAATGAAAACAATGGGGGAGAAAAAAATTTTATGATTTTGCCGATGTTTTCGAATAAGCGATTTGCATAATTTTCGTAATGGGCGATTCATTAAATTCATTTATTTTAAATTTTCCTTCGCTGCAATACTATTTACCATTAACGATAGGTGGAAATAAATGAAAGAAAACAAAAAAACAAAAAAAAAAACAAACAAACGCGCAAACGAATTGAGACATTATGAAGAGTTACGACCGGGCGATAAAGAATCCTTGTGTCAGGTGCAATGTTTGTATATATATACGGAAAGGAAGTTGCATCAGTTGCCGGGCCGTTCATGAAGCGATTATAGACGAGAGAGAGGCGAAAAAGGCGAGCGAACGAGTGCGAGTCGAGGAATTTCCGAGCCGAAGCCCGCGCCTGGCTCTGCTTTAATCCGCTGTGTGTGTGTGTGTATATATATATATATATATATATAGACGTCTCGCACGTGCTGTTGTGATTTAAAAATTAGGCTGCGCCAAAACCCGTTTGTTTGATGCGTTTCGCTTAGCTGGTTGGCTGCCATAAATGGGTGTTGCCACTCGATTTAATTGCCGAATTACTTTGTAAGGCCGACTTGAAGCCGATGAATTAAAAAAAATCCGTTGAATAATTAAGCCAGTAAGCGCGACGATGATAAAAACTTTTCGAGCGATAGTAAAAAACATTAAATGCATATACTAGTATGTATGATAAACGATTTAGCTAATGAAATTTAAATTTTACAAAAAAGCCTCGTCAATCGTACAGCTTTTATCGTTGGTAAGTATGTATGAACTTTGATGAAAATGTTAAAAGAAATCACGAGGCAAATTAAGCCATGAACAAACATAATTTGAAAATTAAACGGCTTATCTAATGAACGGTCGTTCGAATCAATCGTTAATACATTGAGCTCGGTGCGCGGTTGCGTCCGAGTTGAAAATTAATGGGAGCTTTCACTCTCGCGGAATGTGTGTATGTGTGTGTGTGTGTGTGTGTATGTGTGTGTGTATATCGGTAGCCAAACACGTTCGGTCTTACGATGTGAATCACCATGGGAAAAAGGCAATTGTTCCGGGCATCTGCTACTACTTACAGCGCACGCGGCAAAATTCATTTTCGTAATTTAATTTTATCGAGTAACTCGGCCCAATATTAGAATAATTGAAAGTATTTTCGTGCCGCGCGTAAACAACGTCCTACAAAGATTTTGCGGTATTTCGGTTACATTTTAATGAGTCCTATTACTCCTCGTGCAAAAAGTCAATCAACGAACGTTATTCTCCTTCGGTCGTCGCTCTCGCTTTCGGCAGTTTTAGCTATATATATATATATATATATATGTAACGTTTAAATCGACCAAGATTTACTTTGACGCTTTCTCATACCGACTTAATTTACTGACGAAATAGTAGAGAATGCGCCGAGTGAAGCAAATAATATATATATATATATATATATATGTATAATGAAATAAAGACGTTTAAAAAAATTATTGAATTTGATCGATTTTTCAAAGTAGCTCTTTAAACTTTGACCTTCAAAATAATGATCCATTAAAAGTTAAATTTAATTTTCATCAATTTGATTATAAATTTTTTATTTTCCACGCTTTTGTATTATCGATATTTTCCAAGCCAACTTGTAGCTGTGCACCTTGATTATCTCACAGTATTACGTAAAGATTGTTTATTGTAATAAATTTAAGAATTTATGTTTAACTGTACACCGGCATATAAAATATAGTTATTTTTTAAGTAAATATAATAAAGCTCAATATGGCATACCGACATGCAACGGTTTCTTTAAACCCTTGACGAAACAAATTATTTTCTTAAGCTATGGGCCGATTTTTTAAGGATAACACAAAATTACCGGCGCAAAGAAGTAAATATATATATATATATATATATATACGAGAACGAGTCGACGTAAAAGAAGCTAGCCCGTAATTTAGAAAGAGAAATTATGAGAATGCTCCCAGTGTAAGAGCGAGCGAGTCCGCCGAAGCTATACGGTTACGGTTTTGCGATCCTTTACGCGTTAGTTTGCGGGCGTGCGCGCGCGCGAAACCTACTATAGCGCGAGTCCATTGTTACAATTTGCTTAATACTTCGACGTAATCGCGCCCGACGCCCCGAGATTCGGATAGCATTCTTCGACTTTTAACAACGGGCAAGCGCCCGCTTCGAATAAAGAACCCTCGGCTTCTCGTCGCTCTGCCTCCGTCGTCCCCTCTATAATTATTTCACTTCGACGTTAAAAAAACAATCTCGATTTTAAATACGAATATTTTATACGCGTACGATGTCTATATTTCATAATGTTGCGGTAATTAAATCGATTTGGTGCATCGTTTTTTAAATTAATTTTCTTAAGCTTGCTTCCGCAACAAAGTGGATCAAAGATTATTTTTAATAATATTAATATGTGTACATAAATATGTAACAACTTTATGTAATATTAATTTACAAGTAAGCAATTCGATAGTTGCATAAAAAGAAAATTGATGATGAAAAGAAAATTGCCGATACGCGAAAATATAAAATATGCATTTATTTGCATAAAACATATTGAGTGTTTAAAAAGCTATAATAACTTTCGCATAGAACGTTGCCTTTAACGCGATTGAAAATAAGAAATGTTGAGGTGAAATTTGAGATCCATTGAAAATTCACGATTAAGTCTCGCTCGTGCGTTTGTGCACGTGTACAAAGTCGCGCGCATAAAGTAAGAAATACCTCGTGTATAACCGAGCGCTGCGCATCGGGAAAACCATTGAAGAATCAGCGCTTACGTAAGCGTCCATCGAGAAAGTTGATTTTTCTTCCTCATCGTCGCACGCGCGCGCACGCGCGCGCGTCCTATCTTTTTTCATATTCGTCGCGAAAAGCGAAACCGCGCGCGACGCGGTTTTAAATTCCCGATAAACGCGACTCGCTTTTATCTACTCCGAGTGCGAGCGCCAATCGACGTCGGAATGTAAAAATAGGATCGCCGAACGCGATCTTACAATTTTACAACCGACAATAGCCCGCGAAGCAGCCTCGTATGCTCTCTCCGATGCTCACTCGTTGCTAAAAATTCTTCACCTTCGCTGTAATGTTAGGTTTATGTGGCGCGGTATCTCGTTATGTACAATGCTCGCCCGCTAAACGCCATTATATCACCTCGACAGCTGGTACGTGTGTGGCTAAACACATTCCTTGCAACTGTATATATACACACACACACACACACATATATATATATATATATATATTGCTTTCTATTAGCAAACCCTCGCTAAACGTACAGCTGTATATTAAACTCTCTCGCGGTCAGCCGAATCGCGGGTTCTCCACTTTGGAAGTATTTTAATTTTTTACTTTTTCGCTTTGTTACTTTTTAGTATACATGCAGCACGAATGAAAGTATATCTGTATCTAAAAGGATTCGCCGGATAGTTTATTAGCGCAAATTTTATCGAAAGCGTTAAACACCCGGAAAATTACGCAAAATGAAATCAAAATTGCATTTTATGTATATATATATATATATATATATATATATATATATATATATATACATATATACATCTCATTGCGCAAACTTGGCAAGTTTGAGTTATATAGAATTTTCATAGCTGCGTAAATATTAAAGTCGCTTCGTCTGGTTATAAAAAAGCTCCGTAATAATAATAACGATAATGATAATAATCGTATATTCTATGAGTTTGTAATAAATACAAGATTTCGAAAGAAACTGTTCTTTCGGAATGACGAGCGCGAGAGTCCGCTAATTAAATGTAATTTTCCAGAAAATGTGAGCATTTCGAGAAAGAGAGGCGCGAATATATACCGGAGTACAGCCGCCGCACGACAAACAAAGAAGACGTTGCGCGTTATTAACTGTAATACGTGCTAGTGGGGAAAAAGGAAAATTTAGCTCCAAGCGATACACTGTAGACTATCGTACACCCAAGTTTATGAGCTTTTAAGTATAACGTATACACATTTACTAGTATATGTGTGCACATATCTACGGGCAGTTCCGTCGGCGAGCGAACGCTTCTATCGATCAATTAACGCACCTGACCGTGAGGAGGAAGTAGAAGATACAGAAGAAGGGATGTTGCTGAAATTTGCATAAGTCCATAAAGCCCAAAAGCCGTCGAATTATCGTGGTTAGCGATCGTTGTAGGACTCGTCTCTCTCTCTCTCTCTCTCTCTCTCTCTCCCTCTCTTTCACCGCACGGTACGAGAGCCTACACTCGCTCGCGATACCGCTAACAGAATGTGAAAGTGCGCCGGTCATTTGGTCATCCTTATTATGTAGCTGCCTGCACGTGTATATACGTATACATAACGCGAAAAATAACTGCAGCTGGTGAAAGAAGCGGATGTATCACGATGACGCACATTATCTTCTTACACTTTGGCCGTTGCTTATCGACGTTGAAAAAATTTATCGAAAATGCATAATCGTTAAGAGATACGATCGGAGATCGCGTTCGATGGGCCCGCAAGCCGGACTCGTTCTTTCCTGCTTTTATTTTTATCTCCGATAATTCCTCGTTATTCGTTTGCTTAAGCGCGTCAAACGATTTTCTCATCACCCCTTTCTACGCTCGAGAGCTGATGTTTTAACGATAGTTTAAAAAAGCTCCATTCCGGTAAATCAAAATGAATTTTAACGTCCACGAGCCGTTGTATCAAATTTTCATTTTTAAAGCTCCATCGTTTTAGTTAACTTTCATGCACCGAATTATCCTTTGAGAAAAATGAAAGTGCCGCGGACGCATTAATCACTGAAAGTTTAATTTAAAATCTTAATTCGGTAATACTATATTGTAAATTTAATATTGATGAAAATAAGATAATTTACGCAACGTACTATAGTTTCCTTCGTTCGACTTTATTTATTAACTCTGTTTCTATTATGGGTCTATTATTTAATAAGCAAAATTTAATGCGAAATTCATTGCAACTATATAGGTAAAGTAGTTGGCGTATAAGATTAAAAAAAAAATGTTGAAACGTATTCGAATTAAAAAATAATTTCATGTAAAAGAAAAACGAGACTATAACTCAATAACTTGATCGTCACTTTTTTATACGCTCGTTTTCACAATAAAAACAAAGTGAATCTTAAAAATAAATTAATTTTAAAAACCATTCAATAATAATATCAAGAGAAACCATAAAGATAAGATATATTTTTGACAGGTTGAATCAACAATTTAATTTTATTACCGCATAAAAGTAATATTTCGATACGCTTGCAAAGATTTTTACTTTACCTCGCGACTTGCACGAGAAAGAGAAAACGTAATGACTATGGTTCTCCGGGTCTTTATTAAAATTACGCACGTGTGTGTGTGTGTGTGTAAAATATACATGAACGTACATACGTACATGTCAAAGATGCGCTCAATGTAAGATAATTGGAAGAAAGAAATCGCTAACTCGGTATGCGTCAGAGCTGCGAAAAATAACACCATTGCGTTCAATTTCGTTTCGGTTGTGCGCCTTTTGCACACAAAATCAAATAAAAGGTTTGAATAAGTCAATAAAATATATACTTTGGCCATTCCATGTTCATTAATTTCTAGGAAACCTTTAAAAAACAATGATGTCTCGTTTAAAATTCATTGAGACTATTCAAAAATTTGTTATAATTTAAAAACATAACTTATACACATATTATTCATGAACGGTATCAAACCGATGAATGAGACATGATAAAATTTTGTAATGGCAATAGGGAAAAGTTAAAAAAAAATCGATAAGAAGAAAAGCGCACCAACGGAACTTTAACACGTTTTCTTTTGCTGTATGTATATAAAATTTGAGAGTGAGATTGAGACAAGAGTATGTAATACATATATAGCAGCAAGAGAATCAGTAGCAGCGTGCATTAGAGGTATATACGTAAGAGAAGACGAGATCGTGGGAAGAGCTCGAGTCCCGCACTGCAGACTTGAGTGAGAGAAAAAGAAAAAGAGAAAGACAATATGGACGGCGGCGGTGAAAGTTCAACGCTAGTACTAAACTTTACCGTGGATCGGTAGATATTTTGATACGATCTATGAACTATACGATTCGCAACGGTGAAGATACTCGCACGCGAGTACTCGACAACGAGTAGCTTCCGTTTCCGCTCGGTGAATTTTATTGGAAGCTGTGAATAAAAAAAGAAAAGAAAAAAAACAGCCACAAGTACTATGAAACCAATAATGTTAAAAAAAAAAAAAAAAAAAAAAAAAAAAAAAAAAAAAAAAAAAAAAAAAAACACTTTTATTTGTATATATTGCGTAACATTTATTTTTTTTTTTATATTTATTTCTTTAATTTTCTCTCTTAAACCATGTTCATTATCGTTTAAAAGTACAATATTTGACAAAACTATATATTTCAAACAAAATAAAGCATTACGAATATGAATATCTTTAATTTTGCGCAGATCATACATTTTTAAGCTATGTCAGGAACGTTATTTGATATTATATTATTTATAAATCTTAATGCAAATACACCTAATTTTAAATTTAAAAGATTTAAGACAAATAACGAGTTTAAATTTCCCGCTACATAACTATATATATACACACATAGAATAAATTGATATAATACAACAGTTTCCTATTTTATCGACAGCAAATACGCATATAGTAACTATTTGACGTCATTGACGTCACGTCTATTGTCAATTTTTATTTGTATGTTTTCTAAATTTCATTGTTTTGATTTTGATATTTTTATCGAGCATAACAAAAATTCATTATTGTGATTTATTTTTGTTCATTGTACATAAAAAATATCATGTGAGTAAAATTATCTTATTGATTTTCAAAATAGAAAATAATACATTGATATTTAATAGTATAACCTTTATTTTACTAAAAAACAATTTATGATTTAAAATTATTTAATATAATTACATCATTATTCAGCTTAGTTTGAATTTAACTAAAATTTTATTTTCTAGAAAATGCTTTCAATGGAAAGAATACCCGATCAAGTTGGATATTTAGTATTAACTGAGGATGGAGCTGTATTGACAGTATGTACAAATGCACAATTAACAATTAAAAATGTAGATAGTATTTTTTTTTTAAATAACAGTTTTTATGAAATTATTTTAGTCTGGTGGTGAATTAGAAAATAATGAAAGAATTGCAAATATTGTAACAAGTATTGTTTCTCTAACAGATAAAATAGATTCTAAAGCTTTTTCATTAAACGAAGGTTTTGAGAAAATTTCGATTATATATGATGACCATTGTTATATTATTTGCCTATCAAACAAAAAAATTCATGTGATTAAAAAAAAATTATATCCAGCTTCAACTTCAACAGCCAATCAACAACTTATTGAAATTTAATCATTGATAAATTTTGCAAAATTTTTTTATTTTAATCATCAAATTTCAAAATTGTATGCTTTATTTTGAGATATATTTAAATTTTTTAAACAATTTGCATTAGAATATTGTAATAAGTAAATGTATATATTATATCAATTATCAATAAAAATTAAAACTCTTAGCAAAATGTACAAATAAAATTTAATATTTTTATTAAATATATTATTTACATATATACAAAATATTTTATTAGAAATAATGTCACTCAAGATTCACTATCTGAACTTGTATTATCATATTGCACCAGAAGTGAACTATTTTTATTGTTTTCATTACTGCACGGACTACTACTAGAAGAATCTAATGAATTTTTAGTTACAGAAGGTAGTGATATTTTTCCATTTCTATTTTTTATACTTTCTGATACTGTAGATTTACACTTTGATCTTTCTCTTGATTTCGCAACAGAAACTAATCGTTTTAAAGGTAATGATTTATTTTTATTATCTAAAATTTTGAAATAAATAATTTTTAATTATACATTATAGTAAAAATAAGAACTAAATAATTAGTAATAAAATTTTACCTTTTTCTTTATGTTGTACTAATAATTTTGCTAATTTTATATCATCTTCATGTTCATTTACTAAATCAATATTGATTCCCATTTTTTTTAAAAATACTTGATCCATAGTTGTTTTATTTTGTATTTCTTTTTTCTTAGCCTAAAATATTTTATTCACAATTGAAATTAGACATGAATTTGTTTAAATTTATTTAAAATTTTACACTATTAACTTACCCTAAAAGCTGCTCTAAGGGCACAATTTGAAGTATAATCATCTTTCCACAAAGATTCATTTAAAGCTACAGCACTTTCCAAAGCATTTGTTCTTGTCTTAGCAATTTTTTTATCTTCTAGATCATGTTCTAATTTATACATAGCATCATCATACAGCCTTCTTGAAACCTCTTTTGTTTCTGGAACAATTTGTTCATTGTTTGTTGGATCCCATCGATTTTCTTGTCTTCTGGCCCCACTAACTATTTCATAATTTAAATTCTATAAAGAATATTAAAAACTCACGTTAATAAAACAATAATAAGTATCAAAAATGTATATAATTAAAATGTTTGTCTATATTTCAAACTTACTGCTGGATCAGTCTTAATTTCAAAGTGATTATCACACAAATGACATTTCATTTTAAATTGATATAACGGAGTACTGTAATACATGCCAATTTTTTTCTTTTCTGCATTATATCTAACTCCCATTCCAATATGATTTCCACAGCCATTACACCATATATTAAAAGGCATTTCAAACCGAATAATTAAAATACCCATGTGGATTTTTCGAGCTCTTTCACGTAAGGCATGAGTTCCTTGAAATTTATTTAATCCTCCAAATTTAGGATCATAATCTGGAGGATAATATAGATTTTGCCCTTTGCGTTCTCCCATTTTGCTGAAAATAATTTAAAATTTTAAAGTATAAAATTAAATTAAAATCAAATGTTGCCATTTTTTTTCAGTTTCGATTGAAAAAATGTACATAAATATTCTTAAACTAAAAATAATTATTTAATAAAAAATTATACTCATCTTTATAATCAACTTACAAGACAATAATGAAAAAACTAGGTTATAAAAAAAAAATTTAGCAGATTACTTACATTTATTTAAAAATTTTTTTCAGAAGTAAATGATATTTGATTGATGATTATTCAAAAAATAACGTGTTTAAAATATGCTTTCAAAAATCAAATAGCTTTGACAATTAATAAATATTCAAAATAAATAGAGTAACTTTGTCACTTATCATCCATTCACAAGTTTGATGATTTACATCACAACCATGAACTATAAAATTATTAAAGATCCATGGATATTATAAAAAAATATTATGCGATTATTTTACAAATATTACAAATGTTTACAGAATAAACATTTTAAATCATTGAAATCAATGAACATCTTAATAAAATAATGAATTTTATAATTGATTATGTAAATTATAAAAATATTAAACTACTATTTACTTCTCTCGTTGAAAAAATTTAGAATAGTTTGGCGACCGACACAATAACCGTGAATATTTGAAAATAATGTATTGTGAATTATTGATGTATAAATTTTTAACTTAAAATATTATTTTTTTTATTCTTGCGATACAATTAAATAAATTCAATACATTATATTCAATAGATCATGATTTATTATTGAGAAATGTAAGTTTATTTCACATTAAATTACAGATAATCAAGTGAATTATCTAAACTGAATAATAATTATTCTATCAGTACTGCAAATTATGCAATAATAATAATTATATATATATATATATATATACATTTTCATTAACTAATTCAATTTTTATAGCTTAATAATTTTTAATGGATATTTTAGAAAGTAATATATACGAAATAAATATATATTATTAAATTAATTTTATGAACTTAAAAAATTATATTTTTTCACGGATATCTCTTACATCACGGTGGCACTAGAAACTCCTTAAACGAATGCCAGTTCTATGTTAGTTTCATAATGTTTATGGATAACGAAAGCATCAAATAGCGCGCCGAGTGCACATGTGCTCTCTTTCGATCGAAGCATAGCAGCTTTTTAGTACGTACACGAACATCGGCACTTTTATAAGTTTCATCTACTATATATTTTATAGATTTTTAATTTATTTAAAAATATATTATATTAAACTAACTCATTAAAAGACTAAAAAAAATGTCGAGTAAACCTGCTTATAAAGTTGGTAAGTTTTATAAATTTAAACTAAGCTTTTTATATTATTTCATAGTTCACCCTCGTCTTAAAAAAAAAACTATTTAATTCCAATTTAGAATATTGCATTTAAAATTAAATAATGGATCTAACTCAATAAATCTTTTAATATAGCGGATATCTCTTTGGCTGAATGGGGAAGAAAAGAAATTATTTTAGCTGAAAATGAAATGCCTGGATTAATGGCTATACGCAAAAAATATGGTCCACAAAAAATCTTAAAGGGTGCACGTATTGCTGGTTGTCTTCATATGACTGTTCAGACTGCTGTATTAATTGAAACATTAACTGAACTTGGTGCAGAGGTAATTTAAATATTTTATTTTTTCCTAAATATGCTACATAAGATTTTTTACTTAAATTATCTATGAAAATATTTTATTTATGTCATAAAACTAAAATTTTTAAAATATCAATACAAATTATGTTAAATTTAAAAAGTTAAATTTTTTGATACATCCATAATTTTAAGCACCTTATTTGTTATTTAAGTGAAAAATATTTATCTTCCAATAATATTTTTATCTCAATTTATTAATCAGTTCCTTATCATAAAATGATTTAATGAAAACAAGAAAATTTGCTTATCATGCAATACTGGGGGTATTAAAAAAAAGACAAATGTATGTACTTGTTTAGTAAAATAAAAATTTTAATTAAAAACCAATTTAAATTCTTAGAAATAATTATTATTTGTTAATTCAATTGAAATTTAAAATATTAAATACTTTATCACAGCTTTTATTTAATTATTACATTAAAACCAATTATTTAGCAATAATTTATTCAAGGTACAATGGTCTTCATGCAATATATTTAGTACTCAAGATCATGCTGCTGCAGCAATTGCTAAAACTGGGGTACCTGTATATGCTTGGAAGGGAGAAACAGAAGAAGAATATATATGGTGCATTGAACAAACTTTAGTATTCAAAGATGGAAAACCATTTAATTTAATTCTTGATGATGGTGGTGATTTAACTAATCTTATACATACTAAATATCCACAATATTTAAAAGATTGTAAAGGTATATCCGAAGAAACAACAACTGGTATACACAACGCTTATCGTATGTTTAAAGAAGGAAAACTTAAAGTTCCCGTTATCAATGTTAATGATTCTGTTACAAAGGTTAGTATAGGCCCTGTTCATTTTAATAATTATTTAATATAGTTTTCTTTTAATAGTTAATCTGACTTTTATATCTTCTTTAAAAATAATTGCTTTTTATTGATATATAAATATGTTAATCAATTTCAGAGTAAGTTTGATAATCTATATGGATGTCGGGAATCTTTAATCGATGGTATCAAAAGAGCTACGGATGTTATGATAGCTGGTAAAGTATGCGTGGTTGCTGGTTATGGTGACGTAGGAAAAGGATCTGCTCAAAGCTTAAGAGCATTAGGAGGGCGTGTAATAATAACTGAAATTGATCCTATAAATGCTCTTCAAGCGGCTATGGAAGGTTATGAGGTATAAAGAAATTAAATAATTCAAAATTATTCCATATAATTTATGAAAATATTTTGAAGTATTAGAAATAATATTGTTTATAATTAAAATGAAAAAAAATCTTTTAATTTAGGTAACTACAATGGAAGAAGCTTCCAAAAAAGGACAAATATACGTTACAACAACAGGTTGTAAAGACATTATTACTGGAGAGCATTTTTTAAATATGCCTAATGATGCTATAGTGTGTAATATTGGACATTTTTACTGCGAAATTCAAGTAGATTGGTTAGAAAAAAATGCACTTGAGAAAATTAACATAAAACCACAAGTAGATCGTTATAAATTAAGTAATGGAAGGTAAAATTTTTCATTCTCCCTTAATTTCGTCAAAACTTAAGCTATCAATGCAACAATCTAATTATTCACTTGATTTTTTTATTTTAGACACATAATTCTTCTTGCTGAAGGTCGTTTAGTTAATCTTGGTTGTGCAACTGGTCATTCCAGTTTTGTTATGAGTAACTCTTTTACTAATCAAACATTAGCACAAATAGAATTATGGACCAAATCTGAATCATATTCTTTGGGTGTACATATGCTACCTAAAAAGGTAAATTTACTTTATTTCAAATCATTTTGTATTACTTTAAAATATTGCAGATTTAAATTAAAAATTTTATGAATTATTTTGTCTTATGACTAGTTGGATGAAGAAGTAGCTGCTTTGCATCTCGAACATTTAGGTGTAAAATTAACAAAACTTACACCAAGTCAAGCCAAATATTTAGATATACCTGTAGAAGGACCTTACAAACCAGATTATTATAGATATTAAGCTTTTTAAATAAAGTAACATCATTTTACTTACTTTAGTCATTTTTTTTTATCAATTTCTTATAAAATATTTACATCTACAAAAAAAAATTTATTTAAATTTTGTAATGCTATTGTTATAGTATTATTAAATTTCACTGATAATGAAAATTATATATATTTAAAATTCCATTACTATATTTTTTGTTCTTAAAAAATAAATTTTATTTGATAATTTTTAATTAAAAAATATAAATTGTATATAAAAATAAACTTGAAAATATAAAATTAAAAAAAGTAAAATGGATAATTTTTTACTTGTATTTTGCAACACTTTTTAAAAATAAATCTGTTGAAAGTAAATTTTGCATTTATTAAATTTTTACATTTTTAAAATATATATTTCAATTTATAAAATAACCATAAATAATATTCCAAAAGTAATAAATTAGTTTTTAATTTTAATTTGTTGTAAAAATTTCACATATTATTAGTTTTAAAATTTTTAAGCAATTATATTAACATAATACTAATGTAAAATATTTACATTTTATATATTTTCTATATTTTACATTTTTTCTAAATAAAAAATTTAGGTATTATTTATATTTTCAAAAGTGTCATATTTTCTTGAAGGCAACTACAACCACAGCCAGTTGGACAAAAAATCTCATTTGAAAACCACGCTGCTAAATGATAAGTGTGACCACCATGTCCACATACAATACAAAAATTGCTAGATCCTTAAAAAAAAAAAATTTTTTTATTTAGCGATATTTTTTTACCGAGTGAAAGATATTTTTTTTTATTTACCTCTTACAGAAATATGGCAAACAGCACATTGAAATGTCAATCTTTTGCAAGTAGAGCATTGTGGTCCTTTACTTGATTTATTACATGTAAGACATTCGCTTTGAAACTCAATGCTTTTATGTGTATCGAATGATGTTGCAGTAACGTGTTTTAACACTTGTGCTCGTGCATCTAACAATCTCCATCTATGTAAAACCTCTGCATAAGCTTTTTTATAAGCATCGTACAGTGCTGTATTTTTTTCATCTAACAGTCTGCAATAATTAACAAATCCGATTTAAATTATTTAAATTATTTCAAATTTCTTTTAAATACCTTATATTACGCCCACATTCATTAAATGTGTCTTGAATTTGAAGACCATCTAATGATTCAGACCAAGAATTTGACCTGTTTTGTTTCAAATTTTGAAAATTCCATCCCTCAAGACTTGTATCTGCAGGATGTATGGTATGATAAGGAGATCCTCCTGGCTAAAAATTATGTTATTTAAATTATGATTAATAGATTGATTCTCAGATACATATTATTAACAAAATTGCATTATTGTTTAATGCACAAAATATGAAAAAGTTAAAAAAAATAGTTTCTACTTTTGAAAATTTGCAGTTATAAGTACAAAATTATATTAATTCAAGCTAAAAAACGAGTATATTTATATTATTGATTAATAAATAAAATTATAAAAGCATGTATTAGCCAAGGATGTATGTTAATGACAAACCCCAAGAACCAAACAATTTGATATAGCCTGAATTAAAAGCTTAAATTTTTTATACGAATAAAAAATCAATTTTTACTTATGCAGACATTAATGAAATGAACCTTGCCTTACCTTTAACCACCATTTGCCAGTGAAAAGCTTCTATAACAAACATAACATGATAGTATCAGTTTTTGAGAAAGATGTCATTTTTTTTTTTTTTTTTTTTTATAAATTTCTGTCATAAAACATTTTTAGTTTATTTTATTTTATTACAAATTTACAAAAATTCAAATTTAAAAAAATTTCTATTTACATAAAAAAAAAATTAATTCCAATTACTTTAATCTTGTGCTAATTTTAATATTAGTGTATAAATAAATTGCATAATTACAATTTATAAGAAGAAGATGAAGTGATGACATAATAGCTGAAAGTTACATGCATAAAATTTGGTTCTTAAGGTATACAGATACAATAAAGCATGTGGTGTACAATATGTCAAATTATAATATGAAATAGTTTAGTAAAAAGGAAGCATGAGATTATGCAAAACAAGTAAATATAAAATATAAAGAAAAAAAGTCTAAAGAATTTTTATAAATTGTATTGCTGTATGTTACTTACACTAACATTTACTGATTTGCTGACAAAACGATTTTGTAACACATCAGAATTTTCTGATCTATAGCTGAAAGCACAACTTAACATACCTGCCATTTGTATATCAGATTGATTTGCATAATGTTGTATTCTAAAATACAAAAAGATTTCATATTTACTACATTACTTCTATTTTTATGTGCTCATATTTTACATACAAAGAATGAATTAAATTCTGGCCAAATGGGTGCAAAGACCAAGGAGCATCCATATCGGGTGTTTGATAAACTATTTGTGCATTTTGATTATTCGAAAGAGGCTGAAAAATGACTAATGCAGCTAAACACCAAGCTTGGACAAGGTCAGGTCTTTCAAGACTTGCTGCTACATTGGCATTATAATGACACATGGCAGGTATATCTGTGGTGTTAATTCTGTAAAATTATATTATATTTACATTTTTATTATTTAAAAAATGTTTTTAATTCATAATAAAGTATTGTACTTACATATATTTCTCAGCTAACTCTTTATTAACAAAAAATAATGCAGATGCATCATATATTGTTACCAAAGAATAGTACTTTTTGTAACCCGGTTTTCCATGTATTCTATTTGGACGATTATTAGTTTTTCTTGATACCTAAAAACAAAAAAATATATTTATATTACTTAATGCCTACTACATTTTTAAAATACATTTGATTTTAAAAGTACTAACGCGATCTTGAAAATAAAAAGAACTAATAGAGATATTATCTGTAGGCTGAACATATGTATTAGGATAAATTTGCATGAATGGTCCATCATTGTTAACACTTGATGCAAGAGCAGATAAAGCACGAGGAGTTGTACTTTCAAGTTTAACAGAAGTTCGTCTTGCATAAGAACGACCAAAACATACAAGTATACCTTAAATTGTATATAAATAATATCTACATTTATAATATATACACCAATTTATAATTTCTATAAACATTCTTTATACATACCTACACTACAAAATTTAGCACCCGATGTTCTAGGAAAAGGAATATAAGCATCTTGATAATTTGAACAAATTTTGTTTGAATTTAAAAAGTTTTCAGTATGTTGCATATGATATCCAAGATGATCATTTTCTATTTCGTCTTTTACACATGTCTGTATAGATAATAATGAATAATAAGCTTAATAAAAGTTTTTCTTTGTTTATAATTACTTTAGCAACACCAAATAAAATTATATTTAGTACTGCAACACCCTTAAAATTTTAAAATAAATATGTAATGATTTAATTAAAAACAATTTGACATTGTTTATTTTAAAAAAATAATTAAATAAAATTTGAAAATGTTTTAATAATTTTTGAACAATTTTCATTTTTAATTTTACTACTTTGGAATGTTTACATTATATTTTTAAGCATTGAAATGTTGCTATTTTAATTATAACATTTATGCAAAAATAATTATAAGTGAACAAATTAAATAAAATTTATTTTTTCATTTAACTTACTTGTTCTAATGTATTAATTAACTGTCTTAAACAAGGTTCTAAACAAGATCTATTTTTTTTAACTCTTTGTTGAGCAGTCTGTTTTAATACTTTAAGTAACTTTGTCATTATAGTATTATCTACAGTGGTTCCTGGACAAAATTGAAAAGTAGGTTGAGCACTGTATGGATAATTTCCTGGAAAATTAACCTTCAATACTACATTATAATTTTTATTGGATGCAGTTACTGTACAACTTCTCTCTGTTGCATCCATAGCATTTATCTATTTTGAAATTAAAAAAAAATGTTCAATTTCAAATATAAGATTTAATTATTAACCTTTGACTGGTGACATGGTTTTTGTGTAACGTAACTGGTGACGCGCGGCCTGAGAAGCCGCTGCTGTTAAATGGTCTATAGCATCGAAAATATTTATGCTAGCTTACCTAAGTTTTTAAAAACAGTTGATTAATGTATAAAAGGATAAAATAAAACCACCCAATAGACTCTGAATGTAATTTTTAATTATTAACATGCTATTAAGGAAGCGCGGGGAAGGGGGTGAAATGACGTTTCACTGACACCACTCGGCCTGTGAGACCGCTTGTCACCAGTTAAAGGTTAACATTAATAGTAAAAAATTTATAAATTGTCTAACTTCTATATTTGGTATATTAATATTGATCAATGAAAATTCTTGCTGCAAAGTTTTTGGTTGGGTTGGAGAAGGTTTTTCTTTTTCAAGTTTGATAACTTCATTTTCATGATTCAATGTTGATATATCCATATTTTTTGTCGAATAATTTAATTCATTTGCATTATTTGATTCTTGAAGTTGTAGTTGTACTGATTGCAAAGTTCCTTAAAAAATAAAAAATTTAATTTAATAACATGATAAGCATGAATTCAAAAATGATTAAAATTCAGTATTATTACTTAAACTATTATCCTCTGAATATTGGTTATAAACACAATTCCCATCATCCATCTCATGTCCACATAACTAAAATTTTGAAATTTTGAAATTTTTTCATACAAAAATTTTAGTATAATATTTTCAACTTAATTTGTAGATTACCTTTTTTAATAAAGGAGGAATTGTAAATATTCTCAGGCATTGATCTTTGGACCATGTAATGAGTTGAAAATCATTTTTTTCTAAAAAAAAAAAGCTATACTTTAAATCCAATACCCAGTTTATATAAAAATAACTTTTTGATAATAATTTCAATTTATAATTCAATTTATAATATTCAATTACATAATACATATTGAAAAGAGTATATAATCTTATTTTTCAATAAAATGAAAAAATAATTTTTTAAGTTTGAAATTTGAAGTTCACTAAACATATTCAAATGCTTATCAACTAAAATTTTCTAATGGAACAAGTATACCTGATTTGGAGTACCTCCATTGGAATTCTAAAACAACATCGGTGTGTCCAGCAAATGTATAGATAGGTGCTGATAAATTAGAAGTATTCCATAAGAGTAGACTATTTTCCCCTCTACGTAATTGTGGTACAACAATTGTAACTAAACCTTCTCCAAAAGGCTAAAATATGATATCTTGTAACTGATGATTAAAATTATTATTATAATTTTTCAACTGCTTATACCTACTGTATAACGAGCTCTCCACACAGGAGAATTTGTTGTAAGAATACTTTCAGCTCTTCGTGGATTATTAGTATCAAAAATTTTTACTGTACAATCTTGACTTGATGTAGCTAATTGATTTTGTTGGAAAGGGCACCAATCTAAGCCATGAATCTGTAAATTAATATTTATATAGAAATTAAAAAAAAATAATTAAATTATGTTATATACACTGTAATGTAAATTTATTACTTTAATATTAGTAAGGATATAATATTAATATAGAACTTGTACAGTAATAAAATACTTTACTTTTGTTAAATGTGCTGCTATGTATTGTACAGGACTATTTCCCTTTCGTTGATCCCATATTTTAACATCACCATCATGTGCTGTTGCTAACATATTTGGTGATAAAATATTCCATCTTACTTGAGATGCACCAGCTAAGTGGAAAGATAATCAATGAAATATTTATTACTGTTTTATGTTGAAATGCAAAAAAATTTATTAATCATTTTGTCAGAACTTAACACACCTACTGCAGATAAAGACAAACAAGGTTTTCGTTGATCTCTAATATCCCAAATATGTATGTATGTATCAATACTGCATGTTGCAAGAACATCAGAATCTTTAGGATGCCAATTTAAATCACTAATGACTCTTGTGTGTGCTCTCAAACTGTGAGTGGGCTGTAAATCACAACCATTGTTTCCCAAAAAACTTAAAATTTCTACTCGAGTATTACTCTACAAAAATATTTTTTTTTACAATGAGTTTTAGTATAATAAATTTATAATTTTTTTCTTTAATTATAATTAAAATAGTTACTGATATTGCACACAAATGACAGTTTGATAAATTAGGATTCCATTCAGCCGATCCAACTTCATATTTGCTTTGTCGATGGAATTTTCTCATAGATTCTGATTGTTCATTTAGATATTTTATTGCCAAATATCTTCGTCTGAATAAAAATATTATCTATTAAAATGACAAATACAGATAAAATAATTTTAACAAAAATAGTAATTTATACCCTGCTAAAAGTACATGATTGCCTGTAACATCTACTGCCATAGTATTAGCCTATATGTAGGATAAAAATTTGATTACAATGAAACATATATTAAACATTTACATTTGTTTTTGGTATTTTTAAATAATTTTAATTAAAAGTTTATAAAAATTAATAATTAAAGTCAATAAAATTACCTGCAAATCTCTGTGTTCAGTGACCACATAGTCTCGTCCCCAACGTTTTGACATTTTGAAAGATTAAATAAATTGCTGCATAATTATTTTAATTACAATTCTATTTTCTCGTAATCATAATAAACAAATTAAATTAAAGTAGATGTAAATAATAAGGTTAAAATCATTTTGTATATGCATGACATATACATCAGTATCAATGATTTTCAAAATTTGTGTTTAAATATTTGCTATTGTTTATGTAAACTGTGTTTTTATGGAATACAATCTATATGTACTTCGTTAATTCGCATAAAACTAAAGCACCCAAAAGCCGTCACGCTAACGGGTTGCAAATAGCGGTTTGCAAGATCGTTTTGCGGATTGGTGATAAGGAAGAAAGAGGGGAGAGCAGAAAATGAAAGATTCGCGGGTATATAGAATGTACATCAGCTGCCGTACGGGAGAGGGAAGTAAAGGAAGATAAAAAACGCTATAAACAAGGAGGGGGAGATGTTGTGAATTCCAATTGGACAAGCGCGAGTGAGATAGAACAAGTTTCATGTTCGAGCGACGCTACTTGTATGCTATTTCTGTTACGAAGAACGCATATAGTAGATATATACATACACCGTTTTACGTACATACATTATATTGGATAGTTATTTGCTAATTAAAAGTAGTGCAAGTTTATATCAAAGCCTAAAATATTACAAATTTACGAAAAAAAAAGAATACTCAGTTTGTATTCGAGGCTCAAATAAAGAAAAACAGTTAAATTTTCGACTTTTTTCTTTAGAGGTCAACTCAATAAATAAATTAAAGTTGAAGTGCGCGCGAGTGCTGTTTTCTCTTTTTGAAGATCTGAGGCCTCTTTGTTTGCTTGTACAATAAAATAAAATATTCGTTATGATGTTTGCAATCATGGATTGTTTTCTGCATTAGCAGGTGACAAGTTTGAGTTTCTTTCGTTTTTCTAACGTGAAAAAAAAAACTATAAAGAACAGCTAGCGATTTACTGTTCGATTCCTATTTACTATTTTATAAAAATTAGTTTGAGCTTGACCACAATTCTTTTATCGAGACGCTATTTTGCTTTCGCTGACGTCTTTCATTGTAAACGAAGCAAGAAAAGGACAGACAACCAGGAATTTCTTTTGTTGACTTTCTTGTGAGCGTAGTCACGTATATCTCGTTATCGCTTATTATTGTCGAATATTTTGTGTACGATTAAAACCGATAAATCAACATATACGGCTATAAAATTTACATTTTGATTTATCGAAATTAATAAACTGACATTTTTCTAGTTTATTTCAAAAACTATTGTTATTTAATTTGTAATGTACCCCAAGTGTAACATTAAGGGAATTAACATCGATTCGTCAATTAATTTTGTGCACTCAAAGAGAAAAGGCAACTTCATACACAAAAAAAAAATGTTTAAAGATCCCATAAATTTACAAAATCGTATAAGTTTTCTTCTTCGTCGCTATTGAAAAATTTAAAATAAATGATTTAAGGATTTATTAACAGAATTGGAATTAAACCAATCTTAAGATTAAGAACATTAATTTGCATTGGATCACGGGCACCAAACTTTGCAAGTACAAAGTCACCATCTCAATATTTACTTAAGTTTTGGAAGAACAACTACAAACATGAAACTATTAGAAAGTACTCGTTTTGAAGCAATAAACAATGCTTTATCAATAACAACTGGAGATAGTAAAATTATTGGAAGGTTGATGTCATTATTTTTGTAAAATTTTTTTTTATATATTACTTGTTTAAAATATTAAAATTCATCTTATTTTATAGAATTGAGAGTTATTCATGCAAAATGGCTGGGAATGATAAGCAACTATATAAACGTTTTAATTCTGAACAAGGAGTAACTCCACATGATTTTCAAGCCTTATCACCACCTCAAACTTCCCTTGGTACATCTCCTGCACAAAGTTATTTCAGGTAATATTAATTAATAAAAATTATATATAATTTCAATGTGTTTTTTATTTTTTATTAAAAGTTTAATTTTTTTTAACTTGTTTAGTCGTAGTACTTCTGGTGATGAAGATGGTCCATTGTGTGATACAATAAGTCGAAAGACTTTGTTTTATTTAATAGCAACTTTGAATTCAGCATTTTATCCCGATTATGACTTTTCTGATGCTAAAAGTCATGAATTCAGTAAAGAGCCAAGTTTACAGTGGATTATGAATGCTGTAGACAGTAACCTAAGTGCAACAGCAGGTGATCATTATCGAACACTACGAGCAGCACTTTGGGCTACAATTGAAGATGAAATATCTATGAGTGAATGTGATATTTATAGGTAATATATTTTTATAGATAAAAAGTTTTATTTGTTATATAAATCATTTATACATACTGATTTTCAGTTATAATCCTGATTTGGCGTCTGATCCTTTTGGAGAAGATGGTTGTTTATGGTCATTTAATTATTTTTTCTATAATAAGAAACTTAAAAGAATTGTTTTCTTTACATGCAGAGCAATAAAGTAAGTATTTTTATCATACCTAATTCTTTTTATAGTAAATTAATATAATAGAATATATAATTTTTATTTTGCAGTCCTCTTTATGCATTAGACTCTGGTATTGGCAGTGATTTTACAATGGATGAAGATGATGAAGATACTTATTAATTAAAAATCAATTAAATTTTACATTTAAAAATTTTAACTTGTATTATTTTGTAAATGTAATCTTCAAAGATTACATATTGCTGTATTAATAACACAAGTAATTTTTGTCAATACTTTGTCTTAATGCAATAATTTAAATCTGAATTTTCATAGATAATTTAAATTAAATAATCCATTTATAAAAATTTGTAAAATTGCTACAAAATTTTTAAAAAGTCATTATTACTATGTAATGAAAAATATAGATATTTTATTGTTTATCTTTAATCAAACTTTTGATTGTAATGCAATCAATACTTTATTGATTCTTAATCAATTGTTGGTTATACAAATGTATACCTTTTGAAATATACATTAATATTTGTAGTAAGTAGGTAAGACAGTGTAAATTTAGACTTGATCTCAAAATTAAATTTAACATACTACTGTTACAAAAAAAATTTAATATAGAATTTTATATTCAATTTTATCTAAAAATACTTTTATTTTGCATATCATTTAAAGCAAATTTTTATATGTTTAAATAATCAATTATTTGATTGCAGTATTAGAATTTTAAATATATTTTTTTAATTCTACAGGTGATTTATTTAAAACTATTACTATTTAGTTTTAAAAAGATTTTTAATGTAATGTAGTCAGTTCTTGTAGTGCACAGATGATTTTCATGTTAATGAAACATATAAACTTGTAAGTAAAGATTGCAAAATTAAAAAATTTTCTTTATATTAAATAAATTTTATTATTTACAGTAATAAAAAGTATAATAAATTAAGAATAAATTTTAAATTTACAAAATTTCTTTTTCAATTTACATAAATATGAAAAACTTCTATTTTAAAAGTTTAATGCAATAATTGACATTGAGTACTAAAAAAAAGTCAACTAAATGTTATTTAAATAAATTTATATTAATTTAATGTTTTAAATGAACTAATGCATTTAAATAAGAATTTAGAAATAAGTGTATACATGTATACAAAATGTAAAAGCAATGATAAGTATAATATTTTAAATAATGTACATGTTATCCATGTTGAGTCATAATTTCTTATTTTAATTTTATTTAATTTTGAAAATTAAAATTGTAAGCCATGATTTTTAGCTCTAATATTATTGTTTTAAAGATTCATTCTTTGGATACTGAGTAATTGTATATTGAAACTTTATGACTGAATAAAAAAGATGCCTCTTAGAATGGCTAGTTTATCGTGCATTTTTTTATAGAATACAGATAAATTTAGAAATACTTTCAAAATGACTACATAATTTATTTATACAAAATCTTAGGCTTTAATGAATTATTTCTCTTAAAGTACTCAAAAGATAATGTTTGCAAAAAATTAAAGTGTTAAATTTTTTTCTAAGTGATGTTACAATCATAATATATTATTTTCGATTTAATTATTTTTAAAAGGATAGTTTTTTTTTTTTTTTTCAATACTAATAAAGAAATTCTTTTTAAAAAAACGTTATCGAATCACATTTTTACAATTAAAATAATTTAAAAAGAAATTGAAAAAATCCTAAATAAATAGAATATTTATATAATGATAAAAATTTTATATATATATATAAAGATATTTTATTGAATAATTTATAAAGCAACGAGTTTAATCATTAAATATTTTTATAAAAGTTTACTATTAATTTTTATATAGATAATAAATAATAAATACATATGTTAGTCAATATGTATATATAAACAAATTTGTAATTTTTGCAAGAGAAAAAAAATTTTTGAAACTATGCGCGAAGTTTATTGGTCTTGTGCGTGGATAGCGTGATTTACGCACTCCATAACGTTATGTTCGCTGTATACGAAACAAGTATTTCTCGTACTTTATATAAACTCAAGAACTTTACCCATTGTATTCATGAATCAGAATAAGTTAAAATTTCGTAGGCTATACAACCTCAGCCAAAAGTCAATAAAACTTGAAAAAATTCAATTTTAATAATTTAAATATGAATCAAGATGCTTAGAAAACTAAATATATCAACAAAATAATATTAATTACTAATATTTTTGACAAAATTATTTTTTTCACTAACTTTTAGCGTTGAATTCTAAAGACTTTTAATTTTAGAAAAATAGAAGTATAATTTTTTTTCAACTTGTTAAGTATAAATAAATGCTGACGCATAGTCAAATACATATGAAAATATCATTTTTTATATATTATTGTATAAATCAATGTGAGGTTTTCTTGAAGTAATTTCTTATTGAGCATTAAGATGAATAATAATGTGAATAATAAAAGCGTATGAAAATTTTTACTAATGTAACTAATATAACTTTTAAAATTCATGAATCAGCTTGATACTTTGCAGATAATTTATTTACTTTAAAATATATCTTTAAATGAAAATCGAATGAGCTGTCATCATTTTGACTTATAGCTTATACATCCTTAACAATCTTCTCGCAACTCGTTTCAAAAATTATAGTTTAGGTGCTATAAACTTTATATTATATATAAAACACAAATAAAACTTTTTCAATACCTCGCGCGCAAAGTATCCAATTAATTGAATGTTGCGCTCGTTGTGTTGAAAAATTTTGTTCGTTACACAAACAAAAATTGATTCTCAATTCGTATAAATGTCATCCTATAGTTTCACTCGGGGGGGTCAAACTCACACTCGTGCGAAAATCATATCTTTCGCATCTATATCATAAGTAACTATTATGAAAATACCAATTTCACTTGTTCTAATACTATTATGGAAAATTATTCATACATATCAGGAGATTGATACATGCACATATATGCATCACATAATAGTCTCTTTACATATTTAGGAAGTGATCTGTCATCGGTTGCTGTAGCTAAATAAGTAGCTCCTTCTTCACTTAGCCAATATGGAAAATCTGGACATGGCACCATTTCAGGTATATTGTAACCATTTTGTTCACCTTTAAAAGTAAATTGAAGCTTTGTAAATTGATTCTTAATTATAATACAGTAAAAGAATTATACCTTTTCTATCAGCCATTGAGTCAAAAAAACACCAAGGTGCATCTGGACCAGAAGCACATTTTACAAATGACACATAATGTGATGTTTCAATACAAACTACTGCTAAAAGTTCTAAATACAATCGCGGCTCTGGATAATAATCTTTTGAAATTTCAAATTTTATTGGCATAATAAGAGATTTGGGTTTGTGGTTACTTCTTCTTTCATGATAATGCACCTAAAAACATTTTTAAAAATATTTTATTTTTGTAAACATAATAAATAAATTTAATAAAATAATTAAATTTAAACCTTTCTAAGACATTCTTCACAAAAAGCTGTACTTTCCAAACCTTCACCACATTGTCCATAACATTCTCTACATTCAGACCTAGCTAATTTTCCACAAACTGTACACTGTCTTAGAGCTATACAATTACAATTATTATTAATTTCGATTTCAAAAATGTATATTTAAGTTAAAAGTAAGATTAATAAAATGCTTACAATTTTCTACAATATCTGTTATATCTAATAATAGCGTAGGTTGTATTTTTGAATACATTTTAAATGTTTTTCCAAATCGTGGCATTTGTAGAATGAGACACGAAGGTGCTTCTTTTAATTTAACATTGCTTGTTAAAAAACTTTGTTCAAGTAATTGTTGTACTGTAGGTAAAGCAAGTTTATCATCTTTTTCCACAAAAAGTTGATAATGATATGCATCTTGCCCAGAACTTAATTGTAAAAATGGCTTAGCATTTAGTGTTTGAGCAACTAAAGATGTCAAAAATTCTTCTGGATCTATAAAAATATTCTTGATAAACAATGAATTTTCTAAAAAATTAACATTTAATGATTGTTAAATTTTATGTAACCTTTTTCTTCACTGGTTAAGCCCGAAATAGAAGATGATTTCTCTAGTAAAGTTCTTAATTTCATAACATGATCAGCTTTAACAAATAAATTTTTTCTAAGAGGATTAACGATTTCTTCACGCAGTACTCTTTGAACTTCTTCATATTCTGGACAATCTTTATCGTTAGGGGGTCTTGAAATTTAATAATATCGTTAATGCTTGAATATTTATTACAACTGAATAATATTAATTTACCTGAACAAAAGATTATCAAATACACGAGTAAAGGCAAACATACTAAAAAGAGTGGCATCTAAGTAGCATGAATTGTGATGACCTTGAATGCCATGAAATTTTCCACAAATTTTTTCTATCTCACCTTTCACAGATATAGGTGGTACTGTTCCACCTATAACAGAACTTTGAATAGGAAGAGAATCTTGCATTTCTGAATCATAGTAACTGCTGCTAGCCTTAAAATATTAATGAAAATATTAATATTGTTTTTGTAAAGTAAATATAACTATAACTTATAACTTTACGTATAAATACAACAATAATTATAAATAAATATATTTACAGCAATATCATATTGACGACAATCTTTCAGATCAGTAAACCACGCTTTTTGTGGATTACACCGAAAATATCTAACATTTTGATAAGTTCCATCTGTTGCTAATGGGTGATCATCATCCTAATAATAAATCGAAATATAAATAATTTTTTTTTTTTAATAATTTATTTACTATCGATTATAAAAACATTTCATAAATACTATTAACATTTATTTAAAATTACCAATTCAATAGCTGCCATCAATTTATTTGAATTAGGATTTCCAGGTGACCCTATCCAACGAATAACACCATCATGAGTATCATTATCTACGACAACTTTTACACATGATCCAACCTTTAAATCATTGGTAAATGAACAATGTTGAAAGTTTTTAGATAGTTCTTCAATTTCACTATCTAAATGAAAATTTAATATAATGTTTAATTTAAATACAATATAAAATATTTTCTATTAAATGCTATTTCTACATATTTTACTAAGTTATCAAAATCAATAAATACAAATTAAAATAAAAATTTTAATTAAAACTATTTTATGCAAGCACTAAATTTGTAAGAAATTTTTTATACTTCTATTTTTACTTGAAAAATGCAATAATTTATTTAATTGATTAAGTTACTTTTTACACTTAAATCTATATCACTACTCCATTCATGCTCCAATACAGGAATTGGAATATCTTGTAAAGTAGCCATTTTATATACAAAACTAAAAATTGATTCAACCTTATAGACATTACCAGATGCTCTAAAAGCACCCAAGTTACTATCTAATTTTAAACTCCCAAGTTATTATTATCTCTTCCAAGGCACACAACAGTTAATATAATAAACTTCTACTTTTTGGACAAATTAAAAGATAGAAATAATTAATTTGTGAATTATTACCAGAATTCAAAGGATCAAAGCATTTTAAGTTTTTGTATAATTTATTATCAAATTGCTGCTCTCGAAATGTATTTTTTGTTATACAACTTGTCATATCAGATTGTTTAAACTTAGATGCTTGATTGTTATTGTCAGTGTCAGCAAATAAAGAATACTGATCTTTATTTAAAATTTGTTCATTTTTTTTAACATCAGTGCTTTCTGTATTTTTTGTGATAAAAAAATTATCAGTCTTTTTTGATTGTAGAATGTCATTGGATAAAAAATCTGTAAATAATATAAATACATTAATACTTATAATTTTAATTATATATGTTTCATAAATTAATACTTTTTTCAAAATTTTTAATAGCATCCAAAGTTTCTCTTTTTCTGGGATTTATATTGCTAAGAGTTGTGAATATTCCTTGTGAATCAAATAAGTCACCATATTTTTTAGTAATAGGTGAAGGTTCACAAATTTCAGGATTTTTCTACAAAATGATATGAATCAATTTAATAAAAATAAAAAAATAATAATAATAATAAATAAATAATATTTTTACCATTAAATCTAAACCAAAATAATAACCATCTCCAAGTTCAGGTACAGGACCGATAAATTTCACTCTTGCTAAATATGTTTTAAAATCATCAGAGGATGAACTTGGATGGCAATACCAAACTTCGCTATTAAGTTTAATATTTTCAATACTTTTACACAATTGTTCATTGTTTACTAATATTATTCTTTCTTCTAAATTTGAAATTGAACATAATAGATGCCAAATTAATTGAGATATAGGAAGAAGGTCAATTGGAAAACACCTCCATTCTGTTTTATGCCATATTTCATTTTCATTTTTACTGTAAACTCGAACTCTCAGTGCATTATTACTTTCATTTTCAATTGCTTCTACTAACATTCCTCGACTGATAAGACTACTACTTGCACTACATGGACCTTTCAAAAGACACAACACTGTTTCTTCTTTAATAATATAATATTTTTTTTTAGAACTTTCTTGAACATTTAAATAATTTAAATTGTACCACTCTTTTTCCATTTTAATGTACAAGTAATACCATAAAAATATAAAATCTACAATAGTAGTAGTAGCCTTATTTTTTACAAATACATATATACATATGTATTGAGTTTCAAAAACAAATGTTTTATAAACTTAAAATTTTCTTATTAACAAAAAAAATCACAATTATTTAGTTGAGGATTTTTGAGAATTTTTAATATTAATTCATTTTTTAACTTGCATAAAATTTCAATCTTTTTAAAATATCTATTTTCTACTGATAATAAATAATATTTTTTAAAATATTAAACATTTTTAGGTTTAAATTAAGTACCTAAGAATTTTTTTTATAAACTTATTATATTTTGATGAATGAATATTAATTGTTGTTTTACAACAATTAATTGAAACTAGTGGTCGATCAGTGGTCGAAATTCGACCAATTTTTAAAATTCTTTGGCGACAATCCCTACTATGTACGATTGTTTGATCACAGACTATAATGTGTTTGACATTGACAATCTAAACGTAAAAAATGAATGTTTTATTTTATTTAACTTAATGTATTTGTAACACATATTACATATAAATTTTAGCTTTCTGCGCTCCTTTTCCATGTAAACTTTAACTAAGCCAAATCTCACGCTCCTGCTTTCGCGCAATGTGCTTAAAAAGGGATACAAAGTTTTCTCTTCGTGTAGCAATATATAGATTGATATAGATGCAGTATGTTTATATACTGTATTACAAAGATAAATATTTTAACAAATATTAATAAAATATGCTACATATTTAACCGTACCACAATCAGCTGACAATATAATAGAGTATAATAAAACGACACTAGAGTGCGCTAACTATACCAGCTCTTCTTTCAGTTAAAAATTCGTAAAGTAAAGAAATATCAAATAAGTAGGTATGTGATTGGCGCGCACACTTGCCGGTGACTTATAGCTGCTTATAGCAACGAATATAGGCGCTTAAGCGTCTATATTCGTTGCTTATAGTGTTATAGGTTAAGTACATATACCGAATTTTTTTAATTTTTTAAAATTTTTTAAATGTTTATGAAAACTTTGGGGTGCTTTGTATTTTTGTAAAACAAGAAATTTTTGTACAAAAAATGGGTGATTCTGATTTAAATGAACTGCTCAGAAGAGCAGAACAAATGGCTGCTGATGTTGAGGGAAATGGAGAACTTCCACAAGTAGAAAGAAATCTTAGACAAATATTAGACGGTTCAAATGAAATATGGTCACAAATGACCCAAACTGGAACCCAAGACAATCAAGTTCAAGCGTAAGTTGGCCTTTATATAAATATTTAATATTGACTATAGAATTAATGTCTAAATTTTTTATTATTTTAGCCATCTTCTGCTGGGCTCGAGAGGTATTGATCTAATGCAAATTGCTCAAAAATTAAATTCTCTGAGTACAAGAAGAACGTTTGAACCTCTTGATCCTATAGCTGATACAGACATTGTTAGTTATTTGAGAAATGAAAAAGATAATGCTATACTTTCAATAATAGAACAAGTTCACAGAGATGTAGGTACTTTTAATAATTATTAATTTTTATATTATGAATTTTAAAAAGTATAGTGATTCACTTTTTTAAAATTAAATCAATTTCAATTGAGTTATTTATTTTCATTAGAATTCATGTTAAATTAAAATAAAAAATAAATTAAAAGTTATAAAATATATTTATAAATATTATTTCAGACTTTTGAATTAAACCGTGTTCAACAATTAGAGCATATTCTTGGAGAATGGAAACAAATGAGATTTGAAATAATGAATGCTATGACTGCTCCTTCAGGAGAATTAATAGATCTTCGAGGAACACCTCAACTCACAAAAGTTTCTTGTCCATACATGAGTGATTGCTTAGGAGTTAATTGTCCAATAATTAATGGTTTTACAAACATTGAAGCTGCTTATGTAAAAGAATTGCAAAATTATAATGAACATGTATTGAAAGGAGTTACTAGACCTTGTTTATTTACTGCTTTTTCTAAAGTAGCAGAAACTATTTATGATCCAAAGATTTTAGAGTTGTGGCAAATGGTAAAATGTATGGTTGATATACCTCCAACACCAGCAGAAGATCAAATCAAATCAAGAAACAGCATAATAGTTCAGCAAAAAATTGTATCTCAAGCAAGAAAATATCTTGAAAACAAATATAAAAAATTTATGAATTTAGCGGTAAGTCAAAATTTAGCCCAAGATACAAGAGGAAGTATACCAGATACTTTACCACTGGTAAAAAGCTTTGTTGGAATTAAAATACAAAGTATGAGAGATTTAGAAGAAGTATTAGTGGACGATATGCCTTTATGGCCTTTAGTTTATCATTGTATGAGATCTGGTGATTTAAAAGCTGCATTACAATGTTTAAATCAATGTGGTACATCCTATCAAGAATTTAGATCTGCTCTTGAAGAAGCATTGGAAGACCCACAGTGTCATCCTAGTTCTCGATCAGAATCAATATTGAAACTTCATTATAGAAAACATATAAGATCTGCTACAGATCCTTATAAAAAAGCAGCTTATTGTGCACTTGTTCCATGTGAACCTGATGATCTTCATAAGGAAGTCATGTCAACAGCTGAGGATTATTTATGGCTCAAGTTATGTCAAGTGAGAGAACAACCAGATTCAGAAAATAAACTAACTTTAGATCATTTACAAACAACTATTTTGGAAGTTTATGGTAAAATTGTATAATACTTAGATTCTGATGATAATTAATTAAATACTTATTTTAATTTTTTTAGGTGAATCTTACTATCAAGCTCATAAAAAACCATTATTATATTTTTCTATGCTATTTTTAACTGGACAATTTGAAGCGGCTATAGAATTTCTTGCTAGAGGGGCTGAAGCTAGATATTTAACCCATGCTGTTCATTTAGCTGCTGCTATGCATGAAAATAGTTTGTTAGCTGTAAGTCAAAGTGTCCTATCTCCATTAATAACTGTAGATCCTGCTGATAAGCCTCCAGCAAGAAGATTAAATTTTGCACGGTTAATATCACTTTATGTAAATAGAACTATTGGGTTAAAATCATCACACCCAAAAGAAACACTACATTATTTATTTTTGCTAAGGTAAATTTTAACAACAAACAAAACTTATGATGTAACTTATTAATATAAGATTTAATCTTCTAAATTTTATTTTTGAATAGATGTATGAAAGATCCATATGACAGAAATATGTTTGCTGCATCAGTAGCAGAAATGATTGTTCAATCTTCACCAGATGATCGCCCATTACTTGTCGGAAAAATTGATAAAGATAGACGGTTACCTGGAATATTAGATCAGTTTCAAATAAATATAGATGACGTGATTAATATAAGTGCAGAAACTTTTTATCGTGAAGGTTCATTACTAGCGGCAGTTATGATGTATGATTTAGCTGGAAATCATGAAAAAGTATTGAGTTTACTGTGTCTACTTTTAGCACGATTTGTCAGTAGGAAAAGTTATCTACGTTCATTTCGAGAAATGTTACAAGTTACTGTAACTGAAATAAGTCTGAGGCAAGCACAGCATATTATAAATATTTTAATACTTGACAATGTCAAGTTGACATTAATATATTTCTTATTCAATTAAATTATAGGTATCAAGGTTTGCCAATTCAAGCTGCTGCAGAAACAGTTGCTACTTTTTATGCTTTGAGAGATCTTATGGTCTTTTTTGATCAATTTCATAAGAGCGAGGATCAGAATGCTCTTAGAGTAAGTTGTTGATAGACTTCTTAATTTTACTAATTGCAAAATTTAATTTTACTAATTTTTCAATTTTTATCATATTTAGACTATAGCAGACTCTAAATTATTACCCTTACATGTCAAAGAAGTTGACGAAAGGGTTACTGCATTACGTCGCGTACCTCTAGAAATAGCTGGCACTTTACCTGATGTGCTTTTAGCTACAATGACCATTCTTAATCGCCAGTATCAAAAGTTGAGATCTACTGAACCAGGAAATGAAATTGCAAGAGAACAACAATTAAAAGATCTTAGAGAACAAGCTCGGGCTTTGACTAGTTTTGTAGGAACTCTCCCATATCGTATGCCAAATGAAAAAAATAGTGAATTAGTTGAAATGGAAATTCTTATGCATTAAATGCTTGAAATCTATAATTTATATAGCAAAATTAATTTTCAGAAATACATTACATTTTTATAAATTAAAAAATAAATTTACTGTTACTGGTATTTTTTTACTATTATGTTTATTTAAATTTTTCCAAAATATTATACAAATTATAAATAAATTGTATATCATTTAATAAAATATTTAAAATGAACATAAATTTATAGTTCAACACTCTGTTCAATAAATCCCGTGAATAGCGAATATTACATAGCATTATTAGCACATTTAAAGAACGAAATCATTGGAAAATGGCTACAAATGAAAAAGAAAAAAATGATCTTTCACCAAGACAATACACCATGTCAAGTCGTTGAAAACAATAACCTAACTTCACAAATTGGGCTTCAAATTGCTTCTTCATCCACTGTTCTCTAGATCTGGCCCTGAGTAATTACCGGCTGTTTGCAGATCTCAAAAAAACGCTCTAGTGCCCTGATAACAGCGCGTGCTGTGCAGATACGTACCCCACGATGTGCGATCACAGTGCACTCACTGTGCGATCATACAAGCACCAGAATTGCGCACGATCGTTGCGCACAACCTGGTGGCAGTGTGCCATTAGCCTGCCATCGTATGCATGCTGTTTGTCAAATACGGTGGTCATAACCTACAAATCGCCAGGTATAGAGCGCAAATAGTATAAAATAGACGAGCACACGTGCGGTATTATACACAAATTATATAATTATATTATTTAATTATATAATTATAGTATCAGTGAATAGACAAATTATATAATTATAGTATCAGTAAATTTATTAGATAAGTATATTTAATATTATATATTAAATTTATTTTACATATATAATTGTTAGAAAGAAATAAATTGTTTTTGTAAGATTTTTAGTATTCTAGGTTATACATTAACCACGGCGGCAGATATTAGAAGAAAAAATATAGATAGCTTAATTATTTTTTATAAAGCCGGCTATTTCGAAGGACTATTACTAAAACAATAAGTGGTGATTTTTATGCAAGATATATATGTATATATATATATATATATATATAGAAAATTATTAGGATGAAAATATGTTGATAATTGATAAATAACAAAATTCAAAAATTATATCTTTTTAAACTCAATATTTTTATGTATTTACTTGATTTACTTTATTTTATATAAATTTATTAGTTGGCCAAGTATTGTGATTCATTATTAAAAAATTCAGCCAAATTTGCATCTGAAAGATTGAAGAGACATTTGCACATTTTATTTGTATTTCAAATATGTAGATGACAAAGGTGCATTCCAAAAGTTTTATACGTGCATATTAGCTAAACGATTAATTCATCAACAATCACAATCTATGGATGCAGAAGAAGCAATGATTAATCGATTAAAACAAACATGTGGTTATGAATTAACAAATAAATTGCATAGAATGTTTACAGATATGTCAGTGTTGGCAGATTTAAATACGAAATTCACAGCAAGTTTGTGTTGGAAAGAAACGGTGAAAATCAACAATTTGAAATTGGATTTTCTGTGTATGTGTTACAAGCTGGTGCATGGTCTTTGGGGCATTTTCCATCTCCTGGACCCTATCATGTTTCTCAATGTTAGGTTTGTTAACATAACATAGTATACAATAAAATAATTTATTTTAAACCACTGTAAAACTATTTATTAATATCCAATAAATTTTTAAAAAGTTTGCATATACTTATTCATTTAAATTGAGCCAATATTTCTAAATTATATATTTGATTTATTAATGTTCATAATAAAACTAATAAGCATAAAATTCATCATATTTAAAAAGGCAAAACTTTAAAAAGATTTTTCTAATGGTTTGATTTATAATAAAATAATATTTTTATTTAATTTTAGATTAAATACAAAAAAAAAGTTGAGCCGGTAACTCCAGGCTTAGATTTACAATTACAAGAACCATTCTTATTGCATAAAAATTCAAAAGGCAATATTTATGGTATTTCGTTATATGATAAAGATGAATGAGTACAAATTTCATCAATGTCAAATAAGCTTGCAAGGAATCAGATACTTCTAATAAAGTTACATTAAAGATTAAAAAGACTGTGCAGAAAAAAGTTAACAATGTTGATATATTCAGTAAGCTGAGCAAAGCTCAAGAAGATTTCAATTCTAATAAAAGTGGTAATATTGAAAGAAATATTAGAGGAACGGACTCAAAATCTCCAACGAGTAATGCTATTGGAGAGCTTTCTGGAGAATTATCTGCAATGTCTATGGATCCTGATGTGACTTCAAAAAGTGTAATGGATTTCTTTGCAAAAGCGAAAGTTAATACTGAAGATTTTAAAGCTGGTGATCAACCTCAATCAGGTAATGCTGTTAACGAAGGGAAATCTCTTTTGGCTCGTTTGATGTCACATGCAGCAGCATATTCAGTAGAATATATAGAAAAGCAAAGAAGATCAATTACACCTTAACCAACAATTCCATTTCAAGCACAGACTGGAATGCTCTCTATTAATTATAAAGGGTAATGGAATCAATTATTATTTCAAAATTTTTTACATTTTATGCATTTTACTTTTATCAAGAATAAATCTTTTTTTTAAATCTTTTTTTAACTTTCGATGAATTTCTCTTTTCATAAATCTGTATCGATTTATGTTTTATATACATTAAGAATATAAATTGCAAATTTGTAGTTTGTATAAATGAAAAAAAGAAACTATATTTAAATGTTATCGAATTTAATTGCAATAATAAAAATAGCTACAACTTTTTATGCAAAATATATAAATATCAAAAGATTATTTTAATAAATATTTTTAAAATTAACACTTTAACCGTTACTTTTTTTTAGTTCTGAAAATTCAATTATAACGAAACTCAGAAATACAATGCCACTTCAGTTAAATGTAAATGCACCTTCATCAATCCATATGGTTGGACAGGAATATCCATCAGCACTAAATTCATCTGCATATAATGTTATGACAGAGCTTTCTGTATTGAATCCAGAAGATACAAATAGTTTCTCGAGCTTCCATAGGATACAATCACCTATAGTTAAGAATAAAAACAACTTAGTAAATCAGCACAAAAGTAATGCCAATGTTCTACCTTTTTATGAATCGCTTCAAAAGCAGAATAATTCTATAACCAGTAATGCTTTTGATTCCATGTTCCATCACAATTCAACGGTAATGCTACATTTTTAATATTCATATTATATTGCTTTTGTATTAAAAATTTCATTCTTGAGATCTTAGAATATATATATAAACATTTAATTTCTTTGTTACATAATTTTTGGTTCTATATTAAACATTAGTACATTTTATTATTTTCTTTATGTAAATAACTATCCTACTGGGGTTTCACACAAAAACCGTATCGTAGGTGGCGATATTAGTTAATAAATAAATGAAAATTTAACATTATTTATAGTTTTTATAAATAATAAATACAGCAGATTATTATTTAGCTTATTTTGTATAGTCGTTCTGATATTTTGTTAAGTATATTTGCGACATAGTATTATCATCTATTTTGATACAATATTGACTTTATTTTAACTTATTCTTGTATATTTATTCTAATTCATTCTTTAATTTGTGAAAGTTAATTTAATTAATAGAAGTTATTATTATTATTTAATTAATAAAAGTTAAATATTTTTTTTTTATTAATATTTTTTGGCAAAAAAAAAAAAATGAATATAAAAATTTAATAATTCTAACTTTCAAATTTACGCGCCTAAAGCACGTGACTACAATAGACATGCGCCATGCATGTACAATAGAAGCGCGCTAAAATTGATTGGTTTTTCAAAGAAAACCATAAGAACATCAATGCAATTAAATTATTGCAACGGTTTTTAATTCTCTTTAAGTCAATTGTGACTCTTATAGTGAATTAAATAAATTCTTCAATCATTCATTTAGTATAGAAAAATTACAAAAAAATAGTTTTTCCCTACTTTTTTATCAGCTTTTTTGTAATCAGCTACTACTTTTTATAATTAGCTGTTCTTATTTGTTGAAGTTTCTTTTGAAAATTCAGAAGGTACGAGTCAACCAGGAGATCTTCCATCAGTAACTAATTTTTTCATAATGTATTTTATCTCTTTTTATTAATATTACTAGCTGTAATTGAATTCATAGCTATAATTATTTTTATATCACTGTGGTTGGCTTCACAGAGTGGGGCGTGGTTGGGGCCCCACTCATAAAAAAACTCTAAAAGTTTAAATAATAATACATTTTGATTAATCATTTTCCATGGACTCATCTTATCACTCGCTTATCTGATTCTGTTATATCTATTGTAAGATTAGAATTATTTATAAATTTTTTTTTTTTAAATTAATAAATGAGTAATTTATAAATTTTTATAAATGAGTATGAGTTTATAAAAATATATTTACTTGTTTTTCTTATAGAACAGCTCGAATGATTATTGTGATCATTTTAAAGAACAAAAAACATTAAATAATAACAAGTCATCAGTCCAGTATAATAACTTTTCAAGTACAAAAGAAAATAATCTTATAAATCTAAACGTATCTTGTAATACACTAGTTGAATTAAAAAATTCAATCTATTGTATTGATGATTCTATAGATGCAGAAAGTAATAATGATTCTAAAAACTTTTCAATTTTAAAAAGAAAAAACACTTTGAATATTAAAAAACGAAAAATTGTAAAAAATAGTGAGCCTAAATCAAGCACTCAACTGCAAGGTTATATTGGTATTGATAGCGATGCTAATTTTGATAAATTAATAGATGATGTTTCTAGTACTGATGAAAAAAACAATTTACCAGTATTACACTATAAAAAAATATTTAAAAAAACGAAAACTATTAAAAAACCTATGAAAAATATTCTAGAAAGTAATAGTTCATCTAATTTGTTATCTGCAGAAAAAGAAATTAATTCTTCAAATAAATTTGAAAATAATTTTGAAAAATATATCACCAAAAATAAATGAAGCAGTAAATCCTAAAAATATATCATTAAATGAATCTTTAGATTTTAATTTTAATGTAAAATCATTGAGTTTCAATGAAGGTTTAGAAAAATGGATTGATCTTACTAAAAATGATCCTTTAATTTCTTCTAGTACTTTGGCTGTAAGTTAAAATGAATAAACGAATAATATTTATAATATAGCATTGACAGTATATCATTAGTATACAATTTATTAAAAAATCATTTATATTTCAGATATCAAAAGAAAAATTAGAGGCAGGAAGGGATGATCTCAAAGATATTCAAGTAGAAATATTAAAAAAAATTGTTTACAGCTTTTGACAAAATTCCTATCACAGTATTAAAAAAGTTTCTCAAATTTGATGCTGAAATATGTCAACGATTGCAAAGTTTATATTTATATAAGTTTATATTATATTGAAAATTAATTCTTAAGAAAAACAATGTGATACTCAAATAATAGAAACCAAAAATGAATTTCAAGATTCTCACAACACATCATCGAATAATTATGAAGATTTTAATTATATTTCAGAAAAACTTACGCCTCCATTTAGTTATAATAAAAAAAATTTTACTAAACAAAAACTAAATGATTTTGATAATAATATGAGCAACAAAACTATAAATCAACATTTGCTAAATAATAGTCCTTGTCAAAATTTAAAGTCTAGTAATTTATTAAAGTCTCAAGATTTTTCACTTAATCAAAAAATAAATCAAAATGATAAAATATCTCAAAGCTCTAAAGTATTTACGACTCCAAATCAGAAAAAAAGTTGCTTTCAATTGAAAATGCCTGTAAAGGCAACTATAGATCTGAAAATTTCCAAACAAATAGAAGAAACGATGGAAACAAATGACAAGGTAGGAATAGCAATTGTACCCCAGATGAATCGAATAGATCAATTTTACTAACTAATGAAATAAAATACTCAAATAGAATAAAAAGTAATCTGAAGTATAATTTTCAAGTGAAAAATTCATCTTTACAAGCTTATGAGTTTGAACTTGCAAATAATTCAAAATGAAAAAATAGAGATAATAAAGATAATAATAGTTCTGATAAAAAATGTATTGAACAAAATTTAATTGAAGAAAAACTCAGTTCGAATAACTTTGAGGCAGTACCTCAAATGTCATGGAATAATTTCGGTAATTTGATTTAAAAATTATATAGCATATGATTAAAATATGTTTTTAATTTATAAAATTTTATATTATAGATGATGAGTTTAAATTTGATTCTAATTCTTATTAATTGGAGAAATCATTAACTCAACAGTTGAATGAACTTCCAAATTTAGATAAAAATGAAGTTAATATAATTACATCTCCAGTTTATAAGTTATCTGAGTTAATAAATAAAAATAAATCCTTCGAAAATTTTCAAAATATATATAAATAATAAATAATAAATGCAATTTTAATAAAAGTGAAGAAAATACTCAGTTTATTGGAAATTTTCAAAATGACGGTACATCTTGAGATTCTGACAGTCTTAATTATTCTCATTCCAGAGAAATGATGAATGTTCGTTAGCTTTTCAAATATTTATTAGTATAAAATATTCTTGATAATGAGTAAGCACTTTTTATTATAGGTTTTTCGACAAAAATTTGGTTTATATGAATTTAGACCAAATCAGTTATAAGCTATTAATGCTGCTATTTTGGAATTTATTTTTTTATTTTGATGCCAACTGGCGGTGGTAAATCTTTATGCTATCAACTTCCTGCTCTATTGACTTCTGGAAAAACAATTGTAGTCTCACCTTTGAAAAGTTTAATTATTGATCAAGTACGAAAACTATCATCTTTAGATGTAAGCTTATATTTTATTATAGAAATGTAAAATTCAATTTTGTAAATTAAAATTTTAGCATTTTGATATTTAATGTAAGAAATAAGTGAAATTTTTTTTATGGAAGACAATATTAAAATTATATAATTATTAATTTGTAAATTCACATTAATATAACAATTGATTATTATTTTTCAGATCAATACGGTCAACAGGACAAGGAGCTGTGTAGCTGATTATGTATAAATATTAAATATTATGTATTATTTATTTAAAATATGTATAAATATTATGTATTATTTATTTAATAAATAAAATAAAATATTTTAATTTATAAATTAGTTTTATTAATTTAAAATATAAAAAAATGAATATTTTTGAGGTTATGTAGGATGGCACAAAACATTTATTAACGATGGCATCCTGCCAGCAGAATGCTAGCAATTGCAATCGCAGACTGCCAGCAGAGCCTGCTTAGCAGGCTGTGCTGGCAGTCTGCCGTCCAGATGGCATGGCAGGCGGACATCCCTGTGCCATTGCGCATACTCCAGGCCGTGGCGTACGCTGCTAGCAGCGTGCCAACACAATGTTATCAGGGTGAAAAAGATTTGACTCTAATGATAAAATCATCGCTGTAACTGAGCATTAGTTTGAAGTTAAAGATAAATCGTTCTACCTACATGAAATGAAAAAGTTAGAAAAGCATTGGAATGATTATATAGCAATTGAAGATTATATTAATAAATAAAAAAGAATTTACCAAAAAAATGGTTTAGTAGTTAGTCTTGGGACTCATTGAATGACATTATAACAGTAGGCAAATAGATTCTTTTTTAAATTAAATGTACCTGTTCTAAATATATTATAATAAGCTAGAATGTGACTCTCATTGAATTTGTGCATACCCACTGTTGGTATAATACAATACATTTAAATAAACATTATTTCATAGAATTTGTACATTTGTTTACATTAAAAGATTTTACTACTATATCATTGCTTAAATCTTGAATTTTTCCTTCTTGTACCTGAATGAAAAAAGAAAATTTAATTATTTTTATTTTAATCTAATAATTAACTCATTAATTTTATGGTACTAACTGCTCTATAATCTAAAATTAATTCTTTAAATGCTAAAAAGTCGGTAAAGGTAAGAAGTATTTCAAACACTTCTCCATCTAATTCTGAACGTCTTTTGCTAAAACAAAAAAAAATTAAGAACTTTCACCTGAATGAAATATTAAAATTAATGTAATAATTACTGTAATTCATTTATAAAATCATCCATGGAAAAATTTGGCATATACATTTTTAAACTGTTATCTATATAATTCTCAATAGCTTTATTCTAAAAAAACAAGATATTAGTTTAGTATTGAATGATAAAATAAATATATTAGTATTTATACAATAAAATAATTTTAAAATTATACATACATAGTCATTAAATATTTCCATATATATTAATTTATTTTCTTCTATTGGTTCAAATATGCACCAATATTTGTCTAAAAAATATTGCTGTATTGATTGAAATTCATTTTCTACAAAAGAAATAAAATATATAATTATGAACATCATTTTATATATTTTAATTATTTACACATGCAATACCCATAAGAAGATCTTCAATATGTCCAATTATTTGATCAAATAGAAGAGGCTCACGATTTTCTATTTCATCTACTTCATTACTATCTAGTGCAGTATCGATTGAAACTAGTGAATCTAAAAAAAAAATTTTTATATCAATAATAAATATAATAAAATATAAGTAAATTATATATATATATATATATATATGTATGTATACATACACATATATATTAATATACAATAATTTCTACAACATATTATATTAATAGAAATTAATGCACATTTGTTAATACATATTAAAAAACAATAATTTCTACAATAATTCTTTAAAATTTATCATACATTAGATATTAATTAAACAAAAATATAATTTTAAGATATTTAATTTACAATTTTTTCTAAATTGCTTTGAATGTTATAATATGAAATAATCTATAATATACAATATCTTGTATTTACCTTTAAAATATTAAATTTACATTTATATCTTTATTTTAAAAAAGTATACATACCAATAATTTCTTGTGACATGTTACATATAAAAAAATATACTTTTAATAATATAAATAAAGCAATTGAAATTCAATAAAAAAGTGAATAAGATACGAGATGTTTACATTATTAAATTGATCTTAAAGAATTCTAATATATACACACTGTATAAATATTTTGATCTGTATAATGTTGGTATAATATTAAAAACAAAATGGCGAAAAACACAAATGCGCAGTAACTACGGTCGCAGTAAACTTTGTTTTGATTCTTTTATCAATAAAAATAGTTCTTCAAAATTATTATTAGTAGATTGTTGAAAAATATTACGTGTATATTTTTGTTAAATTAAATTTTCAAAGTCAAAGAATGTCGGAACATGCAATACCAATTGATATTCTTGATGATTTAAGCAGGTTAGATTTAATTAGTGCATGCATAATTTTTAAATTATAATTAATTATTAAAATTTTCATATTGAAAAAAAATGTTTAATATATAATTGCTCTTTACAGTCGCTTTATCATAAATATTCCTGAAGAAGAAAGAAAAGATCATATACGTATTTGTTTTCAAATTGAACTTGCATTCTGGTTTTACTTAGATTTTTATTGTACAGAAGAATATCCCAATTTAAAATCATGCGGTATGAAGGAATTCACAACACATATTTTCAAACATATTCCTTTTTTAAATCCACATGTCCCACGTGTTGATGCAATACTTGATCAATGGCGTGAATACAAACAAAATGTACCTACGTTTGGTGCAATAGTATTAAATGAAGATTTAACCAAAGTTCTTCTTGTACAAAGTTATTGGGCAAAAAGTAGATGGGGTTTTCCCAAAGGAAAAATAAATGAAGATGAAGATCCTTCACATTGTGCAGTAAGAGAGGTTCTTGAAGAAACTGGTTTTGATATTTCAAATTTAATTGATAAAAATGAATATATTGAATCAGTTATCAATGATCAACTTGTAAGGTTGTATATAATATCTGGAGTACTAAAAGATACCAAATTTCAACCAAAAACTCGCAAAGAAATTAAAAGTGTTGAATGGTTTGATTTAGAAAATTTGCCAAATAATAAAAAAGATATGACTCCAAAGGTAAAGATAGGTGTTGGGCCAAATGCATTTTTTATGGTTGTCCCTTTTGTCAAGTAAGTATGTCTTTTATAATAAATTTATTTTGTTTTATAAATAATAAAATTGTTTTATATAGGAGAATGAAAAGATGGGTTCAAGAAAAGCAGCAAAAAGAGAAAAGTGCATCTACAAATCAAACAAGACGACATCGTCACAAATCAGTTGGAGATGTTGAATCTAATTTGAAAAACAAAAAACAGCAAACACTTTCTAGGGTAAATTAATTTTATTGAATTTATTATTAATATTTACAATAAAATAAAGTTTAAACTTATATAATAATAAATTCCCTTTAAATTTTAGAATGATACAACAGATCTTAAGTACGCTCGTCAAGCTAATACATCCCCAATATCAAATCGAACAAAATTTCATGAATATAAAAATACATCTTGTAAAGCAGCTTTTAAAAGAAACTTATTTGGAGAGCAAAGTGGAGATCAATCACCAGCAGTTTTAGCTAAACAATTAATTGAAAGTCCTTTAAAAACGAAATCAAATATACATTCAAAAGAAATCATAAATCAACCAATAAAACGTTCTGACAATACAAACAATAAAAATTCAGTTGGAATCAAAGAAAAAAAAGGTAATAAATGCATAAGTATTTGTATATCAATTCATATATTTTATATGAAATCAAATAAAGTTTATTATATTTTTAACTTTATTGCAGAAAATAATGGAAAAATTAATTCTGGAAAATCTCGAAAAATGGCACCTGAAAAATCACTATCGCTACAATACACAGTTCATACATCTAACGATAGTTTTTCAGCATTTGATTTTAGAACACAAGTTTGGGTGAATTTCAAATTTGATAAAAAATCTATACTCAATTGTCTCTAAGTTTGTTTGGAAAATCAATTGAGAAGTGAAAGCAATGCTGTGATCTCATTAATCTATTATTTCATTATAAGTTAATTTTAACACTGCCAAAATAGTTTTATAGAACGTTTAAAGTCACTTTAATTCTTTACTATAAAAGTAAAGCATTTTTGATAAGTTATAAAGTTATAGAGAAAATAATGTTTATTGATGATTAACAAAATCATCAGAAAAGATAGAACAATTCGTATTTTCCATTCATTTTTAGTTCTATATGTAAAAAGTTATAATTATTTACAATTATTTACTTACAGTATTAATAAAACAATCTGTATAGTTTCAAGTAAATAATATAATATAAAAGAATTTTATTTTAAGATATTTTCAAAACCATTTATATTCTATTGAATTCCTGTGCACCTATAGTTATTCTCATTAAGTAATCATGGAATTTACATAATTTTTAATTGATGATACAAAATATAAAAATTACAAGTTATACTTGTTCTTTATTTTTATTAACATTATGGCAAAAATGCCTCATTTGATTAGTTGCATAGATTGCTGTATTTCTTAATATTAAATTATACTTATATTACACAATTTGATTTTTGATCATAAAATTTACTCTGTAATAAAATTACTTTCCTTTCTTACAATATTTATCTGTGGACTAGAACTGCATAATGACTACAATAAAACATTACATTTCAGCTTATTGCTGATAATATAGTAATAATTTATTCACTAGATTTGTGCAATTAAAAAAATATATGTACAGTTCTGAATAGTTTGGAAGATTGTTTTTTAGTTTACTGTCTAAATAAGTGGAGGAAGACAACACTGATGAAAATAACAGCCATAAAAAAATATAAAAATTTTTTGACGATCACAGAACCTGCCCCTTTTACACTTCTAATGATTTCATTATTTAATATATAAACAGTTTTACTTTCTTCAAGTAGCTTATTTTTTGTATCTTCATCTAACGTATCTGCAATCCTATTCATTGTATTACGTAATTCACGTTTTAACTCATAAATATTATATTCACCAAAGTCTGTGAGATTGTTACCATCATTAATTAATGAATCTTTAAAAGGACTAATTTTTTGCACAATTTGTCTTTTTTTTCGTAAAATTATTCCACCACTTAAAAGTCCCATATATAAATGATAAATATATGACATTAGAAGTAAAGAATCTGTATCTTCTATTTCTCGAAGTCTCATCAAATACTTTGCTACACTATCTCTAAAGTGGAAATGGAATTACAATAAATGAAAAATTTGTAATTATTACTTCAATTATTAAAAATATTTATTACCTTGGAGTGTAATTTTTCATCCAACCCTTTCCCAAGTAAAATTCAAGATCTCGCTCAAAAGCTTCTGTTCTTTGAAGACCTTCAATACGCAACTGTCCTACTTTTGTGTTTTTTAATCTTAACATGGCACCTTCTAAATATCGAAAAACTTCATAAAATACTAACAGTCCATCTGCCCATACCATATTATCCATAAAACCTATTAAAAAATGTTATATAAAGTTAATAATTGCATTCAAATAAAATATTAATATAAAATAGAATTATCTTTAAATGTTCAGATGTTGAAATTTAAACAGAAAAATATTAAATTATATAAATACTATGTTGAAAATATTTGTAGTAGTACCAAAAGCTAGTTTGGCGTTCACCAGGGCATCGCTGATTGCATGAATTTCTCTGGTGGCTCGTCGCATCTTTTTACAAAAATTATCTTCATCTGCATCAGACATTTTCTTTCCAATGCTTTTTATCTTTAGTAGAGCGACTTACGCTCCAGAAAAAACCTCTGATTAATTTGTCTTTTTATCCCTTCACTTAGTCATTGTTGCCGGTGCTTATAACTCTTTCGTTTTTGTTTTTACAGCTTAAAAAACTTCAAAAATTGTCACAACTTAAGACTTTAGAAGGTCTTCCTCGCTTAGAGTTGTATATCCGTCGTTCGTCACGCACGATGATGACGTTCTTTACTCTTTCTCTCTTCCATCCCCTATTCCCCTATTCCTTTCGCGCTCGCACTTTGACGCAATCACGTGCATGCCCGCAATGACATTTCAAAAGCAGCTCGATAGATGGCGACATAATTACGACTTAGGAAGAAACTTGCGCAGCCAGTTTATCAAAATTAAGTATTATTTATAATACGTAAAAAAATGATGTTAAACAATTTCAGAATCAGATAATTATTATGTATTTTAAAAATGTGAAACTGACAGAACAAAAATCGTATGATAAAATAAATTGTTTAAGAAAATAGAAAAAAGCATGTTCTTATTAGTAATTTCTAAATGGTAGAAGTATTTAAGTATATTATTAAAAAATTAAATTTTTTTTTACCGTAATGAAATTTATCGGTTAAATTTTTATTATCTTTAATTAATTATTTAATATTATTTTTAATTTATTATTGGAAGATAATATGAATTTGTATCGATTTTAAATTAAAAAGCATTATAAAAATTAAAAGAATTTAATGTAAAATAAACCATAAATTTAAGCATTTTTATACATTGGCTAATAAAATGATATTTATCATATGTATGTATATTTGAATTTTAAAAAGTAATATAATTTTATTAAATTATCAAACTGAGAAAAGAATAATTTGTATAATTATTTGTATAATTATTAGAAAAATACAAAGTAAAAAAGCGACGATGAAAAATATCTTTAAAAATTTTAATTGTTGAAAAATTTAGTGCAAGATGATATGATAATATGCTTAATAGAAATAATAGAATAAGCATATTAATTATGAAAGTTAAAATATATTTTTTAAAAGAAGAATTTTCTTTAAAATTGTATTTTGTTTATATATGTTTGTATTATTTTTAAAGCAGCCCAAATAATCAAATTCTTATATTGTAGTATCACGTAGTAAAACAAAACTTTATAAATGTTATCAGTTTTAAACATTAAAATATGTAATGTGTAATATTTTTTAATTAATTATCTTTTTATTATTATTTCTTATTTTATTTATGTTTTATTAAAAAATGATTCGTTTTACTCGCATCAAAAGTTTAAAAAAATTGATACAATGAAAGAGTGATAAAATATTGAATCGTTGTAATACTTATGTTGTATATGTATTTAATTCAGTGTATTTGAATAAATTATTGGAAGGATTTTTTTAACTCTTGTGAATAATACTAAAGATTTTAATAATTTTAAATTGCTAACAAATTATGAATATAGTGAGTAAGACAATAACGACATATGGAAGATAATTTATTGCTTAGCATATGGGTGAGTGTATAATATGGATAGTTTTACATTTAATTAATCACGGCGTTCACGACACGTGCGTCTTAGGCCGTTGACCTTCCTTAAGGACACAGCCATGTCCCCAGACCGGGTCAGACTTGACTCTTGCGTTAATAGGATAACATACCAGTAAGGAGCGTATCGTTGCAGAATGTGAATGTATAGTCACTGACGGCATTCTCATGGCTCCCTAATTCGAAGTATTTGTTAAAGGCGGTACAATGCTACGCAAGACTCCACCCACCATCTATATAACAATATAAACGAAACGTCTTTTTCGCTCTTAAAAATGATGACGATACCAATACAAGTCAGAGTCGAGCAGACGAATTTGTTAAAGCACTACGTGTATTCTTTAAGGTGTCTGTGTTACGATCGCTCCTAATTAAATCCTCCCTAAAAGACATCTTAAGTCACTATCATACTTTAACTTTTTACGGTTATTTGTATCTCTTTTCGTTGTTATTAAAACAATTACATTTCTTATTGACTTTTTGACAAATTGTACAGTTTATTCAGATTTTTTACTCCTATTTTATTTTCAGTTGACACGTGTTATTTATCGACATTTTCATTTATACGTGTATTTATGATATTTATATCTTACTGATTTTGTTTTAACTTATTTCAGATTTATCCAAAATTTTTATCAGATATGAAAATTTAATTATTCGTTATTAAATTTTTTATTCATTTTTATCCATTATACATAAAAAAAATTTGCATTGTCTAGAAATATTGTTGTTTTACGGACATGTCAGTTCTGATAATTTAATTATTTTTACAGGAACTGTAAATTACACATATACTCTTTAAAATAAAATGTTCATTTTTATTTAATTATGTTTTAAAATATAGTTACTCGATATCTTTTCATAAGTTTTATAATTTTTTTAACTAAAAAAGTTTAACGATAAATGTGAATAATAAATATGTATTGAAAAATTTTTTTAACAAAAATTAAATTTTTGTTAAATTTTATGAAAAACATGAAAATAAAATGCCACAGTTTACTTAAAATTTCTAATATTTATATGATAAATAGTTACTTGCAAAATAATTAAAAAATGGGTAAGATATAAATACACCTAGGTATTAAAAACACGATATTATTCTACTCTCCTGAGACAGAGTAAGCCAACGTCACTGGGAAGTTGTCGAAATCGGCAGATTTTGCATTTACAAAAGAAGAGGAAAGGTGCTGCGGTATATGCATGCTTTTATCACAACCTCTTATAATCTTCTGTTTTTCTGATATTCCACAAAATGTATTGTCACTTGATTGTCAATCTACTTTTTACTTGCGGTTAGCTTATTATTATTATTATTAGAGGCTATTGGACTTGCCACGCTTTGCCTTTTATTCTATGTATACCTATAGGTATACGATTTTAATAAATGTCATCGAGGACAGAAATATTATTTCAATATTTATCTATTATTATAACATTACATTTTCTTAAATAAATAATTATTTTTTGTTTTTGAACACTTTTTTATACTTCTTTTTTTCTAATTTATCAAAATTATTCGATTATTTTGTCAATATATTTAAAATTTACATTGTTAAAAATTTTTTTTTAATTTTTCTTACTAACAAATTATTATCATATGAACAATCAACGAATAGATTAACGAACAATATTGATTAAATAATAATGTGACAATGGCAAAGTTTTAGAATATTAGAAAAGCATATATTATGATAAGTTTGTTTTTCGGCAATTTCTCGGATCAACTTTCAATGTTAAGACTGTATGATGTAAATTTTTTGTCGCTTATTAAAATCATTTCTCCGTGCAAAAGTTAGACAAGTCAGTTGTCAATTACTCGGCACATCCGTAAAGTTGCAAACATGCGTTCAGTATAACATGTATATATATATATACATTGAAAGAGACACGAGAGAGAGGGGGGTGGGAGGAAAGCGTGGAAATTTCTGCAAAATAGACGAGTCGTCGCTAAGCGGCTTCGGTGCACTGCTGCTCTCCTGCTTCAATATATAACATTTTTCAGGGAAAAACTTGAAATTTCCGCGGATTAGGGAAACGGGCAATCATTCGTGACGCTTTTTTCAAGACCTTTATATTTAATAATGTTTCTTATATGCCAGCAATTTTTTGTTGTCCTAAAAATCTACGATTAATCTTAAGAAGGTTCAGTAACTATTCTGAATTTTGATGAAAAATCAATCACTTCTTGCATCTTGTAATATATATATATATATATATATATACTCCACTCGACAATTTTCCGGATAGAAAAACTGAAAGAAAGTGAGAGCGAACCGGAGTACAGTTGAATTAAATAGCGAAGGAGTATATTCTGTAATGAGAGTCTAAGGAAGTTTTTTTACACTTTGTATGAGAATTACATATGTGTATATTATAGATATTGAAATAAGAGAGAATAATAGTTGAAATAAGAGAGAAAGAGAGAGATGTATACATGTATATATATATAATCATCTCTTTTTCAAATAGGTTTATACACATGGTCACACTTGACTAAAGTTACTCGTTCGACATCTTCAGGAGAGCATGTTCTTTGAGAACTGATGTAATCACGCGAGGATACGGATTTAATTTATTAATGAAATAAACTCATATATCTCGTTTTACAAGCGACATTAGTATTTTTAAATTAATTTACGATCTTAGGCTCAATGTTTCATTATTTATGCATATATTATCACGTATTGCTTATAATGGTTTTAAAAAATGTTAGCGGTAGAATTAAAATTATACGTTTCATTTATCTATAAAATGTATGCTATAATCATAAAATCAATTAATTGAAATATAAAATATTTATTTTAATAATGTAAAAACTTGTTTAAAAAATGTTGAAGATTGATAAATTTAAAAAAAATTGTAATCGCCTATAATTATGTTCTAATAAAAATTCTTTATTAAAAAATATTTAAACTTACAAAAATAAATTAACTTTAAAAATGTAATAATCGATACTAAATTAATACTTTGAATATAATAGGTGTATTAATCATTAATAGCAGCAATGCAGTCGCAAAAATGTCACGTATATATACATATATGCTTTGGCAAGAGTGCGAATCGCTTTGCACTTTCCGCTCTATCTGTTCTCCTGATACGCGAACTTAGTGCGCTCCTCGCGTGACATTGCACCGCGATGAATGCGTGCGCGACTATTCTGCCGTTGGGCCGCTATAGCCTTGAGCGCAATTTCGCAAAGGTGCAACCGCACGCGCTAATTTGCAGCTAGCTATAGGACCCCGCACCTTTTAGATTAGCTCTCCGATTGAACTACCTCCTTAACTTACGGCTATAATGTAGAACTATACTTGCGATATAACGTATACTTTAACGCAGCTAAATAAAACGATACTCGTGTAATAACGAAGGCAGATTCTTTTTCCTCGCGCCGATAATACAAGCGTAACATTTGAGCGTGTCGTTGCGAGGGCATCCGATCCGATTTCTCTCATGGACCTGCAAAGTCGCGTCCTCGAAATGATCAACTTTTCAGCATTTTTAACGCTGACAATTTTTTTTCTTTTTTTTTTTTCATTTTTTTTTCATTTTTTTTTCTGCACAACGCTTGAGCGTTGTAAGAAAAACTCGCGTAAACGTGCTTATCGTTCGCGAAAGAAGTCACGTTTTCTTGCACAGTTTTCTTGACTAACAAGTACATATAAAGTTGCTATGAAGAGGGCAGAGAGGACCGACCGGATGTATCGGTATGGTCGAGGACAAAAGCGGAAAGGGTTCGAGAACACCGTCGTCAGGCCTTCAAATTGGCGAACTCGCGACCAAGGTTTCATCCTACACGAAGAAGTAATTCGCGAATTCACACACTCGTGCATACATATATCACTGAGGAGAGAAAGAGGTCACGGAGAAAGAGTGAGAGTAAGAGGACGAATAGAATGTTCGGAGATATTGGTTTTATGTATACACTATACCACACATACAAAGAAGCCTAGTTTTTGAAACAGAACTAATTTGCCAAAAATTTTTAACCGATTAATGTCATATATATATTTATATGTATTTTTTAATTCTGTACTCATTTTAAAATAAGTATGCATATGTTGTTACTGCTCGATTAATAAAGATTTTTGACAAATTTTAATTTTAATTTATACCATGTCATTAAAAAAAATTCTTATTATAATTTTTAATTTATTTTTTCATTTTCTATATTGCCGTATTTAAGAATAAAAAGAAATTTATTTAACATTATTTTTAACGAGTAATCATGCAGTAAATTCATTATACTTATTAAATTAATAATGAATTGCATAAACATGGGACATGGAATCAAAAAAAGTAAAAAATAATGTTGAATATATTTACTTTAAAAGTAAATGAAAAGTAAATTTTTTAAAATTTTATATTTTTACTTTAATTTTACTGCTGTATGTTGTTTCTTACTTATTTTTTTGTTGATTATTGTAATTTAATTATTTGTAAACAATCGAATCGTTAAGTATAAATTATATTTGAAAAAATTAAAATATTTTTATGTAATTTAATTGATTAATGCAGATATACTTATTTAATTACTGTTTTAATTATTAGCATAAACAATGATTTCATACATACTTATATGAAATAATTACTATGGAATAATAATTACTTAAAATATTTACTTTGTTTAATATTTAGTTTATTTACTTTGTTAAATTATTTAATAAACATTGATTAATTTGCTGTATTCGAATATTACAATTAAAACTATGCGAATTAAAAAATCGTATATTATCATTTATTATTGCACATAAAAATAATATTAATAAATTAAAAATTGTAATTTATTCGGATTATATTTCAATAAGAATCATTGGAAAGTTTATGAATTATTTAAAAAAATAACCTTATTTTGCATCGTTTATCGACATGTAGCCATAATTGTCGCATATAAGGATCATTACGCATGTGTCCCGCGCAGTCTAGGGCGGACTCAATGCGCAATGGTCGCGAATGTGCTTCGATCGTACTAGGAAATCATAAACATAATAAAAGCGACTTCTTACTTCAAGCTACAATATACTCGTTATCTATATTTTCAACTTTTTTTTCAATTGCAGTTAAAATTTCTGTTTTCTTTTTATAATAGCCATGATACATTAAATTATACAGTCTGTTTATTCATATCCATTGTAATATCATGGATAATTTATTTATTTTTTGAAAAATGCAATGTTATGCAGATGTAAGTTGTTAATTATAATAAACTTTTTAAATCTTTTAATTTATTTTTTATCCGTGCTATAATATGCATTTAAACATTCAATTATACAATGTAATATTGTAAAATAGATATGGAATTGGTCAATAATAAAAATAAACAACCATTTCTTTCGAATGAAAAAAAATGCAAAAAAAAAAAAAATGCACAAAATTATCAATTTTTAAATCGTTGAATTTTATCTTCCTTCAAGAATTAAAATATAAAAAATAATTATTAAATTTTAAAGACTAGCGACTTACAAAGACAATATATTGCGGCTATGTAAAAATTTATTTAGTGTGCAGCTTCAGCAGGCAGAATAACCTGTTGAGCAATTTCTGACTGTTCCGGACTAGGAAAACAGCCGAGGGAGTTACTAGGCTATACTCTCTCTTTTCTGTCCATATATTCATTATTGCACTAATTTTTTTGTATCTACATCTGTTATTATTCATTTTTTTCAATAACTTTTATTACCATTTTATCTTGTGAAGTTTTTTCATCTTTTCTAGTGTTAAACCATTTAATTAATAATTTTTATAACTATTTTATACGTAACTTTATTTGTCATTTAAATTTATTATAATTGTTTGATTCTAATAAATACTTAGATTTAGTAAAGCTTTGAAAAAATTATAATTCTATTCACTTTTCTTCAAATGTAAACAAACTTATGTAAAAGTAACAGATTAATTTAGAGATTTTGTGACCAAGCACGAAAAAGTGAGGTTAAATAATAAAATATATATGTATAAAGGTATCGGTAAAAAGTTGAGAGTGGGAGATAGGGATTCTCAACGTATAGTCCGTTAAAATCCTAACAACACTAGTACATCTTGGTTCAAGGGGCTGCAGGTTGAGCGCAATTAAATATATCGGCTGCTCTTGCGCTGCTACTTTTGGCAGCTATTTAATAAAAAAGTATCCGGCAGCCAGGTGCGAAGGGAAGTAAACAGAGTTAAGCGCAGCAGCACGTTCGACGCTTTCCTGCAGTCCCGGAGTCAAGGAAAAAGAGTATAACGTATAAAAAACAAAGTGAGCGAAAAGGAGGTGTAAGAGAACTGAGAACACAGGATAAGTTACTATACTTTTTTTATGCGCAAGGTATATAAATACGCATGAGTGTGTGTAGGTGCGTACAGATATATCACGGAAGAAGCCTGCTCTGTGGAGTTGTTATATCGTTTTCATTCGCTTATATAGTCGTCGAAGAATCCTTACGAGCTTTTGATGCAACTTTAAGCTCTTTTTTTACTATCGGTCTTTTTTTCGATTCAATTTTTATTACTTTGTATCTGAAATCGAGCTTGGAAAGTGTTTCTCTTAAACATTAATATGAGTAAATATCAATTTTTACACATGGAATATATTTTTTGAATCATTAACATATAAACAAGAATATTTGTAAAATGTTTACAATGCTAATATTTTATTCAATAAATATTCTTTTAATTGATTTTAAAAATTATATTTATAAAATTATTAACCTTCATTTTTTCGTCTCTGAAATATAATATAATTATTAAAAATTGGAAATTAAATTTAGATTTCGATATGAATGAAATATTAAAAATATTTAAAAATTAAGAACGTAAAATATTATAACTTTTAAGGTCGTAAGGGCTCGCTGCTCTTTGACTTTTGCAGTTTTGTGGCGTTCGCAGTAGCCAATCAGGATGCTGATATCATATTTTTCTAACCGAAATATACGTTGAAAAAATACTTACTTGTAATAACCTAGAAAAATTGTCGGCAGAGGGGAAAGAGGCAGTTGCATTCTTTCTCTCAAGATTTTCGCATCGCACGCTCCCCTCTCTGTCGCCGTATTATGAGCAAATTCCGAGATTTAAAAACAGTTATAAAGTTGCAACTATTAATTATAAAAATAATATTGTTTTTATCCTACTACAAAAAAAGTATTTTTTGTTAGGTAAGTACATAATTTAATGTAGAAAACAAATTCTTAAGATATGTTATTTTGCAATTATTTTGAAAACTTAACTTTGATTTTTAATCTTTAAATAATGTTAAATTTTAATCAGGATAACTAATAGAAAAATATTTTATTTTTTGAAGGATTTATGAATATATAAGTAATTACATTAATCAATATTAATAACGATTGGAATCTGTAACTGACTGTCGAAATGTTATTGCTAGAATAAGTTATATCACTTGTAAAATTATTTTATATGTACGTTCCATCGGCATTCTATTACGTACGACTAATGCAACTATCGTTAGTTGCCTATTAAGTGTTTTACTATGTTCTATTAGGTTTGCCTGGTGTTTGAAAGCCGTTTTTGTTAGTGAATAATTATTTACCCAATTATCAATTTTTATTACATCGCGATATTCAAAATTTTGTATATCATATAAACATTTTTTTATATTAGAATAAATATAATATGTGTAAATGTAAATAAAGTTTTACATAAACTTTGTTGTTAGACACTACATAATTAACTAATTAGTCTAAAGAATATATTGGTTCGATAGGCTAATAGAATAGTTCAAATAATCATAGTATCGATAACAAAAGTTACGTAAATGTTTGATTATTAGTCCGCAGTCATTAAGCCTACGAATAGACTTGAAACTTTTAATAGACTCTGGGTTTCAAGTTTTCTCTAGTCTAAAAAAGAATCAATTAATAAGTATCTGAGAAAATAGTTCTTAGCAACTCACTTTAGGATACTTTAACAGGCAAATGAGAGGACCAGTAAAGATAATGGGATTTATGAATCGATAAAACTACGGAACAAATTAGTCGGTGCTTTGATAAGCTAGGATATTTCGGAATGGTAAGAAGTAAAGACATGTCTTTTCAATTAGCTTGAATAGAATTTTTATTTTAAATCAATAAATTATTAATTAACTAAAACGAAATTTTTTAAATTTCACGTACAGTTATAGCGTTTATTCGGTGTTTTATGGCATTAGTTTTTTTTTTTTTTTTAAATTTTTAGCGTTTGTATTAAATTTCTAGCGAAGGACGATGTGATTTAAAATGTTTGCTGCATACGCTAACGTTTAAGAGACAATAATTAACGACTAAAAATTATACAACGCGTGTTTTTCGAATCCATTATTCGGGAAAATAATTTATTAATGTCGCCTTAAGCAAGTTTTAATAAAAATCGATACCCATTGCCGTCCGTAAGATGCAAAATTGCGAGAATGCCAATGACGGGAAGGGAGGAAAGGGAGAAAATGTAGAAAAAAGTAAGCAAGACAATCGTCGGGTAAAGTTAAACGTAGGAATGCGGGTTTACGCGTAGGGATTACATAAAAGGAAGAGAGTGTCGGGGTCGTGGAACGTTCCGATTTCGATGTTTCGAGTAGTTGAGTGTGAGTCGTCGCACCGCGTTGCGCTCGTGGCGCACTCGTTGGCACTCGCGCTTCTTCCTCGGCGAACGCGGTTCCGATTTTGCCGTATATATATACGTACGAAGCACATTTTCCGCGGGCGCTCGCGAGACTCGTACACCCGCCGCTAGTACGTATATCGTAAGTGGCTGCGGTATTCAGCCAGTCAGATCGATGAGGCGTCGTCGTCGCGGCGCCTCGAAAACGCCCGACTCCCTCTTTTCCTCCCTCTCTCTCTCTCTCTCTCTCACGCTTTCGCTCGCTCTTCCCTCTCCTCTCAATTTTTCTTTTCTTCTTCCCTCTTCTCGTCCTGTCCGAGCCTCCTCTTCCTATTTTTTCTTCCCTCGCTCGATGCTCGAACTTTAGCTGATTGTACTACTGTGTTCTCAACCAACTTCATCCGATCGATTTTTCCAAAATTATTTCATACTTATTTTGCCGACGATTAAATCCAGCGTTATTGTATTCAAATCAATTATGTAATCCGGCTCGAATTTATATTTCGAAACAAGGCTAAACGAACAAGCGCTTTACTTTTCACAATAAGGAAATGTCAAATTTATAAAAATTTATAAAAACTAAAAACTAGTTGTACCAAATGATTGACAATGTTTTTTTTTTTTTTTTTTTTTTGAAAATGTGAGATGCAATATTTTAGCTCAATTGTATGTTTTAGCTGCGTGAAACAAGTTCAGTATAATAAATCCTTAATTACTTATACATACTATATCGCGTTGAATTATTATTTTTTAACGAAAAAAAAAATTGCCATTAACGCATAAAAATTCTTTGTATGGATTTTTACTTGTTCATGTATTGCAATTAATCTTTAATCATCCGCAATTTCGTGTCCAGTTGTATAATATTTGTAATTTTAATGGCTTATTAAAATTCGTACGAATTTCGCGCTTGGATCAATAAAAGCTCTTTGCCGCATGTGAAAAACGTGTAAACTTTCAAACGTTCTGAAATTGATAATCGGCATACTACAATAAGTATTAATAAATATAAAATTTTATAAAAGTAATTCTTTATAAAAAGTTAAATAGAGTATTATTATTACTTCGATAATTTTTAACATATCAATTATCGTATATACCTGTTCTTTCTAAAGCTTATTTTGTATAAAAATTTTTTCACGCGGTTTCTTAATTTTCACATTAAATATTAACAGTAAAAAAATTATTTGAACTTTTGAAATTTAAAGATTAAGTCATTTTGAATTAGTACTTGAAAGTTATAACAATTAAAAGTGATATTAAATGAGATATAAAAGCAATAAACATAAAACGTTTATTACAGAATGTAGCAAGTTATCAAAGTTTAAAATAATGAAAACGGCTTTGGGTGCAGGTATTAAATAATTTCATACTTAACAAGTGGTAGGTTTACCGGGCTCTTAATAAGAGAGCGGTATCAGGACACCTAAAATTCAACACTTTGTTATCGCGTTGTCGTCTCACGAAAGAGACGCACCGCTGAGAATAGGCGCATCAACGCGCGACATTTTATAAATTGCTGCGCTTGTGTAGATTTCGTATCGTCGGCTCCGCTCGCTCTATTCCAGAGATTTGTGCTACCGTTACCAATTACCGGAGAGCTTACCGTCATCTTCGTTATACGAAACCAATATTATGTCCTCCTTTCACCTTTACCTTGTCGTTTCATCTGCGTCTGCGGATTATTTTCGAATGTATACCCGACTGCATCTTTGAAATCTATCTTCAATGGATTGGTTTATAAAAAATTTATAAATATCTTATACATTTCGTGTTCTTTTTAGAAAAAATATTAATTTTAATAAATTTAATGATAATGTATGAAACAGCTTATTACGATTGTTTTTTTTTTTTTTTTTTTTTTTTTTTTTTTTTAATAAACTTTAGTAAACTTCGTAAACTTTAATAAAGTTGGAAATAAAGTGAAACAATTAGTGAATATTAAAGTTGAACATGTAAATGTTATAATTTTAACGCAGAAGAAAATTTAACGGAATAGCTGAAGGCTTAAAAATTTTGTCGAGTTGATTTATCCAATTAATTTTTAACCTGCGAAAATAGAGCTTTTATAACCATCTAGATTTTAACAGTTCGTAATGTAGCTTGGCAAAATGTGAATTTGACTCGTAAGTATATCGATTATTTAAAATGATAATTAAGAAAATAAAACGTCACTATTTTAAAGTAATTGTCCGCGTGAAAAACTTTATAGACTTATTTTTATGGAAAAAATTGAAAATTTGAATTGTACTTTAATTGTACTTTGTTTTTTTTTATGTGAATATAAAGAATAAAAGTACTTGAAAAAGTTTATCATTTTTAGAAATAAAGTAATTTATCATTCAAGATCAGAGTCAGAAGACGTCGATGCATCAAACCATCAAATCTTATATGAATATATAATAAATCAGTTCTTTATGGAAGCAATTTACCAAAATAGCACAAAAATCGAGGAAAGTAAAAATGTAAGAAATAAAAAATTTTGCTGGTCGTCCCTGCCGCGACGCAGTATAAAAAAGACAAGCGTGCCAGTGCTCGTTTCGCCAATTTCAAATTTCAACGGGTGACATTTGGCTCTCTTGTCCTTCTGACCTTTAGCCGAAAATATAGGAAGCCTTTCGTTTACGTCCAGAAAAACGACGTTCGAACTTTCCTATACCGAGAAAATTCGAGAAGATCCGTGTACGGAAAGCTGCCTATAAGTCTAAGGCTTGTTTTTCTTCTCGTGCTTCGTTGGAAGCTGTGCTTTACGTGCGCAATTTTCCGGCTAACAGAACCATGTGCCTCGTCCCGTTATGTATTATATATATATAGTATATATATATACGGCAGAAAAAGGCGTCAGACTCAAAGACGCCAGTCTCGAAACGAGCTCTCCGAAGGACGAAAATTGTATTGGCCATTTTTCCCCGATAAACCCTCGCCTTTTTCGAAATTCATTTTTTCTCCAAGCGCAATTGAGCTTTTCTTCGAGAATTCCTTATTTTACGCTTTAATTTATTAAGCTTTTTCTTTAAAAATTATCGAATTTTTAAAATATTATTACATTACTATTTTATCTCTTTTTATACTTAAAATTTTTTTTTCAACTCTTTTAATTTTGTATTTGTTTCGTAAAATAACGTATGCAGATGTATCGTGATTCCTTTATTAATACAATTGCGTAACAAAGTCAAAGGAGTGGAAGTGAATATTCCGTAGAGAGACGAATAAAGTACAAATCAAAATATAAAATTTAGAAAATTGCTTACGGTATGGTATCACATTAAGGTATTTGAAGCGTAGCAATTATCGAAGTATGGAAGAAGCGTATTTGCATAACAACAAAGAAGCAAAAGAAAGAAGAGTAACCGAAAAAAAAGTATCGGGAGCAACACGCAAGCTTTCCGCGTACACACACGTATATATATATATCATCAACTCGGAATAGAATCAACGTTTTCGGCTCAGCTAGTAAGAAGTTGCCGTTCAATACGGACATCGCAACGGCTCGCTCATTGGTAGAGGGGAGGTCGTATTGCGAATTCTCTCCGGCAATACATCTCAATGTAATTTACTCTAGCTCTTTCTTCGAAATTTCGCGACCGCGTAGATAGATATAAAGAGAGAGAGAGAGAGAGAGAGAGCTAAATCCTCGTTAACCGATGGCTTCTTGCGCTATCGCTGCGGTCTCCGACGTTTCCCGCAAGCTTTGTCGCCTCGGATTGATTTGGTGACCGTACCGATTTCGATGTCCTCTACACTTCCCCTCCTCTCCCTACCTCTCCTCCTGTCCGATGCTCGCGCGTTTAACGACCTTAATCGATTTTTTAATTTACGAAAATTTTACAAATATTTACGGCTCCCGGATTAGCAGTTTTATTAAGCAGGCTTGTACGAAGTCCTGGAGCTTTTTTTATTTTCTACGCTCGAAAATTATAATTAACGTAATAATTCGAATTCTATGGGGTTCGTTTGCGACTGGTTTAATGACATTGAAAACCCTAGATTTTCAAAAGGCTATTTGCTTATTTAGATTTTATTCAGTCAGAACACAGTCGACTCAATAATTTTTAAACATCGTCGTTATTATTTTAAAAATAAATAAAGTATTCAAAATAAATGATGATGCAAATGTTTCTGTAAATGTATCAACATTAAACAATTAACTACACGTTTAAATTTTTAGATACGTAATTTTTTTTTATTTTCTCATTAAATATAACATTTGGTGCAGTAATAAAATAACCGTTTACGTGTATGTATATACTAGTTAATGTTTTTTTTTTTTTTTTTTTTTTTGAAACAGCAATGATCGATCACATGTGTCAATCTCATCTGTTTACGTGTATTTATAGATTTTACGAGGCAAATTTAGAGGCACCCTTTGCGCGAGAAGTGAATTTTCTTTTAAAATATCTTCTGCATATATATATATATATATATATATATACACACATATAGTATATACGTCACCCAAGAGATCGACCTACTCTTCTTAGCCTTCATCCGACCAAAGTATCGAAAAGTAAAAAACGCATTTCCCGATGAAAGACAAGATCCTCGCAACTACGAGTTTCAAACATGAAAAAATGATCGTTTTTTATCATTCCGAGAGCGCTTTATCATTTCCTGCGACTGGTCACTTGTATAAAAAGATTTAATTCGCGCATCGCTCGAAATTTTTTTGTAAAAAGGGAAAAGAAGTGCACAGGATTATACGTTCATTATCGTCGAGCATAGGAAGTTTGGCTCGTCTCTTTTCTCGGCTTTTCAAGAACCGTTCCAATTTTGCAGTCCTTCCTATGCTCAAGGAAAAATTTTTGATCCCTCTCTCTACGCGGAACTCTGCCGTCTTTCATCTATTACGTATTACATATCTATGCGTATGCCTCGCAACTTTTTTGTTCGATCGCTCGCGTCCCTTCGAACGCCGGCGAATATTTCAGGTCGTCGATGTCAGCTATGTCTTATATATTGCACTTCGTCACCGTTCGAACTACCGGGTGACGAAAGAGAAAGAGCGAAAGAGAAAGAGCGAAAGAGAGAGAGGGAGAGAGAGGGAGGGAGAAAAAAGAGAGCCTTGTTCCGCATGGCGCACGCGCGGCGCATCATATGATGCGATTCAGGTGTCTTTTGCACCAACGCTTTTTATCCACTTATCGCATCATTAATTTTGCGTAATATTCAACTTTTATTTATTTTCTATTTTTTTTTTTTTTTTTTTTTTTTTTTTTTTTTTTTTTACCAACAACAATACAAAAATTATACAGTTGATATAATATAAAATACGTTTATAATGAGTGATTTATTACCAAATTTATGCGTAATGTCGCGTATAAACATTTGCATCACAATTGAATGATTGTCCTTGTTTAAACGTCTTCTGCATTATATTGGATCATAGATCAGTCTGGCTAAATTTTTGTACAAAAACTTAAGTTTATTAAAATATATCTATATATAAAAAATTTTAACATTTTTGAGCAATATAAAAAAATATTCAATGTATACGTTGGTTAAAAAATATTAATCTGGTAACGAATGTAATATTTTTTTCAAATTATGTACGTTTAATAATTTTCTTTTACTTGGATTGTAAGGGGTTTAAAGCAAGAAAAGTTAAAAATTCTATCTAAAGAATAAAATTAACAGACGGGAGTAAAAGTGCACAAAGTAAAAGTAAACGTTACCGCGCAACTTTCAGTTTCGTAAAAGTTAAGAAAGCTCGGGAAGGATATCGCCTTTGGCGTCGTCCAGCGGAAGAGGCTGCCTCGCTATCGGCCGTCATATACGCGTAGATAAAAACAGAGCTACGGCGGCTCGGGGGTGCGGGAGAGTAAGCCGCGGCCGCGAGAGGCGGCGGTGCGCCGGCGTCCGCGAACGTTCGCCCGCCCGCGCGCGCGCGCGCGCGCCTTCTAGCCCGGGCGGCTGGTGGGGGCCGCCGCAGCGCGGAGGAGCCGCCTCGACCGCGACAGCTCAGAGAGCCGGCAGCCCGCATATCGCGAGCTGCTCCGCCGCCTTATCGCTTATTCCACAATTCGCGCATCGCACCCGAGCGAGCGCGCGCTCGCACGCGCTAATCGAGTCACGCGCTAACCGAGACACGGACCTACGCACGGACCCTCGCACCGAACTTCGAATCTCGAACCAGCCCGAGAGGTTGAGACCGCGGACGCCGCGAGCGAATCCGGACCCCGGAGGGAGAAGGAGAGAAAAGGCGAGTCTGTGCCGCTGTTTTCCAGGAGCCGTGCACCGAATCGTACTCCGAGGAGCCGTGGGAAGAGGAGGAGGAGGAGGAGGAGGAGGCGGAGGAGGAGAGCATCCGCGGCCGGGCTGCGCCAAACGCCCGAGGGGGCCGAGGTGAGTGTCGATCGTCGTCGCGTATCCTTCGCTTCGAGTCGACGTTCGTTCGACCTGGTCGCGCCATGTTGTCTTCGGAGGGGCGAGCGCGCGCGCGCGCGCGTGCTCGGCGACCTTTTTCTCGACGGCTAGGGGTAAACGATGTGCCGTAGAAACGAGGGGTTGTTGTTGCCAGGGGACCCAGCGCCCGGAGCTAAAGCCCCCGCACGACGTAGTTTCCCGAGACGATTTACGGGGGTTCACGGGGATTCACGGGCAAAAGGAGAAGCCAAGTTTTGGATAAAATAATAAGCGCGCGCTGAGGAGGTGCGAATCGGGGCCTAATTAAGATACAACTCCGGGCGGATCAATGATCTAAGGGATCGCGAGGAAGAAACCTGCGCAATCGCGGCCGGAATCCCCTTAACCTTTCTCTCGTCCCATATACGCAGAGGGCAGGGGAAGTCTGCGCCGGTGGCGGCTCCGCGACGGCGGTGGAGGCCGCAGTCCGCATGCGCGACGCGGATAGCCGGCTCCCACATTGACCGTATACGCGCTACGTGTGTCTCTCGACCCGTTCGAGACGGTTCTTCGAAAATCTCGCTCCTTTTTGCGCCAGGATTTGGCCTCGTCTCGACTCTCGGCCCGCTCCTCGAGGCCGTCTCTTTTTTACCCGGAGAACCAGATCCGCTCGTCCCGAGGTGTGAAGCCAATCGTCGCTTCGGCTGGATCGCGCTCGCGCACCGGCGAATCGTTTCTTTGGCTCGACTCGTCGAGGGTTATCCTGCTCAGTAAGAGGGACGTTTGGTCGTTTGCCAGCTCCCCGAGGAAAAATCGATAAACGCTGTAACGCTCCTCTTTCGTGTAAGGATACTCGATTCCTCTTTGCCTCCTTTTTGTTTCCACGCATTGCATCCAGCTACTTGCTGTCCTTATACTCGATACTAGCTATAAGTATATCTCGCTCGATTGCGTCATAAAATCTTTTGTCCGCGTACGTGCCTGCAATATTTTTATATAATTGCGTGCGCATCCGATACCGATTCCTACCGTTTAAATTTGTCGAATAAATTTTGCAGACTCGATTAAATTAAGGATTAAATCAAGCAATAATGAAAATTTGTGTCCATCGATTGGAATATTTTACCGCGTTCGCGAAAATATTTCTGCAAGATTGCGTCAAATTTCGTCTTGTCCGACAATACGAATAGACGATCAGTTAAAAATCTATAACGAGTCTTACGTTTTCTCATCGCGGAGGTTTGCGGAGGTAACGGCGCATCTAAAGCTGCCTGATTCCGCGAGGAAGGGGGGCTATATCGCGGTGGGACCGAAATTATATTTCCAAAGGAGAGGCTGCACGGGGAGCGAGAAATGTTGGCTCTTCGGGCATCGATCTCGAGATTCACTGCGAGTATTACGGTGTAATGGTCGACTCGACGTCTTTTGCAGTTATGACGACCATGGCTCCTGCTGGCGAAGAGGGAGGCGGGACGACGGAGGGCGGGGGCACGGAGCAGGCTCCGAATACCACCGCATCACCGGCCCAACAGCATCAGCAGCAACCGGAAGGCCAGCAGCACCAGCAACATCCGCCCCCATCGCCTTTGAGCGGATGCTACCTCTTAGTGGTGCTTCCCGAACCGCACACCGCACAACACAAGGATCTCATCTTGAATCGTCTCGCTAAAGGTTTGCATCGATTATCTCATCCCTTATAGCGACTTATTTCATGCAATGATGTTTATCGATTTTATAAAATTTTCAAGACAACGGTTACGAAAAAACAAAAAAAAAAAATATATATATATATATATATATATGTGTATGTATATATATGTATATACTAATTTGGCACACGTTTATTTTCACTAAATTCTGGCCGATGTGTCTTGCAATTACGAGGAATCGTTCAAACGCTGATAAACCAGCGCTCTATACATTGCGAATTAGTGCTGCTTCGTTTCGAATTATGAGCAAGGATGAATATTTACTTTGCTGGCGTTGGATTCCGATGCGCGTATAAAAATATTTCTTTATAAATCTTGTTATATATTTTCGTTTTTAAAAATACTTATTTGCATTGAGATTACGAATTGATGATAAACAGCTGATTTGCTTACGAAAGAAGAATTAAAAGCGATAGTTTTACGAAGGTGAATATAAAATTTTTCTAATCCATTCTAGTCGGATAGAAAAGCCTTCTAAAACAAAGGCTTCTGGTAGCCCAGTAAAAAACTTGACTAAGCAATTCAGATTGTAAAAAATCGATTTAATTTTATTAAAAAAAAAAAAAAAAAAAAAAAGTAAAGGAAAGAAAATTTTTAGACGAAATAATAAGCATCGTTATTAAATTCTTTTCTTTATAATTTATTTTAATTTTAAGGCTGAGTAAAAATAACTACCGTTTGATTATTCGTATATTCGAGTATAACACCAGGTTTGAATATTGGATTTATGATGGTAATAAAACGTAGTGATGCATACGTGTGCATAAATATTCATAACGAGCAATTGATTTGAAAAGTATTCGATACAAAATAAAGATTCGACGGTGAATTAACTCGATGAAAATTAAGCGAGCGAAGAGTGAATTTTAAGAAAATCGGTGGCGGCAATCTAGTAAAAATAAGCACATCGCGATAAAGAATCTCTCTCTTTTGTTTTTTTTTTTTTTTTTTTATAAGAAAAGGAGAGAAAGTCGACGGCGCTCCTTTCGACCTTACAGCCCGTTAAATTCCCGGCGCAATAGTTCGGCGAGGAGAAGTTAACTCGGCCGATATCCGGAAAGGCGTCGCGTGACTTCCGCGCTCGGTACGTGCACACACGCCGGCCGTCTAACGGTCGCGCACTCTTAGCTCGCCGCGCTCTCCCCGAAAAGAACTTTTACATATCAAGCCGGGCACAGGCAGACGACGGGCCCGAGGTTTACGCGCTCGGTTGCTAGGTGCTCCGTCCGATCGACGGGAGCTCAGCGGTAAACGCCCTTTTTCGCCCTCTCCTATAAGCCCCGCTTTCTCTCTCTCTCTCTCTCTCTCTCTCTCTCTCTCTCTCTCTCTTGGCACACGCGCGCACATACGCACTTTCGCGATTCTCCGATCTCTCATACGTTTTTCTTCGCTTGCGTCTTTTTTCCGCGTCTTCCCCTTGATTATATTCTACTCGCAATTTCGCACGAGACTGCGCATTCTCGTGGCTCTTCGTCGTCGTCGCGGCGCCGTTTTCCTCGATTGTAAAAACTCGCGCTCGTTGCGACTCCTCTCTCTTTCTCTCCCTTTCCCTTATCCCCCGCGAAAGCGTCGCGACGCCGTGCGTTCGGCTTAATCTGCATCACCGAGGCGCATCGTCGCCTCTACTCTTAATCGTTAAAAGGCAGCGAGAGTAACCTAGAGGCGTTGTTTGAGCTCGTAAAGATACCTAAGAATCATTTCCCTTCCCGTTCGGAAAATTCGGTTTAGTTAAATATTGTCATCTCGCCGAAGGAAAAGCATAACGAGCGGGTGTTCGATTCGGTCGAACGAAGAGCGCGAGTAGGGTCAAGGGCAGTCGCGGCGTCACGTGCGGTCTTATGCGCCGCGGGCCTCCGGCATTTAAATCAAGCGAGCGAGAGCAGCCCGGGCGTCTAGGACGCGTACGAAGACGAAAAGCGGCCGCCGTGCGCCAGCAACATAGCGTCGTCGCGAGGAGTCGCGTGTGCGAGGCTCTCGCTCCGCAATGCGCCACTGCCGTTTTTCGCTCGCGGGCGGGCGGGCGCGCACGCTTCCTTCGGCTCCAATTCTCGTCGGACCGCTAACCAAAAATTAGCGCCGCTCTCTCTCTCTCTCTCTCTCTCTCTCTCTCGGCTATCTACGTTAACGACGTCGAGGAGAACGTCGCTCGTCGGCCGTTCGATCGACCGCCTCGATGTCCTTTATTCGACCCCCTCTCGTTGCGAAGAAAATCCTCGCTACGAATGGTCGAAGCGACGTATCTCTTCTTGATTTAAAGCCGCTTCTCGAGCACGAGAAGGCGTCCGCTAGCGCGAGAGAGCGAAGACGAGGATGACGAAGAGAAAAGTGAGCGATTTTCTCGAGCGTTGATGTGTCGGCACTGCCGTTTGTCTTTGCTTTTTTACGGCTCGAAAAAATTCGGTGCCGCGGCGCGTTTTATGGCCCGTCCAGTCGCGCAATTGTGCCAAAAGTTCGAAGTCGAACATTTTGACAGTTATCGCTTGCAATATCCGCTTCTTGCTTCGATAATTAAACGGAAAAAGGAAATGAACTGTCTATATACGTTTACTGTTCCTACTCCGTAATATATTAAAACTACAAATAAAATTTGAAAATAAAAAATTCAAGTTTTCTTTAAATTTTCATCGTGGAATTTCTTGTAGAATTAGAATTGAATAATTAGATTTCTCAGATCTAATTATTAATGTGTAAATTGTAGTCGACGGGACGCTAATGATTGCAAAATAAAGTCAGAAATAATACAGCATGTAAGAAGGTCAAAATACTCGGTTATCCAATGCAGGCTTTGAATAAATATTTTTATAGACTACGCAAATCTTACCAGCGAATAAATGTTAGATAAATCTGATATTGTGACTTTATATAAAACAATATATTTGACTCTGAAAAAAAAAAAAAAAAAAAAATTAAACGTATTTTTAAAATGGAATAAATTTTTCGAGGCACATTAATTAATCGATAAACGGTACTCGCTCAAAGCGGAGCACACATTCATGTGTGCTTTCATCCCACAATCCGACGACATTAACAATACAATTTATTGAAAATGTTTGCACATTATGACGTCAGTCTTATCCGATTTCAATTCTCTCGCGATCTTTTGCTTTATGCTTACGCGAACGTTGAGAAAAATTAATTTGAAAATAAATTCAAAACGACAGCTGTACAGAGATTGGTGACGACGTTTTTAGATTATTTAAATAAAATTGATGGCTCATAATTAGTAATTAGTAAGCTTTAAATTAAAATTATAAAATAATATAAATTTGTCGCATATATTAAAATAACGTAAACAAGTATAACTCGCTCGTTATTTAAAAATATTATTAAAGTTAAAATAATTTTGTAGATTAAAAATAGAGAGCCGAAGGAAAAGCGAGGTGAAAAAAAAAAAAAGGAGCAAGAGGGAAAAGGGCAAAGAGTATCCGCAGGCTGTACGCATGTGCTCGTGCGCTCGTGCGCTCGCCGAGTGGTTTTTAAGGGATCGCATGCGTGCAAACATATATACAGACCCACACACATACACACACAACTTGTATGGGGAGGAGAAAGAAATAGTGCCCGTTAGAAAGAGAAAGAGGGAGAGATAGAGATAGAGAGAGAGAGAGAGAGAGAGAGAAAGAGCGCAAACGCTGCAGAAACCGGCGAGACGCAGTCTACACAGCCGGGAGGGTTGGCAGAGGCCTTAAATGCCTCTTTTGTATTTATAGAGTGTCACGGTCCGCCGCCGATTCGCGGAACAGCCCGCATTTTCTGCGGCACAACGTCAATACGCCCCTGGTTTCCGTGCTCCCTCTCTCTTAACTCTTTCTCTCTCTTTCTTTTCTCCCGCAGTCGTACGGTCGAGCGCCGGCTAGCGCTAGCTTTTTCCCAACCTACCTCTTTATTTCTCTTTCGTGTCAAGATCGTGCATTTTTCGATCTACATTTCTCTCTCTCTCTCTCTCTCTCTCTCATTCTTTTTCTTCTATTTAATTTTTTTTTCCTTTTTTTTTTTTTTTCTAATTTATACGCCGCGAGAGAGAAATTTAATTCGCACGCGCGTATACTCGACGTTTTATCGCTTCTCGATTAGACGCGCGTGCCGCTCGCGTTTAATTAATTAACCGGCGCGCATAGCCAAGGATAAAGCGAAAACTCGGAAGCAACCGGAGCTTGGAATCGACAAGCAGCCGCGTCGACGAGTCGAGGGTGGCGAACGTCGAGGGTGCGCGAGCCAGCCTCTCGGGGAAGGCTCGACCGATTCTATTTCGGTCCGTTTCGCGCGCGCGCGCGGGTCTACAGGTCATCGGCTCGAAATACCTCGCGGTGTGCGCCGGCTCTACGCTCACGCCGCTCGCGCCGAGGCGAACACGTGATTTCGGACACACGCGTCCGCCGCGGTGCATCCGAAAATCTGATAATAAATCAGCCGTCGTTGCGCCCTTTTCGCGATCGGGGAAAATTCGCCGGTTGCAAGCTCTAAGTTAACACTTTTGCCGAATACCTTTGCTTTTTCTCCGTAAATAGACGCGCGATGACTTTCCCCGTTACGCGCCGACGAATATGTTTATTTCTAGATTTAGGAGCACGTTTCGACCGTCTTCTCGCTTAATAATTACACAATTATTTCGAACCGATTAAATTAAATTATTAATCGGTAATTTGATTCATCGAAATGTTATAACTTTTAATAAAATATTGTTAAATTAAGTTATTTAATTGCCGTCTATGTAGCATTGTTTGCAATTATATTAAGTAAAGAATACAGCTCATTTTTGCAATTATAGTTTTATTTTAAATTAAACAGAGCATGGCAAAAAGGAAAAACTTTTTAGTTTTAATCGTTAATTGGCAATTAATACCAAATTTTATCGTAAATTTACGATTAAACTAGCCTGTAAATAAAAATCTAATTTTATACTAACAAGTGTAATTTAAAATTTTGTAATGTTCAAAAGCAACTTTTTTTTTTTTTTTTTTTTTCATATTTTAAATAAAAAACCGTTTAACCAAACATTCAAATTTTGAAAGGCACAAAAGCGCGGTAATAGCTTAAGTACTACATTTTTAAGTAGCTTAAATGCAAAAAGAATTGCGAAAACACACGCACGAGTGTCAAGGTAAAAAAAGCTAGGAACAATTGAAAGTAAAAAACTTTTGTACAAAGAGTTTTTAAACGCCGCGTAATAAAAGAAGAGCTTCTTTTTCTTTTTTTTTTTCAATACACTTGTACGTATATGTATACAGAACGTATACATTATGAAGAAAAAGTGTGACTATTTTCTGGGTGTTGGAATAAATACTTAAGCATATAATATTAAAGGCCAAGGATAACGTGGACGAGAAGCCGCCAACTATTAGAGCGAGTTAAGCTCATCGGAGCGTGTGCTCGCGCGCGAGCCACGGTATCGCGTATACGCGAGGCAAAAGCCGCGATGAAGGAAATCGGAGGAACGCGAGTGCCGAGAAAATATAAGGGAATAGAAAGAAGCATAAAGTACATAAGGAAAAGTAAACGAGAGCGGTCGGTGAGAAGGAGAAAAAAAAAAAAAAAAAAGGAAAAAAAGAATTAAAGAGGATTAAACGAAAGTGGAAAAGTGAGAAAGAAGCGAGGAGGAGGAAGATATAGAATACGGGGGTAGAAAGACAGAGAGAGAGAGAGAGAGAGAGAGAGAGAGAGAGAGAGGGAGAAAGTGAGATAACTGTAGCTAGATGCGGCATGCGCATGTTAGTACCTGCCTACGGCCACATCCCCGCAGTCCCAGAACTTGGATCAATAATCCATCCAGCCTTGGTCCCCTGGCTTAATAACTGTCGCCAAGTCCAATAAACATTATCTACTACATAGTATTTCTTCGTACGCGTTACTCACGCATACGCTAATGAGCTAAGCAAAGACTTAATAAAATAAGCTCGAAGCTTGAGATCCAGCCCAGGGGCCAAAGAATCCGGTTGCCATCTCGAACGATAAACGAGATATAAAATCGGGATAGAGCAGGAGAGAGAGAGAGAGAGAGAGAGAGAGGGTGAGAATGGAGCTTCACGCGTAAAGCTGCTGCGCGCACGGAAGCCTCTGGACTTCGCTTGGCTTTGTACTTCGCGAAGTGCAGCCGAGAGGTCGCTCTTCGTTAACCGAAGCGATATTGAGCGACCGACGACGCGCATCCAACTTTTTTTTCCCTTTTTTTTTTTCCGTTTATTTTATACTTCTTTTCAAAATTTATCAACCAATGAACGATGAAGCTAAAACTTCATCTTTTAAGTCTGTAAAAAATTTTTAATCGACAAATTAAACGACTTTATTATTTATTTTATCAATCTTTATGCACGCGAATTTAAATGATTAAGTTTTCTCTCTGCGCATTAATATTTCGCATAAAATTATTCAGTCGTTTAAAAATTTATGCTAATTCGATTTATGGACCAAAATTTTTTTAGAAATTCAATTGACTGTATGCGCACAGATAAAATAAAATTAAAAAAATTTTTCATCGATAAACGCTATTCAGCGGAAAGTTATAATTTAATGGGATTCGAAACCACTACGCATATTTTTAATGTTTTTGCAAAAATAAAAAAATCTTTAACCATGGATCTTCGAAATTGATTACGTTTCATAGGGTGATTCGCTCATCAAAATTGCATTTTGTTATAAAAGATGAAATTTCATTACTCTCTTTGTTCACAAGCTCGTGTGGATTGTACATAATGTTTAGCGAGAAAATCTTTAATATCAACGGTAAACGCAGGTTTATTAAATATTTACGCGTATGTACATTCATAATTTTCATTATTCAAGCGAACATATATAATCATTTTATTAATACCATTGGAGAAATTGTCGTTTTAATTTACACCAATCTATTTGAAATAATAAGTAAATTTTTTTCACTTATAATTGAGTTACTTTTTCATAATGATAGTTTATACTTGCGGGATATGTCAAAGATTAAAAGAGTATTTAAAATTTTTTCAAGGAGAATCAATAATTCCACGGCATACGCGAGCCTCTTTCTCACCTATTGTGTAAACGAGTATCATAAATATGACGATACAATTAAATTAACGGCAAGAGGTCTAAAAAAAGAGTCCTGAAGTAGATAGATAGAGAAAGAAGAAGAGAGAGAGAGAGAGAGAGAGAGAAAGAAAGATACTATATACTAGTGTGGCGTGTCGCGAATCGCTTCCGCCGGCGTTCCTCTATATGCATATATATGTAACGTGAATTTTAACGTCATCAACTTTACGAATATAATTAATGTAGGTTTAAAGCTGCACGAGGTGAGATGTGCGCTACAGTTCCGCAGTCGTGTCTTTCACTGAGACAAAACTAACGAGCGTTTGATATAACCAATGGATTACCAAGCCGATGTACCGGCATAAATATGCCTCGCGTTTAAATTTGCAATATCCATTATTTATATTGTTTGGATAAAAAAATTAAACGCGTTTTAGGCAACGCTTGTAAATAATAAATAATCTAAAATTGTCGAATAAAACGCATAACTAGTTTAACGAAATAAATAAAACTGCGTACATTTAATTCGATAAAGTTGCGAGTGGTATGAATAAATAAAAAAAAAAAAAAAAAGAAACAAAAAGCAAATTAACATTTCCAATGAGTCAGCGGTCTGCTATTAGTACCTTTGCGTGCGTGCGTGCGTGTGTGCGTGCGTGCGTGCGCGCGCGCGCGAGTACGAGGGTAACGAAACAAAATAAATTTCGTCTTCTGCTCGATACCGCTTTGTCGATTTGTATTCTACGAAGGTAGCCCCGGCGACGCCTCGAATCGCGCGTGGATCGAACGAACGGTAAGGGAAGAAAGAAGTATAGAGACGAGGAGAAAGCCGCGGGAACGGTGTCACCGGACACCGTCTCGAGAAAACCTCCAGGGTTACGCGTTTGCCGAGGGTCGACGATATTATTTACCCTCCTTAATCTTATAAATTGTTAATAGGCTAAAATTAACCGCGAAACTCGGCGCGCGCGCGCCCTCGGCTTTCTCCCACGGAGCTCAAAGACGAGCTGACGACTCAACGCGAATGATAATCGCTACATCGTGTTAACGGTATATATATATATATGTACATACATATATGGATATATGTATATTTATATGACACATTTTAGCCTTCGATTCATTATCATCGTTTCTGTTCCATTATTTTAATGGATAATTTAACGTTATTATTCAGAGCATTGTTGCACCGTGCGCTTTTTTTATTTCACATTGTAATCAAAATATTTTCATCGATACTTATTATTTATATATTAAGCAGTAAATAAGCTTTATAATTATTTTAAATTAATTATTATTTTCTGACAATCAAAATGCTTCTAAAATAATTATCAATGTACGTTTCATTTGTCGTATTTTCTTAAATTTCAAAGTCCGTATATTATGTTGATCATTTAAAATTAAAACATATTAGAAAATATTTTACTTTTTTCCGAGACGAGTTTTGCGGTAAGACAAAAAATAATTTATTCTACATTTTATATCCACGTGTATTCGTAATGAAATTTATAATTTCCATTGGATTTAATCTTGGTTACAAAATAAGGGAACGTTTATTAATAATTTGATCGAGTTTGCTCATCATACTTGTAAACAGACTCGAGGGATTTACATGGCGCGTGTGAACGCTCGTGTTGACGCAAACGCACGAATACGTACATACGCAAGTTCGAGCTTATTTTCTCCCGTCTCGATCAAGTCAGCAAATTATACTTGTAACTTATCCTTTTTTCGAAAAAATAACGCACGAAAATTCTTATCGGTTATGGGAAATGGAAAATGCATCGCCGAATAATTTATCAAAAGTATTGGCCGTAAACGTCGACGAATGAATAAATTAGTAAAGAAAAGCTCGAACAATTGCAGCAAATGAAAGGGAAATGCTTATAAATAGATATAAAAGGAAAATGAAAAGAGAGACGAGAGAAGCTGCCTCTGAAAGTCGCGCAATTCCGTGCAGAAGCATCTCTCGTTGAGGGAACGAGAGATAAAGACAAGTAGAAAGGAAGAGAGTGAGAGAAGGGCGTTGGAAGGGGGAGGGAGGGAGGGGGGGGGGAGAGAAAGGAAGATGGCGAAAAAGAGAGCGCGAGCGTACGAACGCGACGGATCTAATTTTGAACTTCTCTTTCACTTTTAGCATCTCAATGTGTCTCCCGCTAGTCTTGAGACGAAATTTCGGTCTTGAACCTGACCCCCGCGAGAAATACTTGAACGATTACGCGAAAATGTCTTCTTGTCGGACGCTCACTGAAAACGTCTATTTAGAGTTTCAACCTTCGTTATTAACGCGCTTAAAACTTTTCGAAAATGAATAGACTACATTTATGTATTGCTTTGTAAAATTAACGCGCGACAGCTGACGCTTTATCCCATTTCCCTGTACTTTCTTTATGCTGGCGTTTACTGGTATAAAAACATAAATGTTTTCTTTTTTTTTTTTCTTTCTTTTCTTTTCTTTTTATATACTTTTGTATTTTTGTAATGAATTGCTCACTCGCGTACATTCCAAACAATTGTGAATTATTTTCCATTCGTTTTGTGGTAGTCTTTTTGCAAAAAAATGTACGGCTATAGTGAAAAAAATATTACATTTTCTTTAGTGAAAAGAGAATATTGTCTCTCTTTGTTCCCACCGCTTACTGTTACTTGATTTATTTACATTTTATATTAATTTATTATTTCGGTTGGAAAAATTTTATACCGACAATTTTGATTGATTGGTATGCAAATAGTAACAAAAATGAGATAAAGCGCTAAAGCATCGAGCACTTATAGCCTTGAAAGTTATAAAATCTTATATTCTTATTTATTTTTAAGAATCTTAATTAGTTAACCCTAAAGTTTATTTATTAATTTTCTTTCTTAACCATTATGACCATTCCTATGCAACGGATAAAATATTTTCTTCGTATATCGTATATTCTAGAGATTGATGAAAAGAAATAGTCGATGAGCACTATTAACGTCGAGTGCAAAATTTCGTTGTATAAGAGAACACCATGTTATTAAAAATAGTATTAAGTGTAAATATCTCATTGTTTTTCTTTTCTCTTTATACATGGATATAAGTATAGATATTATTATAGACAATTGTTAATAAACGAAATCATTTGGAATTAAAATTATTTTGCTTAATACTTAAAAATGTGCAATTTAAATAAAATTAAAATAGCAAAATTGCCTTCAAAACTTTCGAGATTTAAAATTTTGACAGTTTAAAATTTTTATATCAAATAACTTATTTCGAATAATTATCTAAAAAAAAAAAAAAAAAAGGGTTATTTTAATTTGCACTTGAATGCGATGGAAATTTGAAATTTCAATATTTTTCTTCTAAGCTGCATTTCGAGATTTACTTTTGTACTCATCGTAACGCGCTTTTTGCGCTAAAAATAGTTTTATAAAAATAGAGCCAATTGTACAAGCGATCCTTTGAATCAAAATAAAAACGGAGCCATAAAAGCACTACAATTTGCGATGCAATATTTACTTATAACGTCAACAAAGGAATTATACATTTATTATTTAGGATAAAACACTTGACAGAAATTTCGTGCATATCTTTATTTCAGTGTATTTTGCAGAAATCAACCAAATGGAACATGAAAATAATGTTATCGGAATCGCTTGCGATAATTAGAGAGTATATGATTTATAATTTAAGAGAGAGACATCGTGCCTCGCCTCGATGGTATAGAAACCGAGGGCGTATAGCTCGGGGGTACCGCTTTCGAGGAACTCGAACGCTCACCCATAACCCGCAGCGGTAAAATAATCCGCCGCGCGTACTTATATACGCGTAAATGTATATAATATAATCATAGGAACGAGAGTACGTATCGATGTTCGCGCGGAACGGACCATCGGTTCGACGATTACTGAACTACTTCCTCGAGGATCAGGATCAGGTCTTTAGAACGAAGTAGGCAAACTTAAGCTGTAAACTTAAGGGAAACGCAAAGTTGAGTCAATGCAGACGCTATGCTTATACTTTTTATTGCTTATATTGCGCTTCTTTCGCACTCTTTTTACCGACGGTCTCTCGCGCTTCCAATTAAAAACTTTGCCCTATAGCTGCTCTTCATTTCCACTCGGTTCGTCCTTAAATTCATTATACTCGAATTATTTATTGTATATTATCTTACTTTGATTTTAAAATTCTGACTCGATAATTGTTCGTTGAATATCATTTCATATGCGACAAATATTTTAATTTCTTTATCGTTGAAACACCAGGAAAATTTAAAATTTTTAACGAAGCTCTTGTTTTGAACAAGTTATAATTTTTATAAGCAATGTTAAACTTTTTTAAACCTTTGCAATATAACCGTTAAAAAATTCACTTTCGAACTCAATTTACGTTTTTACCAATTATTATTATCGTAAAATTTTTATCTGACAAAATTAAGTGTATCTTATAATTAATTTGAAGCTTACAGTAAACTTATATGTACAAAAGTAGTGAATATTTTACTACGTTTTTATTTTAGTTTATATACAATACGCAAGAATATAATTATTGATTTTAAAGAGGCTAAAAGTAATGTTTAAGAAAATAACATAATATTTAATTATTCAAAATGACATTTTTAATATTAATTGTTACAAACCGGATTCATTGTTCGACGTTGAAGGTAACTTTTACGGAGAAGATACAATTCAGCGTTTTTCTTGTCAAGAACTTTTTGACCCTGTTTTAAGACAAAGCCTCGACAACATCTCTTTTACACTTTGGCACATATTGCTATTTAAAGTAATAAAAAAAAAAAAAAAAAAAAAAAAAAAAAAGGAAAAAAAAGGAACGATACAAGACTTCTCGAGATGCATTATCATATTTTTTTTTTCTTTTTTTTTTATTATTAATAAGCATAATTTTTAAGTAATAAACTTCAATTATTAAAACTATAATCAAGTAGCCATCGTAGCGATAAAGCGTCTCGGATAAAGCAGTAGCGTAAGTCTTTTGGTTCGCGATGAATTTCTTCGAAGGTGCTGGAGAAAGAGAGAGAGAGAGAGAGAGAGAGAGAGAGAGAGAGAGAGAGAGAGAGAGAGAGAGAGAGAGAGAGAGAGAGAGAGAGAGAGAGAGAGAGAGTGAGTGAAGTGCACATGTCTTTATGTACGCGTGCATGGAAGTAAAAAGTGCTAGTCTATAGATAGCTGGGAGAAACCCGGAATTTTCTGTATCTTCTTCTTTAGCTTCTTTTTGTTTTGCGAGAATAAAAGCTCCAAAATGAGAAACGAGAAAGCTTCCAGCTCGAGAAAGCTACGAGTTATCAAGATATTTTCTGTCAGACTTGAGAGTTTAAGCTACTCTCGGCTATACTAAGTTTACAATTTTAATCTAGCATATTCAGAAACGAAGATTTCATGTTTTAAATATCGTTAAATAAAAAATTTGTTAAAAAATATTATGATCATCGGATTAATTTTCATTTATCCTTATAAGTTATATAATTTCATTCGTATCGTTTCATTAGGTTTAAAAAAATTTTTCTATAAATGTCTCATTTTTTTAATCTGCTTATTTATTACAAAATATTAAATTAAACATTATCAATTTTTTTACAGTGTGATTTATAATTATTTTTCTGAAATTTAAAAAACTAATTTTTTATCGAGAAAATAAACTCTCGAACAATGAGCGATACCGATGATGTGAATTATATAAACTTAATAATTTACGTTATTCTTTTGTACTATTTAATTTTCTTTTTTTTTTTTTTTTTTTTTTTTTTAAAGTAGTTGTGTATTAAAGACACATTCTTATACAAAAGGAGGCTATAAAAATAAAAATTGACAGGTTCTTCGGTATACCTTATAAATTTCACGTATACTGAAATAATAAAGTAAATGTCGTGTTTATTTTTATTTTTATTAGCGAATATTAATAACAGAAAATGAAATTGAATACGTTCAATATATGTACACTTACAAGTATTATACATCTAGCATAAACAATTGTATCTACAATTTCACAAAGATATTCTATCGGCGGATAATTATAATAATAATTAATAAATAGAAATTCGATAAAAGTATATAAAATTTCATAGCCATATGGTAAACGATACAGGAAGGTATAGCCGTTAGTACAGTTATATAGGTTCTATTAGCCTGGTATATTGATATAGAAAACAGAACGCACGTATGATGCAATGAGAGATACAATAAAAAAGAAAGGGCGGGAGGGTGGGGGAGAGAGAAAGGGAGAATATCGTCGGATATCGGAAAGGGAAGAATCGCGCGAGAGAGTCAGCGAGCATCGAAGACGCAAAACTCAGCACGGCTTCGCCGTATCACTTTCGGGGCTTCCGATCAATTTGACACAGCACCGAGCTCTCCGATATACAAGTATATACATATCTTCGATATATACCAATTTAGAGGCTTTAAGAGCCGACCCCTGCGTCTTTGTCGCTCGCTGGCTCCTCCGCGCAAAGTCAACACCTGACCTTACCTTCGCTTCCCTGGGTGCTAAGATATCGATTACGTTATAGGCAGTTTTCTTACTCTCGATCAAAACTAATAAACTTCTCAACGATTATTTACCGTTTACCTATTTATTGTAGTCTTATTATTTTCATTATTGGGATAATAATTTATCTTATTCGTAAGATGATTATTTTGCAAATTGCTAAAACTAAGCACAAGGTAAGAATTGCGTGAAAATTCTTTCAAAATTATTAAAAAAACGAAGAAATTTAAAACCTCATAAACATATCGCATTTTCATTAAAATAATCCTTTGTTTGTTATCGATGCAAAATAAAAAAATTTTACGGTGTATGTCGATGAATATTCTTTTTTTTTTATATTCCCATGATAATTTTTCTATACGTTTGAGATAAATATATACATATATATCGGAGACGCGATAGTTTATAAAAATATGTAGACCCAGCTGCCTTGAATATGTCCTGCTTTCAAAGGCGACTTTTAACAATACGGCTTTGAAAGCCGATCGCGAGAGAGAGAGAGAGAGCTGCAAGATATGTTGTAAGTGCAACCTTATAAAAGGCCGCGTAAAAGGAAAATGCCGCACCATCTTCAAAGTTGAATAATTTTTTTTTCTCTCTCTCTCTCTCTCTCTCTCTCTCTCTCTGGTTCGCTTTCGTATCGGATATGAGAAAACGACTATAGCGAATGGCTCGATCTCTCGATCTCGGAGATGATGTCGACGTTGTTTAGCGAAGGGGGGCTGTGTACGCGTACGCGGATCGATTCCTGGCAAGGACCACGTGACGAGGGTGCGGTATTCATGACGTCACCTCTGCCGTCCTAACCGACCCTTTTGCCAACATTTTACTTTTACTTTTAATTTTTTTTTTTTTTTATCCCTTAATTTTTGTTCACTTTTGCTATTTATCTGCCTTATTTTCATTTGTTCTTTTTTTTTTGTTTTTTTTTTTGTTTTTTTTTTTTTTTTTTTGTTTTTTACAATCGATTATTTATACCCATTTATTCTTTATTATTGAATCAACTTTTATTTATTTTTTTTATTTTATTGAGAAAATATATCGTGTGGTTCATTTTTTAAATCAAATTCTCACATTGTACGCGTATCAAAATTTTAGTACCTTTGATAATATATCATTTTGTTTTTTACAAAACAAAGTTAATCATTATTTTAGCTATATGAATAACAGTACTTCACTTAAAATGAATGAATATATATTTAAAAAACTACAACTTATTGGAAATTATTATTAACAATTACATTATTCGATAAAACAAGACTTCATTGTAGTAAAAAATTTTTTAAACGTTCGCTAATAAAACTAAGATTGATCGTTAATGTTTGCTATTATGCTATTTAGGTTTCCTCTCTTGGGACAAAGACAGTTGTCACGTAGATCTCGAAAAGGAATTGCAGGCGTTAGTGGCGCAAGCACCCGAAGGTGAAGAAGCTAGAAATGGTAATATACTCAAATCAAACATAATATATACACTCTGACAAGAAAGTATCCGGAAATTCTCATTTAAATTGCCCGCGTTGAGTATTTTTAAGTATTTGAAGTTTCTGTATGTTGGTAGGACTGTCCGTAATTACTATGCCAAACATGAGTGCGGTCTGTCAACTAGTTTGTTTACGACAGCTGTTGAAACCAGTCGACCTCAGTGGTAGTCTGCGAATGTTACAATGGAAAAACGATAACGCACCATCTCATCGAGCCACGATTATTAACGATTTTAAGAGCAAACACTCGATAAATACCATCGACCAGCCACCTTATTCGCTTGATCTAGCTCCGTGTGACTTTTTTCTTTTCTCCAGACTGAAATTACCGCTCCGGGGAACCAGATTTGACTCCATAGACGCCATAAAAGAAAATTCGCAGAAGGAGCTGAAGGCCATCCCTGAAAGCGCCTATAAAAAATGTTTCCATCATTGGAAAAAACGTTGGCACATGTGTATCGCTTCAAATGGAGCATATTTTGAAGGAGATTCAATAAATATTGAAGAAGTTTGATATTTTTGCGTTTTATTTCAAATTTCCGGATACTTTTTTGTCAGAGTGTATCAGTAAATAAAATACAGAAAATTAATAAAAAATCAATTTCAATAATTTAATTTCACTTATCAATTTAAAAAAGTAATTGATTTACTAATATTTTAATACAGGAGAGCGTCTAATACAATATGCAACCGAGAATCTCGTAACCGAAGTTCTCATATATCCTCAAAGCAATACTTTATTGCAATGCATTCGCAATCTTCTCGCAAGCTTCACGAAGCACAGGCACATCATTCATGCTGGATACACATTCGGTGGAAATGGTTCCTGGATACTGCAAGTAAGTCACTATTTACTTTTTCGTTCCTTTTTTTTTTTTTTTTTTTTTTTTCTATAAAATATGATTACAATATATCTTAATTATTTTAATTTAAATATAAAATTTTAATAAATAGGATGGAACCTTCAGCCTTGCTGATTTTCTGGATGCGTTTAGTGAACACGAGGTGCAACGCGTGCTTCGAGCTTACGAGAATAGCGTTACTGTAGATATTCATTGCGCAGGGGTCGGCGATTGGTCGACGTCGCGTCTTTCTAAAGAGGCATGCACGAGGTACTATACTATATTTTTATATGTCTTGCAATATTACTTAGAGTCAATCGTTATGCAACGATACACTAATAAATTTAATAATAATCATATTAAATGCATGAAATATAATCAAAAAATGGTATACTTTTACATTTTTTTACAAGAATGTAAAAATATTTTCAAAATATACTAATTACGATTATGTTGAATAGAGCATGTCGAGTGAGAGTCAATCCGGATGACGTTCTCACAGCCGGTGTACCAGCTATTATAAGTTTCACGAATTATATTGGACAGTATCTGGTTGCTCAAACATTAGATCAGTTAATGGAACCGTCCGATGTTGTTGGAAACATACGCTTCAGTCATCCAACGCTCTACGTCTTCCCTGGTGGACAAGGAGATGCTGCTTTATTTGGCATAAATGGTTTCAATATGCTTGTAGATGGAGGTTTTGCACGTAAAGCTTGTTTTTGGGACTTTGCGAGGCATCTTGATCGTCTCGACGCTGTCCTCGTTACGCGAATTAATAATAGTAATGTTGGTGGCATGTCAAGTGTTCTACGAAAAAAGAAAGAAATGTATGTCTATCCTCAAATAGGCCATTTCTTTTGTAATCTAGTTGTGAGTACAGTTTATTTTTCATTAATCTACTTTTTTTTTTTTTTATAAATAATTTAATAATTTTAGATAGAATTGCAATAAAAAATTTTTTATTCGATGTGAAAATTAAATTGGTTCAGACAAAAACTATGGTTTAAATCGAAATTACCGATAAATTTATTATTATGAACAAAATTTATAAAATTTATTACATAAATCTTATTGTTTGCAGGAAAGAAAACATTTCAACTCCCCAGACGGAGATAAAGACATTGATCCCTTGATTTTGGACCTGATTGATATTGGGCAAGAGATGATTGTCAATTTGCGTCATATAAATCTACGTCCACATCCTTGCTATAGAGATCCAGAGCCAATTAATTTATATCACAAAGTGGGCCATGGAACTTTAGACATGTACGTGTTGAGTCCAAATAAAGACAGTCGAGAAGTTCGAGAATTTATGGCAAAGTGGAATGCATCGGATTCTAAACTTTTTGCTGGATCACATAGAAAAGACTCAAATAGTATTACGTTTCCAGTTCAAAATTTGGTATCGATTTGCGCATTGCTGGTGTGGCAACCAGCAAATCCTGAAGATACAATTACACGAATTCTCTTCCCTGGTAGCACACCACAGCACCAAATTTTCGAAGGCTTTGAGCGTTTAAAACATTTAGAATTTTTAAAGCGTCCAGTTTGTACAGCAAAAAGTCTTTCGCCCTCAACGTCACTAGTAGCGCTTAAAGATAAATCCGCAATTCTAAAACCAAAATTAGGTTCGATTGAGCGTGAAACCAAACGTCTTTCTGAAATACGCAGAGAAAAAAAAGAAATATCGGAAATTAAGGCTGTGAAAAAAGATTCTGTAGCTGATGATTCTATTATGAAAATCTCTACAAAACCAGCGATACCTCCTCAACAAAAATCAGAAACAAAAGCGAAAAAAGTTGTGGAAAATAAAAAAATTGAATCTGATGCAAAAGAAAGTAAAAAGATAGAGAAAGAGTTAAAGGAGACGAAAAAAGAAACGAAAAAGATGGAAAAGTCTGATGGATTAGAAACGGATTTAAAGAAGACTGATGCGACTAAGGTAGAAACTGAAAAGACTGCCCCTCTAAAGGAACCTAAAATTCAAAAAATTGAATCAAAGAAAAAAGAAAGTAAAGAAGCAATTAAATCAGTTGTAAAAACAAGTAAACCTGAAACTACGACGAAACCTTTATTAAAAAGCATTGAAAAGAAGTCTAAAGCAGGTGGAGAAAAAAAAGACATTATGAAATCATCACCAACAACGCCAAAGAAATCCATGAATGGTACAGCTTCAAAAGCGGAGATAACAAAATCTGTTCCTAAGTCTACAATTAAAATAACTTCTAAGCTTTCTTCTGCTACTCCTGCAAAAAGTACAAAAGACGCCAATAATAGAATGGTGGTTGAACAAAAAAATATAGAACTCTCATCAATGGCAGGTAAGGCTGGTTTGGGTCTTGGAATGAAAGTGCCATCCAAACCTAAAGCGACAGAACGAAAGCCTATTAGTCGTCGTACAAAACCTATAAGTCCCAGCAAAGCTAGACTTCCAATAAGTCCCGCTAAATCAACAAGAAGTACACCCACGGCTTCTGTTAAATCTGATAAAGATGCTGTAATTAGAAAAGTTAAAGGAGGAACTACAGATTCGTCTGCTGTATCAACTCCTTCTGGAATCGAACCAGAATCAGCAATTAAATTGATTGATAAAAATTTAACTGAAAAATCAGAAGATATGTCACTTGATTCAATTGAAAGTAAAGTGTTAGCAGATTTGAAAGAAGAACGAGAAGTTGTTGAAGAAATTGAAGCAGTCTTACAAAAAGCAGAACGCATTGAAGAAGCACGTAAAGAAGAGCGTTTTGAAGGGGATGATGAAATAACCGCCGAAGCAACTGATAAAAAAGAAGAGGATATGACAGAAGAAGATGTTACGGCAGAAATGGATGACATTCCAAAAAAGATATCCAGAAAAGAAAGCCAAGAATTAACAGAGGAAGATGAATATTTAATTGTTGAAAAAGAAGAAATTTACACCGAAGATTCAGTACAGAGTGGTGATGCTGAACAAAAACATCAGCTTGATGAAGTAGAATCTGAAAAAGCGTTAATGAAATCTGAAAGACAACTACCAGTAGAAGAATTTGAACAAGATGAAGAAAAAGAATATGCTGAAGAGAAAAAGGACGAAATACCAGAGAAAAAATTAGTTGACTCTGTAGTAGATAAAGAATCTCGAAAATCTGTGGAGTTATCTCCTGAACATAAGGAACTTTTAAAGGAAGAAATGAAGCAGATAATTTTTTCAGCTACAGAAGTTGTGAAAAAAACAGAGGAGAAAGATGACTCAGGTAAAAAAGATAGTGAAGATATAACAAAAGAACCATCAAGTTTAAGCCCTGATAAATTAGATTCTTCGGTGAAACCGGATGTTGATCAGAAAGACGTTGTGATTGAAAAATTAGAAGAATCTCAAGAAAGGATTTCAACTCTTGAATCGGGAGCTACAACAACTGCACCGACGTTACCGGAAGATGAAAGAATTCCTCTTGATGAAATTAAAGAAGATGTTGATGAAAAACACGTTATTGAAGAAGTCAAAGAAAGAGATATTCCAGTTAAACAAAGTGAAGTAGTTCCAGAAATATTACCTGCAGCTTCAAAACCAGAAGTTAAAGTTTTAGACGTACGACCGCCGGTGCATCATGGAATTCTAAGAGATGTTGTAAAAACTCCAGATGAAGTTGCTGATTTGCCCGTTCATGAAGAAGTTGATCCTAAACTTTATAGACTAGATGAATTAGAAAAAGATAAAGATTCAAAAGTAACGATACCATTCCAAGAACCAAAAGAAACTTTGATAACTCCAACTCCTACTCCACCTATTAAAGAACAGAAAGATAAAGGAGTCTTTAGCTTCTTTGGGAAGGTAGCAGATAAATTCGAAAAAGGTATTGATAAATTAACAAAGAAAACACGCCGAGATTCAGAGAAAGATGTCGAAGATAAATCTTCAAAATCAAGTTCGCCAAAAGAACCTAAACTTCAAGAAAAAGTAGCTATTGAAAATATTGACATGGAGAAAGTTTTTCCTAAAGTTAAGAAAATCGAAGAAAAATTGGAAGATTTTAAAGCAATAAAATCGGGAATAACTGATGTTCAAGCGACTGTAATTACTGATACGGCTCAATTTTTACAAAAAGAAATTGAAGATTCAAAAGTTAAAAGCCTAGAAGAATCTATTACTCAAGTACAATCTGAATATGATGTTGAAGATAAGTTAATGAAGAAATTAAAAGACATAGTGATTGAAGATATTGAAGAAGTTGAAGCATTTGTGGAGGAAGCGTCAAAAAAATTTAAAAATGTAAAGGATAGTTTACAAGATTCATTAGAATCACTCGAAGAAAAAGTTGAAGAAAGCAGTAAATTATCTACAGTACCTAAAGATATTATCAAAGACACTTTAACCGGTGTAGCTGAAAAACTTGTAGATATTAAAGCCGATGAAAGTAGTTTTATTGAAACTAAAGAGCCTGAAAAAGTTAAATTTATTATTCCTTCAAATGAAGATTTCGAAGGAGAAGAAGGAGATTCTGATGGTATTACTCGTGATTTTAAAGAAGCTGTACGCGACGTTGCTGACGTACTCGTTGGTACTGCTGGAATTGAAATTGAAAAAGATGATAAAACCAAAGATGTTGTTGAAATTGTAAAAAAAGTAGCAGAAGTTCTGAAAGAAGATGACTTTCTAACAGAAGAAATTCTATTTAAAGATAAAACTGAGAAAACGGAACAAGAAAAAACTTCTGAAGCCTTATCAGAAGGTCCGGCTATACCAAAAAAGGTCGGTGTTACTGAAGAACTCACACTTCAAGAAGAAGTTGAAGAACTACTTCAAAAAGATGTAACTAAATCTGCACCAATTTCATACGAAAAAGCAGAAAAATTCGAAATTCATGAAGAACCATCTATTAAAGTCATAAAAGAAAAAGATGTTGCAGTATCTTCTCAAGTCAAAGATGAAAATGAAGATAAAAATGATGCGATGAGAATTTGTGAAGATATCTTGAAAGAGGACGATGTTAAACAACCTATCATTGAAGTTCAAGACTCAAGAATAGATGTTATGGATTTAGGCTTGGAACAAATATGTGTAAAAGAAATTACAAAACGAGAGATCCACGATGAAAAAGTAAAAGACGAAGAAAAAATTGTAGTCCAACCAGAAATAGGTTTCGAACAAAAGTTATCACCTGGCAAAGCGGAACTTGTTACTGTAACTCCGGGTTCTACTCCAACATCCCCAAAATTAGCTACAGAACTGGGCCTTTCAGAAATTCCAGTACAATACAGGGATATATTTAATAAGGATATAAGTTTAGAAAATATTATCGAAGAATTTATTGTATTGAAAAAATACAAAATTACAATACAAATTTTGGAGTATATAACGATCATAAAACGTGTGCCTAAAGCCAAAGTGATTAACATTATTCAAGAGGTTATTATAAAATATAAAATTCCTCGGGAAAATGTTACAGATAATATTGAGATTTTAAGGATATATGATATGACTTCAGAAAAAAGATTAGATATTGAAAATTATATTATGAATGAATATCTAAATAAAAATAAGAGATTATCGTTACAGATGATTGAAGAGATTTCTACGAAAATGAAAGTTACAAAAATTATTATAATAAACATTGTTGAGGAGATTATAATAAGAAAGAGATTGCTTAGAGAGTCTGCGTTAGATATTTCTGAGGAAACATATTTAACATTATTAAAAGAAAATTTGGAGCAATCGGATAAAGAATTAGTACCGGCAACGGTAGAAAAAATCAGTTATGGAAAAGTAATTGATACTACTGATAAGCCTGTTGGTCTTGTTGCCAATATTGCTCCTTTAGACACAGTAGAAGGAGGTTATATGCAAGAAGATTCAAAAATTGTAGATGACTTTGAAGCAGTAGAACAAGAATATAAAGTAAGTGGCATTTCTACAGCATCATTCAAAGATAAATTAGAAGATCAAGAAGTTAAAGAAAGTGAAGAAATAATGGAAGATGTTAGTGACTTAGTAGAAGCAAACGAAAAATTTGTCAAAGAAACTATTGAAAATGATCTTAAAGAAGATATTACAATGGAATTAAAAGAAAAAGATTCTGAAATTATTAAAGAAGAAGTGACTCAAGATATTGAGCTTTCTGAGGTGTCCGAATTAGACGCTAAAGAAAAATATCTTGACGAAGCAAAAGAAAAAAGTATAGACTTTAAAGAAATTACACAAGAAGATGTGCATTTTGTAGCTCCTCAAAGTGATAGTTCAGATAAAAGTCATATATTTGAAGAAATCGAAAGTAAACCTTACAGTCAAATACTTTCCGAAAAATCAGATATTTTTATAGAAGCTGAAAAGAAGATAATGCCCGGAAAATCATTTGCGGACGCTACTGGCCGTGCAGATTTTAAGGAAATCGATGAAATTTCATGTACTACAGAAGAAACCAAAGAAAAAGTATCAAGTACAGACTTAGATACTCAAAAATTAGATCAAGATGAAGAAGAAAGTAAATTAATGGTTAAAATAAGTCCCGATGATAGTCGAGCAGCAGAAATATGTACTCGTAGTATCACATTTGTTAAGACTCCAACTTCAGAAGACTCACTAAAAGATGTTGCTGTTAAAACTACATCAGAAAAAGATTCATTAGTCATTGATAAAGATTCATTAAAATCAATGGATACCACGCCTGAAAAGGATAGTATTATATCTGATAAATCTGGGCAAGCTGTGCAAAAAATTATATCGGAAGATAGTTTAGATAAATCACCTGTTATTGCTGTAGAAGCACAAATTCCTGATAATAAATCAGATGAAATAGAAAAATCAGTTGTTTTAACAAGTGACACGATGAAAACGCCTGATTCGATACATTCTGGAGATGTATCACCAGCAGAAAGTGTGTTCTTAAAATCACTGACTGAAAAAGATTTTCTTGAGCGAAATAAAGTAGAAATAGAAAAACATGTAGTTGCAGAAAAATCTTCCCCTGATGCAAGACAAATAATTGAAAAAGAAAAGTCGCCAGAAAAGCTTTCCATATCAGAGAAAGAGAAAGATTTTGTTAAAGTTGAAAGAGAAAAAGAAATTGAAGCACCAACTGATCAATTGATTGATAAAGTATCATTAGAAAGCCTTGATAAAGATATTGTCTCTAAAGAACCATCACCTGAAAAAACTGCAACTATAAATGTTCAACAAGAAGGAGATACGTCTGTCTCGGAAAAACTTACCATCAAGTCAAAATCACCAAGTATCGAAAAACTATCTGTTACTAAAGAACCGTCACCAGAGAAAGCCACCATTGAAGCTTTAGAAAACGCTAAAGAAATACAAGACGCAGAGAAGATTCTTGATACGCAGATATCACCAAGCGTTGAAATTGATAAAACAGGAATTACTAAAGAACCATTGACAGATAAACCCATCAGTGATAACGTTAAAGAAGACATTAAGGATATTGAAAAAGTCATTGCTGACAGGACTAGGTCACCAAGTGTTGAAAAAGATAAGTTTGTAACAGAACCATTACCGGATACGTCAAAATCACCAAGTATCGAAAAAGAAACTATTAACAAAGAATTAATACAGGAAGTTACCGACAAGTCAAAGTCACCTAGTGCCGAAAAAGAATTATTTGCCAAAGAACCATCTCCTGATAAATCTGTAATCGAAAGCATACAAAAAGATGACGATAAACAAGATATTATTACTAAGTCAAGATCAGCAAGTATTGATAAAGACAGTGTAATAGAACCATCATCAGAAAAGTCACTATTCGATAGCGGCAAAGATAAAAGTGTGTCTGAGTTAGAAAAAGCAGTCAGCAAATCAAAATCACCAAGCGTAGAAAAAGAATTGATTCCTAAAGAGCCGTCACCAGATAACTGTGTAACGGAAGTTGCTAAAGGAAAATCAGAGGTAATTATTTCTAAAAAAGATTCCGAAAAGTTAAAGTCACCGAGTATTGAGAAAGAAGCAGTTGCTAAAGAACCATTACCGGATAAATCCATGACGGAAAGTTTAATAGAAGTACAAGCATCTGAAGATGTCCAAAAAATTGACAAGTCAAGGTCTGCATCTGTTGATAAAGAGACAGTTACGAAAGAAACATCGCTAGATAAATCTTTATTCGATGTCCCTAAAGAAAAAGAAGCATATGAGTTAGAAAAAGTGGTCGACAAATCAAAGTCACCAAGTGTAGAAAGAGAAGCGGCCTCTAAAGAACAATCACCAGAAAAGTCACCGATAAAAACTGTACACGAAAAAATAGATTTAACTGTATCTGTAACAGACGCTGATAGGCCTAAGTCACCAAGCATGGAAAAGGAAACAGATATGAAAATTTTGGAAAAAGATGAACTAAAAGACGATGCACAAGTGTTTGACAAATCAAGATCAGTTAGTCTTGAAAAAGACGTTGTTACAAACAAAGTACTGCCGGATGAGTCATTATTTGATAGCAGGAAAGAGAAAGATGAGATAAAAAAAGTCGATGATGAATTAAAGTTACCAAGTGATAAAAAGGAAGCGGTAGCTAAGGAGCAATCACCAGAAAAATCATTAATAGAAAGTGCCAAAGAAAAGTCAGAGGTAACTACTCCTAGAAAAGCTACCGACAGATCAAAATCGCCAAGTGTCGACAATGACACGGATACTAAAGAGCCATTAGCAGTTGAATCAGTAACAGAATATGTTGAAGAAAAACCAGAAATGATCGAATCTGAAAAACAAACCGAGCCTTCCCCAGTTAAATCTGCAACAATAGAAGTCGAAGAAAAACCAGAGGAAACTGCTCCTAAAAAAGATACCGACCAATCAAAATCGCCAAGTATTGAAAAAGATGTTGCAAAAGAGCCATCACCAGCAAAATCGGTAACAGAAGAAGTTGAAGACCAACCAGAGGTATCTGTTTCTAAAAAGGATACAGACAAGTCGAAGTCTCCGAGTGTTGAAAAAGAAGCAGTTGCCGAAGAGCCATCACCGGATAAGTCTGTAACAGACGATAATAAAAGAAAACCAGAGGAATTTATTTTAGATAAAGATACAGACAAGTCCAAGTCTCCGAGTATTGAAAAAGAAGCTGTTGTCAAAGAGGAACCATCATTAGATAAGTCTGTAACAGACGATATTAAAGAAAAACCAGAGGAATCTGTTTCTAAAAAGGATACAGACAAATCGAAGTCTCCGAGTGTTGAAAAAGAAGCTGTTGTCAAAGAGCCATCACCAGATAAATCTGTGACAGACGATGTTAAAGAAAAATTAGAGGAATCTGTTATAGATAAAGATACAGACAAATCAAAGTCTCCAAGTATTGAAAAAGAAGCTGTTGTCAAAGAGGAGCTATCATTAGATAAGTCTCTAACAGACGATGTTAAAGAAAAATTAGAGGAATCTGTTATAGATAAAGATACAGACAAATCGAAGTCTCCGAGTATTGAAAAAGAAGCTGTTGTCAAAGAGCCATCACCAGATAAATCTGTGACAGACGATGTTAAAGAAAAATTAGAGGAATCTGTTATAGATAAAGATACAGACAAATCGAAGTCTCCGAGTATTGAAAAAGAAGCTGTTGTCAAAGAGCCATCACCAGATAAATCTGTGACAGACGATGTTAAAGAAAAATTAGAGGAATCTGTTATAGATAAAGATACAGACAAATCGAAGTCTCCGAGTGTTGAAAAAGAAGCTGTTGTCAAAGAGCCATCACCAGATAAATCTGTGACAGACGATGTTAAAGAAAAATTAGAGAAATCTGTTATAGATAAAGATACAGACAAATCGAAGTCTCCGACTATTGAAAAAGAAGCTGTTGTCAAAGAGCCATCACCAGATAAATCTGTGACAGACGATGTTGAAGAAAAATTAGAGGAATCTGTTATAGATAAAGATACAGACAAATCGAAGTCTCCGAGTGTTGAAAAAGAAGCTGTTGTCAAAGAGCTATCACCAGATAAATCTGTGATACACGAAGTTAAAGGAAAACTAGAGGAGTCTGTTTCAGATAAAGATACAGAGAAGTCCAAGTCTCCGAGTGTTGAAAAAGAAGCAGTTGTCAAAGAGCCATCACCGGATAAGTCTGTAACAGACGATGTTAAAGGAAAACCAGAGGAATCTATTTTAGATAAAGATACAGACAAATCCAAGTCTCCAAGTATTGAAAAAGAAGCAGTTGCCGAAGAGCCGTCACTGGATAAGTCTGTAACAGACGATGTTAAAGAAAAATTAGAGGAATCTGTTATCGATAAAGATACAGACAAGTCGAAGTCTCCGAGTGTTGAAAAAGAAGCAGATACCAAAGAGCCATCACCAGATAAGTCTGTAATAGACGATGTTAAAGAAAAATTAGAGGAATCTGTTATAGATAAAGATACAGACAAATCGAAGTCTCCGAGTGTTGAAAAAGAAGCAGTTGCCGAAGAGCCATCACTGGATAAGTCTGTAACAGACGATGTTAAAGAAAAATTAGAGGAATCTGTTATAGATAAAGATACAGACAAGTCGAAGTCTCCGAGTGTTGAAAAAGAAGCAGATACCAAAGAGCCATCACCAGATAAGTCTGTAATAGACGATGTTAAAGAAAAATTAGAGGAATCTGTTATAGATAAAGATACAGACAAATCGAAGTCTCCGAGTGTTGAAAAAGAAGCTGTTGTCAAAGAGCTATCACCAGATAAATCTGTGATACACGAAGTTAAAGAAAAACTAGAGGAGTCTGTTTCAGATAAAGATACAGACAAGTCGAAGTCTCCGAGTGTTGAAAAAGAAGCAGATACCAAAGAGCCATCACCGGATAAGTCTGTAACAGACGATGTTAAAGGAAAACCAGAGGAATCTATTTTAGATAAAGATACAGACAAATCCAAGTCTCCAAGTATTGAAAAAGAAGCAGTTGCCGAAGAGCCATTACTGGATAAGTCTGTAACAGACGATGTTAAAGAAAAATTAGAGGAATCTGTTATAGATAAAGATACAGACAAGTCGAAGTCTCCGAGTGTTGAAAAAGAAGCAGATACCAAAGAGCCATCACCAGATAAGTCTGTAATAGACAATGTTAAAGAAAAATTAGAGGAATCTGTTGTAGATAAAGATACAGACAAGTCCAAGTCTCCGAGTGTTGAAAAAGAAGCAGTTGTCAAAGAGCCATCGCCGGATAAGTCTGTAAAGGAAGATGTTAAAGAAGAAACAGAAGTAACTGTTTCCGAAAAAGATATTGACAGATCAAAATCGCCGAGTGTTGAGGCGGAAGCAGCTGTTAAGGAGTCCTTACCAGAAATATCTGTAAAGGAAGTTGCTGAACAAAAGACTGAGGTAACTGTTTCCGAAAAAGATATCGACAGATCAAAATCGTCAACCGTTGAAAAAGAAGTCGTTTCTAAGGAGCCATCACCCGACAAGTGTGTAGAAGATGTTGTTGAAGAAAAAGCAAAGGTAACTGTTTCTGAAAAAGATATCGATAAGTCAAAATCGCCAAGTATTGAAAAAGAAGTGGTTGCTAAAGAGCCATCTCTAGATAAGTCTGAAAAGAAAGAGGTTGAAGTAGAAGTTATGGTAACTGTTTCTAAGGAAGATCTTGATCGTTCTAAGTCACCGAGCATTGAAAAACAAGTCATTACCAAGGAGCCATCACTGGATCAATCTGCAAAGGAAGATATTAAAAAACAAACAGAAGTAACTATATCTGATAAAGATATTGACAAATCTCAATTGCCGGGTGTTGATAAGGAAGCAGTTAGTAGGGAGTCGTCAGCAGACAAGTCTAAACGGGAAGAAGTTCAAGAAAAAATTGAGATAACTGTTTCAAAAAAAGATATCGACAAGTCGATGTCACCAAGTGTTGAAAAAGAAGCGGTTGCTAAGGATTTATCACAAGATAAATATGAAAAGGAAGAGGTTAAAGAAAAAGCAGATATATCTGAAAAAAAAATTGACCAGTCTAATTCACCGAGCGTTGAAAAAGAAGTGATTTTCAAGGAGGCATCACTGGATAAATCTGTAACGGGAGAGATTGAACAAAAAACGGAGGTAACTGTTTGTGAGGAAGATATCGAAAAGTCGAAATCACCAAGTGTTGAAAAAGAAGTTGTTTCTAAAAAGCCGTCACCAGATGCAACTGTAATAAAAGATTCAAAAGACCAAGCGGAAGTATCTGTTTCTAAAAAAGATATCGATCAGTCAAAATCACCGGGTGTTGAAAAAGAATCAGATGCTAAGGAGCCGTCACAAGATAAGTCTGACACTGACAAGATTAATAAAAAGGCAGAGGTCAGCGTTTCTGTAAAAGATATCGATACGTCTCAATTACCGAGTGTTAAAAAAGAAGTTGTTACTCTAGAGCCGTCACCGGATAAGTCTGTATCAGAAGATGTTAAAGACAAACCAGAGATATCTGTCTCTGAAAAGAATATCGGCAAGTCTAAATCACCGAGCGTTGAAAAAGAAGCAGTTGTCAAAGAGCCATCATCGGATAAGTCTGTAACAGACGATGTTAAAGAAAAACTAGAGGAATCTGTTTCTAAGAAGGATATAGATAAGTCGAAGTCTCCGAGTGTTAAAAAAGAAGCAGTTGCCAAAGAGTCATCACCGGATAAGTCTGTAAAGGAATATGTTAAAGAAAAAACAGAAGTAACTGTTTCTGAAAAAGATATTGATAGATCAAAATCGCCAAGTGTTGAAAAAGAAGCAATTGCGCAAGACCTTTCACTGGATAAGTCTGTAACAGTCGATGTCAAAGTAAAACTAGAGGAATCTGTTTCAGATAAAGATACAGACAAGTCGGAGTCTCCGAGTGTTGAAAAAGAAGCAGATACCAAAGAGCCATCACCAGATAAGTCTGTAACAGACGATGTTGGAGAAAAACCTGAGGAACCTGTTTCTGAAAAGGATACAGACAAGTCGAAGTCTCCAAGTGTTGAAAAAGAAGCAATTGTGCAAGACCTTTTACTGGATAAGTCTGTAACAGTCGATGTCAAAGTAAAACTAGAGGAATCTGTTTTAGATAAAGATACAGACAAGTCGAAGTCTCCGAGTGTTGAAAAAGAAGCTGTTGCCAAAAAGCCATCACCAGATAAATCTGCGACAGACGAAGTTAAAGGAAAACTAGATGAGTCTGTTTCAGATAAAGATACAGAGAAGTCCAAGTCTCCGAGTATTGAAAAAGAAGCTATTGTCAAAGAGCCATCACCAGATAAATCGGTGACAGACGAAGTTAAAGGAAAACTAGAGAAGTCTGTTTTAGATAAAGATACAGACAAGTCAAAGTCTCCGAGTATTGAAAAAGAAACTATTGTCAAAGAGGAGCCATCATTAGATAAGTCTGTAACGGATGATATTAGAGGAAAACTAGAAGAATCTGTTTCGGATAAAGATACAGACAAGTCGAAGTCTCCAAGTGTTGAAAAAGAAGCTATTGTCAAAGAGCCATCACCAGATAAATCGGTGACAGACGAAGTTGAAGGAAAACTAGAGAAGTCTGTTTCAGATAAAGATACAGACAAGTCAAAGTCTCCAAGTATTGAAAAAGAAACTGTTGTCAAAGAGGAGCCATCATTAGATAAGTCTGTAACGGATGATATTAGAGGAAAACTAGAAGAATCTGTTTCGGATAAAGATACAGACAAGTCGAAGTCTGCAAGTGTTGAAAAAGAAGCTATTGTCAAAGAGCCATCACCAGATAAATCGGTGACAGACGAAGTTAAAGGAAAACTAGAGAAGTCTGTTCCAGATAAAGATACAGACAAGTCAAAGTCTCCAAGTATTGAAAAAGAAACTGTTGTCAAAGAGGAGCCATCATTAGATAAGTCTGTAACGGATGATATTAGAGAAAAACTAGAAGAATCTGTTTCGGATAAAGATACAGACAAGTCGAAGTCTCCCAGTGTTGAAAAAGAAGCAGTTACTAAAGAGCCATCACCGGATAAGTCTGTAACAGACGATGTTAAAGGAAAACTAGAGGAATCTGTTTCTGAAAAGGATACAGACAAGTCAAAGTCTCCAAGTGTTGAAAAAGAAACTGTTGTTAAAGAGGAGCCATCACCAGATAAGTGTGTAACGCACGATGTTACAGGAAAACCAGAGGAATCTGTATCTGAAAAGGATACAGACAAATCGAAGTCTCCGAGTGTTGAAAAAGAAGCTTTTGCCAAAGAGCCATCACCAGATAAGTCTGTAACAGATGATGTTAAAGGAAATCTAGAGGAATCTGTTTCTGAAAAGGATACAGACAACTCAAAGTCTCCGAGTGTTGAAAAAGAAGCAGTTACCAAAGAGCCATCACCAGATAAGTCTGTAACAGATGATGGTAAAGGAAAACTAGAGGAATCTGTTTCTGAAAAGGATACAGTCAAGTCGAAGTCTCCGAGTGTTGAGAAAGAAGCAGTTACCAAAGAGCCATCACCGGATAAGTCTGTAACAGACGATGTTAAAGGAAAACTAGAGGAATCTAATTTAGATAAAGATACAAACAAGTCCAAGTCTCCGAGTGTTGAAAAAGAAACTGTTTTCAAAGAGGAGCCATCACCAGATAAGTCTGTAACAGACGATGTTAAAGAAAAACCAGAGGGATCTGTTTTTGAAAAGGATACAGACAAATCGAAGTCTCCGAGTGTTGAAAAAGAAGCTGTTGCCAAAGAGCCATCACCGGATAAGTCTGTAACAGACGATGTTAAAGAAAAACTAGAGGAATCTGTTTCTGAAAAGGATGCAGACAAGTCGAAGTCTCCGAGTGTTGAAAAAGAAGCAGTTACCAAAGAGCCATCACCGGATAAGTCTGTAAAGGAAGATGTTCAAGAAAAAACAGAAGTAACCGTTTCCGAAAAAGATACTGATAAGTCGAAGTCCCCGAGCATGGAGAGGGAAGAAATTAGAGAGCCGTCACTAGAAAAGTCAGATACTAAAAGTTTACAAGATGATAAAGAAATGGCTGATATACAGGAGGCCGACAAGTCAAAATCGACAAGCGTTGAAAAAGATGCCGTTGCGAAAGAATCATTGCCCGATAAGTCACTTTCCGATGGCGCTAAAATAAAAGATGAGTTTGAATCGGATAATGTTCGTGACAACTCAAAATTACTAAGTATAGAGAAGGATGTGGTTGCTAAGGTGACAGCACCAGACAAATTAGTAACAGAAGACGCTAAAGAAAAGCCAGATTCTCTAGATTCTGAAAAATATATTGACAAGTCTAAATCACCTAGTGTAGAAAAAGAAATGATTGTTAAAAAATCATCGCCAGATAAGTCTGAGACTGAAAGTTCAGAAGAAGAGGATGCGAAAGACGCTCTACATGTGATTGACGGGTCAAGGTCAACAAGTGAAGAAAAAGACGCTGTTATGAAAGAACTATCACCGGATAAATCATTATTTGAAAGTGGCAAACAGAAAGATGAATTCAAGATAGATCAAATTGTAGATAAATCAAAATCATCCAGTGTTGAAAAAGAAATGGTTGCTAAGGAATCATTGCCAGATAAATCTTTATTAGAAATTGTGAAAGAGAAGCTTGAGGTAACAGTTTCCGAAAAAGATACTGATACGTTAAAATCACCAAGTGTTGAAAAAGATGTAGTTGCCAAAAAACCATTGCTAGAAAAGTCTGACACTAAAAGTTTAAAAGAAGATGAAGCGAAAGACGATGTACAAGTGTCTGGCAAGTCAAAATCGCCAAGCGTTGAAAAAACAGTTGTTACTAAAGATCCATCGGCGGACAAGTATGTATTAGAAGATGTTAAAGAAAAACCAGAAAAGACTGTTTCTGAAAAAGATATAGACAAGTCTAAATCTCCAAGTATTGAGAGAGAAACGCTTATTAAGGAGTCATCACCAGAAAAGACTGAGGCTGAAAGTTTAAAAAAAGATAAAGAGGAGGCCTTTTTACAGTTGACTGATAAATCAAGATCAACAAGCGTTGAAAAGGATGCTGTTACAAAAGAATCATCGCTCGATAAGTCACTTTCTGATGGCGCCAAAGAAAAAGATGACTTTGAGTTAGACAAAATGCACGATAAGTCAAAGTCATCAAGTATTGAGAAGGATGCGGTTGTTAAGGAGTCAACACCAGATAAGCCTGCAACTGAAAGTGTTAAAGAAAAATCAGAGATGCCTGTTTCTGAAAAAGATTCCGACAAGTCTACGTCACCAAGTGTTGAAAAAGAAGCGATTGCTAAGGAGTCATCACCGGATAAGTCTGTAACAGAGGATGTTAAAGGAAAATTAGAGAAATCTGTCTCTGAAAAGGATACAGATAAGTCGAAGTCTCCGAGTGTTGAAAAAGAAGCTGTTTCCATAGAGCTATCACCAGATAAGTCTGTAACAGACGATGTTAAAGAAATACTGGAGGAATCCGTTTCTGAAAAGGATACAGACAAGTCGAAGTCTCCGAGTGTTGAAAAAGAAACGGTTAAAGAGCCATCACTAGAAAAGTCAGACACTAAAAGTTTAAAAGATGATGAAGAAAAGGCTGATGTACAAGTAGCTGACAAGTCAAGATCGATAAGTGTTGAAAAAGAATCATTGCCCGATAAGTCACTCTTTGATGGCACTAAAATAAAAGATGAGTCTGAATCAGATAATGTTCACGACAAATCAAAATTACCAAGTGTAGAGAAGGATGTGATTACTATGGAGCCATTACCAGATAAGTCTGCTACCGACGGTGTCAAAAGAAAACCAGAGGTAACTGTTTCAGAAAAAGATAATGTGAAGTCTAAGTCACCAAGCGTTGAAAAAGATTTTGCCATTAAAGAGTCATCATCTGATAAGTCCTTAACGGAAAGTTTGGAGGAAGATAAGGAAGAAAAAAGAGATATGGGATTGATCTCTGATAAGTCGAGGCTGGACATCATTGATACGGACGTTATTGGAAAAGAGTCTTCATCAGAAAAATCAGCATTCGAGAGTGGAAAAGAAAAAGAGGATGTGATGTTATCCAAAATAGTTTCTGATGAGTCAAAATTGTCAAGTTCTGAAAAAGTAACTGTTAATAAAGAAGCTATACTAGATAAGCCTGCAACTACAACAGAAGATACGACTATGACGGAATTACAGAGCGAAGATTTAAAGTCTCAAATTGATGCTCAAGTAATTTCACAAGATCATTCTGTAACCGAAAGTATCATGTCAGTTGAGAAGAAAGACGATGCCCAAGTAGATGTTGATAAATCGATATCGTCAAGCATTATTTCAAAAGTACCATCTCCCGATAAATTTGAAATCGTAAGCTTCGAAAAGAAAGATATATCTGTAACGGATAAAATCACTGATGGATCTGACGAAAAAGATGCCGCTGATGAATCTAAACCATCTAGTGCAGTAGGCGATAAATCAGATATTAGGAAAATCGATGATCGCATAACAGAACAGATGCATATGCATGATAAATCATTAGAAAAAACTGAAATTTCTAGTGAGCAGCTATCTGAAAAATGTGACTTTAACAAATCTAAATCTTTGAGTCCGGATGACGAGAAAATTCGTGATCTTTCAATTCATGAATTTATTGAAGATCGCAAAGCATCCATAACTAGTGTAGAAAGTCATGTAGAAGATAAAGGTAAAGATCGATCAAGATCACAAAGCTTGTTTGAAACAGGCGATAAAACTCCGTTAATGCGGTCAAGAGCTGCCAGTTTATATGAAGATAAAGTTTCTGAAAAAACTGGTACTATTGAACACATTAAAGAGTCCTTAGAACAAGCAGGCGGCGCATTTGAAGAAAAAGATGAATTACGATTATCCCAAGATACATTAGATCAATTGCAAAAAGATATATTTAAAAGAGATGTTGATTCTGTTACTATAAGTACTTCAATCAAGAAAGAAATCGAAGATTATATTTTAAGCGAATACGTTAATAAAAATAAAATTATATCGACGCATGATATCAGTGAAATAGCTGATAATTATAAAATTAATAGACGTATTGTCTTGATGATTATAAATGAAATTATTATTAATCTCAAAATTTCAAAAGAAATGATTGTGAATATTGATGAAAAACAGTATGAAGAAATAACAAAACAAATATTAGAAGATGATGAAAGTCTTATTAATTACATAAATGATGAGTTTTTAGCAAAGAAAAGAAAAATTAATTCAAATATTGTTGATGAAATTGCAAAAACTAAATCCGTTTCTCGCAATTTTGTTATTTTAATTATTGAAAATATAATAATATCACGAAAACTTCGACGGGAATCTGTTGTAGATGTTGATTTTGCTGAAAGTGAAGATTCATTTTATTCAAAAAAAGAAACAGAAGTTATAGATATGAAACAAGATTCGACGGATGTAGAATTTTCAGTAGAAAAGCGACCAAGTATTGATAAATGCTCAAAAGATTCAGAAAAAACATCCACAGATCACACTTCAAGTTCAGTACCAGAAATCTTGTCAGTTTGCAGATCGGTTTGCCCGGAGCCACATATCGATAAAGAAATCGCTATTTCTGAAAATAAGCGAATAGAAGTTGAAACATTAATAATGGATAATTATATTGTTCGAGGCATAAAAATAACTGAAGCTGTTTTGGAACAAATAGTATTAAAGACTTCATTACCAAAATATATAATTATTGAAATTATTGAAGAAATTCTCATGAAAAAACATCTTTCTAGAGAAGCCATTCTAGATAAATCTATTTTCAGTGACGACGATTATGATGATCTTCAATTGAAATCAGACTACGGAGGAAAAGTATCTCCAGAAACAACCGAAAGAAAATCATCAGGTTATTCTACTCCTGAAACACGGCATTACGACGATAGATTGGAAAAAAGTATTCCTTACACAGATTATGAGAGTCCATTTCACAAAGCATTTATGGGTGGAATGACAGAAATTCGCACGACTCACATAACGACACTTTCTGGAAAATCTACACCTGATTTTGGTCACCGCGATGATACCCCTGAATCAACTTCTGAAGTCTCAAGCGTGATGACATCGACAATCATGAGCGTGCCTGAAAAATTTAAAGACAAAAGTGTGCACAAAGGAGAACAAAGTAAAGTGACACCGACTAAAATTGAGGCCAAAGTAGATAAATCAGAGAATAAATTGATACAGAGTGTAACTGAAACGCAATCTGACCCAAATACTGGTGATACAATAGTTTTAAAAACGACGCAAATAAGTACTTACCCTGAAGCAGATATAGAATTAAAAAAAGAATTCATTACACACACGAGTCTTCTTGAAGATATTCCATCTGGAAAAGATGCAAGTGAAGTTGAATCGGAAACCATTTTACTAACGACAAAAATAACCAAGACAATCATTAGTGAGACAGAACTGGAGTCTGAATCTACGATGGATACAGCAAAAGATAGCGAAGGAGAAGCAATTTTTTGTAGAACTGAAACCAAAGTAACTTCAACGACAACTTCTACGAAACCGTATATTGCAGAAAAATTACTTCCTTTAGAAAGTCAAGTCGATAAGATAGTAAGATCAGATATTAAAAAAGAAAAAGAAAAATTAGCCGCCACAATTGGTCAAGATCTAATGGATCAGACGATCTCTGAGCAATTAGAACAGTCAGTGTCACCTTTGATTAGAGACGTAATAATGGATGATAGAAGTTACTCTGGAAAATCGTCACCCGACGTTTCCTTACCAAAAGATATTGCTTATGGTTCTACTGGGAAATCAACACCTGATGTATCGATGTCTCCATTAATTCGTGATGGAAGTATGATTCAGTCACATCTTTCTGGTCGATCAACTCCTGATAAAAGATCAGATAATCGATCGAGAACCGCTACTCCAGAAGGTTTTCGATCAGGCGATGTTATTCGCACAATAATAACAACTACGAGGACTATGAGTGATGATGGCGAAATAATTACAACGACTCGAGAAGTGACAGAAGCAACTAACGATAAAGGAGAAACAATTGTCTTAAATGAAAAAACTGATGTGAAAGTTGACGAAAGATTGCCTGAAAGTCTCATTAGCGATGTGAAACCAGTCGATACCAAAAGAGCATCGAGCCCAAGTTCTGATTTGGCAGAGAAAGAAGTAGATCCGACAAGTCCGCGAAGCGATTTAAGTAGCAGTCACAGTCGAGCAGCAACGCACATTTGGGGCAGCAGCGAAGAAAGACGAACTTATTCGGATGATGAACAAAATACCCCACCATATTCATCGTCACCTCAGCATTTCGATTCGCGATCATCTACTAAAGAGGAATCGATAAAGCCTTCAAGTGACTTTAAAAGTTCAGCGATGAGTAGCAGTTTCTACGGCGAATTACCAGATGAATCAGTTCATTTTAGCAGTTCGATAACCAAAGCGAGCAAACCACTTTCAGAAGAACAAGATGAATTTTCGTTCAAGAAATTTACGGTTGAAAAAGAATACGCTAGTGGATATACAGGTAAGAGTTCTAAAAAATACGTTGATGAAGCTGATCTTGATTTTGAAAAAGCCTTAATAGGATTCAAGGATGAAAAAGAACGTCACGACAAAAGCCAAGAAAGCTCTGTTTTAGGAGCAGCTAGCTTTGCTCAAGAAATTTCAAAATCTGACCAAGGTAAAAGCTCCGATGTAGATAAAAAAGATCCATTAGCGGAATGGGGAAGCCCTCTCGGTCTTCCGTCTCCAAAAGCACCACGTAAATTCAACCTTCGTAGTCCTATTCAACCATGCAGCTCTGCCGATTTAAGTCCCGATAGCCTAAATTTTGACGTAATTAACGATTGGGGCGAGCCCATGAGATTACCTTCACCAGCACCAGCAGTTAACGAAGTTTCAAACAAGGGTTCACCTGGAACACCTAAAAAAGAGAAGAAGCAAGCAAGAAAAGTTATGTCCGAAAACATAAAGAATAAAAAACGTTCCGAAAGTCCAAGTAAAAATGAAAAAAGAATCAAAGACTCCAAAAATAAAGTACAACCAGTTTACGTGGATTTGACATATGTATCGCACCATGGAAACTCATTTTATACGGCCTTGGAGTACTTCAAAAAAGTTCGAGCTCGATATTATGTATTTAGTGGCACTGAGCCAAGCCGAGAGGTTTACGATGCCCTACTTGAGGCCAAAAAGACCTGGGAGGATAAAGATTTAGGTATGATTTATTTATCCTCACAATTTTAACAATATAATAATTATAAGAATCCATATATAAAAATGAAAAAAAAAAAAAAAAAATTTGTTTTTTCCAGAGGTCACAATAATTCCGACTTACGACACCGATACTCTGGGCTACTGGGTCGCGGACAACGAAGAGGCCCTGGCTGCCCATCACATTGACCTCTCGCCTTCGGCATCGAGATGCACAATAAATCTTCAAGATCACGAGACAAGTTGCAGTGCGTATCGACTGGAATTCTAGGTTCCCGTAGCCTGCTCGGCGATTATGGTTGAGTTTCAAGCCGCGCGCGTTTAGGCCTAACCTCGACGACTAAGTACATTTTACTTAGGCCGCGCCGACATTCCGCGCCAGCTCGATCCTCGGCTTTAGGTAATAATGATGACTATACGCTAACGCATTATCCAAAACTCCCGTCCTCGTGACGACTTTTTTCAAGAGTCTGTCGTACTCTGTGTACACACCGATGAACTGATGCATAAAACCGTCACATATATTACGATGAGTCGATAAACAAGCCGCCCTCAAAATTTTTATTTGCATCTATTTGTAGCGACGCGCGCTGCTCGAGCAGCTTTGCTCGTAAGAGTCGCGTCACCTCGACTTACTTTTTCCGATGCTTTTATACATGCGACTTACATTAGTGAAAACCTTGCGATAGGATTAACCGAAATGCACGGGAGAGCGACGGACAATTATTAAATGTGATGTAAAGAGGCGGGGGATAAGAGGTTAACTTGACTAGAGAGAAAAAAAAAAAAAAAAAATCCGGCATCCGGGGATCCGGCGTCGAGCCGTAGGCGTGTTTTTGCGCTCGAGATACAAGTAACCGGAGTGCATTTTTGCATTGGCAACGGGGAGACTTGGAAACGGTAGTCACTCGGTAAATTTACACTTATCGCGTATCTCGAATATGCATCCCGGATGTTGGCCGAACGACTAAAATACTCAACGTTAAGCCGCCATCCAGCGTTGGAGAAGTACGAAAATTTTGGCGCATCGCGTTTATTTCCGCGACTTCCTTGCACAAAGATCCTTGGAGAAGATTTTACGTCCTTATTGAGCATCGATGCAATAACCGGCAGTGTACAATACAAATTCTCTTGATCAACATTCTAGTTTAAGCATCGTCTGTAAAATTTATAGAATATTTATCGAACGTTTAAATAATATTTACCATCTGATGAAATTTTTACATTTTTTCGAAAATTTAATAATTAAAAAATAATAAAAAAATACGTTTTGTCATTTGACGGTTTGCATCACGATGTTGCTCTGCCCGTTTTTAATTTGCTTGAAAATAAAAGGCACTGAAATGCTTATATTAGCGCGCATGGAAAAATTGTTAAACACAACCGCCAAGTCTCATTTAGATTAATAAACGAAACAACAACTTCAATTAAAAGGCTAAAAAGGCGATGTTAAGATATACATTGATCGCGTACGTCTCATTATTCGAAATATTTCCCGATGTACGCGTTAAGAGAATCTTTTCCTATAAATTATGCCATCTATTATATATTATTAATAATCTCCTATCACCGTAAATGTCTAAGCGTAAAAAAAATTCACACTCTCGTATGACGTAATGAGAATAAAATGTTCACAATGTAAAAATTTTCGATAATTTTTTTTTAAAAGGAATCACAAAAAAAAAATGTCCTTTTAAAAAAATTTTGAAAATTTCGTTTCACCATTCGTAATAAACTATAGAAGGAAGTGCGTAATGTTATCTATGTCGTAACTCCTAATGTTTAGGCTTGTGAACAAGTGAAAAATTTGTGAAAAAAGTACATAATAGCTCAGAAATAACGTCACTGTCATGTACCACAACTAAGAGACTTAAAAAAAAAAAAAAAACAAAAACAAAAAAAAAACAACAAAAAAATAATCATTTAAAAGAAAATAAAAAAAAAAAAAAATAAATAAATCAGAAAAAATAATGTTGATGAAAAACGTAATAGACGACTGTAATGTGTGAAGTAGGACGTGTTGTTACATAATAAAAAGAGCAAACACAAAAGAAAAAAAAAACAAAAAACAAAAAACAAAAAACAAAAAAAAAAAAAAAAAACTAAAAAGTAAATGAACTAAAAATTATCCATCCAGGCGATAAACGAGTCCACGAAATGAAGAAGCGGAAAGTCGGGTGATAACGAAAAAAACGACGCGAAGAGCTGCGAGGGTTGGGAGACATCGAGCGTCATCCCAGTCACCGGTTAAATTGCTCCCAAATATCTTACAGACGTAGCGTTACTTTTTAAAAGATAGAGCGATGTAGCGTAACGATGGAAAAGGAAAAGAGAAATAAGGGAAGAGGAAAAAAAAGTAAAAAAAAAAAAAAAAAAAAAAAAAAATTAAAAAAAAAATAAAAAAAATAAAAAAATAAAAAAATAAATAAACCAAGTAAGGCGAGCGATAACTTTTTATATACACGCATCATGAGTCAATGGTAGCGAAAAAAATAAATGCTGCTCGCAATGGGATTGGGCGAAGATATTAAAAAGAGTGACGACGAAAATGATGATGATAATGATGATAACTATGTTAACGATAGTAGCGAGTGCCCTAAAAATCAAAAGAAACTCATCGATGTTTTCAGGATAAATTATTTTAAATTTAATTATTATATTCGATTTGTTGAATCTATGCGTTTGAATGAATTTAAGATTATAACGACGATAACTAAGCAAAAGTCTCAAGTTTAGCTATATATGAAAGACGCGCGAATACACAAGCACGGAAAGAGAGAGAAAAGGAGAGAGAGAGAGAGAGAGAGAGCGAGAGAGTGAGCGAGAGAGTGAGCGAGAAAAAGAGAGAGAATGAGAGAGTAACAGGAAGAGAGTCGCGCGGATCACGAAGTAAATAAAAATAAAAGTCATAAACTAGAGCGAACAATTAGCGCATTTCGAATCTTTTGCAAATCCAGGCAAGATAAAGCTCGCTGCTCGTATCGGAGGCCGAGTGCAGCCACGCTTCCCGGTTAATTGCTTGTTATAAAAGAAAAGGAATAAAAGGAAATTTTTGTCGTACACGCTTTTGCGCGCGCGTGCAGATCATGGACCTTAGAGGATAATAATAACACAGTGCTCGGCTAATAAGCGGCTCTCGCGCCGGTCTCGAGGAGGCAGCAGCGCCAGAGAGGAGGGGAGGAAGAGAGGACGCCGGGAGCCCTGTGTATCGGCGAGCGGCCAAGTGCGCTGGACGCGCCCCCTCCTCCACCCCTCCCCTCCCCCGTAGTAGTCAAACAAAGTGCGATTTTTACAATAGAGACGTTACACGGTGTGTGAATGTGCGATTAAACGTCTGCGGGATTAACGAGCGAAGAGGAGACAAATATTGAGAATTGTGATCAAACGAAGAGTCAGGCTCAAGAGAGAGTTTGATCTCGTTCAAGTTTTAGAGAGATCTTAAGCTCAACAGTTATTGGTGCCGGAAGACTAAGCCACGCAAAGCCAAGCGCCCACGGTTTTCTACGCCAGGTTCGCCAAAGCGACGGTGGCGTCGACGTCGTCGTCGAGGCCCAGTTACCAGCTGGCCGATCGAGCTTCGGGGCTGGGATAGCGACCCGCCGTCGACGGGGATGCCGCCGTTGTCGCCACCGCTCGCACCACCTTCTTCACTTTAATGACTCTCGTAAATTCCTTTCCCCCCCCCCCCCCCCCCACTTCCTTAAACTTTCATTTATCGGTAGAGAAAAGTACGAGTAAATATACACATGTGCACAGGTGGTGAGGTGAAGGGACCAATAACTGGGAGGCTTATCCTAGGTAAGTTTTTTACCGCCTATTTTTCAGCTGGCCTTAGGGGAACCCGAATGCAATTACATTATTTAACTTGTAAATTGTTTGTCCATTTTCTCGATTACACGCGTAATACATATATACATATATGTATTTTATTAGTTTAGATAGCGTACGTCACACAAGATGAATTTTATTAATTTGTTGGCGCGATGATGAAATAAATTTTACGTCGAATTATATAATTCATCGATACCGATAAAGAGATTATTTAAACGGTCGCGTTTTTACATGGTATTATACGTATACTATTATATACGTAAGATTAAAGCTCTTTTAACGTTTTTGCGAATTATTTTGCAAGTTTTGCGATTTGCGATTGGAGTCATCATGATCATCATCGTTCTCCTTAATTCGCTAAATCAAGCTTTTTATAAACGTGCATTATTGCAAAAAGAAAAAACAAAAAAAAAAAAAAAAAATTAAAAAAAACAAACGTGTATGAGATGGTGAAAAGAGTATGCGAGCGAACGAGAGAACGATATTGTGAGAATGCGAGAAATAGAGAGTGAATAAAAAAAAAAAAAAAACAAAAAAACAAAAAAAAAAAAAAAAAAACAAGGACGTCATTGAAAGAAAGACATGTAACTGTGTATTCGTGTATTATTTATAAACGAGTAATTAATAATTGACCAGCCTCCTAGGTAGGGTGATATGAGAAACGACGGAGGAATATTACATTGAAAACGAAACAATAGATGATTAAGAAATGCATCCCCTTTTGTTTGCCGGTGAAAATGGAGATGGACAAAGCGTTATTATTGATACGATAAGGAGAGGTGAGATCGCGTTTTAAAGAAAGAGATATTAATACGATGTGGAAGAAAGAGAAAAAAATCGAGAACAAAAGAGGGAGAATAATTAGGTACGAGCTTCGAAAAAATAGAATGAGCGAGCGAGAGCGAGCGAGAAAGAGAGAGAATGAAAGAGAGATTGAGAGCGAGAGAGAGAGAGATATATATAGTAAGAGAGTGTAAAATATAATGAAAGAAAAAAAAATAAAATAAAATAAAATAAAATAAAATAAAATAAAACTTTGAGAAAAGGAAAGCAAATATGAAGAAGAAGAACGGAGAGAAAAAGAAAGAGAAATGAAATAACGGGTGAACACTTGCACTGAGAATCCGAATATCGCGATGCACAGCGGGGATGGGAACGGAATCAAGGAGCTTTCGTATATGTGTATATATACATATATATATATATATGTACGCTCTCGAACGAGCTTGAGCGCGCGGAATCGTTGCGGAAGCGTTATTTCCTAAAAAAGAATGCCGGCACGTGCGCCAGTTCGATTTCGCAAGTAGTTGCCGTTGCTTGTAACGCTTCTTAAAAATCTCTTGCAAGCCCATTGATTTCGAGAATCTTCGAGAGGTGAGATAAAAATGCCAGAGAGTCGTAGATTCCTTTTTTTTTTTTTTTTAATTAACTCTGATCTTTCGTTTATTTTTTGGAGGAGCTCGAAGATATCCTCCTTGCGAGAAAGATTACTAAAAATGCTCGAGATTCTAGTCAGCAGAGGTGCGCGCGATCTTATCCTACATTATTATTATTTATATTTATATTATTATTATTACTATTTTTATTATAATTATTATAAATATTATTATCGCATATGAAATCATCTAGTCATTCGAGTTTCTATAAACGAACCGTTACCTTCTTCTTCTCCTTCTTCTTCTTGTTATTGTTATTATTATTATTATTATTCAAATTATCGCTAGTAAACCATTAATTAATTGTCGCTTGATGGAAATACGCGAAATTCTCACCACCTTCGGTTCTCATTCCTCGAAGCGCACCGTCGCATCGCGTTTTCGAGTAACGAATTAAAACTTACTGTGGAGTGTTCATGGTGCTATGATTATTATTATTATAGAAATAATAATGTTATGCTATATGATAAAATTAATAATATAATAAATATAAACTATACCTTACTTATATTATTTATTTTTTTTATATTAATTATCCTTACCAATATCCCGATGCATTTATTTCCATGGAAAATAAAATAATATTATACAAAAAATAAATATAAAATTTTTATAGATAAAATTCTAACTTTATGCATTTTAACAATATTGAAGATCATTATAATCGTAAATTTATTACAAACAGAAAGACAATATGTTCTATTCTACAAATTAAAAAATATGTCTTTAATGTTTTATTAAAATAAATGACAAAATTCTGATAAAGCTTAAAATATTCTACAGAGTGAGATGAAAATTTATCTAATGAATTTTTAATGTTCAACCTCAAGTTGATTACAATTATAATAACAATACGATATTTGCAAAAAATTTAATCTTTTTTTTTTTTTTTTTCTTTTTTATTAACAATTTGGCACGTCGTGAAGTAGAAATTTGATTTAAAAATAAATATTTGCAAAAAAATCACAATTATCAGGAGTGACAATAACGATTATCACCTAGTTATTAAATAACATTAGCCGTACTTTGAAAAATAATATTCTGGAATACACGTATATATAATGACGATCACTATACAGAAAAAGAACAGTCTTTTTTGAGCTTTTTTGGGCGTTCGAGCGCTCAGAATCTCATGTCGTCGGGCATTTTAACGAAATACGCAATTTTGTCCTCGGCGACCCTGTAGTTGTGGATCCAACGGGAGCCCTTTCGCAAGCTCTTGTCGATCCCGTCTTTCCAAACGCCAGCCGGCAAATAGACCTCTCGCTGTCGGCTTCCCGAATGAAGGATCGGGGCGACGATCAGCTCCTCGCCGACGGAGAACTCGTCGACCACCAAGTGACAGGCTTGATCCGCTGGATCCAGCATCCATAATGGTCGAATGATCGGTAAACCCGTGTCCAGGGTCACGTTGGCGTATTTTTTCAACAGAGGCGTCACGGTTTTTTGTCGAAGGGTCGTTAAGCTCTTGGCTATCTCTAGCACGCTGTCGTCGGAGTATTTACTCGGTAAGTGCGTAAATCTAATCACTGGAAGAAACGTCGATAGCTGCAGCCATCTGCCGAAATAAATAAAATATAAATAATTTTTCAACATTCCTCATTATAATAAATTAACGGTAGATTTTAAAAGGTAGAAAAATTCGAGATACTATCGGCTTACCTTATGTAGAGTTCCTTATCGGGTAAATTAACTTCAAAGTCATTGTCTGGATTGTTGTCAGACATGGGAAGGGCGACATCGCCACCCACTGCGCCGGGCATGACAAACGGATAGCCGATAATCCCGTAGCTTAGGACCGTTGGTATCACCGTCTTGATAGCCTTCCAGGATGAGGGAAACGGCGGCAAGGAGACAAAGACCGGCGCTCGGGGCCTGGCTATTGCACTGGACACCCCGATAACCGGAATCGAGCCCAGAATCGAGTCGACGAACAGCGTCTTGTAGTGATCGGGATTGGTCAACGGCTGCTCGCACTTGTAATAATGAGGCATGTCCTGCGCGGTCCCCAAGTCCAAGTAGAACGAGTCCACGTGGTACTTGTCCATGAGGAGCTCGAGCTTGTTCTGAAGCCAGGGCAGGGTTTTGTTGTTGGTGATGTCGAGGACGCCGGCGCTGTTTACCTGTCGGTATCTGGTAAGGGCGGGGATCCTCGGATCGCTACCGCGCTCGGAGATGAGCAATCTGTTGTTCACGGCCTCCTTGAAATTAACCGACTCGGTGGAGATGAACGGCTGGACGGTGAAAACGATGCGAAAGCCTCGCCGATGGATTACGTCGATGGTGTCCTTCATCGACTTGAAGCGCGTCTCGTCGAGGACGAAATCGCCGGAGCTCGGTTGCCATTCTTCGCTGAGAAGCACGTGCCCTTGACGTAAAAATCCGAGAGCTATGACGTCCTCGGTGTAGTTGTAGATGTCGGCCTCGTTGGTCGGGGATATTTGCCAAACGGGCTCGGTCAGCAGCGAGTGAACCGCCTGTAGCTCGTCCGGTTTAAGTCCGTCCCAGAGGAACTTCTCGGCCATCGAGGAGTGGAGGCTCTTCATGTTGTCCGTCGTGCAGATAGAGTAGTTTAGCTGGGGAAACGGCGTCAAGTGATTTATGTAAGCGAACGCGTCGTGTTTGGCCATAAGACAGAGCTCTTTTTTCTGGGTGACGTTGATCGACGCGTAGAGGGGACTTTCCGGGTCGACGGTTATCGTCGCGCCCTTCGAGTTGAGAAAGTACCGCTTGAGCACGTTTCCGAACGGGTGCTTCCTGATGTCGCCGGTGATGAAGGGACTGGGCTCGAGCCTTCCTTGCTCGAGGGGGTAGGCCATGTTCTGGATCTGGCCGGCGCCGTACCAGTGGCCGCGCTTCGGTGACCAGTCGAAGCAGTCCCGGGGGCTCACGCTGGGGTTGAGGCTCTGCCAGGTGACGTGATAGCAGTTCATCGCCTCGCGCTTCGTGTGCCCCAGGTAGAGCCGGGAGTGCTGGAGCCATTCGAGGCACACCTTGCCGGGCCGCTGGAGCTCGGGCAGACACGAGAATACTCCGGTGTCGGCGGGAATGCCGACTCCTAGGCGCGCGGCTATTATTTCGACTCCGGCACTGTTGTACACGTGCATCAGCCTTTCGTTCTTGTTGAATCTTTGACAGATTTTTGTTTTGTCAAAAAAATCTTTTTTTTTTTTTTTTTTTTTTTTTTTTATATCATTTACATACATCGATAAACAATGACTATTATGTATTACCTGAATTTTTCGAAATACGCTCGCTGCAACACATGCTGCGTGTAATAGACGTGCGCAAATCCAACGAGAAAGACGACGCACAAAAATAAAAATCCAACGAATCCTCGAAGTCTGATGATGAGATGAAAGATAAATAAATAAATTAAAACGAGTAAAAATAACGATGCTTTTCATATGATACTAATCTTTTATTATTTTTAAAAATAACTTAATACATTCTTTCAACAACATTGAATCAATGCAATTTAATTTGTATAAACAAAGTTTTATCGTTTATCATAATGAATATAAAAAAGCAATAATAGTATAATTCCGTTGATAAAACAAACGCACTTTAACGTTGTTAAATATGTGCCTCATAAGCGACACGACGATAAAAATATTAAATGAATAAGCGATTAAAAGTTAAATTTTCAATAAACATGGATGATTAAACGAGCAGTTATGATACGACAACACGAGATGGAAAAAAAAATATTTAGTCGAGAATAATATCCGTACCTATAGTCGGCGTTTTGTCTCTTCTTACTGCTTCGCAACGCTTGAGGAATGGACCATTGCAATTTTTCTTTGAGCAAGCTGCTGATACTGTTGACGCTGGTTATCGTTGAATTGGTACTCTGTACGTTCGGAAAGTCCATGTGGTTGCCGTCCAATTTTCGCGATATCGTCGGCGATGGTACGTTTCCCGTCTGCCTCGTCGTTGACTGGAGCGGTATCCTGCGTCAAGACACACAAAATTCACACCGTCAAAATAACAAATACCAGTTGTCGTAAGCTTAGATACTAGCGGCGATTTCGTTAAAATTTCGTTAAAATCGTGATGACGCGTAAAAGAAAGTTAAACCTTGCCGGGTGTTATCGTTGACGCATAACGAGTCGCAATTACCGGCGAGTAAATAACTTTCTCTGTCGCGCGCGCGCGCGCGAGTTAATGCGCTCGGCGAAACAATCGGCGTCGAATACCTTTGGAGCGACATGGCGCTTCCCACGTCGTACCTCGGAATCATCTCGGTCTAGTCGCGTGCAGCTACCGGCGGCAACCTTCGACTCGATCACGCGCGCAAGCGAGCCGCGTGACTCGGTTGAGAACAGGTGGCCCCGCACGCGGGTGAGAGCGCACGCGCGAGGAGGAGAGAGAGAGAGAGAGAGAGAGAATCGCCCGAATTTTCCAAGACCTCGCGAGAGACGTCGCTCCTTGCTAACTAGTCGAGAGCAACTGCCAACGGTAAGTGTATGTCAACGCTCGAAGGAAAGACGTCGCGAGAGACAGACAGACAGACCGACCGACCGAACGAGTGGGAACCGAGAGCGAGTCTGGAGAGAGAAGACTCGCGAGAGGAGATGAAAAAAGAGCGGAGCGACGCGTTTGGATTTATTGAGCTACTATTGCGCGCGAACCTGCTGATTATTTATTTTAGAAAGACTGATAATAATTCCGAGTCGCAATGTGCTGCTTCGTATCGTGTTTCTTAATTCGTTTTTCTTCTTCTTTTTTTTTTTTTTTTTTTTTTTTTTTTTGTCTTATTTATACTCTGCTCGCCGTTTCTTTTAGATAACTCGATAATTCAACAAAAATTGCGTCACGGCAATTCTCGTGTGTTTATGTTTCAAGAACGATCGAAAGACTTGATTATAATAAAAGAAAAAAAAAAAAAAAATCATCGTTAATACTCGCTTGGAGGATTCTTCGTCGTTTTCTTCATCTTCGGTTTCCGAGCCCAACGTACTCCCATTGAATGTCGAGCCGCTGTTGCTAAAAGTTACGCTGCTGTCGCTATCGCGCCTTGTGAATTTTGACGCGTCGCTCTATGTAAAGAAATAAAAATATTTCAAGATTAATGTTTCATTAAATCGTGGCTGAGTTTTAGCTAATAAAATTCATTAAATGAATTTTTAAGTTGTACAATTAATCGCTCTTTTTTTCTTATTCACTATTATTTTTATCAAAATTCATACACCATTATAGATAAACATATTTTTCTTTATAACATACATCAAAGTTACAACTTTTTAATAATACTTGAATTATTTAATATAGAAGTAATATAAAATTTGCAAGAAAGAGAGCCTATTATTTAAACAAATATTAACGATATTAAAAATGTGCGATAAATGTTGATTATTGAGGCAAGTTAAGCTCTGACACATGCGCGGCTGTTAGATGTATTACGTAATCAAAAGTTGCGTGTAAAAATTTTCGTTTTGACCGTCACGTCTACGACGGCCGAATGATGTATAATTACATCGTTTAGAAACGCAGTCGTTAAATTCTTACCGTCGATCGTCAAATTCATTGTACGAAAATTCAATTTAATTTGTCGCTTTTATTTAAAAAAAAAAAAAAAGTAATAATAATAATAAACAAACAAATCAAAATGTCGGCGTTTAAATTTAAATCTGATAAAAAGATGATAAAAGGAAAGCTAAAAAAAAACAAAACAAAACAAACGTTGAAAAGTCGCATTGGTATACGTTCGTCACCGGAATCATTTGCTAACCCACCTGCGTTACCGCGAGTCGCAGCAGTCGCGTATCGCCGCGAGATCGTCTAGCCCTCGCTTCCACGAGTACATCGAGAGCCGTGTCCGTCGTGCAGCGAGTCGACGAGTCTCGTTGATATAATGAAAACCCGGGCTCGTAAAAAAAAAAAAAAAAAAAAAAACTTCCAGAATACCGAGCGCGAGAGCGCCGATAAGCTCGAGCGTTAATTTTCTGTTTTGCCACTTGTCAGTAATCGCTTTGTAAACATTAGAGCGCTTCGTGTAAAGCGTATTATGTACTCGAGATGATTTTCCTCTCTTGTTGTTGTTGTTGTTGTTGTTGTTGTTGTTGCTTCGAATACGAAATTGTCGCTTATGTATTTGTTACCTTTTCATTATTGATTCGAAGTCCGTCCATGTCATCGAGTTTTGTCGGCACGAATAAATTATGTTTGCGTTTGTTGCTAATTTTTTCTTCCTCGTTGCTTGCGAAATCTTTCCTCGGAATTTCACTTTTCAGCAATGCATCCTGTTCATCTTTACCTGAAAATCGCTGATAAATTTAACATACTTTTTCAATCAAGTCGTATTGAAAGATTATTTGCCAATTTAAACGAGCAAATGTTTAAAGCCTCAAAACAAATTATATAATTTATGACTTAAATATTATATTTAACTATCTCTACATTTAAATGTTGATAAGCCCTATAAAATCTTTGATCTAACCGCGCATTAATGTACATAAAAAAAAAAAAAAAAAAAAAAAAAGTTGTATTTTCTTATCGCATAAAAAAGCAAAGAAGGATGTTTAATATTAGTTAGAAGTACGTGTACACACTTGTCAACGAGTAGGTAAATCTTTATGTTTACATATACACCCACATATATATATATGTATAAGTATACGAATAATGGAGCGAGATTAGGCAGTTATTTGTTTTTCTTTGTTTTTAACCTGTAAAGTTTCACGTGATATGATTTGCAATAACCCGATGATAAAATAGATAAAACAGATAAAATGATTTGCTCAATCGGTAGAGATAAAGAGTCGGTGGAAAAGTGCAATTGTTCAAACGAAGAAGTAAGCAAGCAGCAAACGGTGCCATCGACTTCCTCCTCCGAGTCCTCCTCCGATAGCCAAGATTTACAAGGATTTGCGCTACTCGAAATTCAATTGAGCAAAGCCGCTTTGAATTTCTTACCAGAGTCCGGCGAATCATCGTGTTCGGTAAACAATGTATATTTTAAACATTATTTTAACGAGTTACTTTTTTTTTTTTTTTTTTTTTTTTTTTTTATTATTATTATTCGTTATTTTGAACGCGCAGTATAGAAAAATTTCCGAAACGCACGAAGAACAAGAGAAAATTGTCGAGGATTTGTCGCACACCAGCGAAACTCTAAAGACTTGTACCTGCTCGGAAACTTGCGACTCGCTGGGGGCTAAAAGGACTTCGGGCCTTGGCAAAAATCTCGGCGACAATTTAGAATATACTTTGGCGATAATAAAACCCGAAGCTATGATTTATCGCGTCGAAATCGAACGGTTGATCCTGAACGAAGGTTTCAGCGTGTGCTGGACGAGATGGTTGCAGCTGACACCGGAACAGGTGCTGGATTTTTATTTCGATCAGTCCGAGAAGAAGGACTTTCCTCGTCTCGTCCCGTACATGAGCTCCGGGCCAATATTCGTTATGGTTATCGCGAAAATTAACGCGATCGAGGAATGGAAACTGCTCGTCGGCCCGACAAAAGTATAAAGGCTTTTTTTCCTTTTCGAAGTTAATAGTTATTTTAAGCCGTTTACTGATTATTATTAAATTAGGTTTCAGACGCTAGGGTTTACGCTCCCGACAGTATTCGGAGCAAGTATGGAAAAGAAGGAGACGAGGTGAGAAATGTAGTTCACGGAAGCGCGAATGTAAAATCGGCGGAAAAGGAGATTCGTTTTTTCTTTCCAGATCGTAAGGCGTTGTATTACTTTCTCGATCTCGATAAAGATCAGCGTAAATTAAATATGATCGATATTTTTAGTTAAACTAGAGACGATTTTAAAAGAAGAAATTGACATAGAGTATTTGTGGAAGGAGATAAACGATGTATTATTGGAAGGGCTTGTTAAGGTGATTTTTTTACATTTTTCACGCGACGATTAATTTTAACGATTTTTTGCAACGATATTATAATTGTCGCTTCAGTGTTGCGAGGAAAAGCCAAAGGATCCGATAACTTGGCTTGGATATTGGCTTTTGGACAATAACCCTATGAAGCCAAAATATTTGTGAGTAAAAACGAGACTCGCCTCTAAATATCAATCGTTTATTAGAATCGTTTAAACTTTTTTTAGCTTACGTCATTGATCCAACCTGTATGATCGATGGGACGGCTCGTTGACGGGGGTCTCCTTTGAAATTTTCTCCGGATGACCGGCGCCGGATTGTATCTACAAAAGTAAAAAAACAAAAATTGAGAGTTATAGATGTATACGCGAGGGCAAGTGAATCGAAAGAGTATACGAAATTGGATAATTTAACGACCTTTCCCGCACTAAATCCTCGACCAAAGCGACGAGCGATTTGTCGCTCGATCGATCGACGCTGCCCGTCTGAGCTCGTACTTTGTCCGCTTCGCTGTTTTGAGAAAGAAGAGCGAAATTTTTATTCCCAATTGCGCGATCGTCGCTCGACGAAGACGGCGTTGCTTTATTCCCGTTTGGAGGTAAAATTCCGAGGTTGGTCGCGCTGCCGTAACGCTTCGAGTCGTGCGATTCGCTCGGCGGCTGAGCCGAGTAGAGGCTCTTATTTTTTACATCGTTCCTTTGACTTTGTGGCTCCCCGTCTTTCGTCTCGGAGGACTTAATTGGAACATCCGCTGCTATCGCTGCTGTTACCGCTGCTGCTGCTGCTGCTGCTGCTGCTGCTACCGGTGGTACGAGTTTGTCCTCCGTCGGAGATGCGCTGTACGATAGAAAATGGATTTATGTCACCGAATTATTTTTGTTTTTATAAATTCTCGCTATTTTTTTTACTTTCGATGATACTCCACATGCCGTGGAAATAATTAAAAGAAATTGAATTAAAATTAACTTGATTTTTTCCTTTTTTAATGATTGAAAATGATCAAACGCATGATTATTTATCGGTTTTTAAAGCGACAGTGAATAAAAAACATCGACTTTTTGATGAAAAAAAAAAAAGGCTCGATGAATATTAGAAAAATACTTCTGTTAGATCCGTGAGCCGAATAAATTAGCATAAATGGCAATAAAGCGCGCATTTTGTATGTATATATATATATATATATATATATATATATATATATATATAACTATCTCGGGCTATTTAAATAATGAGAAGCTATGCGATTGATTTCCGTTGAGAATTTTAAAGAGTAAGAAAACTGCATGGCCTACAATAAAATAAAATATACATGTATAAAAGAAAAAAGTGTTATAATGAAGTGCGATTAATGATCCGGCTGAAATAAGCAGTTAAATCTCGAGCGAGAGAGTCTGAGAGCTCGTTTATGTTGAAGTCAAAAATAAATGCATTTACCTGCTGGGACGGCACGTGGGCGTGGAGGCGCGAGGGTCGGTAGGACTCGCGGTAGGCTTGTACCAGGGCCAAGGCGTCCGCAGGGGCGTAGGGCTGCAGGCGGAGGAGAGCGGACTCGACGACTCCGGCGTGTGGCGCAGCTCGAGCTCGTCGATCGGGACACCGCGACGGTTCGCAAGTCCGATCGGATCGACACTGGCGACTTTAACGTCCCACGGATCGACGATGGAGAGCAGCACTTTCTGCGTTGATTTGAAAATGAGAAAAAGAGTCGTAAGGCGAAAGAGTAAGAGAGAGAGAGAGAGAGAGAGAGATAGTGGCTCCGCGAGCGTGGGAGTCAAGTTGTCAAGGTTCGTTACGGTGTGCGACGTGCAGCGTACGTCGAGTGACGTACGTTTGACATTACGCGCACTAAACAATCCTGCTGCTCTCGTTCTCTCTTTCTCTCTCTCTCTCTCTGTTTTTCTCTCGAGCGCGTACTCGTACGAGAGTGCGCATCTGACGATTTGCGCTTACCAAACAACGAGAATCTGACTTTGTTACTTTGCACGAGATTTATCGACAAACTTTTTTTTTTTTAATTTATTTGCCAATATAAATTAAAAACATTTCATATTTATGTAATAATTAAATTTAATTCATTCAAAATAATATACTTTTAAAATGTTTAAAACAATAGCAATTACTTACGACCATATAACATTATTATATTCGTTAATTAATTTTTTTTTTTTTTAAATACCTCTTTAATGTAATCTAAATACTTATTTGCAGAATTGCATCATTTTAAAAAATTAGCTAATAGCTGTTTATTTATTTATTTATTTATTTTTTCTTGCATTGTTTATTTAAAATTACGAGAGAATTACTAAGAAAGTTATTTTCTTTTATAAAGAGCGACTAAATATTATTAATAATCTGATAATTCGAGTAAATTAGTTGTAACGTGAAAATAATGCACAAATGTAACAAGAATTTATTTCCCTATTTTTAAATCATTAAATCTTTTAATTCAATCTAATTATACCATATAACGTTTGATTTTAATTTCTTAATGTTTTAAATGCATATTTTTGTAATTTTTTAAAATTAAGAAACGAATATTTTCTTAAAAAAAAAAAAAAAAAAAAATTCAATTGCCCTAAAATAGAATATAAAACCATTCTTTTTTCGCTGAAATAGATTTAATGAATAAGTTTTGTTATTTTCAAGTTTTTGCTTATTATAAATTATGCATAACGTAATACTTTACGTAACTACATACGTTGTTGTCATGTTTTATAACTACACGACATTTTTTTTAATGAATATTATTCACAACTCATTAGTTTATCATAATACATGTATACATATATACATTCATTATTGATAGATTTTACAACTACGTGAATATCTTTTTAACGAATTCTTTATTAATTTAAAGCGAGTTTAAATCATTTTATTTCATTTAAAATTTATAAATACAAATTTTAGCTTGTCAATGAATTTTTAATCAAAAAAAATTAATTTTAAAACAATATACGGAGTATGAAAACAAACCCGATGTCTCAAAGTCTAGATATACATATTTTACATTTTCTACTTTTATGGAGAAAATAGAAATACTAGTATTGTAATATAAAATCGACCATCGCATTTATTTTTAATCGACGTTACAGATGAGACTTTGAAAGTGTAAGACATACAGTTTCTTTATGACGAATCTATTAGTAAAACCGATATAATTGCCAAAAAAAAAAAAAAAAAAAAAAAAAAAAAAAAAAAAAAAAAAAAAACTGTTTGTAAATTGAGAATTTATAATTGAAAGGCTTTGCTCGATATACAAATGTAAAATAAACGATCTTTTGGATTATCATGTGATGAGCTCGGGCCACGTGATATCGCGTACATTAGACGTTTTATTCGACATAGGCATAATAAGTCCAAGATTTTACTAAAAAGTCGACGATCTGATTAATTAAAGTTTATTTCGAGATTTTTCTTTCCTCTTTATTTATCGCGTCGTCTAAATGACGCTAATATTTTCGATAAATTGTAAAATTTCAATAAGCTCTATTACATTGTATTTAATTTTTAACGTTATGTAAATGTTGCTTTCAATGTAAGTATCGATGGATATTAGGTTACCAAACAAATATAAAAACGAGCATTCGATAAAAAAAAAAAAAAAATCGCGTTATTCGCGTAATACGAGGAGTATACATCGCGTTAGAGCGAGCGCATGATTCGCATTGTCTTTTTGTATCGAATATCCAGATTATCTTCGTTTTTGATTGGCTCACAACAACGATTCGCGTATGTATGTAAGAAACAAGATAATGCGCGATGCTCGTTCACGTAATGCGGTCAACAACGCTAGAAAGATGAAAAATCGAACGACGATGCTTCGAACCAATGTTGTTGCATTGTTTTATGGTTAAATTTTCGTTGTTATTCCGTAACAGTCTTATGTGAACTTTTCGCGTTATTGCGTTAGTATCTTTGAGAAAAATAGAAGACAAAAAAAAAAAAAAAAAAGAAAAAAAAAAAGAAGAAGAAGAAGAAAAACGTCGGCTGCGCGTGGCTGGATAGCTCTAAACAGGTGCGACGATTGTTGAGAGCGCGGCGATATTGCTTTGTCGCACGTGTAATAATCGTCGCGTTCGAGCGATAAAATCTCTTTTGAAATAAAGCGATCAAGGATGCGTCAAATGAATTTAACGTCTTAATATCTCTCCAAACTTGTCTATGTAATTTCACACTCATCGAGTCGCGCAATAACACCGCAATCTTTCCGTTTTAAACGAAAGACGACGACAAAGACGACGACAAAGACGACGACGATAACGAATGGCGATTGGTAATATTTATACGTCGACACATCTAGTTTTCTCAAAAGTTTAAAAAATTTAAGGAAATGAAGCAAATTAGCGAGATCCGAACGGCTGAAGCGAGAAATCGGTTGGAAAGAATCGGTGAGAAATGGTAATCGATCGCGAGAGCAATACCTTTTTCGGCGGCCTCTTCTTTATCTCGATCTTGTCCATTTCGATGGAGAAGTCGGTTCAGCGTTGCGAGGAAAGAAGAAACGGGTGTCGATCCCCGTCTTGGTGGATGATCCAAAACTGCGCGTCGAGTCTCGCGAATTCTAAACGGCTCCTTTCGGCCGGCATATCGGTAAAGCGATTATTGAGCGCGATATTAATAAATATAAAGTTATATGTATCTCGTGGCGTCTCTTCGAGCACCGGGAGCGCTCGTAGCCGTTGCCCATGTACTTGTTGTACCCCCTTACGTGCGGCCGCCGTCTTTATAGATCGCCGCCCACCTCCCTCCGTGTGTACCTACGCCGTGATATATTTTCTCGTTGCGCGCCGACGCTTCCACCTGTAAACACGCGGAGCGCTGCTCTTGTTTAATTTACCCAAAAGCAAATCTAATACTAATATACTTATACAGCTAGATGTGTAATATATATATATACACACACTCGTAAAGTAATTGCCTACAGAGATAAGATCGAATTCGTTAATTTGTTTTTTCAAGTTAACTATTACACGCGCTTTGATCATAGATTTCGAACATTTTTTCGCTTCGAGATTTAGCACCGTTTTACTCGGCGCTGCTTTACGCTCGGCTCTTTTAGCTGATAAACGAGAGTTCGGGCTCGCGTCATTATTATCGCAATTAAAATAATTAGCGAGTGTTACGTTAAACTTATAAATTATTCGTCATTTACTTTTGGCGTCAATTAACGCTTTATTATAATCAGGTCGATCATCGATTTTTTTACGATTAAAATCTTTGTGATCTAAATTTTTGCTTACGTAAATCGGGTCACATTGCAACGATAAAGTTTCCAACAAATCGATAATATTTACAAAAAAATTTAAAAACTATCAAGGAAAAAAATAAACGCGATCGCGATTAATGTGAAATAAAATATCTATTAATCAATAGTATAAGTGAAATAGTATCGGTACTTTACAAAGCGATAAAACGATCGATATCGATGATTAGAGTTTATAAAACGTCCGAGAATTAGCACTCCAAACGCACGGCGACAAGCCTTCGACGCGATCGCCACTAGAGTGAAAAGTCCGATATTAGCAACTGTCTCGTTGAGTACGAGTTTCGTCGTTTAACTGAATTACTTTTAACGAGAGTTGGCCGTTTACTTAAACTCCGCATCTAAGAGAAAATACGTATATCTCTTACTCGTTGGCTTAAAGGCGATTCGCATACTTCCGCGAAAAATTAATTAATCATTTAATAACACGTGACTTTGCCGAGCGCATTATCGCTAAAGTTAATTATAAGAGCGCGAACGCTCGCGAGCATCGGACCGATGCTGATAACGCAACCCGTTAAAAGAGATAGCGACGTATTTTTTTAGATTCTTTCTTCAATCGATCCTTTATTTCGTTCGACGCGAATCGAAGGATCGACTATACGGCTGCGTTCATTATTCTTACGTAGCTAAATTTCGAACGACATATTTCACGATAAATCATTACGTGTTTATTAATATTATCATTATTGGTTATTAAAATTACTTTTTAAAACAATAATACGCGTTGTTTATAATGGCATAAATACAACGATAACGAAGATAATTTAGTAAGTTCAAAGGATCTTTGATAATTATTAAATTAACATTTTTTAAATCGATATATTCGCTTTTTTATTTAACAATTTTTTTTTTTTTTTTTTTTTTTTTTTTTTTTTTTTTTTTCGTTTTTTGTTTCTGATAAACTCTATAAATTTTATTTGAAATTAAACATTACATATGTATAGGTATATATTTTTGTGTGTCATTTTATGTACATATGTATACTTGCGGTTTAAATCAATAACTCGGGAATATGGAGGCTTACAAGATAGACATAATCGTAAATTTTTAGATAATTAAATTATGCACGAACTGACCATTTTTAATAATCAATGTACCGATGATTTTTTATTTACTTTGATTTAAATTTTTATTTCTGAAAACGATATAGATTATTTTGTAACATTTTGTTAATAATTAAATATCTAATTTTGAAAAAAATATTTAGATAAAATCTTTGGCTTCATTAATTAATCGTTTCTTTGAATAAGCATTTAATATTAATTTATTTTTAAACACGTCAAAAATAAAAACGTGCAAAATGACGTGCACAAAAATGTTACACGATCTCTTTAATTTCTCGTATCAGTAAAGTGGGGAAACATTATTGTGACAAAATAACGATTCGCAAAAAAAAAAAAAAAAAAAAAAAAAAAAAAAAAAAAAAAAAGAGAAAATAGTTTTCTGCTTTTAATACAACTTACATAAGTAATTTTTTTATAGAAATTAATTTATTAAGTTTTCTTAATACATTATTATATATTTGTTAGATGATAATTTCAATGAAAATAATATTTTTCAAGTTTTTCACGCTTGAATAAATCTTAAAATAATCGTATAATTTCTGACTACATACAGAATGGAAATTTTCTTAACTTCTTGGAATACACTAATATCTATAGAATTATAACTTTTCAACATTGTCATTGTATTATTTTGTTATTTTTGCTTGTACCAATTTTTTTTTTTTTTTTTTTTTTTTTTTTTTTTTGTTGTGATTATCGATAATTTGTAGTCGAATTCGTTCTAAGTGAACTTTGTACTACGTCTTTCGTTCTCGATTCTACTACGATAAATGATCGTTGTTTTCTTGTTTGACATCAAACACAATAAACTCAAATGAATATGCATTTTTCTTTATTTAAATTTATTATTAAAATTTACGAAAAAAAAGCTGTTTTTCGATTACTTATTTAAGTTCATTTTCAAAACTAGAGGTCGAAAATAAATAGTTTGTGACTGTGTTCAAATAACAGATATTAAAGATATTTCCAATAAATGTCTTTTTACATATCGTATATTTTAAAATTACTTACATAACTGCAATATAAAAGTTGAACTTAATCTGTCACCAAACGAATATACCATAAGTTAATTAAAATAACTATTTGTTTTACCTACAGATATTTTTTCTCGTCAGACTAATTTATTGCTTCCCATTGTTGTTTATATTTCATCTTAATGAAAATTATACATATAAATTCTACGTTATCAAATTTTATTATATTTCTTAAGAAAAAAGAAAAAAGAAAAAAAAAAAAAGTAACTACGAATTTATGTATGGCAAAGTTTAAATAAAAAAAATTCATCTACTATTTTCTCATTAATTTTATAATAAAAATAAAAAGAAGGTTTTACCAATATTCAAATACATAAGTTTTACATTCTTAATTAAATCACTATTTATTTTATTAAGTATGTAATTATATGTTTCGTTCGTTAATTAATAAATTTATGATATTCAACTATAATGTATATTTCAAACGTTTCTAAAAAGTGCTATTAGCTGGCTAATTCGTCGCTGCCACGCGTATTACATGTGTATTGCATTTTAGAAAAGTTTTTTCAAAATATAACGCCTTTAATAAGTAAAAGTATTTCATAAAAGTTATACTATATAATTTTATTGCAATGAATAAAAATAAAAATATAAATAGTGAAAGATGAACCGAAAGTAAGTAGCCTGTAAATGATAATATTTATTGTGATGTTACATACACAATTATATTTACTAATACAATACAGTTTTATCAACGTAAACGCTCAAACTGCTGTCGACTTGCTTTTGGTTCATCGTGTTTAAGTTTTTTAATTTTGAGAATTGCTATGGATTCTTTAACACAAAATATAGTTAACAATAAAATGAAGTAACAATGTGTCTTACATAATCGCGACCGCAACGAACGTAGCCGATAATAAGATAATAAACAATAAAAAAAAAAAAAAAATTAATATTGAAGACATATTCGATTTGAAAGCTGTTTGGAGTAAATATTTCAATTTTTTAATTGATAACTTATACACAAAGATTTTCATGTGGCTAAACACGGGTGTAAAATACATGTGTTTAGTACAAGTTAGCACCAAGCAAATTGGCGCCGAAGATACTGGACCGATCCTAATAAATCCGCAACTATATTAGTTAAATTTTACAGCACGCTATCGCAAACAGTAGTGTTGCACTATATTATTTTTTTTTTAATTTATCTCTTGTTCTGGAATTGGATCCCTCATCACATTTGAGTCTCAATTTTTCTACAACATGTAACTATACATTTACGCATTTTCCACTCTTTCTACGGACTTTTCATAAAGTTTAAAAACATTAACGATAATTATGCATGCATATGTGTTCGCATGTGCACACGAGAATTTTAATACATGTATGTATGTATACATAAATAATAATAATTTTCATTTTGATAATCAAAATTTTCAATCGTACCTATCGAGCGTTAATAATAAATAGAAAAAAAAAAAAAAAAAATTGAGAATCAAATTCCTAAATTACATAAAATAATTTATGTAAGTAAACGTATATAATAAATTTCTAATTACAATATTAACAAAACAGATAAAAACTTTATTTATAAATAAATTTATATTCAATTTTAAATTCACTTTTTATCGTAAGTATTTATTTACAAGTATTTTCAAAAAATACGCTCGACTTGTATTCGACTGGAGTAAATTCTAAAATATACACATTCTGTGAATATAAAATGCAGCTATAAAAATAACGATTTTGCTGCATTATTTTCAATCATGATTTTTAATTATCTTATGTCATCTACATTATAGGTTTGAAACTTATATAACAAAAATGAGTATTATGACTCAGGAAAAATGAAAGCTTAATTCGTTATTTTCGCACTTTTTTATATCCTCCCCATTATTTATAAAAAAACGCATTACTGAAAGAGTAGTAATATCAGAAAAGAACGAATAAAATACTTCTAACAATTCGATTTAATGAGCCATTCAACCATGACAATGAAACATTGACCATATATTTATTTTTCATGGATTTTTTTATGGCACAATTTATTGCAGTTGATTCTAACGAAAATGTATGCATAAAATTATAAAAAAAAAAAAAAAAAAAAATAAAAAAAAAAAAAAAATAATTTAATCTAAATGAATTAATAAGATAAACCGATATCAAAATATTTTTTAGTTATGGTTGAACAGCAGTGTATTAATGGATGATAACATTTAATATTTGCCTATTGCATTAATTCACATAATTAAAAAAAAAAAAAAAAAAACCATAGACTTTTTAGGCTTAGCAAAAACATAATTTAATATGCATTTAATATTACTCACTAGGCCAATAGATGCATTGCATCTATTATTATGAAAAACATATGAAAATATTTAATAGTTATAATATTGCTTATGCTAAATAATAATAAAAACTAAAAATTTGTGTGTTCAAGCAACATTTGCATCCAACACTACAAAAAATAAAAAAATCATTAAATAAAAATGTTAGAGCGTTATTTTACATAGGGGACGGCCTTTACAGTCTGTATTCAAAAAGTGATAATCGCAGATCGCAGATTAATAACATTCTTAAAAAAGAATTGTCTTTAACCATTGAGTAACAGATGTCGCAAATTCTTATGTAACCTAAAAATTATCTAGATGGTCGGAGACTCCGATTTTTTTTTTTTTTGTTTTTTTGTTTTTTTTTTTATGAAATGCCAACATTTCGCATTCTATGTCATTCTCCTGGATCTTCCCATTTTGCTTCTTCAGCTATTCGATCAAAACAATCGGAGAGGAACATGTACTAAAAAAAATATATATATATATAAATTACTATGAAATAATTGGATAAAAATACTTTTCTATTTGTAATTATTATATCGTGCTAAAATGGAATGTATGCTGTTAAAATAAAACTTACATAGGGTGTGAAGACTTTCAACCAACGAGGAGGTCGATTATCCGCACGCGTGTATTGGAAACAAAAAGCCATTCCCTCGTCATCAACTTCCCACCGAGTAATTGTACTCCATTGGAATTCTACAATTTGAGATTCAAGCGTGCCGTCTTCTTTTGCCGCGTGCAGTTTGAATGCTGACATGCCTACTGCTGCAACAACATGGCCTTCTTTTCGCGAATCGCAAGGGCAATGCGGAAAAACAATATCGCCGTAACCGCTTAACTCACGAGCTAATTTTAGATACTGAAAAATAAATTTACTTTTAAATATTACATATTGCAGAGAAAATAAAAAATATGATATTTAAAATGGTTGTTTCAAATATTGTAAGCATCCATATGACTTTATAATGGTAGTTTCAAGCATTCATTAAAAATTATACCTCGTGTTTTCTCGATGCGTCTTGTAAAGCTTTTAACTGATAAAGTCTTTCGCCGGCTGTGATGTGGCCTCTATTTACTTCATCAACGGTTTGCCAAAAAATCCATGTAAGTGCCTGTTCGCTAAGGGGCCTCGAAATATTGAAAAGCCATCGTCGGATCGATAAGCAAGTAGCGCTAGCAGTCGAGTAGTTTTGAATGTACAATGTGTGCGGATGCTCGTGAGATTGCAATTTCCTTTCTAATAGAGATATAAAATTCATGGCATTAGTTAATCTTTAGAAATTAATAAATTAATGAAAAATAAGCAATCGAAAACTTAATTAAATTCGATCGAGTTAAAAAGTTTTTTAAAAAAATTTATACAGAGTTTTATAGATCTATGAATATTAACATAGACTAAACAAAAATTCTAAAGATAAAAATAAATCTTTATCGATGTTATTGCAAACCTTAAATCTAAATGTAGATTTTAAATTGGGAAAAAATCAGATCTAATTAGATTTAATTAAATTTGATTAGATAAAAATTATTTCTTTTTTTTTTTTTTTTTTTACGGATAAAGCTGTAAATTTAAGTGTCTCACCAAAATTATATTCGACGATTTCGAAAAGATAAAAATACTTCGAAGTCTCGGCGTCGAGGCCAACGCGACAACAAACTGCTTCGTAAACATCTTTCGCCGATGCGGCTTTAGGTACAGTAACGGTGACGACTTCGCGATCTGGTAGCAACACCTTCAGATCGACGGCAGGTCCCTGATCGCCATCTTCTTCCAGCCGGTCTGCGAGGAACTCTTGCATGGCATCGCTCTCGGCTATTACTCGTACTGCGCAAACCTTTTCCAAATACTGCTCGAGGCCTCGCCGCCTTGCATCGAGTTGTTGTTCGCTCAATCTGATAATTTGATTATTAATAATTATTTTCATGATAAAATTAATAATCTTAATCGCGATAATCAAAACATGCAAAGATTTTAAGATTACCGAATTTAAAATCCTTCAAAAGTTTGATATACAAAATGTTTTATTTATAACTTACAACTGAATAACCCTTGAATAAATATTGTTTCACGATATCATAAATCAGCTACCTATTTCTAAATAAATAAGATACACCGTCATTTTTCTAAAAACAAAACTTTCGAATTGATTGTCGTGTTTAACATAGTTCATTTAAGTATTGATTTAAACGATCGACAAATAAGATATTTTTTCAAGGTGCAGAACTCGATCATGATAAGAATTAACAGAATAATTATAAAATATAATTTTCTTAAATAATTTGCGCAAAAAAAAAAGAAAAAAAAAAAGTGACGATTCTCTTAATAAAATTAAGGACTTACTGAAATGGCCATTTTCCCGGAAGTTTTGGAAAATTAAAGCCAATAAATTCTTTTTTTAAGGCCAAATGAAGCGCGGCGAATTCACGATACCTCCTGGAGCATAAATGACGGCCGGCCATATGCACATTGAAAACAACGTAGCGCTCGTGTTTTCTTTCTCGCACGTGATAATCCGGCACACTGATGGGCAAAGACCTCTTCTCGCTGTAATCCACCGAGGCATAGCTGAAAATATGAATAATAAAACGTTTATTTTTGTCTTTTTCGATCTTACGATTAATAATTTTTATTATTCAAATGCTTGAAATGAAAAATAAAAAGTAATGTAAAAATAGGTATACATTATTATTTTTTATCTTAAACATTTTGTAAAATGAATTTTCAACAACGAGTGCCATTTTATGATGAATAAATCCATCAAAAGCTTTGTTTATTAAAAAACGGTAAATTTAAATAAATTAGCAATTTAATGCCTGTTTTAAGTGTTTTACGTTTACCGATACTTTCTGCATTTAGCCACTTTTTATAATTATCATAAAATGCATTAGCAAATAAAGGATATATTAATAACGTTTATAAAGAGGAAAATTCAACAAAATAACGTATGAGTAAGAGAAAAAAAACTGAAAAATTTTACCTTAGATCTTCATATGGCTCTAGCCTTTCTGCTTCTTGCGGTGTCACCGAAATCACAGTAAGAGTCAAAACGTCACCGCCTGACTTTATAAGGTCCACCACTTGTTTATGAGTCGCGCCTTCGACGTTTACATTGTTTCTGTAAATAATAAGAAAATAATTTTTGTTAATCAATTACCCTAATGAATAATAATATAGACTTAATCGTATTAAATATTTTTCTTAATTCACCTGTGAACCACCGGTCTTACTCCAACTTTTTTATTATTTTTGTAAGAAAAATAATCCGATTGCACGGCGGTCATGTAACAAGTTAACATTTTTATAAAAAGTAACGTTTATCACAGATGCGCGTCTTTTTAATTACAACTGGATTATTAGCTTGATAGCATATTTTTTTAAATTTTATTATTTTTATCGTTTATAATTAAAATTTTAAACTTTTCTTTAGAGAGAGAGAAAAAAAAAAAAAAAAAAAAAAAAGGAAAATGGTACTCGAAAAATAAATTGCTTCAATTCATCCGGTTATTTCACATTTGAAACTTAAAAAAAAAAAGAAAAATCATCGAGCTGTATAATTTTTCTCTTTGTCACGTAAAAATCGCGCAGCACATGTGGCCGATAAATAGAATATTTATAACTGATAACGAGCCGCGCGATTACCGATATCCTCGAATTGTTTCACTTGTTGCCTAAATTAAAGCACCGCAATCGTTCGAACACAAATTTTCTTCTTTTAATTAAGAGAAAATATAAATCAAACAAATACATATAATATTGACAATAAATTGACGTTGACTACGATGAAAAATGCGATACAAAAAAAAAAAAAAAAAAAAAGTGTCGTAAGCTTTTGCGCCAAAGTATGAAATTGAATTTTTAATTTGTTCGGGTTCGTTAAACGTATCTTCGATACCGCGAGAGTGAAAGGTCGGAAGAGCGGCGTAGGATTGGTCAAGAGCGGCTCTTTCGTTTTTCCGAGCGAAATATTTGGCAGCGGCGTAGGAATAAGCACGATATTTTATTTTCCTTGTTAATTTGATAGACGGTGAAACGTCTTCGTACGGTGCGAAGAGACAGCGAGAGGAGGAGGCGCGACGTAAACTACCCGAAGCGAGTTGGTGCCAAAGCATTTATATGCCGCTTGAGAAATTGGGGCCAGGCCGTCTATCTTTTTTGATAAGAAGTGAGAGCTCGTTTTGATAGAGAAATCATTGTTGCGAATTATTGAAAATACCGTCGCATTATTGGAAGATATCGCCTAAAGTGGCAAATTTTTACAAAGAAATGTTATTTACTCGTTTTTATAAATGTCTTTTTTTTTTTTTTCTAAATAATTTTGTTGAATCTTTTTTTTTTTCGACATAAATCGATGCCTTATAAAAGGAGCAAGTCAATATTTGTAATATTTTGTTATGGTCTATTTTTATTTTTAGAAAATTGACCATCGACTCTGGTGAATTTTTAGAAGATGATTCTGATATACGTATACTTTTTTCGCATAATTGATTTGAATTAACTATGTTGTTAATAAACATTAATAAATTTATATTCACTTAAATCCGTCAACTAAGTACTTTTTAAAATCAAAAAATTTTACATTAAAAAAAAAAAAAAAAAAAAAAAAAAGATCATCGTTGACATTTTAATGTATGTAAGGAAATGTTCTTTCAATCAAATTGAAATCCAACAAGATTTGAATTTTAGAATTTAGCACCACAACAAAAGCAGCATAACCATTTAATCTGATATCTAAATATTTCGCTTTTTGTTTGTCAGTACGTTATTAAATGATCGACATATCTATCATCCGAGACAAAAAATCTTATCTAGGATAAAACTAACGATTTATTATTCTTTGTGAACTTATGCGTATTCGATCGTTGATAAATCTTTTCTTGCACAAATGTGCAGTGTAATCGTTGGAAAAACAAAAACTTGATTGAAGGATAAGCAATCGAATAGCCTAAACAACGCTTAAAATTAAATACATCTGGCGAAAAAGTTAATTTACAACATCAATCATAAATGCATAAATTTTGCATGGATTTCTAGGATGGAATGCGCATTTTCTCTGCACGTGTGCTTTCATAAAATTATCAAAACAAACGCGATATCTATTTCTCATATACGCTCACTTAATATGATGTAATTATCTCGGTAATATCATCACAATTAATGTAAATTAATAAAATGAAAAGTTTAACGATTGTGAGAGAAAATACACCCCTGAAATAAATTAGCGAAAGAAAAAAAAAAAAAAAAAAAAATTTACCACATTGTTTTTCTTTCTAGATAATATGGCGGCAAATAAGAAGATGTAAGGTAGGTCTTTATAGCGCATTATTCGCAAGTTTAACATAATCGGCTATATTATTTATTGGCATGATAACGCGTCTCTCGTTAACCTTGACCGAGTCGAGAGAATCCGTCGACTAACGTCGTTGGTCTTGGACGCTCGCATAAATATACTTGGCTGAAGCCCTATACGAGTCGGAAAAAAAATAAAAAAAAAAAAAAGAAAAAAGAAAAAAAAGAAAAAAGAAAGAGAGAGACAAGCTTTGCGAGCCGCGAAACGTACGCATTTTAGGATCAAAGACGATTTCTCTTAACATTAACGGTCGGAAGGGTGCATCCAACAAGGAATTCTTTTTTTTTTTTTTTTTTTTTTTTTTTAAAACGTCCAGCGAATCGCTCACCGTTTGACGACTTTTTCTCGGAACAAATTTTCAACGTCCACATTATTATTGCTGAGCACGCGATTATTCATTTAATAATACTGACTACTGGACAATAATTCTTACGAAAATTTTACTTTTCTAATTATTTTTTATTCCTTTCACCATAAGTATATAATATAATTATTATACAAAATATATAAAAAAACAACATTTACGTGCATAAATATGTGTAATAAAATAATGGTAAAAACTTTGATACATCGGATTATATTCTAAGCTATTGATTAAAAAATAAATAAATAAATAAATAAATAAATAAAAACTAGGAAAATTACAGTAAATTTTTACTCCATTATTCTGGGTACGCTGATAATGGCAACAAAGAGCCAACGACCCAAGCTTGAATCGCGAAATGACTATTGAGAATGTTAATGTTACAGCTTAAAATTAATTTTAAAATGCTCGAGTTAATTGAATATTGTTGTATCCGAATTCAATTCAATGCCCATAAAAAAAATATATGTATATATACATATATTAAAAATGTAATAAAAATAATTATGTTACTCTGTTAAAAAAAATGGTACACAATGATTCATGTTTTTACTTATTAGCTCAATAACATTGCGGCCGAATCAATAAGCTTACACAATTTAGATTCGACTGCTGTATGCAAAAGTACTTAAATCGACATTCCGACGGTGCTTTCTATTAATGTACTGTATTATAAGTAAACGTTGCTAAATGTAAAGTTTTTAGATAAAAAAGAACAAAAAAACAAAAGCTATTCGTTACTTAAAAGCGGAAATACTAGCAAGTACGTTTAGTAAATAAGGCGATTATTTCAGACTTTGAAAAAATCACAGAGCTTTAACATTGTGACGCAAACTCTGCCGTTGATATTTTTCTCTCTTGCATTGTTATTTAACCAATAATTTTTATGAATACTATATTTGTTCATTTTATTTTAAGAAAGCAAACGTACACTTTTTATATCAACTAATGAAAATTCGAAGACTTCATATTATTAAATAAATTTTCTTAAATATTTTTATTTGAAATTTAAATCGCGGAAGTGTTTGTGTTAGTTTAAATTGAAAAAATTTATATCGATGCATCTCATGAAAGAAAAAAGTTAATTTACAAACGCTGTAATTTAAAAATTGAAACGTCTACAGAATGGTTAGTTAAAATGTATAATTATTCAGATTTGAAAAGATGAGATTATTAAATTAATAAAATAAGAATTTTAGTTTTCAAATTAGAACGCGCTTATTACAAGTCTAGGTTTCTTCATTGGATCTGTTACATAATTATATGGATATATTATAAGTTGTTGCAGACAAGAATAGTCAATATTGTTTTGTACAATCAAAATAATCAATATCAAATAAATTATTTTCCTTATAACAGTAAAAAATAAAACGTAAGTATTAAAAAAAAAAAAAAACAAAAAATGTAAACAAGGATTAGCTATTGAAAATAGCTCCAATTTTCCCGATAAAATAAAAAATTAATTCTTGACATTTAATCGTAACTTATTGTATATCGTCTTGTTTTAGTAGAATTCTGTAAAAAAAATTCCATCGAGCACTCGTGGACGGTTTTATAAATCAGTAACGGTTGCCTTTGCTGCAATTATGCGGTTCAACGCGAAGGTCAATAAAGCCGAGTAGCCGACAAACGAGTCACGGAAGATTGAATGAGAGAGGCACAAAGCAAAAGAGAAAGAGAAAGAGAGAGAAAGAGAGGAAGAGACGGAGATGGCATTCGCAGATATTTGGAGAGGGATGCGCGAGGAGCTCGGGAATTACACGTGCTTTACGCGGTTTATCGATCCGCTCGCGGCAGTTCTCTTACCTTACCATCGTAACGTGCGCGCACACACGTACACCTACTACCAACACCTTGTCGCGCTCTAACAATAAAAAAACCTCTGCTCGCCTCTTCCCCTCCCACGATGCATGTCCCTCGTGTATGTTCCCGCACTTGAGACAGACTCCATGCACTAAGTGAAAAAACGCCCCAAGGAATTTTATCGATTGCATAGTCTCCTCTCTTTCTCTCTTTCTCTCTCTCTCTCTCTCTCTCTCTCACTCACTCTCCTTGAAGACGTTCACCGAGCGCAAAGAAAATCTAGCATTTTGCGTCTTTATGGCATCAACACGCTTTCTCTTTCCGTGTCCGCCTCGCAAACTCATGCTGTGCTGTGCTATTCTGATCTAGCTCTCTTTTTCTCTCTCTCTCTCTCTCTTCGTATTTTTCAGAATAGTCGTTACAAGAGGAGAGAAGGAAAAAGAGAAAGAGAAAGAGAAAGAGAAAGAGTGAGAGAGAAACGAAGGACAAAGAAGGGGGCGTTTATGCGACAATAAGGGCCACGTGATTAATGGACTACAGAAAGTCGCTATGGATAAATTATCGCAAGTCGACGCGTTAAAGGATGAGCTACTTTTGCGAGCAGCTACACAACGGTAGCGGTCAATCGTCGTGGTCGAGTTATTTTGGTTAGAGTCGCGATAGCGGTGGCGCACGTAGACACCGCGACTGGCAAGTGCCATGGTCAGCTGACTGCGCTGGCCGCGCGTACGCCGAGTCCCGATCCCAGAAGGGAACCGAGGCTGCCTGGAAGCTTCTGGAAGGCTGTGAGAAAAAGAAAGAAGAAACGAGTCGGTTGTGGGTACTCACACCTCGAGGATGCGGTCGCCCTTACGGACGCCGGCCTTTTCCGCGGCTCCGTGCGGCAATACCGCGCTGACGTGCTGCAGTGGCGCGTAGAGCTCACCATTGATACTGCGAAGCTGGCCGCCCTCGCTTACCTGGCCCCGGACGTTGAACCCGAAACCGGTCTCGGTCTTGTAAATCGTGACGCAGCGCGGGCCCTGGGACGCGGCCTTGGCCTCGCTGCTCGGATGATGCTGAGGGGGCGGAACGAGCCTCCCGTTGTTTCCGGCGTTCCCGACCATTGCTGTCACAGTCGCGTTCATGATCGCGCGAGCGCGCGCGCTGCAGGAGTCGTCGGAGCTAGCTCGCGACGACCGACCGCGGCTCGGTGCAACTCTATGTACTCGCGGCTGCTGCTACCTAGGCTGCGACGGCACTGCTCAGCGAGGCCACCCTCCCCACTCCACGGCCAAGCGAGAACGCACGAGAAACAAGTAGCGCCACCGTTTAACGCGCGCTTATACTCCGACTTACAATTGTGAATGCTCCTTATTACTGCGCCTGCCCTATGCTTGCGTTTGACCATTGATCACGACCCTCGCACATGTTTTTTTATTTTCATACTTGTAATATATAAATAATTTTTAATTTAATATATTTATAAATTATTAAAATATCATTTTTATAAAAAAAGTTTTAATTAAAAAATAAACATTTTTTTCATAAGGCGACATAATTTATTAAGATGAGAAACAAATTAATTATAAATAAAGTCTTTAATAATAAATTTTTGTATCTCCTTTTTGATGTCATGAAAAAAATATCAAAATACTTTGGAATATGAAAGATGCTAGAAGAATTGAAATGAATCGCTTCGTTCAAACAATTGTTGTTGTGATGCAGCACGTATGTATGCATAAGGCTGTTTGTAATGAAAAGCGCTGAGCGCCAGCTTCAAATTTCTCAAATTTCTTAGTTTTTACGAATGTTTCATGAAATTAATAAAAGGGCTTCTTTACAAACCAGGAAATCAAAATCGACTTTAGCGCCATATCTAAAATGATTTCAGCGTCCCCTGGTACAAATTAAAACAGATAAATTATTTGTTCTGCATTATCGACTTGTCAGGACCGTAAAAGTATAATTTTTGAGGCACCGAAAAATTGCGTGGCACACAAACAGAAATCGTCAATTAGTATAGCGAGTCTCCTGGTTTCTGTGTACTTGTTACGCTTGCGCTCTGTGGATGGTTACTGTATTTGTGTCTCTTTTACGCTAAGCCAATGAAAAAAATAAATCGAGATGTTGAGAATGTATTTTAAACTAACCTAACCATTCCAAAATTTGGAACCCTTTATCATGTCAAAAAAAGTATCAGTACATTAATAAATATCAATAATGTCTACAGATAAATTTCTTGAGCTCGACATTAAAAAACTGTTTGAAGAGCATACCATTAGAGATATCGAATTAATACAAAAACAAATTCAAAATGAAAGTGATCGCAAAAAGATTGAGTTGCGAACTCTGGTTGGGTAAGAAATTTAAATATTGTTTTGTTATAGTTTTCAATAATAAATTTTTCACGACACTAAAATATTTCAAATTTTGCAGAGAACGATACCGTGACTTGATTCAAGCTGCTGATTCCATAGCTGAAATGAAGCAGACATCAGAATCAGTAATTTCTAAAATAATAAACATTGAGGAAACATTTCATAATTTGCAACAAAAATACCTTATAGGATTTAAAATGGAAATAGAAAAAACAAATTTGCAAAAGTATGAGATTGTTTTATCTAATTTCAGTTATAATAAACTTTTAAATAACTAAAAACAAATATCTAATTTTAGAGAATCAAAACCTGTTTCGGATTCTGTTGTTATACAAATAAAAATTTTGATGGATATTCCAGAACAAATTTGGTCAGCTATGGATAATAAAGATTATTTGCTTGCAACTCAATTATTTTTATTAGCTCAGCAAATTCATTATTGTTTAACTATTCAAATTGAAAATTCAAAATTATCAAACAAATATCCTATAGTTTCTAAACAATGGGGCACCATTAACCAATTTAAAAGTTTAATACTTAGTATTTGCAACGATGCCTTACAATCGATTAATCTTTCAATGGAGGTAAATGGTGCATATTCTGTTTTTAATACAATATTTGCAAAAATTTTAGAACAATTTTTATTATTTAAAAAATTATTAGCTTGCAGCCAATTGCCTTGCTGCGTTAGTGTTGCTAGATGGATTGAATTCATTTGATTTATTAAATAGACTGATATCTTTAAGAAGTCAAACCATAAAATCCATTATCACTTCAGAAAGTGATCTTAGTGTTAAAAATAAAATAAAATTGTGTTTAAGCATTTTAATTGAAACTATTCCACTTATAAGCAACTGTTTTATAAGTAAGTATTATGTTTTGATAATTTAAATTATAAAGGCAAACTAAAAATTTATATCTTTTAATTTGTAGAATATCAGTACAATGATAATGGCTTGGTATCATTGTACTTAAGTGAAATGAAACATAAAGAAATCTCTGGAATGTTACTGGAATTGGGTTTAGATGAAGAATTATTGTCCGAATTTCTTCCTCCTGTTGTAAAAACTTATAAATTATTTATAGATTATAATTTAGAAGAACTTTCATTAGATAGAATACAGAATTGTGTACATACATGGTTCGATTGGATTAAGCAATTGGCTACAGTAGAAGTAACAAAGTTACTTAATTTAATAATATCGATAAAAGGAATTTGTAATATTCGTGAAGAATGTTTAGCTGTAAATGTTCCTGAAAATTGGGATCTACTTTGGAAAACATTTTCTTTACCTTCTGTAAATTTTTGGATGGAATTTTTTCAGCCTTTATTAACAGTGAGAGTTAAAGGTATCATTTAGAAATATTTATTGTAAAATAATAATTTGATTGAATAAATTACAATGTTATGATTTTAAGATTTTAAAATATATAGATAATTTATTATGTATTTGTAAAATTAAATCTTTTTTTTAGGTATACTCAATGATAAAATAAATCTTTGTTCAATTAATTTAAAAAAAGATATGACAGAATTACTTGGTAAGGTGATATCTGAAAAATTTCAATATCCTGAAAATGATCTAAGATGGTTTGTGTGGAGAGATTCACAATTGAATATTTCCCAAAACTTAACAACAGGAGATCTTTTGGATAGTAAGCGATCTTTGCTCATGAAAGCAAGAGGATTTTCTCCAAATATTCTTGAATTGTGTGAAAATTTTGAAAATGGTTTATCCGAAGTTTTATTACATTTGAAACAGTATTTATATGAAGTAAATCAAACAGCAATTAAAAATGATTTATTAGCATCAGAAATTTATTTGAATTCAAATAAATTTTGTGATCGTTATGAAATTCAAGAAAATTTGCAAACTATTAGTAAAGCACTTATTGATGATTTTATAAGTTTTATGAAGCAAATGTTTGTGATTGAAAATCCTAAAACTGGACAACAAGACATTAATGCTATTGTGGCAGCAAGATTTCTTCAAGCTGTACCTTTGCTGTGTTCAAATTTTAAAGAATGTTTTACAATTTCTAGGACAACTGGTATAACGTTAACTAATATAAAGTGGCAAGAAGTCTGTGATAAACTAAAAGAAGAAAGTACTTTGATGTGGTCTATTTGGGCAAAATGTTTTATTAAAACTATATCTCAATTTCGAAGTGCATATTTAATTGAAGAAACAATTACTGCATTACGTATTCATACAATTATAATAGATTGGGAGAAGGTTTTAATTGAGGAGGAAGCAGAAGAAGGCAAGAGAATAAAATCAGAAATTTTAGTACCATACCAACCAGCTGTCCATTTACAAAAATTTTTAGCCTCAATATGTAAGGGGCTTAACAAAGTAATACCTCACACAATTCCAAAGTATGCTCATTTTTTCAACTTATTGTTTAATATTTTACTGTCGATCGATCTAAATATTAATTATTTAAACATTACAGAGTTATTTTGCAGGAAATAGTTAATAGCATTTCTGTTGAGTTACTTGATTATTACAGTAACCTTTCTACAAACATAGATATTAGACAAAAGCAGGCAATACAGATGTTGTTTGATATAAAATATTTTAGTTTATTAATGATTCCCCGAGATAACAAATCACTTGCTGAACAATCAAATAAAGTTTGTAATAGTATCACATCTAAGATTGATCCATTTGATTTTGATGTTTTTTATCCATTTATAAATACTAATGTTAAAAAAGCTGTACAGAGATCATTGGTAAGCAAAAATAGTAATTGATTTTTACCGTAATTATGAAAAATATATTAAAGCAAATTTTTAATTTAAATGATAGTTAATTTTTGGAAATTTGGTACCACATATGGAGGAATTGCATTCAGTATTAGGTACCCGAATTGAACATAGCGAAGGATTGAAATGTGTAAAAGATCCGCCTGGTGTACTAGCTCTTTGTTCAGGCACTCCTTGGTTTCCACCTTTAGCTGTTATTGCGCCCACCAAAACTTTGCCTGATATTTCATTACCTATTCCAGAAAAGACACAGGTAATTATTCTAAATTATTAGTTTATTTTCAATCACTGTGCAGCAAACACTATGATTTCGAGTGTATGTGAATCAGTTATTGAATGAAATGTATTTCTTACAATTAGATGGACCTTTTCATTACTTCATTTTAATGGATAGTCTGTAAGAATTTGGTAAGAGATATTATGTTATGATTGTTCAGAATGCATGTCTTTCATAACTAAATTCAAATAACAATTGTTGAGAATTTTCGTAAATAATCAAATTTTGATTTGCTTATTAACGTTTACAGATTTATTTAATTTACTCGAACATTTAATATAAAAAAAAATTTTTTTTTTTCAACCTTAAATTCTAGTATATTTTTTATTTACAGAAACGTAAGAAACTTGCAAATAAAGAGCATGTGAGAAACGATTCAGCTAGTTCATCCATAAAATCTGGTGCTGCCGCATTCTTTGGTGCGATGGGAAGTGACTGGTTTGGAACAAGCTAGTCCATCCATTTCTATTTATTGTTGACAAAATCAGCATTTTGTAATATACTATATTTGTACATAAAACAACAATAAAAACTCGTTTTTAAAAATATCAATTGATTCAAATAAGCTATTATTTTATTTTTAAACAGTTAATTTGATTAAAATCTTATTTATCATAAAATCGGAAGTAAAATAAAAAATTGCAAACTTCTTAGATTTGTACAAATTTTTGAGAAATTCAAACAACTTCTCGACAAATTTTTGGGCAATAAAATGTCTAATAGTTCTTTATAGCAATCATTTAAGTGGCCTTAAAACCTTTTGTTTGCCGGTAAGCGAAAATAGTAAAAATAAGCAGCTGTAATAGAATCGAGGTTTCTTCCCAATTTAATGGCTCATTCATGATGTGCCGTTAAATGTGACACAACACAAAAAAAATTTTTATTATATAAACGTGTCGCTAATAATATCTAGCAAATTCAATTGACATTTTTCATGATACTTTGAGCAATTTTTAGCATATTCGGCGTCTTTGATTTCAGGATGTAATTCTTCCTTTTTTGAAGTTGAGGGCCTGAAAAAATAATATAATTTGTTTTTATTTTTAGTTTACTGTCTGCAGATTTTTTTTTGCGGTGCATTTTTCAAACAAACAATGAAATATAGGTATTGATCGAATTTTATTTGAACGAGTGAAGCTTTGTAGCGGGACGTTTGATTCAACGCGTGACGGGTGTAAAACGCGTCATTGATTGTACTTTATAAAGGTCCCTAGTGCTCTGTCGAGTGTCGGGCGAAAAAGCGATTGTGTTGCCGTTACCTGAGTATCAAAACACAATTATTGTTAACGACGCTATTAAATTTTTTTCGCGAAAATACCGAACGGCAAACGTGAAACTTTGAAAAACTCATTTGAGAATATTTATATTGCTTATGTCATTTTTGAAGGAACGATCAGTTATATATACCCATCAATAACTACTTTTAAATCGTAATTTAAAAAAAATCAATATAATATGTCTGTATGTAAAACCTTAGAATTTTTATTTAAGACTTTGAAGTGTGTATGAAATGTGTAACAATCTAAATCTAAATTAATATAAGCACGTTTAAAGAAAATTAATATTGCGTATAATGGTAAACCATCTCACGTAACGGCACCAATGCATCTCTTTTTATTACCGTCAAAAACCAAACAGTGTATCGATCGATTCTGTAAAAAGAAATTTGAGTCTTTTTAACGTACGAATTGAAATTAAACTCTTTAAAACAGGTTATTTTTGCAGTCGCTCAAACTTTAATATCTTTCATATTTTAAAAAGTGTTCAATTAAAAGTTTCAAGTATAGTTGCGCCATCTCTATCTCAGAGAACTTTTCGGATAATGGTCGATTTGCGTGCAAATGTATGAATGTCCTTTTTACACAACAAGCTTTCAGTATTTGATGAAAAACTTTACTTACGTAAATATTATGCGAATAATATCACCCACTAAACCGTTACGAGCAAATGGAAATTTTGCAGATTCGCATATCGTACGGAGTAAACAGTCTCTTCCTGGATATCCGTAACTATAAAAGCAAAATTTTAACTTTACGTATTTACAATTTTCGATGCGGGCTATATAATCTTATAGAAAACAAAAACATTATTCCATCCCTTTTGAAAACAGTGCCAAGCTAAAATTTAAGTTCATATGTGAATTTTTGGAAACTATAACACAAAATGTTTATTTATAATAAATTTATTTGAATTTATTATTTCAAAATAAATTCAGTGATTTTTAACTATTAGGTTATTTTAATGTTTTTACTTGTTCAAATCTGGATGTAAGTTTTCAAAATTTATTCACGATTGCTAAAAGTGTGATTAATATACTTATTGATTGTTTTAAGTTTTAGTAAGTAAATTAAAGGTTGAAAAGGAAACGTGAAAGTTTGAAGAATATTGAGTACGATGTAATAAAAGTTCAATGGGGTAAAAGCAGAATGGACGTGTAATAATGAAATGGAAATAATAAAGGTAAAATATGAGCGTTTTCCTGCAATTGAAAAGATGTGAAAAAGCTTTGAAAATTGAAATAAAATCCATTGACCTTTCTAGTTTGCTCTCGATGATGTTATAGAATAAACGTCTGTCGATGCTTCGCTTCTCATACTGACTACTCAGGAGATAGCTGTCGTTGGTGTTTATGGATGGTATTACGTAGTTTGCTTCGAAATAATAAGAGACTGAAATCGACTTGTCGGGTATATCAATGGGAATGGCCATTGCAAAGAATAGCTGAAAAAAAAAAACATCGATCAGTTTGTAAAAATTACATTTCTGAAATTTTAAAGTATTTGAATACACACGAGCTTGTCATTTACATTCAATAATAAAAAATCCATATTTAAGCCATTAGTTGTGCAAATTGTCGCGCACCGCCACAAACGATTTGTCAAATAAACCGCGCCTCGTGTATATTTTTTCGTTTTCTTCCTGCTTGCCACTTGTACGACAAGCTGCTCGAAATATTCAAGTGCTCGGTTCTTAGAAAAAAAAAAAAGTTAAAATCGACATTTGATGCTTTTGAATTTCGTTTATTCATGTCAAAAAATTGCAAAGCGAACGAACTGGTATTGACGAAAAACTCGTAGTTTGACAGAATTTAAACATTTTTCCAGTTCTATTAATCAATAATTTTAGATTCTAATAAACCAGGCGAGATGAGTACAGCCAAATCATTATCTTCTTTCTGATTTATCAGAAATATTTTTTTTGCATATTTAGCAAAAGTATTTTTTGTCATAAATTGATTTATGAATCGACTTAACGTTTAAATCGATAGTGCCAAAGTATTATTTTTGGGATATTGAAATAAAATATATTAAAATAAGATAAAAGAGTTAGAATTGAAATAATTTTTTATCTCATCTCCGATGATCGAAGTATTTTTCCAAGCGCAAATTTGTTACATGATAAAGGTTTAGTTATTTTAAATAAGTCAGATGATATCGGGCAAAAATTTGAAAAGCCTTACTCACACCCATATTGCTACCCTGTGGAAAAGCAAGCGAACGAATGTGTCTGGAAATTCCCATCGAGATATTATGCGTGTTTTTGCAGAAGACGCACTGCCGTAACAAAAACAGCCAGATCCCCAACGTTGCTGACGCTTTCCTTCTTTTGACGTAATTTTTGCCCAGACAGAAGCGAAATTTATACGCAAGGAAAAATGATGCCATGAAAAAATTTCATAAAAATATTATTATTTTACATTAGAAAATTTTGTTAATTTAAGATAAAACACAATTATTAACAGTAATAAATCTATAAATAGAAATATCCTAAAATCTTTTCGCAATTAATGATAAGAAGATTCTGAAATTTGTTACATAAACAAGTTACTTAAGAATCATTTTGTAACTGATAATTTTTTAATTTTTATCATGAAATAAACTTTTTTATCATTTAGATGTATAATTTTAAATTTTATTTAAAATTGACAGTATATATATATATATATATATATATATATATATATATATATATATATATATATATATATATATATATATATATATATATATATATATATATATAATTATAATATATAATTAATGACGAAAACGATAATAAATAATCATAATAAACGTGTTATCATAAAGTAAATTAAAAATAAGAATATGAGGAACGTAATGAAGGCGATGCAATTAATTTCTAATTAAACAAATAATCGACTATCCAATGTACTAATGTCGACGGACGCATTTACCTAGCCTTTGGGCTACTTTATGTCCCCTTTAGAAGCTTGATTTTACCGATAGAATTCGTATCACATTGATGAATATTATTACGTCAAATTATTTAATATAGTAATTATGCTTCGTTTCTAAATAAAGCTCAAGCTAATAATATTTTATTTTGCGTACTTACACAATCTGCATTGCAGCAATTTAAAGTAAAGAAAACTGTCTGGAGAAATAAAAGAACCGACGGTGTAAATGCTTTGACTTACCCTCTTAAAAATAAAAATTATATGGTGTGAACTCGTTAACTTAATTACATTCAACTAGAAAGCTTTAGTATATATTTAAGCAGTTCTATTAAGTGTTACCTAACGGTTCTAAAGAATGAATCATTTTCAATAAAAGAATTCGGTAAATTAATTATGTATAATTATAAATATTAATAAGTTATGAATACATTTTACCACTCAATTTATAAACTCGAAATTACTTATTCAATCATGCAAAATTGAAAGTTTTATCAGTTTGTACATTGATTTTATTAAAATGCTAATTAACGATGAAGAATGTTTGCGTTGATAAAAGGAAACATTAACTAGACAAACGAACGATAAAAGAGACAAAAATAAACAGAATTTCAATCTACGATAAGATAAAAATACAGTACAACCGATTTTTAAGATCGGTAGATATGGTTTAGCTGATATGGAGCCGCTGGGGAGGGTATACCAGAAAGTTTAAAGCAAGGATCGGGCTGATCTAAGCATTCCAGCTTAAAGTAAATCGCGATTGCACGCATACGCGTGTACCTACGAGCACAAAGTAAAGCCTCCGATTCGAATCGCAACGCGAGAGAATGCGCGCCTCGCTCGACGCAAAGCAAGACTCCAGCTCGTGCGCGCATAAATGGAATTCCAATTGCGTTGCGCACGCGATCGAGTCGTTTGAAACGATAGTTCTTCCGTTAGTCGGAGTGTCCCCTATCAAACTTGCCCGGTAAACTTTGCGGACTCTCGTCCATCGACGACAGAACGATTCGACGCTTATTTCCCTCCTCGTGCTTAATCGAACGAAAGCTCGCGCATCGCGCCGATTCGGGCCTCTTCCGGTTGGCGCGCGAGCTCGGTACGCCCGCTATACTCACGACGGGCGTCTCGTTCGCCACGCGCTTTCCAGATGGCGACTGCTGGCCGGGATTCCGCGCGACGGCGGCCCCGCCCATGTGATTTAAACGTCCGCGTCCCTCTCCTCCTGTCCCCTTCCCCACGCTCCCCGGCGCGCAGATCGCACTCGGAAGCTTGCGCGCCGGACCGGCCGGTCCGCGGAAAAGCAAGTCGAACGAGGAGATCGATCTCGCACCTCGGCGCGCTCGCTTTAACGGAAAGGTTTCCCTCTCGATGCGGCCCGCCCAAAGTCGCGCGCACGTAGAGACGCGGCTCGCTCGATCGCTCCGCTGCAACGACCTGCATTAAACATTTACTTCTTTTTCGCTCGGCTAACCCAGCCGCGCCCTTGCAGCCTCCCTTCGCCGCCCCCCCCTCCCCTCCTTCTTTCCCCTCTCAAACTCGCGCGCGATCTACCTCTCTAGAGAGCCCAAAGTGTCTCTCTTTAAAGGCTGCCGGCTTTATCCGCGCTACACATTTTCCTCCCATAAATTCTCTAGATTGCAGCGTACATCTTGATTTTTCTGGAGCAAAGCTCTCTCTCTCTATCTCTCTATCTCTCTCTTTCTTAAAAGTGTGCAAGACTACTCGGGAAGCTAAAGCGGCCAATCGTTTGATTTTTCTCAAAATTTTAACCCTCCGAATTAAAAGCGAGGAAGAGGAGTAAGCTTCGGCCTTAGTAGTCGATATTTTAAATATAACGGAGCGAAAGTATAGACACGAGAACTGGAATTCGGTATTCCGTTTGAAAGACTGTTTGAACGATACGTCGGTAAAGTACTTTCGATAATTACCAATCACTTTGAGAGTAAGAGTGAAAACGAATGAAAAATTGCTTTTAAATCCCATTTTCCTCTCTTCTGTAATGGGAGGAGCGAGGCTCGAATGGCTCGTAGAGTGGAAAAAAACTACGAAAAAAAGCGATAAAGAGGAAAAAAATGAAATGGAAAGAACGAATCGAGATGCGGTCAGGTTTTCTCCGAGCGATTCGCTCGGACTCGAAATTCGAGCGAGCTCTCGATTCGATTTAGCAGCGCGAGCCACCGCGGCCAGTTGCTCAACTCTGCGCCCGATACGGAGTACGGAGAGTTGAAGGGACGCGTTTCTCGACTCTCTATCTCTCTCTCTCTCTCTCTCTCTCTCTCTCTGTCTCTCTGTCTCTCTGATATATGCCAAGGGGCCACACATCGCCGCGTCCGAGACCTAATATCGCGACCGCGATTTTTTACTCCGACGACGTAGCCCGAAAGAGAGAGAAAGAGAGAGAGAGAGAGAGCTAGCACCGAGGGAGCGAAAAATAGCGGGACACTGCAGGCGGTAATTGAAACGTTGCCATGCGCGCCGTGGGGATTGTTTTTCCTGGCGTACCGAAAGATTTGTGGTCTCGGTGAATATTCAACCGAGTATCGAGCTTTTATTGCCTCCCGTTCGACTTTTCACAGCCCGTCAAAAATTTACCTTTTAAACTCGAGCTATGATGACGACTAAGCTTTGATTACTTTTTTTTCAACCCTGTCGCTCATCTTTTCATTCAAATTTGCCTTCTCTTAATCAATAAAATTTTATTATTTTCAAAAAATTATTTAAAATTTTTATTACGTTAAAGCAATACCTTATCGCATCCTCGGAACGTTGTAGAATTTTCAAGTGTCATGTATTCATACTTATACTGATAAAATTTAAATTATCAAGTATAGCGAAAAAATATAACATGATATTATTTTAGTTATTAAAAAAAAAAAAAAAAGGATGAAAAGGAAAGAAAGAATAAATACGAAAATCTCGCGAAAAAAGTATGTAAAACTTTTTTATTTGCTTTAGCTTTGTTGATTAAATAAGAAAATCGACTCTCTGATTACGGCTACCGAGAAAAATCATAAAAAAATAAAATTTCCGTTTATTGATCATTTTTCGCTTTTACTCCATATAAAATGATTGTTTTAAATAATTAGATGAAAAACGTAAAAATGCATTAAACTACGAAAGAATCTTCAATTATATTAGAATTTACAAGATAAAGCAAACTCGCAGACGGTGTTGCACTCGAGCGAAAACCAAGCGTTTCCTTTGAAATAATATTAATGAAATTCCATTTGGCATTTTGTTGGACTGTGAAATAATTAAAACGATTGAAAGTAAGATTAAAAGAAAAAAGAAAAAAAAAAAAAAAAAAATAAAGAAAATGGTAAGGAGAAGAGAGTGTCCATTTTCGCGTTTTTCGCGAATCAAAGCAGTTTTAAAGATAAACAAATCGAGAGAACGAACGGTCGAAAATAATAATAACTCGAAATAATTTATTTCGAGAGTTGAAATAACAAAGAAAGCGAGGAAGAAAAAGAAGTAAGTGCAAACGGACGTATATAGGTGATTCTTGCAGTGTATTCGAGGAAAATCAGTAGTCGGTGTAGCGAACAATAGGCATAGAGAGGGAGAGAGAGAGAGAGAGAGAGAGAGAGAGAGAGAGAGAGAGAGAGAGAGAGAGGGAAAGACTTTTAGCCTCCGGGCGGTCTGGAGACTAGCTAGCTTCGTTAGCGAATCAACTAAATAAACTTTCGAAGGACGGTACATGATCCTCCGTTAGCAAGGAAGTACAGCGAAAGCTCCACCATCGTATTAAAACAAAAGCTCGTTACGATTTAGCTCGAGCGCTGCGCTAATCTCCCCACCCCGCCCTCTCTCTCTCTCTCTCTCTCTCTCACTCCTACCTGATAATGCATTTAACCCCGACAAATAATACACTTAACGAGGCCGCAAACTTTTAAATACCAAACTTATCACCTGCGCTTTTATTTTACCTTCTTTTTTCTATTTTCTTATAATTTTTTTTTTTTTTTTTTTTTTCATCATTTTTAAGCTTCATTTCATTACTATTTCGCAAAGATGCTTAAATTTTAAATTAAATGAACCTAATTACACGCGTTAAATTTTTTTTAATGAAAATAATGAACTCTAGTCCTGATGATTCAAAGCCTTTTCATTAATTTTATATTTTAATTCGCAAACTCGTTAAATCACAATCTCTCTCTCTCTCTCTCTCTCTTTAAATTTTAAATAAATAAAATGGCTTGTTACTTGCTTCCATTATTTATATTAAATGAGGCTTTTTTAATTTCTTTTATTTTACTTAACTTTTTATCGAGTTTTATATTCTCCTCCACGCAAGGTTATTCAAATATATGATAATATTAATTTATATAATTTAAGTATCTCGCCATTATGCCCTAAAAAAAACAAAAAAAAATAAAAAAATGAGTATGTATAAATATTTTAGAAAAAAGAGAGGAAAAGATTTACAAGCGAAAAACTTGAATGAACGATATAAAAATTTTTGGCGCACTCAAAACGTACATTGGTGCAGGTGTATGAATATTCAAAGAATAAATACGTGTGCAGTAAATAGAAATCGGTATCAAACGTAAGATTGTCTCGCGCTTGAAAAACTAAAAGGAAAACTTTACACGCGCTTGAGCGATTGAATTTTTAAAACTCGCCAGTGTCTAGATGTTTTTCTTCAGCAGTACAGACACATCGCGTAATAAAATTGTAATAAGGGAAGTTTAAAAGAAAAAAAAAAAAAAAAAAAAAAAAAACGTTCCTGCAAGATTGCACATAGATTGTTTGGTGCAATGCCTTTAAATTCCTTCAAGATTATCGTATACGTTTGACATTTTCGGCAATTGCCTCCCGGCGAATTGCCAAAATTTTATTATTTTAATATCATATCGTTGCAATTATTACAATAAAATGAGAGAGAGAGAGAGAGAGAGTAAGATACGATACTTAAAGTGTACCGTACTATATCATTGCTCGAAAATTTATATAAAGCATTGTAAAAACTTTAAGAGCTGTGAAAATTGATACGGGATATTATTATAAATAACGACGACGGCTATGCCGAAAGTAAATTACATCGATAAAATAGTCCGCCTTGTTTTTATTTATAATTTCTTCAATTTAAAAGCAACATATTTCTTCGAAAATATAACTGTTTTATATTTTAAATAAATTGTATTTTTACAGCGTGAGTACCGTAAAATAGGCGTATATCACAGGCAATAATCAAGTTTTTTTTTTTTTTTTTCTTTTTTTTTTTTTTATGTAATACATAATATTATTAGATTGTTAAATGATAAAAGATAAAAGCGTAATTAAACAACGAATTTTTAATTAAATACGTATGTCAAACTCGACGTATACTTTTATCAGTATAATTTAATATTTGTTAAATTAAACGTGATTTTATCTAAAATTCGATGGTTTATTTATCGCTTAACTGCGAAAAATATCGAGCTCAAATAAGTTTTTATTTGAACGCGAAAGAGGGGAATCGACTATAAGGCAAATCGAATCCGAAAAGCAAATATGAATTAATATGATGATTGTTTCCTTTATCGAAGATGAAAATTCTATACGGCTAATGTATCATATCGGATAAATTAGTCTGGTTGTTATATCGGCGAAAGGCAGCGCGTCGCCGAGGAAATGAGGGATTTTTTTTTTTTTTTTTTTTTTTTCTGAGGAAAGGCATAAAAGAATCAATGCCAGGGATGCTGCGCAGTTCCATATAAACATAGATATATGTATATAGGATCGGCGATAAGCCACGAAATTTTTTTTTTTTTTTTTTTTTTTTGGGGGGTGGAAGAGGGGGGTAGGACCGCGCGCTCTCTTTTTCTCAGCGTGAAAGCGTTCATCCGGCACGCTCTGGAGGCATCGAACGGCCAACGCGGAATTTTTCCGCTCGATCCCCGCTCGAGACATACGCCGCTGGTGCGGTTTCCCTCCGGCCAGGTGTGATAATTACGGGCGAGGTTCTTGGCCCGACGGATTATTTTTTTCTCTTTCAACGGAGAGGATTCCAAGTTTGTCCTTTTTATTATAATCCCGGCGCGCGGTCGGTGCTCCGTCGCGCTAGCTTCGGTCGCTCGATTGTGAACTTTAGTCATTAGGGCGGAGGCTCGGACTGCGAACGCGTCAATTGCGCTTAAACGATATGTAAATTCGCGGCCCCGGCAATCGAGAACCGCGCGTGCGCTCGCGCTGGATTGTTTTTCATCTCGGGCAGTTTTTGAATTCGTACGCGGCTAATGCTCGTCGCGCGGGGCTCGCTTTCGAATCATCGGTGGAAAAAGTTCGTCATGAAAATTCGTAGCCGCGACAAAAAGTTGGTAACTTTGCCACTCCCCCGCGCCCCGACGTTGTAACAAAAAGCTACCCGAGTAGTGTCCCGAATGAAAACTCGCTCGTTCGCTCGCGGCCCGATGAAAAGTTTCGCGTGTGTACGTTGCGACGTACCTTTTTACGAGCTGCTTTCTCTTTCTCTCTTTCTCTCTCTTGTGCACGCTTAGCGATGTACTACGGCTCCTTTTTCCGAGTTTTAATGAATTTCCGATACTCAAAAACGCGCGCCGTTGCGCTCGCGGCTTAATCGATTTTACACGTATATCGACTATGCTCCATTCCCCGCCCTTTCTTTCCTCTTTTTTTTTTTTTAATCTATATATAATCTTCCATTATGTTTCCCCGAGCGAGTGAATAAACGCTAATAAATTTTCAATCCCATTAGCGGAATGCGCTTAATTACTTATATAAGCCCGCGTTCTCGGTTAAGCCGGATAATGACAAAATACGAGATCATCGCGAGCGTTCTTCGCTCATCGCCGGCGGAGGAAATAAAGATAAAATCCGAGGGAGAGCCGAGACTCACCGCTGCCGCCGCGCCCCTTTTTTCCGACTTTTTCCTTTGAAGCTTTTGCGCTCGCGCACGGCAAAAGACCGCAAGGAAGACCGCGATACTTTGAACCTCTTCTCTTCCAATGCACCCTTCTTTCCAAAGTGCACTCGAATGGAAATTGGTATATCGTCGGGATTCATCGCTATCGCGCGCGCGCGCGCGCGAGTCTTTTTTTCGCGTTTCGCCTCGCGCACGTGTGTGCCCGAAGGATTTTTCCAATCGCGGCTCGTCGACCGAGCGACCTTTCGAAAAAGAGCGCGAATTCTTCCTCGCATACGCGACTTTTAATCACAAAGTGCACCTGTGCTAGGCCATCTCTCTCTCCCTTTCCCGAGTCCGTCTTTCTCGTCCGTTCTCTCTGTCCGGCTCTCGCACGGACGAGCGCTCGGTAAAATGGGTCGTTCTCTGCGGGATGGCAGCGGGGAGCGACGGTTTGTTTAAATCAAATGACGCAACGCGCGATGAGAAATGCAATTTCTCTTTGGGTCTTTCTGTGTCCATATCGTAGCCTATCTATGTCTATAGCAGTTACAATCAAGCCTCTTTCAATCCCGGCGCTTCCTATCCCATTCGTCGCGAATCGCGGATTGGCCGTCGCTTCGGTAAAAGCTCGGCAAGAATGAAAATTGAAATATCGTTTCATCATACTCTCGCTTTACACATACGTATACGTATATGTGTACAGTGGTATATATATATATACGTATATACATGTAGTAGCTCGCGGGCGCTCGAGCTTTCCCTCTATCCGAGCTCACCGAATCAGCCCTTCCGCCCGCAGACATCCCCTCGTTCGAACCTCCGTTCGGTGGCTTATACTTTTTTCTCGGATCTCCATCAAACTTCGGAAGCGCGCGCGGTCCGTTTCTCCACCCTTATTGCTCTCCCCCTCCCCCCCTCCCCTTTGCGCTATGCGATACTTATTGACACCGATACTTTAACCTTTTATCCCGCTCCGTCTTCTTTCTTTCTCTCTTACTCTCTCTTTTTCTCCTCCGCTCTTCTTTTTCCGCTCCGGCATGTATCTTCGATACACGCAAGCGACGATGTATCCTTTCACCTCGTAATCATTTTAGTTTTATTTTTGTTACAGCTTTCCAGCTAAGCCGTCGGAAGTTGTCCTGTCAGTGGCGACTATCCTCCTTGTTCTCGCTCTCGCCGTACCACCGGTCCAAGGGAATCAAATGCTCGACGCTGCCCGTCGACAAATTCGCTCTTTGAGCTATCCGGAAGAGAGTGAAATGGGAGTTGGTGTCCATTGATACGTTTAATTAATTTTGTTTTCAAAATTATCCTCGTTTAAGCGATCGTCGTTTCGATGCGTAACTCTCGTAGCCCTCGTATTCGGAATAATTGCGCGGAACCGCGCGGTCAAGGAATACGGCTCGAGGCTGAACCGCGACATTTGGAATAACGTCAATGCGCCGTTATCGTTGCTGTCGTTCGAACGTAATATATACATGCGTGTGAATAGTCGATGTACGAGAACTCGCGCGCGCACAAACGCTTATTAAGCGGAGATAAAGAAAGTAACGGGCCTAATTTGGGTATAGGAGAGAAACGGAAAATACGTCTAGGTGCGTCGCTTGATTGATTCGATAAATTTTTAAAGAGAGAGTCGGAGGCGTGGATTAGCCTCGATATATATATACATATATATACACACATATCGCAATTGTAAATCGATTGACCGAGCTGAGGCGCGGTTAGGTGGACGCGAAACGAGGGGATAATTTCACCGGCGATTATGTCGAGTCGGCCGAGACGAGCCGGAAGGACCGCCCGGGAAATGTTTGGGCTTTTGGCGTAGGCCTAGCTTCCGAGAGTAGCGCACGGAAAAGTCGACCGCTCGGTTTAAATTAAACCGTTAATAATCTCGTCCTTTGCAGTATTTAGCTTCAGTTAAAGTAGCGTGTTCCCGTCCTTTAACGCGCGCTTCTCTCTTACGTTACAGTTATTTTTCGCTCTGGCGATACCGCTCGACGATCCCGTCTCGACGAAATCAATTTCCGTCGCGTTCTTCTTCGAGGCTAATTACAAATTGCCCAATGACCTCACCGAGTCGCAGGATGGCTCGACGTCCCGACGACGGACCCGATCGATCGACAGAAAAACCGTTTACGACATTTTGGAATCCAAATTCGAAGCGTAAGTCTAAGTTTTCAAATTTTCACAATACCTTTTTATTTTTACCAATACTTGATGAACTACGATATGATGAATTGCGAATTCTTATTTTTATCTTTTTTTTTTTATTTTTTTTTTATTTTTTTTTTGGATAATGTTTTGAGTATGGACAAAATTTCATTTCATTTTTATTTTCGAGTATTTGACATGGTTTTGCACAAAGGAAAAAATTGTACCCTCGTGATTTTAAATTTGCACTAATAAAAGATTTTTTGAATTTATAATTTGTGCGGTTATAAGTACGAAATAATAAATGAAATTTAATTTAGATAAGTATAATTGGCAGAGTACAGTTATATACCTTGATTTAACTGTCGGTATCGGCCGAAACGTTTTCAGCATTGGTAATGAAATTTCAATAAGTCTCACCAGCAATATCTTTCAAATATATTAAACGCGAATTTTTTCGTTTTTCACACAAAATTTGGTAACGTTTTTTTCTTTGTTTTAATAATTTTTATTTTAGTTTCATAAAGTTTTTCGCATTAAAATGTGAAAATCGTCGAGCTTTTAACAAATACGAGATTATTACAATCTAAAAGTGTACGATTTATACATAAACGTTTAATAATTTTTATTATTCAACAATTTGTTATTATTTTAAGCTGTGTAAAAATTGGCAAAATTAAATTTGCTTCGATCTCGAATAGCAAAATTTACATTAACTAATTCAGGAAAAAACCTTTATCAAAACATATTTATTGTATAAACAAATTTTAAGTAAATGATATTTTTTATGGTATCTTTCAAGAGTAGATATATATATAAGTTTATTAATAAAACAATACAAACAACACTTTTGCTTGTTTGAATTGAAAGGCAGAAAAAGTTCAACGTATATACATATAAGCAGTACATAGTTTACTTTCTGGGTTATCCGGCAGTTTTTTTACCATATTAATTTTTCCCAACTCTCTTCGTAAAAACGTGCGACAAATTAAAACGTTTTTTAGCTTTCGTCGCAATCATATCAATTTTATTTAACTTAATATTAATAAAACGATGAAAAGAATAGAAATTTTAAAGCAATTTCAAGAGACGACTTATAAAGTTTTATATTGTACTCGTGAAACTTTAAAATTTAAATTTGTTAAGATTTTATTTTTAATCGCTCATAGAACTTTTAAAATTTTTACGATAATTATTGATTTTCAATGTAAATTTAAGTAATCTCTGCAATTTATTTTTACATTTTAAAACGACAAAAAAGAAAAAAAAAAAAAAAACAAGTCAATCGAGCTTTTCTAAAGCGACGCACAACCGATGAAAAGATGAGTCGTCCGAACGAGTCGAAAACCGAGGAAGATGTCTCGTTGAATTGAAGAGGCAAGGTTAGGTTAAAGCTAGGAATTGAGGAATCCAAGCGAAAGATGGGCCAAATTCAAACGGCGACGTGTATGGATATCATTGGGAGTGGCCGCGTCGCTTGTACGATGCAACGAATACACGGAAGAGGAGAAGCGATGCCGGTTGCCGGGTTAACGCGAACAGCCGTTAAGAAAAGCCAACGCCTCCTCCTCGATCTGCATCTACATAAATAGAGGGAGATAGAGAAAATAGGATGAAGGGGTGAGAGGGAGCGATTTCAATTGTTAATTGCGGGATCGGCCCGCTCGAGTGGAACGCGGGAGCGAGCGCACGGACGGTAGTGCGATGACCTTAACATTCGACAATATGCAAATTCACTTAGCGCGAACGCGGAACTCCGAATCCACATTACGCGCTCTATCTCTCTCTCTCTGTCTCTGTCTCTCGCTCGGTATAGCGCGCACGCGCGTAAATTGAACAAAGCCGACGTAGCGGACGTGTTACGCAGCGAACCAGCATACCGGTTATGCCTGATGGAAATCGACAGCTGCCCGAGCGAGACCTTACCGAGTTATCTTATTCGAGTATCCGTTAGTTGGAAAAGGAATTGCAATCCCATAGGATTATATCGGCATCGAGCTTTTAATTTACCCTCGTTTCTCGCGCTCGCCATCTATCGTCGATACTGTTTTTATTTTTTCGCCTACGTGTGTGTGTCGTTGCAGGCATACGTACACACACGTTACAACATCCTAGCTACGGAGTAGTACTCTTTATTGTATCTTTTTTCCACCGTCCCATAATCAATACATCCATTGGCTCTTCATCATTGGTTTTCAGCGAGAGACTTGCAGTCGAGTACTCGCGTTCGTTGTGATTCGTTGAAGGGGGAACGGAGAGAGAGAGAGAGAGAGAGAGAGAGAGAGAGAGAGAGAGAAAAAAGCAAATAACCTCCGGCGCGTTGTTTATATTTGTTGGGTGTATCAGCGCGGTATCCAAGGCTGCAGAAGCGTTGTAACTTTGAAGGACTTGTTGACGGAGAAACCGTCAAGGACGGCTCGACGTTTATCCGAAGACAAAGCACTTAAAACTCCGCGAGCGCGCGCCTTCGAAACTCCACTCTCAGTTTACCGGAGCTCGAACGAACCCTCGACCGAGTTTATCGCGCAAAGATCGCTTTTTTCCTGTTCCTACTCCTCCTTCTTCTCCTCCTTTCGCCTTCCTCCCGTCTCTATCTCTAACTCCCTCGCACTCGTCGCATTCATCCCTTCGATATTTTACCCCGCGTAATTTTCTTTTAGCTTAATCCGTAAAGCATCGCTCGGTTTTTTTGGCTCGCTCGAGAAGAGGAGAGAAGAAGCGCTTGCCAGCCGATAATCTCCCAGTGTGCGAGGGGAGCAAATAAAAGTTGCTCCGTCGGCTTGCAAATATTGTCTCCTAGGCGTCGTCGTCGTCGTCGTCGTCATCGTCGTCGTTCATGAATCAGCCGAGCATTCGAGGAGGAGATAAGTATAAAAACGGTTGAAAGGAGCTAAAAGCAAGGGTCGTTCTTGAGTGGCGGGGGACGGTGGAGGAGAGAAAATCGCTCTTTCCGCAAAGGGCGCGGGCGTGCGCGCGCGCGCGCGCGCTATTTGTCCCGAGCGAGCAATGATCGATCATATGGCTTTGTTCTCTGCGCAGCTTGGGCTATCCGGGAAAGCAGTGTCTTCTCAGATCCATCTGCGAGACTAGTCGAGAGCGCGATCGGCTGCACGGGCACAACGGTCTCGTCGGCGATCTCATGCGGATCACGTTCACGTAAGTTTTTCGCACACGCGCGCGTTATCGCGCTCAGGAGTAGCCCCGAGCGAGCGTAAGGGAGAGAGGCTGAACGGGAGATTATGCGAAGCTGCGCGCTTGTTTTGCGATCGCGGCACGGTTTATTAATCGGCTAATCAAGCGATCGACGGACTCGAACGCGCGCGCCTTCACGCTCGTTTGGCTACGTAGAAATACTCCGAGTACATAACGCGCGAGAGCACATTTTATGGCTTCTCTCGCTTAATTTTTACTATTTACACATCTCTCGTTTTCTTTCATTCTTTCTCTCGCCCTTTTTCATTTTTATATATTTTTTCGCCTCAAGCTCAAATTTATATAAATGATAAATTTTTTTTTAGGCAAAATGAAAAATAATAAAAATAAATAAAAAAAAAAAAAAAAATTAATTTTAATAAAATTAATAAATTTGTAGCGATTTCGGTAAACTTTGAATATGAATATTTTTATTTATCAGAACAATGTATGTACGCGATTCAGTATTGACATGATAAAGCATTTTTTTAAGAACCAAGCGAATTAAATTGGAAAAGACTGTTGAGTGAGTTTTGAATATGCAAGCACTTGTCATCGAAGGAAAAATGATGATAACTATTTCGGATGTAAAATTTTTAGTCGTTGGGATTGCCGAGCAGTACGTGTAGCGCGAGAGATAATCCATCAATATGTAAATTTAATATATGTATATATATATATATATATATATATATATATATATATATATATATATATATATATATATTTACATGTACGCAGGGAATCATGTATATATGGATGAAGAGGCGCGCGGAGGGTTGCAATTAATTGAATGAGGATTGGAGCGGGGTAGTCGCTTGTACGATGGCGATGGCTTGCATGTTGACGAGCTCAACAGATCAATTAGAAAGGGCAGAGTGAGAGAGAGAGAGGGAAAGAGAATAAGAGAGAGAGAGATAGAGGGGGTGATCGATGTTTATGACGTCGCGATGTAATTCCACAGGCCGTCTTCGAGCTCGGACGAGGGTCTGCCGCTGGAGTACGACGAAGCCGAGAGAATGGACTTGGAGGGCGATTGCGGCTCGGTCTACCATCTCTGCCCGTTCTCCATTTATCAGTACATAACCGACGTCCTCGAGTGAATGATGGCTCTTCCCGGACTTCTCTCCTCTTCTTCTTTCTCCCAAACTCCCACATTTCCTTCTTCGTTCTGCGACCCACTTCCGAGATTTTCCTCCAAAGACGCGCGGGACACTTTATGACTCCATTGTATTTTCTGAAAATAAATTTCCGCATTATGAGTTTATTTTATCCTTGGACAAAGTTTTACATTTATTCGACCTTTGTTATATATTTGTGTACTTATAGGCGACAGCGACGCGCGCGGCTTTCACTTATTCAAATACAATACCTTTCTTCTTCTATATTCTCCTTCTACTGCTTAAAGTACCGTCTCGTTTTTGCCTAATTTATGGAAAGACCGAAAAACTAGCATACTAATCCCGTTAATTAAAGAGTAAGTGCTATACGCGTATGTATAGCATGCAGATATATGGGGGGAGGGGGGGGGAGAAGCTCAGCTGGAAGCGATTCCGAGATGACCTATAAGAAATTCCAGCCTTACCGCCGCAACGACTTTGAACGAGTTCTCGCTTTCTCGCAACAACGACGCATTCCCTTTATTTCGTTCCCGAGTTTTCGAAGGGGCGCGCCCAACAAAGGGAGATCGAGGCGAGAATGGAAATTCCAGCGGGAACGGAAGATGGAACGTTTCTCGCTTGCAACTCGATAACATGCGAGCGCGAAAACGAAGCCGACGCACGGCTCTCTCTCTCTCTCTGCTCTGCTCTACAGGAAATACGAGAAAGAGCGGAGAGAGAAAGAGAGAGAGAGTGTAAAAGAAAGGGATAGAAAAGTAAAACGCAGAGGTGCGATGCAGTACCGATTCGCCCGTCGCGCGCTTTGACAATCGATGGTGCGCCTTTACTCTCTCTCTCTCTCTCTCTCTGTACGGCACCGTTTTTCCCATCAAAGAAACGCTCCCTTCCTCTTTCTCTCTCTCACTTCCTACCTTTCTCTCTCCGTCTCTTTCCCTCTCTTCCATGACTCGTGTTGAATGACCGAAATAGATAGGGGAGAGAGGAGTGAGGCCGCCAACGTCGCACCCTCGGCGAGCTCAGCGCCGCGGCGCTGCTTTTTTTTTTTTTCTCCTTTTTGTGTAGTATTTTTCGCGCACGAGAATGCGAGCAAACAGCTGCAGCAGCGGCGGCGGCGGCGGCAGCGGCGGCGGCTCTTGTTCCCCGGCGCTCGGCCTCCTTCTTGTTCCATCGCTCTCTCGCTCTCTTTTTTTTTCCGCTTATGCGCGCCCGGCTACGCGAGCGCGCGCGTCCGCATGAATTTTCAAACGGGGCCGCGTGCGCCAGGCGCCTCGACTACTCGCTTTTCCTCTCTCTCGCGCTCGCTCGCTCGAGCAACCTTTTCAAGAGACTTCAGCGGAATGACTCTACAAATGAATTTTTTCTCGAGGTTAATTTTTAACGACATTCCAGTCACTCCACACTCTTCGCCATTTTTTACCCTATTAAACATTTCAACTCGACATTTTATATATATATATATATATATATATATATATATATACACACACACACACTATTCATTCAAGTCACTCGGTTGGCAAAGTTTTCGTTAAACTCTCGATGTCACACGCTTATCGCGACGAATTAAATCAGTTTAATCAACGTTCGCGTTCGTTTCGTTATAAAGTTAAAAATTTAATAACGCTACTCGAGCTGCGAGTTTCGCGGCTCGCGAAATAATATTTTCATGTCGTATTCTCGATCAATGATCTCGACAATTTTATTAATTTGGTTTGACAAGTCGTTTGAAAAGCTTATGGCTATTACTTGGGACAATGATTTTCTCGTATGAATAAATTTAAATAAATTTTCCAGCTATGCGAGATTCGGAAGATTTTAGATTTACTTAAAAAATTGACAATCGCGCGGTATTCAATATCAAAACTTATTGATTTTTTTACTTAAAAAAAAAAATAAATAAAAAAAAAAAAAAAATAAATAAATAAATAAATAAACGAGTTGCAAAGTTTACATAACGAATTACGAAGGTACGCGTCTATCTAAACTCGGATTCGACCACTCACGCTCGGTAATTTGCGACAAGTACACTCAGCATTTTCAAAGCGTGCAAACCAATCGACGGAATTAAACACAAACAAGGGAAATAGGGTTTGGAAAGAGAAAAATAAGTTTATTTCGTTACAAAGTGAAGAAGGTACGCTATTTATTTAAAAATTCAAAGCTTTATCTTCCGAAAGCCGTATCTTCGAGTGTGTTCGCGTGTCTGCGCGTATGTGTGTGTGTGTGTGTGTGTGTGTGTGTCGTGCTCCGTATCGATGCAAGTCTCACCGGAGGATTCCAATCAAGTCGAAAAGACCGAGGGGACAAAGGGAGTAGTAGTCGTCACAGCTTCCATTGCGTCCCTTAAGCTCGGCTTCGACGATTCCGTCCGGCAAGTGATCTTCCGGTCTCGAAGTTGACGGTCTGCAAGCCAAAAACATTAACTATCGTTAATTACCGATCGAAGGCCAATTATTTTTTTACTTACGACAGTAGCGATGTTAATAAAAACGTAAATCTTTCAAAAGTTATTACGGTTCTAAATAATCAAAAGCTCGCTTTGACAATATAAATAAAAATTATTTAAAAACTCGAACCTTGGGCGTATTTCGTCCCTTAGGTTTATAACCTCAGGTCTTACGCAGATGCGTAACTTACTCCTCGCTCCTTACGTTCGTAAATTCGTCAAGGTCAGCGCGTTAATTTCTCGGTCACGGTTTAGTAGAGTCATCGATCGGGAAAAAATTTCTTTGGCGCGCGAAGCATTGTTCGATCGTTTAATTTGGTTAGGCCATCGGTCTTCGTTCGTTCGGGCGCTGATTGAAAAGCGAGCTGAGCTGTCAACACGGACGTCTAATCGAGCGAGAGTGTAATTGACAAATGATGAGACTTACGTGAAGACAACGTGAAAGACGTCCCCCAACATTCCGTTGTGCTCGAGCGGATATTCCGATGTTTCGCAGATCGATCGAAGCAAGCACTCGTGTCCTGGGAATCCGGCGCTTTAATGAAACCAGATACGATCTCGTGTCATGTTATACGTCACTCATCGAAAAATTACCTTACCGTTATTTCGCTTGATGCTCAGGCTATGTATTTCCTCGACTATACAATGCACGCGTTTACGATGCAAGATAAATAACATATCGACATTTTAATAATTCTATTTTTATTAAATTTCTCATTCCCTATAAGTATATACATTATACATTATTTTGAAAGTCAAAGGTAATCGAGGAATTGTTTCCCACGTAATAAACGTATTTACATTGTTAATTAGCAAAATTTTAAATTTAAAGCTCGCATCTTTACTTTAAAACGAGTGCTTGAATCTTTGCTTTATGCATCGAAGAGCTAACGGATTTCATTATAATTCAAAAACTAATTATAAAACTGCGCGGATATTGGCACAAAAAGAAAAAGAAAAAAAAAAAAAACAAAAACAAAAACAAAAAAAAAAACAAAAAGTTTATATTTATTGGTAGTTTACTTTATAATCTTAACAACTTTTTAACGCTATATAAAGTAAAAGTTTTCACTGTTAATAATCATACAAGAATATTCGATGATAAAAAAGTTTATCGATGAATTTGAAATGTTTTTTTTTAAAAGATTCTTTATTAAATAATTACATGTAAAATATATCGATGCATTTCCATTGCCAAAGATTCTTTTTTCTTTAAATTTAAATATAAATAAAGCTATAAAAGCATTAAGAAAATAAAACGTTGAAAATAAAAAATTTCATTCAAACATTTTAATCAAAATAAAGGGTGTACCGTCTTTTAACATTTACGTAAAAGTAGTAAATTCGAAAGCGCGCTCGGAAAATTTTCAAAGAAAATTTTTTTACTAATTTACTGTAAATTTTATTACGCAGCCAAGACAACGAAGGTCGTACACCACGGGATAAACTAGCGAAATACGTAGCGAGGGAATACGAAGATAAGGAATAATCGATAAGGTCGGAATGGATAAAAAGGCTCACCTTTCGAATTTGTTGCGAAGTACCGCATAAACCGTGGATCGGTCGATGGCCCTCTTTCGCCTGCTGCCGCTCTTACTCGACTCCCCGAAGATGCTCGCGTTGTCGGGTAGACCGTAGCTCGCCTCGAAAAAATAAGAGAGCGAGACGGAATTGGCCGGATCCTCGAGGGGCACCGCCAGCGCGAAGAAAATCTGCAGGGCCGCCGGAAATGCAAGGATGTAGATATATATAAACATATGTTATATCGGTCGCGGTTAGCCATCGTTCATATTGTACACTTACGCCCATGTTACTGTTCGAGGGGTAGGAGATCGCGCGGACGGGTCGCTGCAGGATGTCGGCCAGTTCCGAGCTCCGAGCGAGCCCCGGGCCTCCGTCGCCGGCGGTCGCCTCGTCGAGCGCGCCGTGCCAGATGATCAGTGCAGCGAGCGTCGCCGCGAATCGTCCCTCGCAACGAAACGACCGAACTTCACCGCCTCGATCTCCCTTAAAACAATTTGTCCAATCTGTCCACCGCATATCGATGATTCGTACAAAGCCACGATGCCTCGGCGTGCGATACGTCTAATTTCTAAAAAGCGGTTAGCCGCGCAGGGTTTAGTATCTGAAAAATGCAAAAGCCAAAGAAGAAGAAGAAGAAGAAGTCGAATTTCTTCGAGCTGGGGGCTATTCGGAGAGGCAAGACTCGTACAACGCGCGGCTCTCGATCTCCGCGTCGGTCGACTGCCTCGGGCGAGCCCGCCGGAGCTCGCTGGAAGCTTCCGGGCGCTAAGTGGCCCGCTGTGTAAACACTTCGAGATAAAAGAAGTGGCTCGTCGGGCCGCTTCTCGCTGTGGAACATGTGGAGCGACTCGAGTCGACTGCTGCTGCTCGCGGTTGCCGCGCTCCTGCGGAGCTGGGCCTGCGAGGCGGACTCGCCGCTCGGACGGTCGCTGCTTTTCCCCCCGCCCGGAGGCAGCGAGACGAAGGTGCAGGTAGGTTGCAGAAGCTAGCCGGGAAAAATCGGTTGAGGGAGAGAGAGAGAGAGAGAGAGAGAGAGACGAGGATGCAGCGCGTTGTTCTTCAGGTGCTGTTCGGGTTGGGCCTGCCGATGGAGTCCGAGGTGTCGATGACGCTCGGCTACGTCCTCAAGTGCAACTACAATCTTCCCTACAACTCTTCGACTTTATCGGAGGCGAGGAGAACCAAGTCGCGGGGAGAGGATTACTGGCGCTCGGGAGGTAAGAAGAGATTGTTCGAAGAGAGACGGACGCACCTAGAGAAATATAAAAACGCGCGCAACGGGCGCTTTAGCTTCCAGGTGGAGTTTGTACAGACTACTGGAGATCGGATTGGGCAGAGGCTGCCTGTTAAGAGCGGTGTGCGAGGCCGCTGAGTCGCCGTTCGACGCTCGGCTCGGGCTCCTGGGCCAGCTTTTGGCCGTCATACTGACGCCTTCGCTCACCGACGAAGAGTACGAGTCTTACGCCGACCGGGAGTATCGCGCCGCGGAGGCACGGGGCCGTAAGCGCGACTGCCGCGAGCTTCGCCGGGGATGTTCCTACGGTCTTCTCGACTACTTTACACGGATTATCGATTTCTGAACTTGGCCAAACCAATTAAATGCCTCGTCCGATTTACCATAATTTTTGCATATATGTGTATATTTTGTGTATCTTGTATTATAATTAAAAATTTTTTTTTTTATTCACTTTATTGTCTTGTTATATTTTTCATTATGAATAAAAAGTTTATCGAAGCCCATATTTTCCTTCGTTTACTTGAACAAAGTTTTCTTGAAACCATATATCCGGTATCGCGTGCGCGTGTTTTAAATGTGCGCCTGAATTTTTTAGGATAATAGCGTTTTAAATTTCGAGACTCATTCTTTTGATGTAATTTGATTTATTTTCTATTTTCACAAAATGATTGAATTTTAAAGTTCGGGTAATCGGAAAAATTCAAAAGTTATAAGACTGCCTATTGAAGTAAAATAAAGTTTTGTTTTTACAAAAGAAAATTCACGCGTCGGTAAAGAAAAAATATATCCCGTTTTAAAATTAAATTTAAAACTCTTGCATTTTATTTAAAATAATATTTTTGATTATATAACTGTTAGAGTTTTTATAAATCACAAAGTATCTGAGATAATCTTTTGATTTCCAATAGAAATGGATAGATATGAGTAAAGTTTTACATTGTCTACGTCGATAAACCAATGTTAAATATTTTCCATTTAAATAGCCAACGTTCAAATATATTATGAGTGATTTTATTTATTAAAGTTGAATGAAAAGGTTAATTATTTATTTATTTTTCGCGAATAAAATCGTTTTTTTTTTTTCTTCCGGCGAATAAAATTATCAAACGGTTAAATTTCTTTGACGAAGCAACGATTAATTTCACGGTTCGAATTATATATTTTTTTTTTTGTATAAATACGACAAATTGACAGTTGGTTAATACATGAATTTACGCATGGATATATTATTTTTATTCCTTCGTTGTAAAAGGAATAAACATCTTTCATCCGAGAGCCGCTTTATTGGAAAAACGTCCGTCTTTTTTAAAAGCGCGAGAGCAATAAATATGAGTCGAGGAGAAGAGGTGTGGGTCATATTGTATAAAAGTCGGAGATAAAAGGGTAAATATAGGAAAATTTTTCATCTAAAGCGCCCGAGCGCGGCTATATAGTACACGTCCGAGAATCTAGGGTCGAAGAATCGCAGGCAACTTGTGAAAGATCGTTGAAAAAAAAGTGTGAGAAAAGCAATATTAGGAACGAAGTGGGAGGGTGCGACGGGACGAGGGAGGAGGGGGGGGGGGAATGGGGAGAAAAAGAGATAGGAAAGGATTTCTTTACAGAAGGTATAAGGCGTCGGGATTATTATGCGCGGCTAGAGTCACGCACAGGCGCATTCTGCACTCGCCAACAATTTCTGCAAGTTTTCTATCTTGTTAAAGTTGTCGCGTGCAATTTTAAGAATTTCATCCCTCGTCGCCTATGGTATGGTAGATCGAGACGCGCCCTCGTGTAAACCCGAGGAGTAGGAGCTCTGGGAATTATATGCGTAGACTTTATGAAAGTCCCGGGGATCGCTGCAAGGAGCATGAAAACTTTAAGAATGCCGCGTACAAGACATCCGTGAGAAACAAGCGGGACACGCGTAACTTTAAAATTCAATCTGTTCTTCTTCTACTTCGCATTCTTTTATCTACATACCTCGTCATTAAATTTACTTTTATATCGATCGACTTTCTCATCCTACTTGTTCAAACGTTCGTTTACTTTTACAGTTGCATTTTATTGAATATTGCATTAAAAATGTTTCGTTGTTTTATACATTTATTTTCGTTGCGACTGATTCAAAGGGAAAAAAAGTCGTAGAAATATTAATGTCATTATCGGCGATAAAAATTTATCTGCGCGAAGCTCGTAAAAAGATAATGCAACGTTAATTGGTATTAATATGTTTTTAAATAAACGAGGCCAAATTTGCGCCTCGAAAAATGATAGCGTCCGATGAAAGATAATAAATATAATTTAATCCTCGAGTCGAAGGTTATATATTTCATCATTACTTAGGTAATATATATATATATATAAGCTATTTTTTGTAGGATTAGGAACGAGGCAATGGCGTGGAACTAGTCGATTCTTTATTTTTCTTAATTTTTTTTTTTTTTTTTTTTTTGTTTTTTTTGTTTTTTTTTGTTTTTTTTTGTTTTTTACTCGACGGAGGCTTCTGACGTACGAAACGAAAAGCCGCATTTTGTGGCTTACCATCTGGTACTGGCGATCCGCATCGCGAAATGCACTTAATTCCTCGTCGATCCTTACCTGTCAATGCGGCAAGGAAAGGAGAAAGGAACCGAATGGACGATGCTAATGCGGGAAAGAAAGAAGCGGCAAAAGCGGCTTACGACTTATACCCGAAAAATCTGTTTGATTTCTCGTAATCAAATGAGCAATTTTCCAAACGAATAAACGCCGGATCGGACGAATTTTTATTTATTTTTTTCCTTTTTTTTTTTTGTTTTGTTTTCATCGCAACGGTCGAAAAAAAAAGCCCAAATTGGCCTTGTTCAATTTTCATTTCTGCGTTACAATTTCTTTATCGTATTGCATTTGCTAAATTCAATATATCGCGTCCGCGCCCTTTCTATATACATACACATACTTATATATGTATGTGTACAACAAATTCGCCACCGCGATCGATAAGCAATTATTGTTGAAATTCGGTGGCTTATCGTTTATTCCTGGGCGTAGATTTACGCGGAGGGAGGTGTGGAAGGGGAGAGGGGCGCGAGCACGCATTGCTTCCTGCCGGCGTATCTATTTTCGCGATCGCTGCGGCGGTCGGCCCTACGCAAGGCGCAATTAACTTTTCGAGAAGTAAGCTAAGTGAGAAAAGCTCTCGATAATAGCTTCGGCGGTGAAACGGTCTAATTATTGGGAAGCGTACGTCGACCGAGAGAGAGAGAGAGGGAGAGATCGGTGGCGATGTATGCCTCCACTCGGTGGCTGCCCTCCGCGAAAGCCGATCGACAAAGGCCGATCGAAGGTCGTCCGTTTCTTCATTAATATAATTGTTATAGGTATCGAGCTTATTATTAGTAACGTTATATTAGCTGTCACAGCTGGAATGCAATTTACCGAAGCCTACAACACAGCGAGCCGTTTTGTGGGTCTGCTCTCGTTTGTGTTTCTCGTCTACGTTAATAGTAGCAGCGGGACGACGGCGGCCAAGGCACTGGCGGAATCCTCGCCGAGGTATTTGCTCTTTCCGCCGCCGAAGGGCTCGGCAACCAAAGTTCAGGTGAATCTTTCTTTCGTCGTTATAAAGAGCCTTTTTGTTTTTTTTTTTTTTTTTTTTTTTGATAAATATTTTGTCTCTTGATATTCTCGTTTTATTTAAGCCCTAAAAATATATACATTCGCTTAAACATGACAATAACGAAGCTTTCATTTTTTTCCTTTAACTGTGTTTATTTCGTGCTCGTAAGGAAAAATTAAATTCAAAAACCGTTTGGCACGAGTAATTCTCCCGTTTTATTTTTTTTTTTTTAGAATAAGGCGGATTCGCGCGTTGATTAAACTTACAAAGGCGATCGGAAAATTTACTCTTTCCAACCTTTTCACGGGTATCGTTCATTTACAGTTCGAATTTGACTTGCATAGTAACATCGTAGATGGCACGTTCGATGCGCAACGTGTAATCGTATGCCAATATAGCGTTAAAAGGGTAGACTTGCTAAAAGCACGCGCTCGTAACGAACACCTCTGGCACATTTCTCGCGGAGCTATTCTCGCGAATCGCGATGCAAACGCGGCTATCGCCTATCGGCAATGAATCTATTTTACTCGATTCAACTTCTTGCATTTGTTAATCTCTTTGCAAACGAGAGCGGAAGTTTTGAAAAAAGAATAAAGCTTAATGTGTCTGTGTAATTTAGGTATAGATAAAGTTAGTTTTGATTAACGAGATATGTATATATATATATATGTATATGTAATGCGAATAACGATATGATGGACGATAATTTTCATAATTTCAGCTAATATTCGGTCTTGGTATACCGATGGAGGTTGACGTGAGCACGATCGTCGGCTACGTGATGAAGTGTAATTACAAGCTGCCGTATAACGCGTCTTATCTCACCGAGCCGTACGTTCGCAGGCAGAGATCAGCGAAGATGGAAGACGACCTTATCGATGAGACTTCCTCGAGGAAAGCCCTGAAGAGTATGTCTTTAAAAACCTAATTAGAGCTTTATACGATCGCGGCGCGCCCAAGCCAGCTCGACTCTTATACGACGCGCGCGTAACTCTTCTCGAGTTGCGCATAATTAACGCGGCCGCGATCGTTTAAATAATCGGTTAGTAGCGGATGAGCGAGAGAGAGAGAGAGAGAGAGAGAGAGAGAGAGGTAAAGTCCCTTGCCAAAGGAACCGTAAGTCTATCAAATTAATAACGGTTTTACTCGGGATTTGATCATAATAACGCGAGCACCTCCCCGTTAGATTATACAGAGCGCGATCGAGCTCGCTTAATCGTTATACGGCGTCACGGTCGAGCCAAAGTTTGCGCGCGCCAACGCGCGAACCGCGAGAGATCGATGAATTATCTTTATTAATTATTTTACATTAATGCACCGCGTTCACAGCTCGGTCAATGAGACGTCGTATGGGGACAAAGCGCACATCTCTCTTTTGCCCATTAATGGGCTACTTTTATGAAGCGACCGGACTATACGCTCCGAGCCAACTCCCGGTGACAATGGAACAAAAGCTCGTATTATTATGTGTATATATATATATGTTTGTGTAGATGTTATACGTATATGTATTCGAAAAGCAAAGTATACTTGGTCGGATCTCGACGTTTTATCCGGCTAATCATCGGGCCAACTTCTCTTCTCTTCCCCTCGGCTTCCGGCAGCTCCTCTCTCCCATCGTCTTATATACTCGTATCACTCAGAGTTGCATTTTTAGGTCGAGCCGAGTCGAGGACGCAGCGATCTCGGAGCAGGAACGACGTTGGCGTTGCCATAGGCCGATATGAAATTTATAAAATGGTCGAGTCGGCCATCGAGTCCGGATTCCGATCGGGCAAGGCTTGCCTCCTGAGGGCCATTTGCGAGGCGGCAGCGACGCCCTTAAACGTCGGCGACGGCGTCCTCGCCCAGCTGCTGCACATTTTTCTGACGTAAGTCACTTAATGTCCCACCGTCTCTCGCGCTACGTACGTATATCTCTCTCTCTCTCTCTCTTTCTCTCTCACACTATACATCTCCGGCTCGTCGTTCCATCCCTCCTATTCCTCCTCTTCCTCCTCCTCCTCCTCCTCCTCCTCCTCTTTTCGTTTTTCTCTCGACTGCTGCCTCGCGCCGAGCGCGCGCTCGATATTGCTCGACTTTTACCGCGCGCGCCTTCGCACTCTGGCAGCGTACATACATATGTATATCTATAAACCCGAGTGATTTATGAATACACGAGACTCTACTTTGCGGCTGGCAAAACAGCCGCATCAACCCTTATTATGTCATCTTGAATATATATTTTTCATTTTTCGCCAAAAATTTTGTTCTTCGGCCTTTCTTTTTTTCGAGTCGCTCAACGACCCCCTTCCTACCCCTTTTCTCTCTTCGTTCCAGCTCTTCTTACTATTCGCGTGCTCGGAGCTTCGACACATTTTCAAAACCTCTCGCGTTGAAAAAACTCGCTTAAAACTCCCGAACTCGGGAAAATGGCACAATCGAATTTACTCGATTTGTTTATACGAACACGGCCTTTTCATTCATTTAAATAATTTGATGTATTATTTATAGCGCCGCGGAAAAGTAAATTAAAAAAAATGTTTATTCCCAGTCCAAGTCAGAAAGAGGTTGAGAAAAGTACATTTAAAGTTTCGAATACACAATGGGAGACGGTAGAACAACATCGTATACGTTGGACCATTGTCGACAAAAGACGAACAATAGCTTCTCTTTTTACCTCCTCTCGAGCTTTTTATCTGTTTGAAAAAATTTTCATAAAAACTAAACTATCAAGCGAGAAAAAAACGTCAAATTTTAATTTTCAAATTGAAAACATTATCAATCTCGTAACGTGTATACGTAAATTAAAAAAAAATATCTTAAATTTTCAATCAAGTTTCTTCTACTTATCCAATATTTCTCGTTCTTATTCATAAATCTTTAACGACAGAAAAAAGTTAAAAAAACTCAAATGGTCGTTTAACGTTACGAAATTGGTCGAATATACGGAAAAGTTTTTTGTTTTTTGTTTTTTTTTTTTTTTTTTATTGCCCGACAGGCCGTCCAGTACGAGTGAGAAATACGGCCAGCCGAACGATCAAGAGTATCGAGCAGCCGAGTCAATCGGTCGTCGGCGCGTGCACGAGTGCGCCCGAGTATTCGCCGAGTGCGACAGCGATTTCTTGGATTATTTCAGTAAAATTAACTAGACGATCAATTGATCGCACGCAGCGTAATATGACGAAGCTCAAGCTTATATTTATGGAAAATCTCGTGCGATGCGCTATATTATATATTCTCTTAGAGGACGCGAGACATTTAAGCAAAGCGACGACGAGATTCGACGAGGAGCCAACAATCGAACTCATATTCACGAGGATGTTAAACGAGCGGTGGATGAAGGGAAAGGATGGGAGGGGGAATGAGCAAAAGGCGAACAACTCGCGATATTGCCTCGGACATTTCGACGGGAGCGTGTCCGCGACGCTACGTGAGGGCAGTTATCGCTCGTTATTGGCAGTTTCCTCGCTCAATAACGGGCGCACATAGAGGGAACACGCTCCGTTGGAAATTTATGGCATCCACCCTCCCCCTCCCCCCTCCCCTCCCACCGTGTAAGACTTCATTACGATTTCGTTCCTTCCTTTTTTTTTTTTTTTTTTATTTTTTTTCTTTATTTACTTATTTTTACCTTATTTTTCGCGGCAAAATTTGACGGCACAGACGCCTCCTCCTAGTTTCGTTTACCCGCAGTACCACGTCGTAGCTTTTTCGTTCTTCGTATAGCGTCGTGCGTGCCTTGAAGTTGTTTCGGAACGTCGAGACGACGACGAGGAGTTTTCTCGCGATCCACCTTCGAAACGAGTCGTACGGCGTCAATCTTGCGGCTAATTTAAGAGACGATAAGCTTGCTTTATATCAAGATACGACGTTTAGAATGTCTACGCTAACGACGTATTTCGACGACGCGATCGCTCTTGTGTATCATTTTTTTTTTTTGTTTTTTTTTTTTGTTTTTTTTTTTTTCTCTCTCGTTTGCCGGAAGCTTTTCTCGAAGGATAATAAACCAGCACGCGACGGGCTTCGTCGACGATTCTTTAAGACCCGCAGATGAAGGAACTATAAATACATCGCGTCCAATTACGTGGAAAAGCGACATTTTTTCTCGTCATCGCGCTTGAGCGGTTCCCTTGAACGATCTCGCGTGATGTATCGATTGTTTAATCTTAAAATTAAAGCAAGAAAGATATTTCATGTGCCACGTATTTGCGGCAAATTTTAAGCAATGTCTTTTGTTGAAATTGCTAAATTTTGCTTACTCTTTATAATCTTCTGTAATGTATTATTGTTGTTCAATAAAATAATTCTTAAAAGAATAAAATTATTACTTTTATTTTTATACTCGAACCCATATAATTCGCGAATTAAGTAAAAAATATCTTATTTTTTATAATTATATTGATAATTGATGGAATAAAATTTTATTTAATTAAATTTTTTCAATGAATGCACATAAAATACACAATTAATGACCAAAAAAAAAAAAAAAAAAAATTTATAATAAATGAATAGTGTCGTTCAAGATAATTTAAAAATATAAGATAATTATATTTTAAATGTTATTATAAGGATTTTGAAAAATAAATAAATTATTATTTAGTGGAAATTTATACATATGTAGGATATACTTAAGCGAATTTTAACACATAAGTAAAATGTATTATAGTAGCTTCACGTAAAAATTTTGACTTCGTTGCTTGATTAGCGTCAGGTTGACGTTATCGCGACAGTATTCTTGTATTGATTTACCGTGAATTCTTGCATCATTTTGTTAATATAATTAGCTCGAACGTGAAACGCGGCCTCGCAGTAATAAAACCGTTATTTAGTCCGTTGACCGTAGATCTTTTAAAATTATTTTCCGAGAAGATACAAAAAAAAGGACCAAGTTTTTATTTTTAAAACAAAATTTGTTAAGGTAGTAATATAACGAGCAAAGAAATCTGAACTCGCTGAAAGAAGCGTAAGAATTTTCGTTACGTAAACGTTTACGAGGAGGAGCAAAGCACGCTAGGAAAGAACAAGAGAAGAAGAAGAAGAAGAAGAAGAAGAAAAAAAAGAAGAAGGAAATAAGGAGCTATTTGTTTAAGCCTCGTGACTGGACTAACGGTCAGATAAGTAATTAATGGTTTGGTAAGAAATCGTCGTGTCTTTGGGCTCGGGTTACTTTCGCAGTCCGACGCGCAGGAGTCATGGAGCTCGCCTCGAGCGTCGTCCTCGTCTGCGTCATCCTCTTCCTATGCGCGACGACACCCGCGGTGGTCGACTGCCTCGTCTACGGCCCAACGATGGCGGCGACTCGAGAACGCACCGGTGAACTTGAGACTCCGTCGTTATCACGATTAAAGCGGACTTTGGTCTATCCCAATTCGTCTACGCTTTTGGTACGTACTCGGTGTGTGCCTCTCGGCTTTTCTATTCAAGCGTCGAGGAATTTAGGATTTGCGCTTAAAGCCGAGCTCTCGCCTCGTTTTTATGTCCCAGCTATATCAACGTAGTCGACGTTGACGCGATTTCTTTTATGATTATTTTTTCTTTTATTTTTTCACCTTTCGATAGCGGTCGTTTATTCGCGCGCGAGAATCGAAAATTTAACAACCGAAGCGCATTAAAATTGCAGATTTATCAAAAAAAAAAAAAAAAAAAAAAAAAAAAAATCAACCGAATCGTAAAAAAAGTAAGGGAATTTTAAAGCGCATTCGGCGTATGGTGGTTAAAAGTGTGCAAAGTTTCGTATAAAAGGCTAGAGGCGTTAATCGCCAGCAGGGCGTTTAACTTGGCGCGCGCGCTTGCGCATACGCATTCGATTTCGGATAAGTTCGCTAATCCCGCAGTTAATTATTCACCGGAGAATAGATGACCGAGTGCCGCTCGCTCTCGGGATAAAAGGTGAAGCGGTATCGGCCCTTTAAATTATTCGCAAAGCTTACGCGCCTCGGCAAAGTGCCGTCGCGTCCTTCTCGCTGTTTATACAGATAGCGCAGAGACTGCTCTTCCCTCGTGTGTGCCTTCCCTCGTCATTATTAATCCCAAGTTCCCGAAAGCCCAGCATCCATACTATCCATTCCGTGGCTCTCTCTCTCTCTCTCTCTCTCTCTCTCTCTCTCTCTCTCTCTCTCTCTCTCTTCCGAACCTGACAACTTTGGAATATTCTAATCCGCATCCGAATATTTCAGGTGTATATACATATATATGTATATATTCCGCTACAAAGCCGCGCCTCGGCCCGATATTCAAATTGCTTTGGTTACTCGCTTATTCCGGCCCGCTCGAATAATCGATTATTTGAAAAATGTAAATATTTTCTCTTCGAACTCGGATTCATTCAAAGGCTGGCTCCCGTGATAAATATGTCGAAGCAACTTCCCGATATTTCATTTAAAATACGCTCCGACGAGAATTCGGCGCGCGCGCGCGCGGGGAAACGCGTTGCCCTCGGACACGACCGTTTATTAAGCGCTCGGCCATTCGCCAAACTCGCCACAAAATCGAGGCCGCTTTTCTGTCGACAGCTGATCTTCGGGCTGGGCACGCCGCTCCAGCTCGACCGCGAGAGCGTCATCGTCGGGGCCTTCGCCAAGATGATCTACGCCCTCCCGAGCAACGGGAGCGTCTCGGTCGAGCCGGGCCGAGGGAGCGGCAGCCGGTGGAGCCTCTACCGCGTCCTCGGCCGGCTCCTCGAGCTCTACGGTCTCGGCGAGGGCCGTGCCTGCGTCCTCCGTGCGATCTGCGAGGCGGCGAGCGTCCCGTTCGACGAGCGCCAGGGTGGTGGCCTGCTACACGCTCTCCTCCAGACCTTCCTCTCGTGAGTATATATCGTGAGTTACCCATCCGCGTTTCCCTCACCCAGACTGTATGAATATGTAAGCTTCCTCCGTTTCAGGCCCTCGAGGAGCAGCGACGAGTACGAGGAGTACCGGGACCGGGAGTACCGCGCGGCCGAGCGGCTGGGCGAGCACGTCGGGGAAAACTGCCACGCCCTGTATCCCGAGTGCCGTCGGAGCCTTCTCGATGTCTTTTCCAGAGCGCGGATCGTTCCGGCCGCCTGACGCGGCCGCGCCCCGGCTCGTAAGGTCGCCCGCTAAGAGACGCTTGCTTTTCGCATATCGCGGCTTTTATGGTAATCGGTGCTGCGCGAGTGGCTGTGAGCGCACCTTTCTCTCTGCTTTTCCTACTCTGCTCCCTCTGCTGCCACTTACGCTTTTCATCCGACGACCTTAGATCTATCGATGGCGCTCTTTATTCTTTCGACGCTTTGCGACGAAATCAACTCCCTAAATTACTTTGTTTGTTTATTAAAAAAATTTATTTACCGTTTACTTTAAATATTTTGAGTAAAAATTTCGTTAAATAATCGTCGGTGGAATATTTATCAACAATTTTAGTCGTAATAACGCATTATAAGGACAACGAAGAAAGGCAAAACGATCGATACATAACGGGAGCATTATCGCGGCGCGATTTTTATACGCGGCATATATAAAGAATAACGTCGTCGTCGCCGCCGCCGCCGCATAATCTTTCCCGCGAGGTAATTTATCGCCGTGGTTTGAATATTTTTTCAGCCCCCGGGGCGTTTAAAGAGCCAACAGCGCTGTAAAAAAAAAAAAAAAAAAAAAAAAAAAAATGAACGAGGGCGTGAGAAAAGAAAAAAAAGGGAGAGAAAGAGAATGGGGGGAAGGACGCCGATGACGAAATTCATGAGATGCGCGGACTAGCGCCGCTTTTACGCTAAATTGCGCGCCGCTTTCTCGTTTTCGGCGCTAAAGGTACGATTTTCTTCAAAGGTGCGCGCCAGCGTGCCTTAGTTTATCCGAAAAGCGAGAAGTCTCGGGTCTACTGCTGCCACCGAGATGCTCGAAATTACACGTCTACACGGCTCTTTGATTTTCCTTTCGTTTATTTGCTTTTCGCAAACCTTCTACTCTCATTAAGCGCGAATTCGCCACCTTATGCCGCTTGATTCCGGGGAAAAAAAAAAAAAAGTACCTCGCGCTTCTTCGCTTTTACTCTGCCATCTGCTCTGTCGCTTTCTGCTTTTGAATTAACGAATTGATTTTCTTTACAAATGCTCAGAGTTAATTTTGCTTTCTCGTAGATTTATTTCGCTTTCTGCGACGTCCTTTTATTTATTATAAAATTTATTATTATTAATATTATTATATGTCTCTTATTTATTGTAGAATCAAGTCAATTGACTCTTGGGAGAGAGGAAGAAAAAGCGTAAATGCCGCAACAAAGAATTTTTTTTCATGATTCTTCAGAAGGTTGACGTCATTTGGCTCTGATTGTAAGAAAGCTTCGGTAATTTCATCGCTGGAGTAAATAAAACGCTCGGAAATTGATTTTCAACGATGTTTCTCCTGTCTACGAGAGTATCGATATGTCATCCGACGATGATGTCGGGGACGAAAGAAAAGAAACTTTTCGTTTGGGGTGACTCGTACAACTATATTTTATGAGAAACAACTTGTCTTTAACTACTTAGAAAGAATAAAACTTTTGTGAGGCGGAAATTTACAATAAAAATTAAAAAAACATCATTTTCGACTCGTTAATTTTATAATGGTACATGAAATATGTGTAAATGTTACTATTAAATGAGTACGCAAAAAAAAAAAAATTGTCCGATGACAAAAAAATTTTAATGATTTTTATTTAAGTGTATGTATTTTATATTCACAGCATTTTAAAAAATCTAAAAAAAACTTGTAAAACATTATTTTTATTTTTGCAAAACTATTATTTGTGCAAAACTTTAAGTATTTGTATTTTAAAATTTATTTCAAGTTTATCTTTATATTTTCTTTGTGAAAAAAAAAAAAAAAAAAAAAAAAAAAAAAAAAAAAAAAAAACATGTATCGAAACAAGATTACATTACCTAAAAATAAAAATTATAAAAATAAATCAATTTACGTTGTACGATAAAAAATGTTAGTTGTAAAAAAAAAAAAAAAAAAAAAAAAAATTATCTTTTAAAACAGTCTCCTTATAATAATTTTCATTTCTATAGGTCAATCGAAATAAATATCACAATGTTGTTTAATCAGTTTTTAAATTATATTACGGCCGATAAATAATTATAAAAAATTAATAATATTTCCGGTATAATATTTTAAAAAGTAAAGAAAAATGTTTTACGAATGACGAACATTATATTTTTATATATAAATAATAAAAAAGATATCGGTACGAATTTACGGCGTCTTTATAAATCGTCGCGATCGTTTGGTTATTGGGCCAAGCCAACGGTGTTCGATCAACCATAAGGGATTAATTCGCCGTATTTGCCCAAGGGTAAAGAGTCCCGAGGAGTCGGTCGATCGCGCGCGTTTTAACGAGCCGCGGGCATCGACTTCCCGTCGATTCGCGCGGAGTTACGGGGGCCGGCTTATCGATCGATCGACTCGGACGTTCGGACGCGAGCGCCGCGGGCGATTCCTTCGAGCGGCGAAGGGCTGCCCGGTTTTCGATCCGCTGCCGCACCGCCGCCGCCGGAGGAAATCCCGTTGCGCCCCTTTTTCCTCGCTAAAAGCTCCGTATTGCCTTTTGCCCCGACGTCGAGACGTAACGAGGGGAGCCTCATCGCCGACGATCTCAACCTCTCGGCCTCGCTTTTAGCTTCCTAAAAATCCATCTCTTTGCTTTTGCCTGCCTTCTCACTCTCTCTCTCTCTCTCCCTCTCTCACATACACATACAATTTCATCTCTCACCAACTACGACGCGCGCCTTTTCTAAGAAACTTTTACGCTCTATTATATACCTAACGTCCTCATCTCGACGTTCTTCGACGTCTTCGTTCGGCTTCAACGATACCTTCCTCAATGCCAGCGCCTGTCATTTTCGAAATACTTTTCGCTCCATTTTGCCGCTGCTCTTACATACATCGGTCTAATTGTTTAAAAAAACCGAGCATTATACCTCTGCCCGCGATTTTTTTACAATAAATTTTTTCAAATTACATTTCCATAAACGTCCTTTGAATTTAAATTAAACAATATTTTTTTTTTTTTTTTGTTTTTATTTTAACAACAAACATTTTAATGGCTTACATAGTTGTAAAAATTTCGTAAATGCTCGCGACGATTATTGTTTACGCACGTGCATGAAATAATCTATAAAAACAGAACGCGCGCGAGGATTCTTCAAACTCGTGATAAATGTTGGCAACGTTACATAACCCGTACCGTATATACGTAATCTTCAAATCTTTTAAAACTCCAACGTTTGAAGGGCGTTAAAGTGAATATTTTTTGTGAAGCGAGCTTTCAACCAAAAATACTGCTATTCTCCACTGGTAAGTTTGAATTTCATAAATAAAAAAAAAAAAAAAAAAAAAAAACTAAATAATGAAAAAAAAAAAAAAAAAAAAAAGGAAGAAAAATGCAATAAAAACATCGAAAGAGAAAAAAAACAAATTTCCAACTCGTCGAAGATAGAGGTGTATCCAAATATACTGCGCGATTTTAAAAGTAAAGCTTTAAAATTCTTTTTTTTTTTTCCTTTTTTGTATTACGAGAAAATTAAAGGCCAATATTAAATTTATAAATTTAAAATTTTAAATATCTGTCTTGTCTCTTGAATAAAGATGAGAAAAAGGAATAAAAAATATTATTCTCAATAATATTATTTTTAAAATGATATTTTTTCAAAAAATTTTCATTGTTTTTTTTTACTCTTTCATAATTTTTTTTAACGTTGTATATTCGAGAATATTTTATAACCCGGGGGTAAAATTTTAGATTTACGATTAAACATTCAACGCAATTAATCGTTAGAAAAAAAAAAAAAAAACCACTCTTGGCCTTTGAATATATTTTTGCGAAGCAGAGTTTTTTTTTTTTTTTTTTCAAACGCACGCGGTAACAAGACAATATTTTATTTTATTTAGAAACTACGATAAATAACCTATATTAAAGTTCCGCGAATGTTAATTGTTTTGTGAAAAAAATATTGCCGTGTCCGTCTAAACGAAATAACGACTTGTCCGAGAAGCAAAAATTTTGCGATTTAGTAGGTATGTATATAATAACCCTTTGAATCGTTATGGTCGATTCGATCTGCATATATGGCGATAAAAAGAATAATTTTTGTTGTAAAAACTTGCGGAATTAACGTAGATATAGAAAAGTATTATGCGAACGTTTGGATGAAAAACGGAGTCATCGGTTTAGAGAATGACGATGTTAAAAGTACGCGCCCTATAAAGCCAAACGTGGAAGTACCGGCCGGGTATATAAGCCTCAAACTTGGTCGGTCTAACTAAACAGTTGGGCCGAATGTGTAATTCAAATAGAGTGCTGGGGGGGAGGGGGGGCCATCCGCCGATGTATACCAATGCATTCTATTCGTGCGCGCGCACTGTTTCGTTAATGGCAAACATTCCACGATGGATCACTGTTTATATTACAAATTCATAGCCGGCAGTTGACCAATTACATATGTATAAGCGGAGATAAATGTTTACCGATAATCGACAATTGTCAGCTGCGATAATTAAATTTCAACCCGTTTTATTAATTTATTTTATTTATTTATTTATTTTTTTTTAAAGAAACGAGAAATAAATATCGATAAACGTAGCGATTAAAACGCCCGCGCCTCGACGAATACGTAAACGTCGGTGGGAACGTACGGTAGGTAGCGTAGTACGCGAAAACCCGGCGACGAATAACGAGCATCCTGATTTGCTTCCGTCTCTCGGGCGGCTCGCGGAAATTTAAAAGGAAATAAAGGAAGAGACCTCCTTGATTCGATGCGCCTTACAGCCTCCAGTTAGATATGCCGCGGCCGAAACCCCTCGATTTTCCCGTAATCGCATTCGCAATCTTTATGCTTGTATTTTAAAACCGAAAAGGTAGTTCAAAAACTTTTCTCACCTGTCTTCATCATTTTGCGTTCGCGCGCGTGATTAAAACTTTTGAAAGTCTCGGGCGATTATTAACGAAATTAATAAAGTTTCGAGCGGTAATTAAAAAAAGTCTTGCGCGCGCTCGATCGAGGCGTAACATAATAAGCCGAAGGAACGGAGAAGACGGATCTCCGTACGATGGACGTGAATCGCGAAGAATCGAAGGGAGGCTCTTTTCGAGGAGCGACGTTTCAATTGAACGCGTTAATTCGCGATTAGAGGCGAGTATTTGCTCGTTTATCCGCCGTTAATATGCGAACTTTTTGAGCCGATGCGAGAGCACTTTATACTCGGGGCTTGTTTTTCGTATCGCGCTCGCTCTATCTCTCGTGATCATTAACGTTTTTACCCCGTGACAAAAAATTTCGGCAGCGCGCGAGAGTCATTCCTTCGACGCTTTTGCGACGAGACGAGCGATCTTTTTTTGCTTATTTTGGCGTACCATTGGCCCAAGGGCGGAAAAAAATCAGGACGAAGAAATAATCGCTCTCGCGACGAAATAAAATTTACGCGTTAGGTCGAATGGCCGGTTGTAGTCGGGGCCGACGACTTTTGAGTTAATATTTGAGTTCGAGCGCGGCGACGCGCCGAGAAAGAGAGAGAGAGAGAGAGAGAGAGAGAGAAAATTCGAGAAGCGCAGGCCGGTCTCGGCTATTCTATAGAGATGTGCCTCCGACTCCTCGCGCTTCTACTTCTGGGAGTTGGTTCGCCACTGGCCAAAGCCGACGAGCCGCTTCTTCTTTTTCCCGAATCCTCCGTATTTCAGGTAAGAGCTTACCAACGATTATTTATTTAATTTTATTTTTTTTATTTTTATTTTTTTTATGGACAATCTTCTTATACTCGTACATTTAAATTATCTATCAAAGATTTGAAGCGTTGTATTTTTCGTATCGCTTATTTTAACGCGTTTGGCTTTTCCGTGTGATCGATCGAAATTTTAGTATATTTATTAAAGTATCGACATAATTTTAAACTGATTAACCGTAGTATATAATAGCGATATAGAAGCGCGTGAAAAACAATAAAAAAAAAAAAATGTCGATTGTAATTACATCGTGTCACGTGTCGGAGTTTGTAAATTGAATTTTAAGCCGATGAATTTGCTCTTTGCAAATATTTTACAGCTCATTTCGTCGTTAATATTTCATAAAATTCGAGAGGTTTTAAAAACGATGATAAATTTAAATAAATATATTTACGCTTTCAGAATTATCCAAAAGTATTGTTTATATCTATATGGTTGAATTTCATATTTTAACGATCGAAAACAAATTTTTTATACGCTTATAAATAAATTATCATCAGATATTACATTAAATTATTTCTTCTCAATTCGTGCTCTGATGTTATTGAAACTTTATTAAATTTAAAGCAAAAAAAAAAAAAAAAAGCAAAAAAAAAAGCAGCAGCAATACAGTTAAGCTTTGAGTATAAAAATACGGATGTTATTGATAAACGCGGAGATTTTCACTTTGAGGTAAAGATTTAAGTACTATTAAGTCATTTAGAGCATAAAAAAGGTCTTCTAAAACGCAGAAAATTTAAAGCCTTTACCTCTTGAAAAGATTAAAAAGAAACGGTTAAAAACTCACCGTGACATAATGAGGAAGATTAAACGTACAAATTTTACTATTTATATATAATTGTTGTAGAGGTACTTTTCTCTGTGTATTACGCATTCATCTTACTGTGAAATAATAATATTTTATGTCGCGCGAGCTCAGTCCTTGGAAAAACTTTTACGGCACCGACGCATTAAATATTTGTTACTTCTTTCTTCGAGGTAAACTTTTCAGTCTTATTATACGTTATTGCTCTCGAGGAATAACGAACAAAGAATTTAATAAAAAATAATCGCGGAAACGACTTTTGTTTGTTAAAAATTAAAAAAAATGCTAACCAATTTTAAATCATCGACTATACATGTATAAATATATATATATATAGGTCAGCTTCGAATTAAAATTATTTTGATTGATATATTAGATCGTCTTTTATATACTTTTATGTCAAGGGAATAATCTTCGATATTCGTTTCTCCCGCGAGAGATCTGCTTCTTGAACATTTTTTTTTACTTGAGAGATTAAAAGACGGCTTTTGAGTTGTTTTAAAATAGTAACCTGTGCACATTAGCTCTCGAGTAAGGAAATAAAAGGAAGCCTCACAAGGGGATGACAGATGAGAGAGAAAAGTATAGAAAGGAGTAAAAAAAGGAAGAAAGAGAGTGAGAGAGAGAGAGAGAACGAGTGGGAAAGGAGTAATAATTAAAAAATTGAAAAAGAGGCGGCGAAAGGAAGGGAATTACGGGAGCCAATTACGGTATCGAGGTGCGAGCTAAACTAAAGTCGCTCGCGCAGCAGCGACTATTGGTTGATATATATATATATATATGTGTGTGTATATATATATATACATATATACATAGGCGAATAGCGGAACTTATTAAGACCTTTCGCAAGAGATAATGAATACTCTTTCAGGAGAGAAAGTCCCGTAATTAGAGGGAGCGTTTGTTTGCGTCGAATCGGTAATGTTTCAGCGGCGCGGGTGTCTCTCGCTCCCGTGTCTATCTCTTTCCCAACGACTAGAGAGAGAGAGAGAAAGAGAGAAAGAGAGAGAGAGAGAGAGAGAGAGAGAGAAGAGACGTCTCTTCTTCTTCGGGATCTCGGATGTTTTTCGAGCGCGCGGCTGCCGAGAAAACTCGAAGCCCTTCGAAGGAAGACGGCGATTCACGAGGTCGCCACTGAATGAATAACGAGACCTTTTCGACGGATTTCCTTCGGACGAGAGAACGCCGCCTTTTCCTTAATCCCGAATTGCGCATTGTCTTTCACCTTTTACAGACTACCGCTCCTTTTAATTTTGTGAATCTCCTTTTTTTTTTGGAATTTTTTTCGCATCCATCCCTCGTCTTAATTGCCACATCTCGTCCGAATATAAACATCGTAGACAATCGACGTCTTTATAAATCCTATAGCTACGTTAACTCTTTTTTATTTTCTTCTATTTATTTTATTAAAAAAAAAAAAAAATTATAATTTGGAAGTTCTTAGCCGATAAATTAATTAGCTTCGATGATAAATATTTCGAAAACTCTTTGAAAAAATGATTAAATGAATGCAATTTAAAAAATGCCTCTTTCTAAGGAGAAAAGTTGAGTTCTTACAAAGCTGCGCGACTTTCAAAAGATTTGCATGTATATATATACGTATGCTTAGTGCAAAATAACATTTATCAAAGACGATGTAACCGCATTGATTGAACGTAACGAGAATGAGCGAATAGAGCTTAATCCGAGTGAGCTTCTATGACGTTAATGAAGGAACGTGAAAGTGACGTTATCGAATAATGTAACGAGTAAGGCCTGTTTCAATACGGCCGAGGCGCGCGCTTTTGCGTATACATAGACGCTCGCGCGCGCGTGCACGCGCACGTGTGTGTATGTGTGTGTTTTGCCGCGCATGAAAAGTTTTTAACGAGCGAGTTGAAATTTTTTTATTTGTTTTTTCATCACGTTGCAGTTTACAATAGGTACGTCGGTGCCGATCGCAATGGACAAAAAAGGCGGCATAGTGTTCTCCTCCGGTTTTCAATTCAATTACGCGCTACCCTGGAACTTGACCCAATTTGAACCCATGGTCGTGCACGCCCGTTCCGCCCGACAAGTGCACCAGCTGAATTTAGAGAATATTTATACGGCGCTCGAGGATCTACTCGAAAAGTAAGTGACCCATCTAATTCTAATTTAAGTATTTTAAAATAAAAATTAATGCGATTCACTAAAAGCTCTCGACGCGCAGATCTACCTCCCTCTCTCTCTCTCTCTCTTTCTCTCTCTCTCTCTCTCTTTCTCTCCCTCTCATCTCGTTAGCGTAACTATATAAGCTACGAATTCTTCGACAAATATTTTAATTGCTATTTTAATAAAATACGAAACGAGCAGTGTGGGTGCCGAGACTCTCGTGGGCATGCGGGAATAATTAATCGAGCGCTAAATCAAAAAAAAAAAAAAAAAAAAAAAAAAAAAATACATCCATCGATGATCTCGTTCGTGCGCGATCGAAGAAACTTGGATATTGGAATACGAAGGGGAAAAAAATGTTAATTGGCTTGGCTAGCAAAATTCCAGGAGTAATCTCGTCTCTATCTCTCTCTCTCTCTCTCTCTCTCTCTCTCTCTTCCGTTAATGGAAACTAATTATCTTTGAGTATTCACAATAAAATTTTCATTAAAATAGCAAACGTTCGATATACCGCGGCGCATCGATCAAATTAAAGCTTTACAAAAGAGAGTAACAACATCGGTATTCGACCGATCGGATAATCATCCTATGCGAGCGCACGCGAAATTTTTCTCTTTAATAGAAGGAAAGAAAGAAAAAAAAAAAATAAATAAATAAACAACGACAGACGATTTGATTTCGCATTGTTTCGAACAATCGATATCGCGTTTCTGCGAGAGAGGGAGACAGAGACATGGCATTCGTATATATATTTGGTCGAAGGAAAATTAGGCTCGCTCCCCTTTCCGTTAATAAATACGAGCCGCGCAACTATCAAAGGCACTTACCGTAAGGACGTACCGGCAACTCGAACCTAAATTAATTGGGACGCAAGGCAAAATTACGTTGCTAGGAGATTCGAGTGCCGAGAGCGGACGACGAGGACGAGGGCTCGGTTATTGGCTGCAGGCAAGCCTCTTCCTCTGCCTCCTCCATCCCCGTCCTCGACGACGACGACGACGACGAGCTCCTCCAACACCGTGAGAGCTCTCTTTTACTTGCCTACTAGCATTCGCGAAAGTTACATTTATTGTTACAAAGTTCGTTTACCCCAAAGTGGGCGCGCGCGCGCGCGCGAGTATACCAAAGCAAGTCTTACGTTATTGTTAATTTTACAGGCACGGCTGGAGGAACGGGAGAGCTTGCCTTTTGAGGGCGATTTGCGAGCTGGCCGAGAGACCCATCGTTAGAAGCGGAGATGACGTACTCGAGGAAATCGTTCACCTGCTGCTGACGTGAGTACAGCCGCTTAAAAGTTCTTCGTCAAGATGTTATTCGGACGAATAGTTGGATATATCTGACGCATATGGGCTACGAAACAGTTCGGGAATAAATCGAAACGCGAAAACGTCGAGGGTAAAAGGGTGTAAACAACGTTGGAGGGGTATCCGCTCGCACGCGGCTAAATTTATTATTCGGGCTCTTCGGGTATAGGTGCGAACGAAAAATCTCGCGCGATAAATAAGGAAGAGGGTCGGAAAGTTTCGAGCGATAAATTGTTTGAATTAAAGCCAAATATCGAGCGAGCACTCGATATACACGCGCGTGGAAAGAGGAGCGGGAGGAGATGAGGAGGGAAGGAAGGGAGGAGGGAGGAGTAGCCGCGAGCGCGTACATATTGCATTATCGGTCAGAGCTTCGCTCTCGGGACGCATTTCAGGGGGCCGCGCGAGCGGATTGTTGAGAGCGTATAGGCGCAAACGACAAACGGCCGTTTACCGAGGAGGTTAAATTTACCATTTTACCGAGAGTAACACATACACAACGGCGCGTCTACGTCGCCTATCTATCCCCTCGTTCTCGCTCTCTATATCTCTCTCTCTCTCTCTCTCGCGTGCGCGCGCGCTTCTCCGAGCACAAACGCGCGCGAGAGCGAACGTGTAGGAAATTGCATCGCGAACTCCTGAGCTAATTAGGCCAAAGTTACAGGCTCCATTAACTTCTTCGTGCAACGCCGACTATTTACCCTTTCTTTATTTACTTCGGCCCCTACGAAGCCTATTTTACTTACGTTGTACTGTTTTGCCGATGATCGACGCTCGGTTGTCTAATCCCTTTCACAAATTATGTATTATTTATTTATCGTTGTTTTTTCAAAGAAATTTTTCAACTTGCAAAGACAAATTTATCGAGCGACTTTTTTTTTTTTTTTTTTTTTTATATAATACCTACACGTCTGCATTACTTTCTTAGCTTTTTTATAGATCGATTGTTTTTTTAAACGAGTGTTTTAATTTTTTATTTTTACAATATAGAATTTTTCGTATAAATTATTAGCGTCGAATCCTATGAATTTTATACGCCACGTTTTCAAATTTAACGAATATTTAATTAAAAATAACTTTTATGAAATTTAGTCGGCAACTGTCTAAAATGTAGGATAAAGCTCGGTAATAAATAAAAAGAAAAGATTTTTTAGTCGTGTTAACAAAAAAAAAAAAAAAAAAAAAAAAAAAAAAAAAACTGAGCTTTAGAAGCTAAGAATTTATCTTAAGGTCGAAGTAAAAAGTCGGGACGTACACTTTATTCGAGATGCAAAGATATTTATAAGGGGTTTGGCCGCGCGCGAGCGTGACAAACGACGCAACGCCGCGGCACGACGAAAGAACATTTGAAAAATTTTCGGATAAACAAAGAAGCCGGTAAAGCAGATAAAGGTTGCGGCAATCTCGCTTGAGAGTCCGACGACCCGGGGAGAAGAAAATAAGAAAAGCGATTCGGCGAGGTTTTCCAAGCGCAATCGTCGAATCGATAGTCGCCGCCGCCGCAGCTCGAACGAGTCGTCGTTGGCGTTTTTAAAATCAAACGATTCTTGCTTGATTTACAAACTCGGCACACGAGTGCTCCGATCGACGAGCGATATTCGAATTTTGTTTCAGCAGACCGTCGGAAGACGCGGGAGAGACGGATCATCCGAGCCAGTGGAGCGAGGCTAACTCGTACGCGGAGGCCGAGCTGCTCGGCAGGAATAGCGACGGCTTCGCTTGCGTCTCCGCTTACGCGCTGGACTGCGCCGAATCGCCGCTGGAGTCGTTCACCGAAATCGCGTTTGGGGCGGCGGCCGAGGGCCTGGGAGCACGACCTTGAACCGACGCTCGAAACTAGTTCACCGCTGAAGGCTTAACCCTTGGGCTCCGATGATTATCCATCTTTGGGAATCGACGGGTTGTTGCGCCGGGCAATTACCGTTTCGGTCTCACCCCAAATTCGAGGTCGATGTATTTTGTATTTTCGCGTTTTTCAAACTCTTCTAATCGTCTTACTTAATTATCCGGTCAAGCGGACAACGAAGGATGCGAGAGGAAATATTCTTGCTCTTTGATAAATTATTCTTGACGCTCGAATGAATTCACGATTAATGGCGATCGATCGATCAAAGTCAGAGAAAGGAGACAAATTTTTGATTTAATAAAAAACGTTCGAGATCTGCATTATATAATAATTATTTGTCTTATGAATCGTTTAATGAAAAATTTTTTCCAGCCTCTAGTGATTTTTCATAAAAACTTTATTTATAAAATGTGAAATTATGCGAAGATATGATATATGTATCTGTGACATTCTTAAATGAAACTGTTTACTTGTGTGTATATTGATATTTGCTTATGTATAATATGAAAATAATGTACTAAAAAGTATAATTATCAAGTTAATGTCGTCGAATACATTTTATTAAAAAAATAAGAAAGCTAATGGATTATTTATCGTTTAATAAATTAAAATTACATAATATTTCAATAAAATATTCCTTGCGATTAATCCACATTTTCAATTCAATATGTTTTCAAACGCTTTTAAAATTTGTTTTTTCTTCATTGTTTTGATTGATGTATATGTATGTTATAATAAAAAAAAAAGTGTAATCGTAATAAATTAAACGATGACATTTTAGCATAAACTTTTATACAGTAAGAATTTAAGTTATGTGCATAAAAATATTTTATTAAAATAATTCAAATTGTACAATTAAAATATTAAAAATAATAATTTTATAAACCTTTGTTTATCCCAACTGTTTCTGCTAAAACTAAAATATAAAAAATTATTTTATTCAATTGCTATTTGTGAAAATAATAAACATTCAAATTTATTTTATACACCTAAATGAATGTCTATATAATGATACAATATTTCAAATTCTTAACCATTGAGGTGAATTACTTATAATAAATAAATGTAAAGAACATCAATCAACAGTTGCTGACGTAATCAATGGAAAAAAAAAAAATAAATAAATAAATAAATAAAAGAAATTAAATCGTCGTGAAATTGAAAAAAGAAAAAAAAAAAATCAAAAAATGTAAACGAAGCTGAAATTTAATCGATCGCGAGCACGCTGTGAAGAGCGCGAGTACAACAGCGCACTTTGGAGCATTTAATAAATCGTACAGCAGGTGCGTACGCAATTTCCCCGGATACGTAATAGAGCTCGCGAGCACGAAACGGCAAAATTATCTCGTTTCATCTTTATTAATAAAGTTAAATGCGAAGAAAGTTGGGGGAGGGGAAGGAGAAAAGCACACGGGGCCACGCACCAATTTGTTCTCCTCGTATACAACAGCGAGGCCCGGAGTCTACGCATCCGCGCGCGAAACGACTTCTCATTCTCCGCTCGGGATGACAAACTTACCCCGGCCCCTCGGCGCCGAGGAATTCCTTGCTTTCCGAAACTCTCTTTCTCTCTGTCTCTCTCTCTCTCTCTTTCTCCTTCGCCTAATTCCCGCGAGAACTGCGCCGTTCCGCGACTAATTTTCCCTCTCCCGCCAAACCCTCGACGGCTCTTCCTCAATTTTTCTCCCAGGCTCCAAGCACGAGATCGCTTGTCCAAACTTTCAAAAACTCTTCTTCCGACAATCGTATTATGGTTACCAAGCTTTTCGTACTTTATCACGACCCTCGCTAACTCTTCCTAATATCCTTCAATTTTCTAGATAATACCTGCCAAATAGCTTCAAGGAGCAACTTTAACCTTAAATTTTTTCTTCCTTCTTAACAACGGTTTAATCGAATTATACACTCGTTTGATTTTATTTGCAACGAACGCAAAACCACGAGCTCGTTCATAAAGCGCAATTTACGATTATTATCGATCGAAGCATCAAATTATGCAAGGCGCGATGTTTTTAATAATTTAACAAAATATTCCCAAATCGACGATCGTTTTTTTTAACGGTTGGAAATTACCCGATAATTTGCATAAATTGAGCGCGAATGAGAAACATTTTTTTAAGCATAGTGCATTGGGAGGGTAAGAAAACTCGGGTAAAACAACTTAAACGTAACATGTAAAGCATTCTTATTATGAGAGTAAAGTACAATAAAGGATTTCGTTAACGAAGAAATGCGCAGCTCTCGACTTCCAGTTTTCGCTGACGTAAAAGAGAGAGAGAGAGAGAGAGAAGGTGACGAGATACGAGGATATTTGTTTCGGTGTTAGCGCGATGCACAGAGAGAGAGAGAGAGCCGCAAAGGACGCGTCTAGTCTTCGACATACAAAGGGGATCGAAAGAAAGAAGAGGAAAGAACGTCCGTTGAATGTAAATTTGGGCAAACGTCGAACGTCGAGCAATGCCGGCTATTCTTCTTTGACGCGTTTACTTCATCGAGTCGCGCGGACGTGGATCGACTGCCGATATACCGAGGACAAATCGCAGCTCCGCTCATATATATATATACGAATAGCAAATTTATTTATCCTTTTACCCAACCTCTTCCTCTTATTCCTTATTCTTTTTCTTTCTTATTCATTTTTTCTTTTTTTTTTTTTTTTTTTTATTTGCGACACCCTTAGCCGGACTTACGCGCAATCAAAGACTCTTAACTTTGAATTAATGAAAATATTCTGATCAGCGATGATTTACAAAGTTTTATCGTTTTTTCTTCTTACTTTCTTCCTTATTAAACATTGCAAAAGTGATCAGCTATTTAAATTACGTGAAAAGAGAGATAGCCTTACTCCACCACCGCTGGTTTATCCCCTCGGAGGAACACTAAAGGTCAGTTGAAATATATCTTTTATTGAATGTTTTCCTACGATACGCTTTGTTCATTTTTTTTTCTTTTTACAAAACGATGCTTGTTTATTTTCTTAATAATAAATTTTAAAAATTTTATCAGATTATTTTTATCGAATAAATTTTAATAATAAATTAAAATACTGCAAAAGTTTTAACTCGTGTCATTATCACCAAAAATTCTCTTCTGAATAATCTCAAGTTAATTGTAGGATTTGAACTTTTGCGCCGCAATTTTGTATCCCGACATTTTCATTTTCTTTGATATTTCTTATTCTCGTCGGGCGAACAATAATTATTGCACGGTTGGCTTACAAAAAATCAAATAAGGAATATCCAAGGCGAAATGGAAAAAAGAAACTTAAAAGGGAAAAATGTCGCAACGGGGATGAATAGTCGAGCGAAAGGGAGAAAAAGCGAGCGAAGGGACGTTTTTCCGAACTTTAAAATATGAAAACAAATCAAACGAACGACAAGGTCGCGCCAGCCGGAGAATTTTCCCCGAGAAGTGAAAAAAAAAAAAAAACTCGGGAATAACGCGACTGGTTCGGCATTGTTTCGCGTTAATTTTATTCCTTATCGCTTTTATCGGGACTTTTTGACGAGGATTAGCACCTGGAACGAGCGCGACCCACTCGATTTCGCTCGATCGACCGAGCAGCCACATTCGAAATCCACTTGATCGAGCCAGCCTTTAAAGGTTTAGTTTTTTTTTTTTTTTTTTTTTTTTTTTTTTATTTTCATTGGTCGGCCTGGCTGCCGTTCCTCTCTTTACATCTACTTGACCAATCGGCTAACCTCGCTTTCGGATTTTCAAATTTTTACTCGAGCGTACCGTGGCTCGCTTGATTCGCGTAACCAAAAGGGAAAAAAAAGTAATAAAAAAGGGGGTAAACGCTTGAGGCGATTATACTTACTTACTTACGTCGATCGATTGGTGGGAAATCCAACCGAATATAAAAATGTAGAAAAACAGAGAGAGAGAGAGAGAGAAGAAGAAGAGATGGATGTAGAGCAATGTATGTTTCATGTGAAGTTGCTGGTCGGCTATGCCATACCGATCTCTATGCCAGGCAGAATTCTGGTTTATAGCCAGAATTTCCAGTTCCAGTACTCGCTCCCGCAAAATGTAACTTTCTTCAGCGAGTACTTCGGTACTAAGGCATCGCGCCGACGTCGACAAACCGACATCCCGGCCGAGCGTTTCATCTTCTATCGCTTTCTGGAGGAAGAGCTGCGGAGGTAAAACGAATAACGATTTCTCCCTCCACCCCTTCCCCCCTCCCTCTCTCTCTCTCTCCCTTCCCGAGCGCTTATTACACAGCTTTTACAGTCTATAGCCCAATTTAATATAAAGTATGAATGTTCTCGCTCGAGCGACTCTTCGATATTGCTAAATCAATAAAAATTTTCAACGAGCGTATTTGACACGGAAATTTATGTAAGCATTATAAATATCGAACGCGACCCGTTGCGAGTTCAGAACCGTTACTTTGTCCCACAATTTCTTCTTGCGCGCGCCCAAAGTCTTTGCGAATTATCGCGGTTTGTTTATCTATACGGATTAATAAATCTAAAGGGAGGATAACTGCTTGTCGCAGTTTGATGAATTTTCAAACGTTTTTTTTTTTTATTCTCACGCATCTTTCGCATCAACTTTCATAAATTTACCGCGATATTTTCTTTTACGATTTTTCAATCTGACGAATAAAAAAAGAAAAAAAAAAAAAATTTTTAAAGTTAACGAGCTGCTTAAAATGTTGGATATAACAAAGTCCTCGTCCGGCAAGTCGCCAAAATTGAATTTTACGTGAAATTCTCAGCTTGTCTAGTTATCGGAAGAACCGTTGTGGTGCGGTTGTAGGGTTGAGAGAGAGAGAGAGAGAGAGAGAGAGAGAGGAAAATGAAGCAGATGGAGGCGTCGCTAGAGCGCGATCAATCTTCCCGTATATTTTTGAGCAATATTAAATCTCGAAGACGTATGCGTAACACGATCTTTTTTCTTTCGGTGCAGACGAGGTGCTCCTGGTAAGGATTGCATCAAGAGAAGCGTTTGCGAGACCGCGGAGACGCCGCTGATGGACGACGGCCTCGTGGGTGAAATATTGCACGTACTTCTCACGTAAGTTCGATTAAATTTTTATGATGATTTTTCTCTCCTTCATTTTCGATCTTTGCATTTTATCGTTTTCGTGTAACTATTCTTTTATTGCGTGAAAAAGCTTAATTTTATTGCGCGTTGAGTTTATTAAAAGCCCTCTGCTCACAGTGATTGCTTCAAATATTCTCTTTGGAAATCTTAGCACCAAAACTTCTAAAGATTTCACGTTCATCCTTTTTTGTTCGATTGATGATTTTAAAGGATGATAAAATATAATAAAAGATAAATTAAAATTTCATCATAAATAAGGCTACACTCACGATTATAAATTTTTCAAATTTTATCGTGAAATATAAGAATTTGACGGCTTACAAATTTTAACTGCAATGTATTTTAATGAAAATTTAATCTTCAATTTAGTATCAGTTAGAATACATTAAAATGTTGAAAAATAATGGCACAATGGTAGTTGAGATTTAAAGAAGTTAAAGAGAGAAAGAGGGAGGAGGGGGGGTTGGAAGGAGTAGAGAAAAAGTCTCTGTATTATTTTATTTACTTTGGTTGGCTGAGCTTTTATATCGTAGTATACGGCAAAGGGAAAGGGAGAAGACAAAATAAAGCATTGGCCTCGGTTTTATTGCAGACCCGATTACGGAGGATCGCTCGGTGGCCTCGACGAAGAATACAGCCAAGCGGCGGAAGTCGGAAGAAGGGGCCAAGATTGTTTCAAGGCGTATCCTTCCTGCCCAAAAGGATTTGGGATCCTGGATCATATTTCCAAGCTCTTCGATCATGATTAACCACTTTTCCGCCCTTTCCGACATCAATCTCTCGTGCGAGCTTGCTGTCTCACACCCCTTGTTTGTTTGTGTGTATGTTTGTGTGTGTGTGTTTGTAAACCGCTTGTAAATTCCAAGTGTATGTATATGTATTGTTACGAAATCACTTTTAATAAAATAATTTTCTAAAAGCTCGATTGCGTCGTTCTTTTCAACTATCACACAATATATCACACAAACCGGACGTTTAACTCTTTCTTTTTTTCTCTCCGGCTTTTGGCTCCGCTCGAAGCCAGCGATTCCAATTACGTCGAGAACAAAACCACACTTTCTTAGTTAAAAAGTTATATATGTTATATCGCGCAAATAACGTTACGCTTCGGTTACGTAAGTCTCTCTCTCTCTCTCTCTATCTATCTATCTCTCTCGTCGGCGCCAATTACAAGCGCACACAATTCGGGAAAGAGAGAGAGAGAGAGAGAGGGGAAGCCAAGAGTCGTCAAGTGCCAACGAAAACCCATACAGGCGTGTGCGATAATTATCGAGGAGGCGTTCGGCACGCTTTATCCTTGATCGATTCGAAGAAACGGCAGCGCAAAGGTATACAGATATAAGGTTCTGCTAACAAGCGAGTACACCTCGGAATAGAAAGAGGGAAAACTACTCGGGTCACAAGGCATAGAAAATCGTTTCGTCGAGCCTCTCTATCCGCGGCTTTGCACTCTCGAGGCTGAGCTATAAATCAGATTTCTCGTGTTATTAAAAGCGCGAGCCCGCGGCAACTGCGCACGAGCCAAAGAACTCGTGAAAAATTGCTCGAAGCTGCCGGGATATTCGGGCCAGCTTAAAGCGGCACCCGAGAACAAAGCGGCCGGAGAGATAAAAGGAAAAAGCGGATGGAGGGGAGACGATCAATGGCCAATACATTTGGAATCGTTGCGGGAGGCTAGCGCTGGACCGAGGATACGTCTTGGCATTCCGAGTTCCGGCGCTTCCTCTTTAGACAACTTCTTTATGCCTCCTGTATCGGAAAAAGTCGAATGGGGGGAGAGGAACGTTTTGCGTTGCTTTGTTTCATGTCGATTGCCTTTTCGTTTACTGCTTTATTATATCTCCATGCTCTTTATTTTGCCTTCTTTTCCATTTTTCTTCGCCTTATTTTGCTTTATTTTTGCCTTTTTTGGATCGATTAATTTTTTTTTTTTTTTTTTTTTTTTTTTGAAACGTACAAAGGTAATTAAATAGAGCGATACGGAGACTATACGTATAGATTGAATATTTTACTTTTGAATAACAAAGTACATTGAGTAAAATAAAATTTACTAAGGTCCGTGAAAAACGTAAACGACGGGACGAATAATATTCAAAGGAGAAGACCGAAAAATAGTTGGTTATGCAGAGAACGAGGTAGGAAGCAAAAAGTAACGAAAATTAATTGGCTAATTAAGGCGCGTCGGCCAATGCAATCGTGGTGACGTACTATCGTTAACTACATTTTAGGAGAATCCCGTTACACGAGGCACTCGATGCTCGCCATCGTGATATATTCCAACGCTCGAGTAAATCGACACCTCGCTCTCGGACACGGAATACGAGTCGGAGCTCGAGACACGAGACTTCTTCTCTCTTTCTCTCGGAGTGCAGACGCGTTACGAGTCCTCGACGGCGTTTTCGTGGATTCGATTCGCGACGTAAGTATATCAACGGCATTCGTCGAATCGAGCGCTTTGCATTCATACACAACGGAGAAAAATTAAGGAGACAGGTGTCGATTGTCGAAGCACGAAGCGCTAAACAAGTCTGCCGAAAAAATAAACTCGGACCCGGACGAGTTAGAAACAGCCGGCGTATTATGAAGTGGCTCGCTAGCACTCGCTTCTTTTCGGGCTCTCTCGGTCCATCCATTTCGTTGCTCATTGCGATACTCGTTCTCGTAAACTGCCGTCTCACCGAAAGCGCAGCTGGTCCGAGACAGAAGAGATTCCTGGCATTTCGGAAGGGCAGCACCTTTTTCGTGAGTAATATATTGTACCATTTTTATATTTTTATTTATTCTCTTTCTCCCTCTCTCTCTCTCTCTTTCTTCATTCTTTTCTAATAGTCGCTCTTATTAAAATATCTTTCATATTTTTCATGTGGGATGTTTCGCAATTCGACGGACTGTGATAAGTGCGCAGCACAATCGTGTTCTCTTTTTTTTTTTTGGCAAATCGAAGAAACCTTTCTTACGTTATCCGCAAAATATTAATGTATTCGATCGATTTTCATTTTGTCAAATGTTGCTTACGTTTTCGCCAGTTCAAAAGCCGCGACGTACTTGTACTCGAACGAATGTATAACTAAGTTAAGAGACCCAAACTGGCGATTAATTTAACACAATGGCATCTTATGGAATATAATAAGCATTGAATGGCCTGTACAATTTCGAGCTAAGATCCATTACTCCTGTTGGACTTGAACGTGGAAATCGAAGAAAGTAAATCGAAGTAGGAGTAGTAAGCTGGAAACGGATTGCCGGGCATTAAGCGATCGGTTTGCCATATATTGCATTTACTTTCTCTTTCTCTCTCTCTCTCTCTCTCTCTCTCTCTCTCTTTCTTGAGCACAAGGCGGATGAAAAAGAGAGAAGGCAAGGAGTTGACAAATGGCTTGCCAGATCCAGCCGAGTCGCGACACCGAGGCTCGTCGATTACATTCACCGCGAGTGCGCGAGCTACGCGCCGCTGCTTGCAGCGAACTTACGTCGCTCGGGTTCACGAGCAAGAAAAACCAGGTCGCGCGACAAGCCGTCTACCAGCGCGCAGCACCACCTGCCCCGCCGTCAAGAGGGAAGCAAGATTTTTTCCGAGCGCCCGACCGCGTTCAAACCTTTCTCGACTCGACGTACCACCTTTTGCTTACTTTCTTCCTTCGCATTCCCCTTCCGCCGATCTTTGTTAAATAATATTAAAAATTTGTGAAAGAGAGAGAGAGAGAGAGAGAGATACATTTTAAATAAATACGTTTCATTTTTAATCGGTATCAAAATAACGAATATTAAATTTCATAATTTCTTACAGATAAAATTTTGAAAAGCTAATTAAGTATTTTATAAAGTCGATGAAAAATAATAAATAATAAATAAAATATAAAAAAAAATAATAATAATAATAATAATAATTAGAACAATTATCTAGAGAAGAAAATTGTAACGTTGGCAAAACGTCCGCGCTAAAAGTTAAATGCGCGAGTCAACTCAAACAATAATAAACTCGATATGATACCTTAGCTTCTCATTATAATTAATTTATCGATTACATGTTAATATAAAAATATTATTAAATATGAAACAAAACAAATGTTTTTTGTTGTTACGGCAGTATCGGCTAAATTACAAAGTTAATACGGTCCCTTACACAACCATCTTTGCACAAGCGAGCGGTTTCAAGGTAGCCTGGGAGCTTCCCGTACGAGGGAAAAGTCGAGTAGCCAGATCACCGAGTTTTCGCGACTTACAGGACAGCGCGGAGCTTTTGTACGAGAGGTAATCATTTTTTCGCTATAGATATATGCCATCTTTTCTTTTCTTTTCTTTTTTTTTTTTTTTTTTTATGTACGACGCATAACTAAAACTTTTTTACATCGAGGGCTTGGTTATTGGAGAAACTTTTTTTGGTTCGGGATAAAATGCAAATTTCGTTAATACGCAGGTCTTCGATCTTTTTTTGTTACGCTCGTTTATTCGATATAACCCTTTCAGCCTACTGCTTCCTTGTTTTGCTTTTCTTATACGTACACACGTAATAAAACTAACGAGCGCATGAATAAAAAAAAATTTACGAGAGACGTGAAATGGATGATTGAGAGATGAGAGTTAAAACTGATCAAAGCGTATGTAAGTATATAGACCATCGGTTGTTTTTAAATTGCTCATCGCTCATCCTTCATATTCATTATTATGGAATATTCATTCGGTCACGATAATGCTTACATTTTTTTTTTATTTATTTATTTATTTTTTTGAAATAGCACGACCCTCATTCATTTTAAATATTACATTTTTATTTAAATTGAGTATTTTTCATGCGAAAGTTACCGTATTTTTAATCATCGCAAAAAGTAAAATTCTTTTTTTTACAGCAGCAAAAACGTGAAATAAATAATTTAATATATTGCACAATTTACAAGTCTAATTTTTGTTAAACATTGGACATGTACTTTTTCATATTTAAAATATTTTCAAATTATCGTCGTACAGCTTTTTTAAAACTTTTCACCGTTTTACAATATAATATTAATCAAATGTTACATTTAAATAATAATTTTTTTTTTTTTTTTTTATGTATTACTTTTAGTCATGGATTTAATGGTAAAACGTGTCTTTTAAAGAGTCTCTGTCAAGCTGCCGAATATATAAGCAAAAAAGATGGAGTTTTAATGAAAATTAAAAATATATTGTTTGGGTAGGTATATGTAGAAATAAAATACGATTATAAAACGATATAAAATCTTTATTTTTTTCAAATCCAGTAAAATAATCATTCGTATTGGTAATATTATCGAAAAAAATAAATAAAAAAGAAAAATCACGTCGGAAAAGGTCGCGCATCCGACATTTCAATGGGACGGTATATAATATATTAAAATTGGATCGATTTTAGGTCATACAACGCCGGTAACGCAACGTCAGTCTTGGATCCACTCGTGTGCGAGAATTACGCCAATCATTGTCCCCTGCACTTGATTCGCTTCGATGCATTTACAGAGTACTGAAAATCCTCGAACAAACGAGCTCCTACTCCGGCGCTAATCATCGAAAGCCGCACCGTCGTTCTCGCTACTCTACATAAGAACGTTCCTGGATTAGAGCCCGACGATAATTTCATATAATGGCGGAGGATCTTTAATTTTTAATCAACGAATTTTAACGATCACCGAGACCTTGTATCGAAAATTATTTCGAATAAAACGTTTGTTTGAATAGCTTTCTCGTTTAATTATTGAATTTAATTCGCTTTCGATCGATCGTATGCTTGATGTAACAAGCGACATAGCCATTAGAACGGCTCTTTATCGTTACGTTTCGCGCTTCGTTCCTGCATGCTCGTCCTTGCGAGACGTCGCGTCTCGATCCTCCTTTTCCTCGAAACATCGTGAAATATTTTCCGACAATTAGCGAAGCGGCAACAACGTGCCGCTTAGCTAGAAAAAGGCAAAGATCGAGGATCGCCGAGGTCAGGCCCTCGAGCGGCGCGATAACCACGAATGTAAAATAAGACAGAACGGACGAGGCCATGGAGCAAACAATCTCGCGAGCTCCTCTCTCGTTCCTCGCGCTGTGACCGCTGTGTGTTTGTCGAGCGAGTTATATAGGCCGCGATTGGAAAAATACACGTCCGGGCTGCCGTCGTCGGCTCGTAAGTATAAGGCAGTCGCGATGCCACCTCGGCCCTCTGACATGCTCCTCGGTGTATCCACAAAGAGAAAGAAAGATAGATAGAGAGGGAGAAAAAGCGAGAGAGAGAGAGAGAGAGAGAGAGAGAAAGAGCATGAGACTTTTCCAGGTACTCGTGTGCGTCTTGCTGGCTCCTCTGCTCGACGGCCAAGAGCAGCGCGTCCTCGAGCGAAAGAAGCGCTACTTGATTTTTCCTCAGGGCAGCAACGTCCAGGTAATAATAATCTCCGGGCAATAAAGATCGATACTTGTCTTATGCGATTCGACGATTGCGAAATGTTTCAGCTGGTCTACTGTCTCACGATCGGTGCTTACGCGCGAGACGGAGATTTGGTGATAGGACTGACGGCGGCTCTCGCTTGGGAATTGCCGAGTAAAGTCGACGAGAAGTTGACGGGGTTGCTGCATCGACGAACCAGGGCTCTCCTCTACCCCAAAATCGAGGCTTTCTTACACTCGTGAGTATTTACGAGCGCTAATCGCGTATATTTATTATTCTTTTCGCTTTCTCGAATGTCCCTCCATTCGAGATTCAATAGGTGATTGGGTTAAAATCGAGCGGATGTATACCGTTTGCCATATGGTTAATTAATTACCGTCCACGTCGTTCTTTGATCTATCGCGCGTAAAATCGAGAAGCGCGAAATACGTCCAAGAGTTTGTCGAAGTAAAGAGGAAGGAAAAGTTTAATGGAGTTGGAGAACAATTAAAAAAATATAAAGTTGTCGCTGGATAAAAGTTTGAAGTGGAGGTGGGTGTGAGGGCAGAAGGACGTAGCAGCCAGCGGGTGGCATTAGTAGCGGTGTTTAAGTTTGTTAAATGAGGAGGTAAAGTAGTAATCAGCGATTTGAGCTAGAATTACCTATGGCTATACGGCAAGATCCACTCGAAAATATCATTCGTTCGAATGAAATTGTTTACTTTGTAGCTTATTCCTTGCCCTCGCTTTCTCTCTCTCTCTCTCTCTCTCTCCCTCTCTCTCTCTTGCTCTTTCTGCCTCTCTTTACCTCTCGACGCTCTCTTTCGCCGTGTGCAATGTTTCAATTAAACTTTACGCTCGTCGCTAGAGTTCGTATAGAGGCGCTCAATTTAAAGTTTATCCACAGAACGGGTCTCGACGGCAGGTCCTGCGTGATGAGAGCTCTTTGCGAGGCCGGGCAGAGAAGCGCATCGGAAATTGGAAGTGGCACCTTTCTACAAGAGCTTCTTCATGCTGTTTTCACGTAAGTCTTTCACTCTTACGGATACAATAAGCACTTTGCTTCTCCAACACCTACCTACTCTTATTTGCCTTTCAAATTTCTCGCCCGATATTTACAATTTTTATCTCTTTTCTTTCGTCGCTCGCCTGCCTCTCTCTTCTTTCGACGCTCCTTCCCCGTCTTCTTCTTCCTTTTCCTTTTATACATATACGTTTATGTGTATACAGTACGCCCCGCGAATCTTGCCTCTTACGTAAAATCCACAGCCCCGCGATTTATCAAACCTTTCTTTCCTCAAATAATTACGATCGATAAAGTAAATTCAAAACCATATTCAAATGTATTATTATTTTAAAAAATTGTTTTAAAAATTATTTGTCAATTTTTAATAAGTGTTAAATAAATTATCGTATTAAACTTTAATTTAACACTCGCATCGATGTTTATAAAATAATAAAATTAATCGGTCTTTAAAAAATTTCAGAATAAGAGACGACGGTACGACGTTTGAAAACGAGGAAAATCACCAGTACGATAAAGCTCGCAGATCTAATGGAAACTGCGCTGAGCTTTATCCATTCTGCAAGCATTCGATTTATGATTTAGAGTTTTGAAAAATATCGCCGCGCTAAGGCCGAGGATTTGAAAGTTTCATGATTGTAAAGCCATACTGTTATGGTTTTAAAAAAAAAATATTTATTTATGTATCCGTTTATATAAAATGTACATTTAAATAAATGATGGAATATTGCTGAAAAATGAAATTTTCGCTTATTTTAAGTAGCTTGTTTAAGATTTCGTTGATATACCTTTATTTTCAACGGAATAAAATTCTCCGCTTTGTAAATATAAAATATAAATAGACATACATACTTTTCATATATTTTATCAATTTAAATTGAGGCGAGAGCACCGTGGACTAAACGAGTAGTCTCAAGCATCGTATGTTCTTCCGTTCGGAAAGAAAAAAAAAAAAAAAAAAAAAATTAAAAAAAAAATAAAACTCGAGAAACGTAAGCATTTAACAGGAAGGTGTTGCTAAGGGGTCAAAAGACCGCAACCGAGTCAACGACTGTCCGCGCGGTAAAAGAGAGAGAGAGAGAGAGAGAGAGAGAGAGAGAGAGAGAGAGAGAAACGAGAAGCGGTTCATCTGCGCGGCCTCGGAAAGCTCGCACTCGCAGGGAGTCGCGCACGTGCGTTAGCGTTAAACTATACGTAAGCTGCAAAAAAAATGAGGCGCGAAAGATATACAAAGCCGTTTGTCTTGTTTATTCTTCTTCTTCTGGCTCGTTTGACTCGGACGTCGCTCGAGATTAGCAACGTCACCGATCCGAGATCTAGAAGGGCGATCGATGGAAAATACAAATATCTCATATTTCCGCAAGGCAGCAACGTTCAGGTCAGTTCGCATTTTTCATTCGGTTCTTCTTTCCCCAAAGCCTATTATTTCAAAATTCTTTACTCTCTATTAAACTTTACGCTCTTCACGCGCGAGACGCACAAGACCATTATTTAACGCGCGTGTGACTAAGCAAGTAAATTATTGAATCATTTTTTGTTTTTTTTTTTTTTCTTTTCAACAACTTTCATCAGAACTTTCATCGTACATTTTTTAAAAGTCTTTATAAAAGTTGAAAAAATAATTCGTTTTATGATGTTTAATCATGTATTTATTTAAATATTATTAAAATTGATTTATTTTACATGTTAAAATAACAAAATTTTAATAAAAAGTAAACGTAAAGCAAATTGCGAGCAGAACGAAAGCTTTTTAAAAAATAGTTTTTTCCGAGTTTAAAAAGATTACAAGTTAAACGAAGTGTAAAAGTTTTTGCTATAGAGGCAGAAAGGTGTGTAAATGTAATCATAATAAACGCAGGTTTTTCTTTTCGAAGGCTGTTTATTTATTTATTTATTTATTTTTTTTTTGGTGTTGTAAAATGCATATATATATATATATATATGAAAATTTTATTTTAAAACAGAGCTTTTAATTATAATGAGGCGAAAGTTTGGCATAAAAAGAAAACGAAAAGAAAAAAAAAAAAAAAAAAACGTACTCGAGTGAAAAAACACTTGTTGATAAACTTGTACATAATACTTTCGTAAATAAACGTCGGAGATGGATATTTAGTTGAACAATGTAAATAGAATGAGTAAAATTGTGTAACGGTATTTGTTCGAGTAACAGTTAATTTACTGCCTGACCATCGGTACTCTCGCGAAGCCGGAGGGCTTTTTTACGATGGGGGTGACCGCCGGTCTGGCTTATGAGCTGCCGTACAGGAGGACCGTACCGTACAGAAAACCTGCCGAGGTTTACCACCGCAGGAGCAGAAGGGATCTTTACCGCAAACTCGAGATAATGCTCAAGGCGTAAGTACAACGAACGTGCCTTTCTATTTAAAACTACTAGTTTTCTACCGTCTCTCTTCCCTTTTAACCCGGAGATAACACTCGTTATCTCTTTATGCAAATTGACCGTTTTCCTTTTCTTTTCTTTTTCTTTTTTGATTTTTTTTTTTTTTTTGTTTACGTACTTTTTTTCTCGATTCTTATTGTTATTATTTTCGTTAAATTTACTTTAATGTCAAATAAGAGTATATACATTTTTTATTTGTTAACGCTCATTCCATTAACAACAATGTTAAAATTGTTTAAAAATTATTTTGCTAAAATCGAGCTGGCTACGTTTGAGTTTGAGAAAAAAATATTTCCATAAAAAAGACTCGAAATAGAGAATGAAAAAGGCAAAAGCCGTGCTAGCTCTCGAGCGGCCGCTTTAATTGTTCGAGCTCGTTGATCCTCGCGAAAAAGGAAAATAGCCGAGATTAGCCGTTAATTCCTCAACGATGAAGAACCCCCTTCCCATTCCTTTTCCTCCCCGTTTGCCGCGGTCCTCGATTTCCAATCGATGGGTCATGATTGGCAGCGATTACCGATGCCCACGGTAGATCGAGCCCACTGAATAATATACGTTTGATGCGCAGTCGGGGCAAGGACGGACGCGGATGCGTTCTCAAGGCACTCTGTCGGGCGGGTAAACGCAATCGTCGGCTTGAGACGGAGTCCCCTAAATCCACCTTCCTCGAGGAGATCCTTCACGCCGTTTTCACGTAAGTCTTGGCTCGTTCGATTTTTCGGGCGCTTTTGAGGAAGTGGGAAGAAAAAAAAAAAAAAAAAAAAAAAAAATCAAAAAAGAGAAGAATTGCACACCGGTGAAATTTTGCTTGCAGATATCCCGCACACCCTGAAGACGACACGGATGACGAGGGTGAAGAGGCCGTCGAGCATAAGCTACGTAGCACGGAGTACGATCGGGCTTACAACGCGGAAGACGACTGCGACGAGCTCTTTGCCTCCTGTCCGCGAATCTTCTGAATAATACGCGCTTGTGTATGAATAAAGCCGCGCTCTCGCATCTTTATACAATTTCACGTCGCAGTCTCTTGAGCGCACGAGAGAATCCTTGTAAACGGATCTCTTCGAATAAATATTTAAGTACAACGAGTAAAATATTTAACGCCGTTCATGAGCGAATCTTGATCTTCGTCAAGATTTTATCCAATTTGCTACTCGACGTTGTAAAGACGTTATCGTTATTTATCGGTATAGTTTAGTTGTATCAATATAACCGGCAATACATTCGCTAACTTTTACTTACTTTTCTCAAATTATAAAAAATCCAATATTTTAAAAAAATTATCTACTATATAATTTTTAATATTATACAACGATAAAATTTATGATAAAAGCATAATTGTTCATTCATTAATAATCGCGATAAATTGATTTTTTAATCATTTATAAATTTATCGTTTTGCGTTTGAATTTTTAAATTAATATACGAGTAATAATGATATATATGTATAAGGCGAAAGTAGGGATAATATGTTTAATATCCAAAACTAATATTGTTGAAAAAATGCCTAAAATTATCTACAAATAACTTTTGCAATATTGAAAGTTAATATTATTTTATTTTATACGTTTGTCTTTATCTTTATACTTTACTCATTGTTAACTTAAAAAAAAAAAAAAGATAAATAAAAATAGTGACAAATGTGAAACAACCTCTCTTTAATTTTTATCGACACACTTCGTTATCATCATTGTAAACGCTGTCATTATTATTATTATTATTATTATTATTATTTTATTCTGTCGAGAGTACAAATACATCGATTTTACAGGATTTAGAACGATTCACCGATATCGTATGCGAGAAAGAGCATTAAAATTTATGAGAATAGTTTCATAAAAATGAGGAAAAACGACGACTTATCACCACTCTCCATTTCTCTCTCTCTCTCTCTCTCTCTCTCTCTCTCTCTTTATATATATGTATACATAAACATATTTATATATGTATACATATGCATGTCGGAGGATACAGAGTTATGTTTAGTTAATGTTGTCTGACTTGCTGTCAGTCAACGAGTCAGCTCTGCGTATGCACGTAACAGCACGTCTCGCGAACTCTTTCAACTCCGCTAGTCGTCTTACCTTTTTTTTTTTTTTTTTCATTTTTATTCATTATTTTAAACATAAATAAGATTCGTTTCGCATAATTCATGATTTCGAATAAATTTTTTACACTTACACTCTTTATTTTCTTTCCAATTTTTTCTTTCGTTTATTTACATCGAAAAAATCTCAATTTGTAATAAATAGATAAGATTGGAAAAATAATTGTAAGTCATGATTATAAAATAAAAAAGCCCAAAGATATGAAAGGAAAATTTAATATTTTTGTTCCAATAATCGTGAATATTCTTTTCGCAGAATTTCGTTCGTCTTGAAAGTTATGTAAGTAAAGTAACGAGTGAAAAAGCAGAGGATATCGATGAAAGAATCGTCTCCTTCTCGCAGTCGATCGCTTCGTTTGTCTTGATCTTGATAAATTCATTTTACTAGCGACTGAAGAAGCTAGCGTCCAAAACGAGGCCCGTCGCGCGATTGTTAGTCTTTTCACTTAAGCCACAGTCAAGCGACAAGTTTAGTTTCCAAGTTCTCGAGCAGTCGACTCTTCGCAGCTCGAATGCGCCTATCTCCCAGAATCATGCGTCCGGTATCGATGTTATTATGGATCGGCATCCTCGTCGCGTTCACCGAGCTCTCCGACGCTTCTTCTTTCCTCGAGGAGTCGTGCTCTCGGAACGCGACGAAGTCGAGGAAAAAACGATCGCTGGCTTTCCCAAAGGGAAGCTCTTTCGTGGTAAGTGTTAATCTGCTTTTTATTAATAAATAAACAAAACAGCATCCAATCGATTATTTTCCCAAAAAACGCTTGTCCAGCTCACGTTGACGCTGCTCAAGGCAATTCAGGTACGAGAACCACCCAACTGGAATTTAGACTTGGAGTTCGACATGATTTGGCCAATTCCAAAATCGATGGACGTGCGACGTAAGCCATCGCGGAAGCAAAGACCGTTTTGGAACCACAAGCGTCACCGACGCGAACTTTATGCTAATTTCGAATTAGCACTGGACAGGTCAGTTTGATCGATCCGAATCCACCTCCGTCTCATCACCCGAGTAATGTAATCTCCATCTCGGCTCATAATTACATCCCGCCCATACGAACTACCTACCTTTTCTTTAATCTTTATCGTTTTACTCGATCCTTTTATTTTTAGCCAAGGACTGCCGGGTAATCGGTGCATCTTGCGAACCCTCTGCGAAGCTAAATTTATTTTGAATCCACCGGGCGTTTCACTCATCGAAGATGTTCTCAGGGTAATATTTAGGTAATAAAACGGTTTATTTTTTTCATTTTTTAAATGGACAACGGCTCGAATTTTTAAGATAATTTAATATTTCTAGTTATCCTTCGAATGATATAGGAAGGAACGACGTTTACGCCGATGCTGCTTTAGAGAATTACTGCGATGTTGCTTATCCATGTCCTGTTTCTCTTTTACAATTACTACTTAATTATAACAACGCTGTAATGAAAGATAGATAAAAAATTTGATAAATAAATTAATTTAATGATTATAAATGTTTATAATGATATTTTGTTTGATGATTATTATACGTACGAAGGCCGATTTTGGCTTATAAACAATAACCAAGAAAATGATTGAATAGATAATGGGGTTCAAGAGAAGTCACGAGAAAGTGACAGAGAGAGAGAGAGAGAAAGAGAGTGGAGAATAAGAGGTAAAGTGTCTCGTAGAGTAAAGATTAGCGAATACTCTCGAGTATACAACTAAGCAGCGAGAGGAGAAGACACGCTGCAGCAGACAGACACGAGAGGTTTACCATGAATGTGGCGTCGCGAATCCGTGACAATCCCGCAACAGTGAGTTATACGCATTCGGCGCGAGTCAACCCGATGGAGCAAATATTTCTCTCTCTCTCTCTCTCTCTATCTCTCTCTTTTCGTTTACGATCAAGTTGCTAGAATCGCGAGTTTCGCGCATCACGCGTCATCTTTATCGTTTCATTTTGACTTATCCGCTTTAGTCTCTTTGGGAATCTAATATTAGCGGTGAATCCAACCGCGATTTTAATTTAAAAGAGTTTAATTATATTCTCCTATCGAAACTTTGCCTCGGTTGAATGAAGTTATTATTAATAATTAAGAGGCGGGAAAAATGTCGATTTTATTAATTATCATTTAACGTCAATAATGGTGTTGAAACGGTGAAAAAAACGATAACTTTTCATAACGGAAATTCAATGTAAATAAGTTTAAGTATAATAAAATACGTTGGCACGAAAGAAAAAAAAAAAAAAAAACATACATACAGATGAAGAAGACTCGAAGCGCGAAGTTCGTTTAGCGTTTAAACGATTAGTTCCGTAAATACAAGGTGTTAAAGACGTTATGTATTAACAGTTGCGGTCGAATGAACTATCGTTCGTCGACCCTTTCACCTGTTAATCACCTTATAAACTCCAGGGAAATGCCAGAGTTAAACGGAAAGAGACAAACAATTCCCTTCAAAAGCTTTACTGCGTGGTATTCTTAGGAGACCAAGAGAGAGAGAGAGAGAGAGAGAGAGAGAGAGAGAGAGAAAGGAAAGAGGAAAGGATACACCGTCGATCGCATTTCCAATTTTGTCTGTGTGCAAGACAGAAAAGGACGCGGAATAAAAGACCGGTGAGTGTTCGATTGCTTTTTTCTTTGTAAATCTTTGATCATTTCATAAACATGCCTCTAACGCTTATTATTTTCCCAATCGACTTTCAAATAACTATTATTTTTATAATTATTTAATCAATTTTAAATTTTATTCGCTAGTAATAAAATACTTAAGATAACTTTTAGAATAAACAAGTATTTTATATATTTGAAATTTCATTTGTTTAATTATAATGTATTAATTCTGTAAAATTAAATCGACGTTTTAATGAAATTTATATATGTTGTACATCGATCGTGTGTAAAATTGAGATAATTAATTACAAGGCTATTTTAAATGTATAGTTAGTATCAATCAAAGCATAACTTTGTCATTTATGTGCATTCATTCGATATTTATATGTATTAAGAATAATTAACACCTTTTTCTATATTCATCGAAACATCGAGAAACTTAAAAAAGATTAACAATTAAGTAGGTTACATTTCATTGAAATTTAAAGTAAACAAAAATTAGATTTTCGCTTTATTTAATTTTTAAAATAAAAAGCTGAAATGGAACGTCAAACGAAATATTTCTCAATGGAAAAAGGTTACAGAAGGTACTATACTCGGCCGCATTGATTAAGACATAAAAATAAATTATATAACGAACCTTAGAAGATTTTTCAAAATAAAATTTTACAGATTCTAAATCGAGACGATTGGTTTTTTATTTTATTTTATTTTTTTTTTTTTTTTTTTTATCTCATTAAAGCGTGCGATCGATAGATCGAAGAGCGGAAAAGAGTCTCGTTAATAATTATCGCTCGGTAAAATGCCAGGATTGGGAAAATAAGCGAAGATCGCGGGGGTGCGGCCACTGCGGGGATCGGAATTATTAAATCTGACGCTTGTGACGCACAGAGGCTCGTAGTAGTAGCATGCAGGCGACTACTCTCGTACTTGTATATCGACGTCACCTATCGATCATTTTCCCTCCTGTTTCTCCGAGAACTAACAATTTCCTGCTTCCTAAAGAGCTTACCGAAGTGAGTTACGAGATATTTCCTCCGCCGAGGGAGAATCGATCTTCCCTCTTTGGTAGAGGAGGGGGGGGGAGGAAAGGGAGGGGAGTTCCATCTACCTTGTGCCGCGCGCTGCCGAGAGAGAAATACCCTTTTTTTTCTCTTCTCTTTCATTTTCTACTCCAGCTGGTTACCCTCCAGCTACCCGAATGGCCTATAAATTTCTATCTTCCTACCGCTCTCCCGAGTCGATAGCGCACAAAGAGCGCCGAGCGAGGCAAAACGATAAACGAGAAATCCTTTCGCGATTTTCTTTCTCTCTCTCTCTCTCTCTCTCTCTCTCTCTCTACGTTAATGCGTATTTTTTATTTTATACGTAAATTTGGCTTACAACGGACGAAACGCGCGTCGCCTCATTCTTATGCGTGTCGAAAAGTGCGTCGGTGCGTTTGCGCAGTTTCGCGTAGTTTGCCAAAATCATTCTCACATTACCCAAATTATTTCGACTTGAAAAAAAAGCGACTAATCCTATTATAGTTGAAAAATGCGATTTTTTTTTTCGCGTAGGAATTTTAAATGGAAAAAGCGTAAGTCGAGCGCTTGTTCGAGAGACGCGCCCTTTAAACTTTGACTTTGACATAGAATCGAGAAAGAGGATGGGGAGCCTCGACTAAAGGAATGCGACAATATCCTTTCCTCGTGACAAGAGCGTATTTCGCTCGTACGTTTTAGGAACGAAAAATAGTAGTCGCTAGTCGCGGTAAGGAGACGACGAGGCGGCGCGGCAGAGACGCTGAAATTGATGCGTAATCACGGGGGAATGTTCGATCCACTCGACTTCCATCCGTGAAGGCTCTTTAAAGGGGAGAGAACTAAGCCCGACGCCCTTTGACATTTATTACCTTTCCAGATCGAGTCACTGCTTTTATGCTGCATTATTTTATGCTAATCGCTTAACCGACTTTTTTTCTTTCTCTTTGGTATATAAAACATCGACGTTATGAAAAGGAAAAGATACTCGATAACTATGCTTTCCGAACAAACTTGTTTTCTTTAATCTTTTTCTTTTTTTCTTATGAAAAATAATTTTATTACAGCGACTTTTAACGCAATCCGAGTATATATATATATATATACGTAAGATAAATAAAAGTAAAAACTGTTTAATAATAATTTTTTAGGTATTCTAACAATTTGCTCTCATTAAACTTTGTCTGCTTATCGGATTTATCGACTCCGAGAAGGAAAAATGTTGGAAAAAATAATTTTCTTTGGCATAGTTATGTGCGCGTTATTCATTTCGGAAACAAATTCTATCGAAGGAAATCTCTCGCCGAGAAAAAAGCGCTACGTTGTATTTCCAGAAGGATCCAGTTTCTCTGTGAGTAAAAAACGAGACAGAAAGTCATTAAAGATTTGCGAGATGAAATTTTCATAAGAGGTTCAATAATACACATATTTAATGTATGTGTATAAAATGCTGATTTTAACCCTAAAATGTATATTTACTTTAAAATTTTAGATCGCTCTGTGCATGACCATTCATACACTGACACCCGATAATATATTCACGGAAGGGCTCAACTGGGGAATTTCTTACGATCTACCGAACGAGAGCAAAGCCGATTTGGAGCCGTTTCTTCAGTTGAGAAAAGATAACTTTATGTTTAATAAATATAAAGAAAGTAATAATAAGCAAGTTTACGATGAAAAATACAGCGATTATTACAAGCCCGACGCGATGTCATGGAACAAAGAAGGAAAATACTACGCGTTACCTGGAGGAAAAAAGTATTACACTAAAGCCAATAATAATTATTTACAACGGAGACATCGCCGTGATCTTTACAATAAACTCGAGGTCATTATAAACGCGTAAGTAAAAGATAATTTCGCTTTGTCTCGAATAATTCATCGAGGACGTCTCGCCTTCAAAATCGTCGACGAAAAAAAAAAAAAAAAAAAAAAAAAAAAAAAAAAAAAAAAATGCAGAAGGAGAATGAAAAATTGCAAAATTAAAGCTCGTAGCCGACTCGCCGCGACAATATCAAGGTATTTATTTCGCGACGATCGAAGCAATGCGGAAAAACAGCCGTTTCGGCGTGGCGTTTCTTCGAGCGTACTCGATCTTGGTTCACCTTGGAGATAATCCGGTAAATTTCGATGGCTGGTGTCGAGCTGCTGCCTGGGCCGTTTTACTTCGAAAACCGCCGGAGAACTACTCGCGACGAAAGCTACGAAAGCTGGACGTACGCGCAATCGAGAGCCGCTGCTTTTGGGCGTCGGAAAGATGGGGCGATCACGTCGGGCGTCACCGGCCCGACTTACGTCTGGGGCAAAAAAGCTGAACCTAGCCGGCATTTGAATCGCTTCGTTGGCAGTCTCGTGAGAAAATTTATCTCGCTTACTCGTCGCTTTTATTAAAGCTTATCGTATAAAAGTGTCGGGCGAACTTGACCCCGCCCAACTTTGCCGAACTTTTCTCCTCCTCGCCGTAAACAGATAACGTCTTCGCATCTCTTTCTCTCTCATTGTGATGTACGGCGGTAAAAAACCTTACCACGCCTTTTCGGAACTCGAGACAATTTTCTTATTCGTCGAATAAATATTCTTATTTGTTTTTATGAAGCTAATAACTTTTTGCGGTTACTTAGATTTTTCTCGTTAACTCGAATAAGTTGCTTACGTTACTTTATAAACAACGATAAAGAAACGGATAAAAACAATACATTGATATGTGAATTAAAACACACACAGAATTAACACACAGATGGTGTGTGTGCGTGTGTATGTGTGTATCCGTTTCGAATGAGTTAAATACACGGGCACGTTTATGCTTAATATTAAAACACACTCGAGTTTTTTTTTATAAGAAATGTAATAAAAAATGTGCAACAAGGATTGGCTGTGTAATGCGTAAAAAGTGCAATAAAATAATCAATCCACGGCGAAAGAGAGAGAGAGAGAGAGAGAGAGAGAGAGAGAGAACGGACGCAATCGTAATTTATGAAATTTCTGGTACTCGTTAGCGTCTCGCGCGCGAGCTCGAAGCGCTGAAGCGTTCAACGCCGACCAGCAATCTATCATTAACGTTTGCGACGTTCCGCAAAAGCGCGCATCCCGCGGCAACCTTAATCATTAAACCGAGCGATATTACATTCTCGGGATCGCTTTCGCGCGGAATCGCGAGCTCCGCCCAGTCGCGCCGATACAATTCAACTCGCGATAAATCAAAGCCGTCGCGCTCGTAACCATCGCATATCCTCCGAGCTAACGGAGACAATGTCTTTTAATCGAATATCCTCGTGGAAGGAATTCTTTGCTCTTTGTACAGTTTTTCAGCTCTCTCTCTCTCTCTCTCTCTCTCTCTCCGTGTATTCGTCTCTTTCGTCTTTTTCAGCGAATGTATGTCGACGAGATGCACCGCACCTTCAATTTACAAAGTATAACCGGTACTTTGAGGCTCGCAGCGTATAAGCTTCGAGAAAAGAGCCTTTTCGATCTTTAAACGAAACGGGCTTAACTCGCCTTTCCCGAGCTGCTATTCGTTCTCGTTGCCCCCCTTTGCCTTTCTCTTTCTTTTGCTTATCCGTGCGGCGTACGGTAAGCTTCGGCTCGGCCTCTTAGAATTCACCCTCGGCACGTATCTCCGGCAAGAACCTCCTGAATTAATGGTTTACATTTACTCGGATCGCCAATTCCAAACGCTGGCGTCGAGAGAGAAAGAGAGAGAAAGAGAGAGAGAGAGAGAGAAAGAGAAAGAGGGAAACTGGGGAAAGCACGGTTACGAGTACATGCAATATAAAAGAAAAAGACGTACGGCAGACCAATAAGAGTAGATTTCGAAAGATTCCACCAACTTGTTTCTTGCCCCAATGGGCAAGATATATATAGGTAACCCTTAAAAGAATTGTGAGTAAACAAAAGCACACTTCCAACAAACATACACACACACACACATACACACATAAATACAATTACACGGACACACATAAAATATATACGCGCACAGGCGCACAAAAAGCTCGACGTCGAGAGTTTCGGTTAGATAATAAGAATCCTTGAAACTTTCGAAAAACATCAAATAGCAGACAGAAAAAGTCTTGAGAAATTATTATTTTACATTTCTTGTCCCCGTGTGGGTTTGCGAACAATTTAAGAACAAACAACTAAGTGGCTTATATTTTTCGAATCTTATTAATTAAATTTCTTCTTTCTACATTTTTTTTTTTTTTTTTTTTTCGAATTTACATTCGCAGAATAGAAAACTTTGGCAATCAACGTAAACTTTAGTTTGCATTTAAAACATACGATTGTAATTTTAAACGAAATTTCTAATGACGAAGCAAAATTATTTTCACGCAAAAGCATAAATAAAAGAGTTTTATCAACGAATGCAAGGTCAATTGTTTTAAAAAATTTAGTATTCGTAAAAGATAAAAACAAAGGAGAAGAAAAGAAAGATAAAAAAAATATAAGTAACAAAGATTAATATAGCCAAAGATTATAAATAAAGATCGCTATACGAAAGGCCAATGTATTATTTTGTAAGATTCGGTCTCGTCGGGGCGTATGGTATAATGCGCAGTTAGAAGCGTGACGGGCACGTAAACTCGTGTCCTCCATCGAGCGCTATCGACAAGCTGTCGAACGGGAAAGGGAGAAATTGTTTTTTCGGAGGTAAAGTCGCGCCGAAAGGAGGTACGGTGGAGATTAACGCCGCGATTTTCGCGCTTTAGCTCATCTCAAACGCGATTCTTTCCACATGTACTTTTTCGCTTGCAGAATGGGCTACGACGGTCGGAGCTGTATCCTTCGCGCGCTCTGCGAGGCGTCCCAGCGCTTCATGCCGAAAGGAAACAGCATGGTCGAGGAGATGATGAGGATCGTCTTCGCGTAAGTACGAAGCTTCGGAATTAACGGGCCCGTTTCACGCCGCCGACAAGGCCCCCGCCGGTAGCTTTGACCGGGCACGGATTGCTCTCTTATCTCGGTTACGAGGCGGACGTACCCGCGCGTGTATACTCCACAGACGGACGGACTCGCTCGATCCGCTCGAATTGACGCTTCTCTTTGGACCAACAAATTTCCCGGCGCTTTATTGCTTTTCCGGCCAGTAATTAAACACCGGATTTCTCTCTTTTTTTTTTTTTTTTTTTACCACCATCGACTGGAATATACTTTACCGACATCGAGTTTTGTTTTCTAAGACTCAAATATCTAGCCAATACTTTACAGCGCGCTGTCGTTGTTGCAAAATTTTTCAAATACTCGCCATATAGAATAATATATCGTATGTATTTATGTACACGTATTTTTTTATAGCGTTATTAAAATTTTGTCTTTTTCGCGGCATCTTATCGCCTATCTCGTAGTACCGCTTCTCCAAAAGACTTTTATCAATTTTCGCGCGCGATAAAAAGCTGATATATAATAAAATATATTACGGTGATAAGTAAAAAAAAATGAAGATAAGAATGATTAATAAAGCGCGTCAAAATTTTGTATTTGATTTAGCGGTCGAAATAATAAAAAATTTAACGTGGTTTATCGTTAAAAGAACAATTCATTATTTACGTGTGCTTTGCTTAAAAATTTTACCACATATATCGAATAGATACATGATTATTAGTATTGGTTTTTTATTTTTCGACATTTATAAAGACTATATAATTGCTTGTGTAAGAAATAGTTGTCAATTTTGTGTACTACTTTTTTGAAAATTTAAGGAAAGAAATACGAGAGAGAGAGAGAGCGTCATACGAGTGACCGTAAATTTAAAATATATATAGATAGAAGGGCCGCGGCTAGAATGTCGCATGCAACGCTATGCTAAAGTTGTTCACGCGCGATTGTTCCAGATTACCGCTGAAGCGAGTATTTTCTTTCGAGCCGGAGGAGCATCACACCTACGCGAGAGCCCATAAAGCCGGGCACGAGGGCCAAAACTGCGCGAGCTCGTTCCCCGGATGCAGCTTTTCTCTTATAGACATGGCCCTCGGGAAATATAACGTCCCGGACGCCGCTGGCGAACTCGACCATCCGGACCAAGTTTCCGAGCTCACCGGAACACTGGACGCGGAGACCGCGGACGGCCTGCCGCCGGATTTGCGATACAGTATGAAGTAGCCGTATTACACGAGAGAAAAGGAGTGAGAGAGAGAGAGAGAACCAATCCGACGTACAATGCTTTCTTACCCCCACCCCCTCTATCACCCCTTATTCTCTTTTATTTTCTCCTCCTCGTCTCGACTCGACTCCTAACACATTCATCTCCTTCTCTTGTCGCATTGAAAATATACGTATTTCTTAGCATACCGCCGCGGGATTATTTTTAACTTTCTTCAGCGGGCGAATGGAAAAATTTTTCTTGTTCGGTAAAATTTGATCGGAAGTCGAAAAATTATCGATGGGTGAATTTTTGGGTCAGTACATACATGTACGTGAATAATCAAACGCGCATAAACTTGCGCAGCATCTGTAAACTACCTTTGCATAATGTATTCCTTCGTAATTATTCTATACCAATGTAATGTATTGCATCCTTACCCGCATAAATTATTATAATCAACAAATAAAACAGCTAATGCTTAGTTAATGTTGCAAAAGTTTTCAAAGATCTTTTTACCCACTATCTTATTAAGTATAATGTTATTGGATTTCTTCGACATGGTTCAGCATTTTTTTTTTTTTTTTTTTTTTTTTCTCATTATACATACTAGTATAAGAACAGAGATTGTATAATAATGTTTTATTAATTCTTTGTAAATGTTGATAATTCGTAGTTTATAAAGTGATTATATTGAATAAAAATTAAAATAAATTTAGCGATAAATATTAAAAAATTAAGCGTCGCTAAATTTTTTTATTTCAGCATCAGAATTTATTGAAAAATGATAAGCATCCGCTTAAACCGGTGTGGGTCAAAAAGTAAAAATGCCGCAAGCAACTTTTTTATCTCTATTTTACTTAAAGAAATTAATAAGAACGCGTATGAAAATTGGCGCTGAATGTTTAATAGAAATGCAGATATAAAAAACTTAAAATTCAAAAGAGGACGTTACGTTAATATTATTCGGGTATAAGTTCGAATATACGTGTAATATTACAGCGAGTGTGTAAAAAATTTTGTATGCGAGCCACCAACTATCGATTTAGTAGGTGTCCAGGAGGGCTGGCCAGCGTTCGCGAACGGCTGCGACACGTCGCGCGATCGGTGCCAAGCAAGCTGTCGCTCGATTCCTCGAACGACCCAATTTTCTCCCGAGATATCGCCAAAGATTTACCGTTTACCCTCGCATACATCTATACGTCAATGGGTGTGTGTGTGTGTGTATGTGTGTGTGTATGTCGAAGGGAGAGAGGCGCGAGTTCGCTCTTCTATATATACGCTCGAATGTATATCCTCCATCTCCTCCATCGTCTCCGAGAAAATTCGCTTTACTTTAATACTGCACTGTAAATATGTATTTCGCGAAATAGCGAGAGCTCAGGCAGAACCGTTAGTTAGCGGAAAATATTCATGGAACGTGATCATGGTCGCGGTACTTCAAAAGCGGCCCTCTGTATGCCGTCCACTGTAATTTCATCTTCCTTGTTCCTCCCCCCGTCCACTTGTTCCTACTTTTTGATCTCTCTTTCTCTCTCTCTCTCTCTCTCTCTGTCTCTTTTTATACATGCGAAAAGGTTTATGCATCTGTTTTCGACGAGCAGTCAAGTGCCCAAGGCACTGCAAAGGGAAAGAGAGAGAGAGAGAGAGAGAGAGAGAGAAAAAAGTAAAATAGAAAGTACATAAAATTTTCAGCATATTTACAAGGGAAATAGAACAGATGGCGCATAGCGGCGAACGCGTTATAAAAGTTAACGCGACCGTATTACTTAACGCATACCAACTTTTTTATCGAACGGGGGCTAGCCTAGCTAGCTGGCGCAACTTTTAACGATTCTTATTCGCCCGCTTGTTCGATGAAAAATTCCCAATGAAAAGTTGCATTCTTTGAAAAAATGTTGATCTCGCGCGACTCGTAGCAGCCGCTGAGCGCAACCCCCTATCGCTATCGTACACACATAGCTACGACTTGCCACGTCCTACCGACGCGCGCTCACGAGCGTTTGGCCGGTGATCGATCGATAATTCGGTCGTTTGTTGGCTATCCGACAAACCGAAGCTTCCGCGGCTCTGCTCCTATCAACGATAGAAGTCCTCCTGTCTGTCCCGTTTATCGCGAAGATGTAACTTTTGCGTAAGAAACGCGATTGTCGCAGACCCGCTTTGTCGAAAAATCTTTATTGTTCGCCAATTTTAATATCTCCGTCGATGAGTAGCTCGTCGAAATTGAAAAAAAAAAAAGCGCGTTCTCGCTTAGCTCGCTCTCTGAAAGCCGAATGAGATAGTTTAGGAGGAAGAGTTATACGATAGTAACGGTAGGCGATAGAAGATTCTCCCTCGAGATTTAGGGAGAAACGAGCAAAAGAAGACGAAGCGACGGACGAGACGAGAGCCGATAGATTTCTCGACAGAGTGATGGACGAGCGTGAACGTCCCGTTGCCGAGAAAGAAAAAGAATAGACTCGGCCGAGCGCTTATGCCCGGTGTAGCGCTGGTAAACGCGATAACGAGACGGACGAGTTAATCGAATCATCTCCCTTGTCTCGTTCTTCTTTATCGTGCGAGGAAGCGCCGCTTCCGCGAATCGGATATTGCGAGCTGCACTTTTTTCTCATGGTCGAAAAGACTCGCCGGTCCTTTTCTTCTTCGATCTCGTAGTTCATCGCCGTCGAGGAGCTATACACATTCGGCGACGGTGAGCGAGCGCGGCCCTATACTTCGACCGACTCGAGGAGAGAACGGACAAAGTAAAAGCCGCCCGTAAGCCCTCTTGAGCGAGAGAGGCGGAGAAAGTAAAAGAGGCGATGTGCGCGAAAAGCAAGTGGCCAAAGGCGAAGATTTAACGTGCAGGCCTTTAAAACGCCTTTCGGCGGCTCGTTCGAGACAGATCGATTAAATCTTAAAAAACGCCGCGCTCTCTATCTCTCGCAACGACGGTCAGTTTACCGACTCGATACTCGAAATAGAGATAACGAGCGGAAAATTATAGATCCGATGAGCCGCGGACCGCCAACGGCGTATCATTCTCTGCCGGTGCTCGATTAATTCAAGCACAGAGGGACGAAAGTGGGGCGCTAACTTTATTTGAATGTAAAGTAACGCAAAGCGACTGGTGCACATTATTTACCCTGGAAATTGTAAATTTGCGGATGCAAAATCAACCGCTGACCTATACGCGCCCCAGCGTCATTGATTAAAATTCACGAAATATTTTTGTCCTCGAATTTTCCCTTATTGTTAATTGAAGATGAAAAAAATTTTGGAAAAACAAAAAAAATTAAGCTCGAAAAATTTCACGGCAAATAAATCATTCAGTTTACGAAGCAACGAGTAAAAATTTTAAACAAACTGACGCTTTGAGAAAAGTTTAAGTACTGTAGCAAGTAATGCAAGAATCAAAACGCGTTGCGTTAGATGCAGCGAGAGTATACTTTGCAATAAATGTGGCAGAATGCCGGGCTGCGCGGATAAGAAGTTTGCCGTAAAAGCGATACCGAAATCCGAAGGGAACGAAACTAGTCGAGAAGACGCTAGAGTACCTATCTAGGTGTATACGAGTATCGAGCAGGCGCTCTATATTTCAGCTCCAACACAATGTCCTCGTGAAATGCATCGTTCAAAAGCCCGTAAAGCTTGCGGCAGCCGAGAGAAAGAGAGACCGCGATAGAAAAAAAAAAAAAAAAACAAACAAACAAACAAACGAAAACAAACAAAAAAAAAAAATAACAAAAAAAAGTCGAATTATTCGATTTTTATGCTCGCGCTTAGAACGCGAGCCCGAAGCGAGAAACGCGCGAGGAGTCACGCGTAATAGCGATTTCTAGAGGCATTCGAACGAAATGTACAACGGCCTTGTCCGATGAAACTCAAACGAGCGTTGGAGAGAGACACTCGCGCGCGAGAATTTCGCTGCGAAACGGCCTTGAACGGTCCCACGTGGCATTTATGGATTTTAATTGGAAAAATATAGGAGCGGTGACGTCCAACGTTGCCCGGCAGTCGTTATGCGATGCCGATAAGCCAAAAATTCGCGGAGTCAAACCGCCCGATATGACCGCTCCAAAGGCTCGAGGAATCGCGCGTTGAATATCGTCGTGCAAAGCCGCGCGAGCCAAGTGGCCGTTTGCATAAAGTGGACGAAGTAAGCGAAGGAGCATCGCTCGTTGCGGTCGCTCCGCAAACCGCCGAGCTCTCGAGTATTGTTGGCACTCCGTGACGAGGAGCCGAGGACACTCGAGGATACGACGAAACTCGAGGAAATATCGCGCGAACGTACTTTTCTTTGACTTTTCTTCAACTTTGCATCGATCCCTGTCGTCGACTCGCTATAATACACTCTTTTTATACTTGACCAACGGACGTGAATGGAGGTTCGCAGAGTCCCGTGTATTCGATCGCGATGTCCCGTGCTTTGTATAGCTCCCCCATCCTCGTGACTAATCGAGCAATTATTTTGCTTATCTGCTTTTAGCCGCGATGAAAAGTCCGTTTTTTATTTCAACTACGGCATCTGGCAACGATTCAACCGCTCCGCTTCGCAAAAACCGTCGGATTTCTTCTTTCGAACGAGGAATAAGAATATACTAACGATAAAATTGATCCGCTTTATTCGCTTATACACTTGGGCATTAAAAATGTTTAATTAAAATCTATATTTAAAATAAAAAACCATAATATTTTATTGAAAATTAAAAGAATTTGTTTATCCAGCGCAATTCTCAATAATTTTATGATAAAAAGAATCTGATAAAGTCAAAAAAAAAAAAAAAAAAAAAAAAAGAAAAAAACTTAAACTAGCGTACGCTGCGAATAGTTAAAACTTAACTTATATAGGTAACTTTTCAATAAGATGGTGAGAAAGGCGTAAATCGTATTATCAACTTGATTTACGAATGTATTTATTAATATTTCGCTTAAAACTAATATAGTTAAAATTCAAAATTTATAAATACTAATATATGTGCTTTTAAAAAATATTTTACAAAATTAATCGCGCATTCTTTTGCGCATAAATCGCTTGAGATTACTTAGTTCGACAATAAATAAATAATTTACACGTATACTTGTTTTTTATGATTTTTTTATTTCATTATTTTCATTCGTTTACAAAAATTATAAAATGCTTATTAAAAATATTTTTCTTACCAAATTTTTATAACACAAATGTGATAATATCGTTTTAAACTTGTAAAATAATGTGATTAATAGTAAACCTTCTCCTACATAATGTATTGCTAATATATTTTATTGTTATATAACTTTTAATATTATACAATGAATTTCTTTTAAATTATTAACTCATCACGTCGAGGTAAGGACGAAATTCAGTAAAAGTATTATTTGACATTTTAATTACGTCAACGTAATATGTAACACTCACAATAAATTGCGATTTATAACGGAAGAACAATTGGTAAAAATTGCGCGTTAAAACCCAAAACGATAATACGGATATTTAGGAACACATCTTATCATCCGAGAGAAATGGATCAACCGAAACTCTAATATTTCCAAAACGGATCGAACCTAATTCACGGGTGAATTCGTAACAAACACAGATATATCATAGATACTGGAGTATACCATCGAAGATTTGATAACAGATGACAGGTTTACAAGTTAAGTCGACTTTAATGGTCTTGAGGAACTCTGTTGAAATTTAGATTAGTTCATGAATGCGTTAAACAAGATAGACGATAGATTAAAGTAACCAACGATATATCGGATGTCTAGAGACGCTAGTGTTGAAGAAAACAAAAAAAATGAACTTGATAGTTAACCAAGTAGTCAGAGCATCGGGCGTTACTTTGTAGGATCAAATCAGTATTTAGATAGGCCAGATAAAAAATATATACCGGCTCACCTTATTAACGTAAAATATTCAACATCTAACAAGACGGAAGATTATTTATTATTGTAGAAAGGCAAAGACAGTGTATTAAAGACAGTAGAGGCTACACCGTAGTCGTGTAATTACTAACTCGTCATGTCATATTAAACTATCATCTTTGTAACAAGAAAGAAGCTAAGTCTCTACATTGCGAATGATGTAGCGGTAACCAGAAAATTACCAAAAATGTCCTCTGCAATTATCCAGGTTTGCTAAAAAAAAAAAAAAAAAAAAAAGTCGCGAATACCAGGGCTCAGACGCCATAAACTAAAAATGAGAAAAACGCTTATAAACGTATACAAGGACAGAAGCAAATATGACTCGATAAATAAGCAAAGTACTACTAATAACAATAAATGTATAAGGATTATTAATTTAGTTAGACATATGAAATTTTACGAATATTTTACAAGAAATTAAAAACAAAAAAATATTAAAATATCTTTCGCTTTCTCTTAATACTTATATTGTAACGACATTACTTTGAAAAAAAATTTTTTGACGTTGGCATAATTTTTCCTTTTTTTTTTAAATATTGAAAATATTATTGTCTTTAAATAAAATTCTAACAAAGTTTATTTTCACAAATACATTACTTTTCAAACTTCTATCTTAATTTTACAGCTATGAAAATTCCATCGATGAAAATTAAAAAAAGATATTCATTTAGGAATATAAAATTTACGAAAATTAAATCAACATTGATGCTAATTTTGAGAAGAAAAATAAAAAAGTATTTTCGTGGAACAAATAAATCGACAGATGTTTCGCTGATCGTCAAGCATAAAAATTGACGCTTTTCTTTCCTTCTTCTGCAGTAGCCTGAATCAAATAGATGTTTGTTCAATCGCTGCTTTCAGCTGCATTGCATATAAGAAATTCTTGTTTTTCGTTTTATTTCTTTTTTTTTTTTAAAGAGAAAAATTTAGCATACGAGTATCTTGTGATAAAAAAATCAAATGGAGAAATGAAAAAGAAAAAAAGGAAAAAAAAATAAACGTTAACTGGACCAAATAAACGGCTGATTTTAATTTATAATTAGATTCAATAGTTTTTAGAATATGAATAATGTGCGAAAAGTTTATTTAAATTCTGTCGCCGGAGAAAAAAAATGATACAAAAGAAAAATAAAGATAAAGATATAGATAATAGATAATTTTGTTTCGGGATAGTTGGAAAATAGCCGTCAAATTAAATATTATTTGAACAAAAGAAAAAAAAAAAAAAAAAAAAAAAAAAAAAAAAAGCACAAAGGCTGCCTTTCTCTTTCACCAAAACTTGAGTGCATTCGGTGCAAATTCGTTGAATTATTAATGATGCTCCTCGCGCATACTGGGGCAAAAAAAAAAAAAAAAAAAAAAAAAGATTGAAATGTCCGGGGAGAAAAGTAATGAAAAATGAAAAGGGTCGAAAATGGAAGGTGTTAATCGGTTAGGTAAACACGAGGATGAGTCTATGTATACGGTGAGAAGATATTCATATCGTGCATGTAAATGAAAAAAGTCCTCGGTTATTTTATTATTTTTTAAACAATAAATTTAACCGCTTGTTTATTTAATTGTTTTACATATGTGGATAGTTGTGTAGATTGTAGACGTTAGTTTACAAATAAGTTAGTTTAGTTTATCCATACATAATATTTTAGAGTAATGGCTTTTAATTAGTTAATTAATACTTTATACATAGCGTCGGTATCTCTCTTTGTTTCTTTCCTCCTCTTGCGCTTATTTCCGTCTGGCTATAGGGGCGCAATCAAGTCGCGTTAACGAAAAAATAGAAAAAAAAAAAAAAAAAAAACAAGAACGAAAAAAAAAAATATATATAAAAAAGTAGAAACAAAAAAAAATAATAAACCAACAAGGATAAAATAGAAAAAGGCCCTGGAGAGAGAAAAGGAAAGAATACAAACTGGTTGATTTCTGTCCTTGTCTCGGGGCTCGATGAGGGCAAGAAAGTACATACTTATAAAGAAGTTGCGCGCCAAAGGGTAAGCCGAGCGGAGCCGGCGACGGATAGCTCGAGTGGGACTCACTCGAGTCACGATACCGTCGGCCAGCGCCGCCCGGACGATTACAACAGCATGTACACGACGAGAGCGCGCGAGAACTGAGAGGAAGTCGATGAAAATTAAGCTAGAATTTATTTACCCCTTGAGCTTGCGGTTAACGGAATCGCGAGCCGCGATTCGCGATACCCTCGGCACCATCGCCATCGTCATCACATTCCTCGCGTAACAGCGCCCATTTTCTTTTTTTTTTTTTTTTTTTATTTGCGTCGCGTCTTTTTTGTCGTTTTCTTTTTTTTTTTTTTCCTTTTTGTTTTTCGTTTTTGTTTGTTTTTTTTTATTTTTATTTTTATCATTTTCTCTAAAATACCATATACAAACATTATCGTTTAGTAGTAGCCGTTAAAAAGTCATACAAATGTAACAATCGCGTATTCTTTGGCCGCCTCACCGAGGTGGGGGAGGGAGCTAGGAGGGAGAGGGCCTAGTCGGACCCTCGCGGGGGACTCGGGAGGACCGTAGGTAACGTATAGTGTACAATGGCGAA